>JAOTQQ010000012.1:17150175-17182997 GCA_026546715.1 Gallinago undulata | reverse complement strand
CAGTGGCAGGCTGGCAGGAGGAGATGTTGGGATGCTGGAGCAGGTGGCAGGAACTGGAAACTGATGTGACAGTGTGTTGTGAGCTAATCAATGACCTCATTTTTACATCTGCCGGACACGAGACTGATATGGCAGCCTGAAAGAAAAGATTTTCAGCTACTTTGTGCAATATATTTTAACTTCTTATCTTGTCAAAACAGTTTATTGCTCAGCCTGACATAGTATTTCATGTGGTTGTTTATATGGTGTCTTACCTGGACACTGTCCACTTTCACAAGTTTTTTCAAGATTCTTTTCATATTTTGTGCTCTTCTAAAATCTCAGTTATTGGAGATAAGGGACATCCTCATCATCTTAGTTTCTGCTTCATTTTTAAAATCTTAGCTGTAAAAAAATTCAAAAATCCTCAATTGCAATATTTGAAATGCATTCTCATCATTTGGAAGATAATGCTTTATTTTCCAAGACTTGACTTTCAAAATCTTATATTGATGCTGCAGAAAGAACTGAAATGCTTAATCACTATGACTTTCATGCCAAATATGAGTTTTATGCACTGGCTGGCACAAAGAGCCCTGTGCAAGTGTTAGTCTATGTCTAATACGCCTGCTCTAAATATTTGTGATACCACTGATAACTTTCACCGAATCACAGACTCCCATGGGGTTGGAAGGGACCTCTGGAGACCATCTAGTCCAACCCCCCTGCCAAATCAGGTCCACCCAGAGCAGGTTGCACAGGAACGTGTCCAGATGGGGTTTGAATGTCTCCAGAGACAAAACATTTTTTCCTCCCTTTGCAGTTTTTAATTATCGTAAAGCTCTGTTCGTTATGAATATACTCGTTAAGTCTATTCAGCATTCAAATGAAGCTGATAAACTTGAGAGTACTCTCATCTACAGCAATAAATGACAGCTTAAAACAGGTGACAGAAGAAATACAATGCTGATATCAAGCCATCTAGGTATGAGGCACAGGAACTGCCTGTTGTTCTTTCAAACCTCACAGTTCACTTCTCTTCCCCACCTGGAGGGGAAGAGGAACTGACACCTCCATGAGCACTTACATCTGCTGATGGCTCTGCTTTCCTTCTTCTTCATGCATAAAACCTGAAGCAAGATGTCCTGGATTTAGCAGACAGGTCGATGCTGCTTAAATATCAGCAGATGGTGCCTGGTGCAAGAATGCAAGAAGAGGATGTTCGTGAGCTTTGCAATTTTATCACCAGTTTCACCTGCTCAGGAATCCACACACACGCCTGTCATCTGACAGAGATCTGACACGTTTGCTGTGGTTTATCTTCAGCTAAAGATTAAATGGGCAAATGGTATCAGAACACTGAAAGGGCGGCCAGCAAGGGCAGGGCTTATACACCTGGGTGGTGTAATACAGGAAGGAAACACAAATGCATCATAAATCCATATTTTAGAGCTGCAAGACTCCCGTGCTCACAGCTGGCACATTTCAGCTTATATTGAATACCCATGAGGATAAGCAAATTGGTGGTTACAGCATCTGATTTACACTGTCACCATGCCACATGTCCTAGAACATTTAGTCACCTACTTTACACTCACACAGAGGAACACCATTTTTAGGAGCAAACATTTAAGGTGGAGGATTTTTTTTTTATTATTACTTGTATACAAGGCAGAACACAGCAGACTGTGTTTGTATTTTTAAGCATTGCAGGAAAGGGCATGGTGCTGTCAAAAGGAAAAGGCTGGCTCCATCCTACTGTTAGCAAAGAAAATATTTAAGATACGAGATGTAATTTAAGATCTCTGAGGGCTACTTTAAAATGCAGATGTAACAGCTAGCACAATCCCCTTTGAAGCCAAAGTACATCAGACCTGAGGACTCCCTCTCTGCCCCATTAGCCCTTCAGAACCCGGCCTTCTTGTTCGCTTGGCATTTGGTGCCGTAAGATATTTCCAGTGTATTTTGCAGCCGGGATCACTTACACTTGCTTGGCAACTGTGTTCTGGCCCCGCTGGCATCTCCTCGGGCTGGCAGCCCGTCTTGGATCCCATTTTGCTGCAGCCCTTCCACGAGGAAACAAATTGCAGTATCGCCACGTGAGTGCAGGAGGAGCATTAGTGAGGTCAGCCAAGGAGAAGGGCTCATCCTGTTCCTGGTTTCTGGTGGCCACGCACCATCTGGAAATAGGTTAGTTTGCACTGTGCTGCACTATCATGATTTCCCAGCGACTGATGAAGCAATTTTGTCGTGGCTTATTTTATGCAATGGAGAAAGCTTGTGACATAGTCCTCTAGATGTCCTGGAGAAAGCATGTGACATAGTCCTCTAGATGTCCTCAATGCAGAAAGAAACTGCTTTTATTTATTCTTAGTCTGAGGAAAAATTAAGGAGCCTTACAACTCTAAGAAGAGTTCCCTCATCCTTTAGAGTAGTGTAAAGTTAAGCTGTTTCAGTTATTGTCTCACAAATCCACATACAGCCTTATAGCTAAGCTGAAAGCCAGTGGTTTGGTTGGATTTGACTATACGGGATTTTGGGGGTGTGGGATTCAGCATGAGATTAATGCAGATGCAAACCTAGGTACCTACATACACATACATATGTATGAGGTAAGTACATAAACTGCATCACAGTGGATGGAGTCAGCAGTGCTGGTGAACCGTAGGGTGTGACTGGCTGTGATAGAGTTGGTTTCTCTGGTAGAGTGGGCTGCACCACTCTGACTCCACGGGTTGTACTGCCCACCACTGGGTTGGCTGTTTGGGACCGTGGCTGTGGGATCAAGCACCCATGCTCCCACTCAGCCTGATTCAGCTGAAGTCAGTGGAGCCTAGTGCTCACTGGCATCCACATCTAGACATCTCAGACCCAAGCTGAATCCCATCCTGGATGATGGCTACCATACTCCCTCTTCTGGAAACTTTGCAGGGCCTGACTATCCCAACCAAGGAACTATTTTGCCTTTACCTGGGCTGTGAGTGACCAGCACCTCTAAAGACCAAAGCACTCCTGGGCATCCCTGCTAAATCCCCAGGTCATGCTACAGTTGCTGTCAGTGAGGACTTCTATCATGGCATTAGCTCAACATGGGCTTTCTACTTGCAAGAGATTTCATCTGAGCTGTTCTGGGCACATACACGTGATGAGCTGGGTAGCTTTCACATTTAGCAAACAAAATCTTTTGCTGAAGAGAAACGGTTAAACAGAATGTTTTCTAAGCATAGAAAATGCTGCTTAAGCAAAAGTATATTATTTTCAGTCTCTTAATGAAATTTGCTGCTTACAGTGGTGCTTTCCCAGGGAGTCACCCCCCCGGCCCCGCTTCATGGCTTTTGTAGAATACTATATTTTTTTAGGAGCCCTCAAAAGCTGGGTAATTAATATTATTTTCTCTTCTGCTTCCCTGATGTTTATTTAGCTCTTTTGTCAGTAACCAGCTGGCATTGAAAGGGCCTGCGCTTGGTTTCACAGCACTCCAACTGAAAACACGAGATTGACACGGGTTCAGGCCTCCCTCTGGCACCCGGGGAGGCTCTCAGAGCGGGGTGGAGGGGTGCTGCTCACCCACCAGCACAGGGCTCCCCTCACAAACCCAGTGGGACTAAGGGGGTGTTGGCTGAGCTACTGCCCACTCGCTGCTCCTCGCCCCTGTCTTGTCTTCCCAAGTAACCATTGCACATGATGGAGCCCTGCTTTCCTGGACAGGGCTGCCAACGGGATGTAGTGAATTAATTCCTTATTTTACTTTGTTTGCATGCACAGTTTTTACTTCACCCATTAAACTGTCTTTATCTCAACACATGAATTTTCTCCCCTTTACCCTTCTAATCCTCTCCCCATCCTGCCGGGGGGAGAGTGTGCAAGTCCCTGCGTGGGGCTGAGCTGCTGTCTGGGGCCAACCCATGACATCTACCATTTCAGATGACACAGTTTCCCCACTGTGTGGGAGCCAAATCATATATTCAGGCAGGGAGTGCCCGGGATATGTTGGCATCAGCAAAGAGAGGTTTCATGTTATTGCTCTGGAGGCAACTAGAGAGCAAAGATTTTGGCCATCACCCTACGAGATTCTCCCACATATTATGAAACGATGGAATGCATGGTTACACCAGTGGGTGCTGCAGATACCCAGTCAGTCAGATACCCAGACATCAGTCAGGATACTGACACAGGGAAATGCATGCACGTCCCACACACAGTAGGCCAGGCATCCCTACAGCATCCCTACTGGAACACTCAACTTTAAGTGGGCATGAAAATATGTGCCAGAAAAAGAAGATCACAACAAAGAGAGGACTCCAAGGGAAGTGACCTGAAACCAGCAGGAGCCTGGGATCTCAGTGTTCAGAGTGAACTGGGAACAGGCAGGGTATGAAGCTCTGCAAACAGCTTCATACGAGCAAAGCTGAGGTGTTAACTCAGGTGACTCTGCCTTTACACATGCAATACACTCTGGTTTGGCAAAGTGCATTTTCTGCTACAGGCACCCAGCAGGGGGGAGGCAGCTGCTGGGGCTCTTCCAAGCACCCTGCAGTGCGTGGGCTGGCAGGAGGTAGGTTTCGGGGGGAGAATAGAGGGAAGAAAAAAGTTGTGGGAGGTGAGTTAATCTGCTGTTACTACTGCCCATGTCAAGGCAGATACAGCTGCCTGGAAGAAGAGAATGAAGAGTATAATCTGCAGTTGACACTATTGCTCCTTTTACTAACTTGGACAGAAACTATGCGAAAAGTTTGGTGGGTTTGGTTTTTTTTTTTTCAACAGAGCTCTTCCAGACATAACTTTTTAAATTGAACTTTTCTGTTTTCCTTGGCTGTAATCAAACACTTCTGAATAAACAGTAGAACAATTTCTGAGTTTTTTCTGTCCCTTTCCATTTGTATCCAACATAGCAAAGTCAGGGTCCGTGAACGGGTTACCCTTGCACTTCCCCAAACAGGACCACAGCAACCCTATTAGCACCAGGAGCTTTCCACTTGCTGCTTGGCCAAAGTTGCCCCTGAGTGCTTGGACACCATAGCAACCCACATCACAGAAAGAAGCCTTCAGGAGGGCATGGAGGTTAAAGCAGATGCCTGTCTTGATAAGCACATCAGCTCAAGAGTCATGCCAGTTTTCAGCAGAAATGGGAATAAATGCTGGTCTCGTTTACTCCACTGGGAAATTAGAGTCATTTCACCAGTCTCCTTGAAGATTTTTAACATTTAATGATGGATTTTGCCTCTGAGATCTAGGTCTCAGGTGCAGAAACTGCTGGGCTGATCAAAAGGGAAAAAGAGACATGATAAGTATCTCAGATGGATGTGCTCACAAAGGGCTGCTTTCAGACAAAACAGATAACCTTGCACATCCATCCACATTTACAGCTCAGAAAGATTAAGTCAGAAAATATGCAGAAGTTTGAGATCTTTAACCCTGCTGGAAACAGCACGGGTGCAGGAAGGATTTCTGTGCTGGGGCCACCAGTGAGCTGAAGCAGCGACAGCAAACACCAGGAGCTCATGGATGCATCGTGACCTACTTGTTTCTGTGTCTTTCAAAGCTCATGCTGCCGTCGGTTTGTTAGCTCCTAGGAGAAAACCTGGGAGTTCGATTTGAAGGGATTTGCTATGCTGGTGAGGGAACTGGCTGCGTTTTCCTTCGAGTCCCTGGCAAGCCCCAGTCCCCTCCCCAGTCACCCAAGTCCCTCCACCTTCCCTTCCCGCTTTACCTCTGCCTCTTGGGTACAAGAGTCTCCTCAGATCATTCAGGGTGGGCCTCGCTTTGTGTAGATGGAAACGTGATTGACTGCATCCTTTTGAGAACGTTTAGTTTCCAATGAGCCCAGTGTTAATCTTTTCAGGGAATAAAAAAATAAAATTAAATAGAATATTGTCAGTGTCAGTAAAGTGTACACCTGCACTGCTACCATTACAGTAGTACTGCAACCTGTATTTAGAGGAGGGCAGGACATATTCTAGACTCATGTGTACTTCAAGATGTTGTCTGTATCTGTCCAGTCATCCTCAGTATCTCTGCTGTGTCCATGTCTGGGGCGTTCTCAGCCCACCCATGAGATTCCTCTTGTCTAACTTAGGAAAATCCAAACACAAACATTTAAACTGAAATAATCACTTCTCAGTGGCAGTTTGGCCCAGGCCAGGGCAGGTGTTTTCAGAGGGCACGTAGCTAATCCCTCACTACAGAGGTTCCATGTTTTGAAGACAGCCTGCCCATCTTCCACCCCAGCACCGCTCTTTGGTTGAGTGCAGAGATGGAATTTCTAGGTACCATAACCTCAGCCTGCCCAGGGAGGTGGTGGAATTGTCATCCCTGGAGGTATTTAAGAAACGTGTAGACATGGCACTTCAGGGCATGCTCCAGTGCCCGGGATTGGCACTAGAGTGTGTGGGGGTGTGTGGTGGGTTTGCTTGCTGGTTTCTTGAGGTTGGACTTGATGATCTCAAAGATCCCTTCCAACTATAAATACTCTGTGATTCTGTGAGCACCAAACATCACCTCGACTTCATTAAGATGAAGACTATGGATTATTTCTAATGCAGACACTTGTGATGCAGAGCAGTGGGTGTGTAGTGGCGTATGGAGTCACTGGGCTCCTGTCTGCACCAGGAGCCCCCACCCCAGCGTTGTCCATAGCCAGAGTCCAGATTTCCACTCACCCCTCAGAGCTGATGCAGTAGCAATTTTGGCTCACCCTGCACTTACAGCTCTTACTTTTAGAAAGTTGGGTTTTTTTTGCTTTTTTAGCAACTGGTTTTGAGGTGGGTTGCCTGTGTTTCCATGATAATAACTACTATCAGTTGTTTGCGTACTGCCGTATCCCCTTTCTAATGGGACAGGACCCAATTACGTTTATGAAAATGAATGTGTCAGAAAGTACCAGCAAATTATACCAAAGAAATCTCAAGATGGCTTCACAAGTCATCATTATCATCGTACGAGGTCAGGAGGAAACTGGTTTGTTTAGTGACACATTGTTTGATTTAGCAGCTGAGTGACTCACACCAAATTGAAGATTTGTTGCTACACTGAATGCCTAATTGCAAAGATAAGCCATGCTGTTAGTCCAAAGATAGTGTGTAGGCTGGGATGAGCAGATGCCAAAATCATCAAGACAATTACTGAAGTTTAAATTATAAAGTATGAATTGAAAGCTGTGATTAAATATGGACTGCTCTTCATTAATCACTATTTAGGCTTTTCCCTCTTTGTTTCATTCTTCACTCTGACAGAAGCAACCCTACAGAGAGAACCTGAAGCAGCACTAAATACCAGTGTCTGATTTGAATCTTGCTTACAGGGATCCTCCATTTCCACCACTCAATTAACACTAGTGAAGCTACCCAGGTGCAAAAGCAATCAGCATTTTGGCCTTATCATTCTGTTGGAGACAGGATGACACCACGCAGACCTTTCCCGTCACCTCTGTGTCCCAAAAGGCACATACATGAGCCTTCCGTGAACCATTCCACGTAATTACTGATGCTCACTCCTCCTCACTCTGTCTCCAGTGCAAACAGGAGCACCCCAGCAGCATGCTCAGGGTGAGCACAGTCCCAGCGGTAGCAGAGGGTCTGGGGGTCCCTGAAAATGGGGTTCTGTGGTGGTTGCAGCTGGAGGTCCTCTCTCCAGGGCTGCTTGGACACAGGAGAGGTGGCTCAGACACCGTTGAGGGGTTTAGAAGAGAGGCACCAGGAGCAAAGCTCTCTTGGAGTGGAGAATCAACTAGGTATATTTAATCTGATAATCTTAATTTTTCATCTGGTAAATCCATGAATGTCATAAACCATGGGGGCAGGAAAAGTATATTCGATCAAACCCGAAGCTCCTGGCCTCATCCCCCCGACAGCCGAGGGTGAGCACCAGCTGTCGCCCAGCATTGCTGCTACAACACACCACAAAGAACAGCCTCATCTCCCACCTCTCATCCTCTGCAAGGGCCACCTCTCCTGTGTCACCTGCCCATGCTCCTCCTGTGGTGTCTTCCCTGGCTCTTCACTTGAGGATCTCACAGCAAGGCCATCGCCTTGGCATGACAGTGACTTGATTGCATGAGATGGCAGTGGTGCCCCCAGCACGTTCTGGGCTGCATTTAGGGCTGGCCCCTCTCCAGTGCAGTGGGTGGAGGCGTAGGCATCCCCCTGCACAGGCTGGCAGGGCGAGGGGCTCCCAGTGCCCCTGGGGGAGCCCCGGGTGCCAGAAACAGCCAAGACACCCCTGCAAACACCTCCTTCCCACGGGATGGGTTATGATGGCAGAAATCCTCCCTCGCTGCCGTGAGCTCCTTTGCTTAGCTCACCAGCAGATGGTGTCATCTCTGACACCGGCAGCTGCTCAAAAAGAGGAAAAGCTTAATTATTCCTGCCAAGAGAGCCCGTATGCTCCCCGCTCCCCCTCCCCGCTCTGAAGGGCTGCTGCTGCCCTCTCGGGCACAGGCATGTGTGTTCCTTGTGCACACACGTCGCACAAGGGCTGTGGCTGACAGGGGCCAAGGTGGGCAGCGTGATGACACAATGCCACAACTCCCGTGGCTGCAGACAGCGCGGTGTTCACCAGTGACACTGCTTTTGCTCATCCCTGGAGCACGAAGCCCAGCGTGGGGTGGCAGCTCTGCAGCCAGGTGCCTCCATCACATCACTGCCCTTGAGTGATGGCAGTGAGATAACCCTGTCCTGCCCGTGGGAAAACGCGTCTGCCAGAGCACTGCCTGCTTGTTTTCCTAGGTGGAGACTGGTTTGAAAGTGTTCTCCGTGCTTTCCCCAGCTGAGGGGAGAGGATATGAGCTGTTAATTCCCATTAACTCCCCAAGGAGCTACAGCAGGACTATCTGGGTGCCCTCAGTGGGGCAGCTCACCTGCTGGACCCACAGCACACATTTGCACATTTGGCTGGGGGGAGGCTAGAGGGTGTATTTGAACAGGGCAAGCACACAGTGAAAGCTGAGAACCAAAATCATCAATAAAATAAACGCCAAAGCCATTGGCTGAAATACCATAAAATGGGCACTGCGAAAGGCACAGGCATGGGTTTGTGGTGCTCTTGGCATGGCACAAGCCAGCACAGCGCTCCGTGCTTCATGCCACAAGCCAGGACAACCCACTGAGGGGAGGCAAAGTGGTGCTCAGCGTTGCCTGCATAGCTCTCCTGGCTGTGATCACAGAGCCCTTCATCTGCAGAGGGCACCCTGAGCACATCCCCATCGCCCCCATCACAGCCCATACTCAGAACCCAACAGCTACAACAGATTTATGGAAGGTATAGGAAAAAAAAAAAAAAAAAAAAAAAGAAATTATCAATACAAACCCAACAGTCGTATTTTCCTATTGAATTGGGGAAGATTAAATAAGGACCCAAGAGTTTACAGGGGTAAAGAAGCAAAGCAATATTTGGCTGGATTCAGAAATCCTGGGTTTTGAGGGGACAAGCTACTCACAAAGCAAAGCTTTTCCTTCTTCCGAGAGGGGGTACAACTGCACCGGGTGAATCATCACTCCCAGGGGAAAAATAGCTGGGTGAAAGCCTCCACACCATGCCTATGAAAGTGCTGTCTGTGCCCAATTGTTCCTGTGGAACAACAATGTTGGCTGCAGGGCTTGTTCTCTCTTGCAAATAGATCAGGCTGCTGCCTCTTAAGCTTATTGGAGATTTTGTCCCTCAGCCTGCAGGATTACCTTATCAGCAGCAACCAGATGGAGCCTATCAGGGCCATGCCAGTCATTCCACACCTGTTGATCCTATGTGGGAGCCAAAAAATTAATTGCTTAGAAATGTAAAAGCAAAAGCCGAAAATCATGAAAAAAAAAGATTAAAGGGAAAAAGCAGGGAGGGCTGGGAACTTCTTGCCTGATATTGGTATCGGTGTCAGCACATTTTGGAGAGTGACTTATGCAGCGTCTGATGCAGTTTGCAAAAGCAAGAGAGGTGAAGACCCTAGAGAGCAGATATTTTTGGCAAGAAATACCTATTTAGCAGCTACCAGCCGTGTTTAATTTGCATACATTTAACTGGTGGAGATAACAGCAAATGCAAAAAGCTTTCTGAAAGGATGCTGCGCAGCTATGCTCGTGGCTTCCCACTCCTCGAGGTGTCAGTCACCCCCAAATCGCTCCCAGCAGGGCCGGGGCTCCCTGGCACACGGCTCTCAGAGTGCCCAGAACCACCAGGAGGAGCTCCCACATCGTTGGCGTGAATCCTCTCACCGGGGTGGGCTGTGTCTGTCTCCAAGCCTCCCTGTGCTGTGGAGTGTGAAGGAACAACCTTTCTCATCTCTCTGTCTGTGGCAATCTCCAAGTGCCCAAGCCACGAACGTGAAGTGGATCAAACCTCCACGGCCGCCGTGGAACAGCTCGGGAAGCAAACAAATGCAAGCTCTCCCTGGCAGGAGCAGGCTTGGACCATCTTCTGTAAATGGCTAGTCACGCTTTGGGTGATGGGGATAATGTCAACAAATTAGGGGAAAATGCAAATAAAGACGTATATGGAACACCTGACACTTTTAGCCTTGCCTTCTGCTCTGAGGAGCCCCAGACCTGGGGCAGAAGTGAGGGTGTGGGAATGTCACTCAGCTCCCTGCACCCATGGGCACTTGTGCAACCACGGTGGCACTGGCGGAAGCAGAGAGCTGCAGTCTCAGCCTGCCCCATGCCTCGCAGCGCCTCTCGGAGCACTCTGCATGTTCCTTAATTATGTACACACAATTTACATGCAGCTCTGCCCGGCAGGCACACGGGCTGCAGCTGGGCAGGAGGCACAGCGGGCTCACCCCGATGGCAGCCACCGATGGGCTCTGGGGCAAGCAGGGCACGCTCAGCGCAGCCCACGGTTAGGGGGAACACAGGCTGGAGCCCCAGAATCACCACAAACCCCCAAGGAGCTCCCCAGACTGCCTGGCTTACTGATGGCAATCAAAATAAGGCCCAGGAGATGCAACTAGGGTGTCTGTGCACGCACTGGGGACACAAGACAGGGTACAAGTATCCTGTAGGTGCCCAAAGACAGGGGTGATGGCAGAGGTCTGTGCTGTGGAGAAATGGGGGAATCACCTGTCACACCCCAGAGGAGCCCCATGCTAAGCAGCTAATGCCGGAAAGTCTCATTTTTGGAAATGTCTGATCATTTTGATTCCCTGAAGCTAACTTTGCGTGACTCAGACATTTTGTTGTGCCTGATTAAATGACGACAGTCATTCCACAACCCTTTATTTATGGATACCGAATGAAAATAGCACTGCTAAAAACAGCAGGGACTGAGGAGTGCTCCGATTCAATTTGCACAACACGCATTATTCCACCTAGTGGTTTTAGCATCTTTTTTAATTAAAATGGCAATTCTCTTAGGCCAGCCTGCATTTACGTCCTTTAGCCCCAAATTTGTTAACTCGCTGCTGGAATGATTTGACTTTACTTCTCAAACTTTGCCTCTTCTTTTAATTCAGGTGACTATCAGAAATTTCTTATTCTTCTTATTTATGCTGTTCAGACTTGCCTGACCTCTTAAGAGGAGATGGAGTCTGCTACTCTGCTTTGGTACAGGAGTCCAGAGCCACTGTCTCATTCACGATATGGCCATGGACCATTCATGCTGGATGACGTCACTGAGGTCTTAAAGAAGACTATAACAGCATTGCTTGAAATTCATATGAGTTGTGAGATGGACAACAGCTAACAGTCAGTCTATTTTCATGCAAATAGAGGACCACTTCTTCAGCACTGCATTTCATGTCCTGTTGTAGATAACATCAGTTTTGTTGTCCTCTACATACCAGATAAGCCTTTGGGGGCTGGGGACCATGCTGGAACTGGGTTTTGTGTACCTGCCATCTACAGGAAGTATTTTTTTTATGCCTAGGTTGCAGCACTGATAATGAAATGGCACTGGGAGCCTTTCTAGGCATGGGAATGTCACTGCCCATATTGCCAGATTGTCAGATCAGCTCCTGGTGTGTTCTCAACGGGGGCTTTTCTGAATGACCCTCAGTCCTGGGGGGTAAGCACAGGCCAGGCCGTTCCTGGTGGGCAGTTTGGGGTGGGTCACTCGGCACCATACGCCTTTTCTGGCATGTTTAGCATCAGGGAAATATGTAGGAAGCTGGATCAAAGATCATTAACAGCAGGGTGAGGTTAATGTTGGAAAGATCTACATACTGTTTCAAAAAAACCCTGCTGCAGAGCCCCCTATACCAGGTAAAACGGGTAGGATCCTTCATGTCTGACTGGTTGGTCTACTATTCAGTTGGTCACTGACGGCTCCTGCAGTGTCAGTCAGCAGAAATAGGTGCCTGTAAACCTTTACCTGCCCGACCTACCTGCTACAAATGTTCCTTCAGATGGGATGAATCACTTCCCTGGAATTGCCTGTTCCCCTCCACTGACTTTAAAGAAAGTTGTATGTCTTCATTTGGCTGGCTGAATACCACCTCAGGCAACCAGCAAAGGGAAAAAAAAAAAAAAAAAGCTTTTCCTTTTGTAAGAAATGGGGTCTGAGTTTTTACTGCCTCTTAGTCTGGGAAGTGCTTGATTTAGGGGCAGAGACTCTGCACACTCCTCTGTAACTGTGGAGAGAAGCAACCACCTCCAGAGTAATCCTAATTTACGGGCAGTGCTGCCCCCCAGCAACGCCTGGCTCTCCAGGGCTGCAGACAGCCAGCGGTGACGCTGCTCACTCCTCCACCGCAACACAGCCACAATCAGTCCAGCTGAGGTGAATTAAAATATTTCCCGGGAAAGAATACAAATGGAAGAAAAAAAAAGTATCAAAAATACAATTGAAATGCATTGTGGCAGCTCTG
Source organism: Gallinago undulata (assembly GCA_026546715.1). Classification (NCBI taxonomy): domain Eukaryota; kingdom Metazoa; phylum Chordata; class Aves; order Charadriiformes; family Scolopacidae; genus Gallinago; species Gallinago undulata. Next base: position 17,170,231 of record JAOTQQ010000012.1, on the reverse strand, counting down.
CCGTGCTCTACACCTCCCTCAGGAGAAAGCAATCCTTGCCTCTTAGACTGCTTGTGGCAGCCTGAGACCCACAGACCCATGGCACTAAGGACTCATGAACACAATCACTGTAAATAGTCACCAAAAATGCGAGTGAGAGCCAGTCGCACAGTCCTTCAGTGATTTCAGTCCTTGGGCAGAACACTTGCTGGAACGGGCATATAAATGCATACATGCTTATTTACCAAACATTAGCTGTCAAAAAGCTGTCAGTAAGGGTTTGTCTTTCATGAAACAACAGTGACATCCAGTGGTACTGTAGGTGTAGCCGAGGAAAGGTAAAGCCTTCCCTGGGACAGTCTTCCTCATCCCTGGGACAGTCTTCCTGAGCCCTGGCCCCTTGGGGGAGCCTGGCAGGACACAGGCAGTTCCAGCTGCCCACAGCCTGTAATGGATGGACCTGTACAAAACAAGGGGGGCGGGGAGGGGTGGGGAAGGCGTTTTTCAGAGAACCCATGCACTTCAGAAGCTTTGTAACTGCACATACAGAGCAAAAAAAAAAATCAGTCTGTTTTCTGAAAAACAACGTCTGCATGTCAATCAAAGCCTACTTCTATGTAAACAAATGCATGGTATAAAAAAAATGATTCCCAGACGCTTAATTTCACTTGCTCTAAGACATAATTTTAAAAGCCTCTTTATTTTTTTTCCTCTCCATTTTCTCTTTAGCATACTGATTTATAACCTTCTCAAAAATATTTTCCTTGAGCTTTCTCTCTAATCTCTTCCAATTTGCCTTTATTTTTCTACCATGTAGATTTGGATTGGCTCTAACATTTTGTTTTCTACTTCTGACCAGTTCTCTTAAATAAGCTCTCAGACAGCGTCTGTCTCATTCTGCTGTCATTTTGATTTACTTCCTTATCGCGTTCCATTGATTTTCTTGTTGGACTTAATTTTAATCCAATTCACAGTGTCGGTAATCTGGGTAGCTTCTCTTAGTTAGATTTAGATTCCGAGTCATTTCCTTTCCGTTGACAACTGCCCGACTTTTTCTCCGTTTAAATCATGGTACTCACTTTGTCTCGGCCAGGCTGTTCCCCCTCGGCTGGAGCTCGCTGGCTCTCGCCAGCTGCTGCCTGGAAAGCAGAGTGAGGGACGGAATGGCTGGGAGATCAGGTGGTGGGAGGCAGAGCGTTGGAGGCAGGCACCCTCCCCACCCTGGGTTTCTGTTCTTGAGTTGAGGCAAGGGCGAGCAGAGGGAATGCAAATCTCTCCTCTGTGCCGCCATCCCCAGCAATCGCGGCACGGAGTCCCGCCGGAGGCTGGGGTGCGGTGCCAGGGGTGGTGGGTTCTGCAAGGACCCAAGGGACAGCAGGTCCAGCTTCCTGAGGACCCACGGACATTGGGCTCCGTCTGCAAGGGTGTACCACTCCCTGGGTTTGTCGAGGAAAAGTTGTTTGCCTGGGGCACGTGGAAAGAGGCATGAACTACCAGCGTGAAGCCAACACTCAGCAATAAAAGCATTTGAAACCCTCCCCCTCAGCCCCTGAGCACACGATGCACACTCTTGTTCCTGCAATAAAATGGTCAAAATTTGTTGCATTTTAATTGCCGTTTATCAGGCATGAAGCTACGGTGAACTGAGAGCACTATTCTCTCCAGGGTAAATCTTGGAGGTATTTGTAGCTGTATGATGCCCGTCTTTGGTTTGTTTCTTTTTCTTCTGCCTTATTTCCTTTTCTTGCATGATTCACACGTGCAATTCCTCCTTTGAAATGTAAATGAAAAAGCTATTCCATCAGATCTATATAGAAAATCGTCAATGCTCTTATCTGTAATAGCCTAACCACACATTTGGGGAAAAAAAATCCACGCTATAATGTGAGCATATTTTTCTCTCAGAAACATACTACTTTACAATATTTAATTAAAGACAGAAAAATAATCTTTCCAGGTATTTTCCAATAGATCATTTCATTTATTCTGTAGGAACAGTGGGCAAACTCTTAAAAAGGAATTAAAAAGTAGCTGTGATTGACAGGAAAGGAGCAAAAATGCAGTATTTTTCTGCTGCTTCCACTGAACAATGACAACACAAATTCGGCTGTCTGTTAGGAAACATTATGTGCTCTTTTCCTGCCGTACACCCATCCTTTGTCCAGTTGCCAACTGGCTTAATCTTTCACCAGCAAATAATTTTCACTTAATGAGACTTTACTCTTAAGTGCCTTCTCCCTCAGGAGGGGCACGAGCCTGGTCCGGCATGAGTCCTCCTATGCAGATTGCAGCAGCTATTGGAGCATGATGAGCCTCATTACAGGTATTGATTTGTCTTGGGCCGCTGTCTAGACAACTATCTGCACTGAACCACCACACGCATGCACCAAGATCTGCCTTGACTTTTCAGCGGCTGCTTGTGTTAATTGCCGGGGCGCAGGCAGGCTCCTCGGCGCCGCTGAGGTAACCCTCCCAAGCTGTGCCAGGACGCAGCCAGCGGAGGCCAGGGGAGGGCTGTCACGGCCCGGCCCGGCCCACAGACCGCACGATTTTATTTTTAGATCAGTACATCAGACATGCGTTAGAGTGATGGGAACTCGCTCTCAGCTGCTCCTTCTTGAAGTGACTTTTTTGGAAGTAGCTGGGTCCTCCTCCCCGCGACGCCCGCCCCAGGCTCCTCACCCCTGGGAGGCAGGAGAAGGGAGGCTACCTGAGCTCTGCAAGGGGCAATGCTGGAGGTACGAGAAGGGTACTGAGGCCAGCGAGGGGAGGGTAGCACCTAGCTACGTGGCAGGGTTGTCAGTCATTACAAATATCTTCAAGGTGTCCTATAAAATGCTTATCTTGACGTGGGCCCACTTCTTGCTACGCTCCTTGCAGTCGCTTAACCTTTAGTAAATGAAAAGTCCCACCAAGGGCCTTATCAATAGTTATAAGACCTTACCAATAGTTATAAGTATCTAACGGGTGGGTTGAAGGAGGAGGGAGCCAGACTCTTTTCAGCAGTTGCCACTGAGAGGACGAGGGGCAAGGGGCACAAGTTGGAACACAGGAGGTTCCACTCAAATATGAGGAAAAACTTCTTCACGGTGAGGGTGACAGAGCCCTGGAACAGGCTGCCCGGGGAGGGTGTGGAGTCCCCTTCTTTGGAGATTTTCAAGCCCCACCTGGATGCCGTCCTGAGTAACATGCTCTAAAATGCTCTGGGCGTCCCTGCTTCAGCAGGGGAGTTGGACTAGATGATCTCTATGGTCCCTTCAAACTCTAAAAATTCAGTGAAATCCAGTGAAAACTTAAAAGTACGTTAAAGCAACATAGAGTTATGCTTTATCTCCTGCTCTCTGCTGCTGGGCTTCTGGTCCCAGCGTCCCAGACTGTGTGGGACCACGAATGAAGGAAAAGCCAACCAGGCTGGGGACAGGCCACAGCCACTGCCTCGGGCAGTGGGTGCCCCCAGTCATGCACCCTTCTCTGCAGGCTTCCTTGGGCTATGTGGCTCATGGATTCCCATGCAGGGAACCATGCTTACACTCAAAAGAAAAGTGACTCTATCACGGCATCCCTTGTTCTGATGGTTCAACACTCTCCTAAAATGTGGGAGACAGAGTTTGTTCTCCCACAAGCTGAGCCAGTCCGGCAGCCCTGGAGAAGTACCCTGACTAGTCCACAGCCCTCACAAGAGGTCCAGGCAGACCAAGCCCATGGGGAGTTATGCCACCTAACATACCCCTCCAGCTATTTTTGTTGGTGGAAGGGGGTGATACCCCCACTGCAATGGCCTGGAGGACCCATGTGGTCCCTCAGACCTCCCCAGCCAGTTGGTGCAGGGAGCGAGCCACTCACATGGGGTGGGCTGGGTCTCTACCTTACAGCACCTTTCTCCATGGGTATACTGAATTTAGGAAGAGTTGGCAACCTAAAACTCTGAAGGGAGAGCACTCACATTAAACTCCTAAAGTAAAGGCCAAGTCTACCTGACACCCTAGAAGCGCTGAGCTGCCAGACGTGCTTCTCCTCTGACGCGACGCATTTATCAAGTCATGGCATTGGGCATAATTAGTTGTACTGCTGCATTTGCAATCAATTTAAAATTGGCAACTTCAGTTTGTTTGTTCCTTTGTTTGTTTTCAGTAAAAATATCTCAGGGTCTGAAAGTAAATATTAATTGAGAAACAATTGAAGTGATTTATAGTTTGAGCCAGGCAATCTCCTTAAGGATTTGGGGGCTGTTCAGAAGTTACCTGTTGTCAGTCACCACCATGCCCTGATCCCACCGACAGTTCCATGTACAGTCAGCAGCTTACATTTTCAGAAATAATTAGTGATTGTTGAAGCTTAATATAAAGGAATTACTGTCTGCTCCTATTGTGGTGCCTGAAACCAGACCTCGAACATGCAGACTCAGGAGGCCACTGGCCACTTGGTAAATACAGGGCAAGGTGTGTGTGTCTTTTTCAGATCTTTGGCATATATACCTCGTTCCTTACAGGTAATGGACTATTTGCAAAGTAGGGTAATAGAGCCATGAACAAATCTAAGACGCAGCTGAAGAAGGAGATACCTGGGTGCTCAACCCTGAACAAAGGAGGTCTTTTCAAAGAAGTCAATTTAACATGCATCATTTGTATGTGTGATCCCTTAAAAAATTTACCTTGAAGGGAAATTATCTGGAGAAAGACTATCCTGCATTGACATAGAAATAAAAGGAGTGATTTCATGACACCTGGAATCACAGAGGGTCTTCCCATTGAACTCTATGGGAGCAAAGCCAGTGTTTCATGGCCCTCGCATCAGTGTGGCTCACACAGACATGCAGCTCTGTTACCATAGCATCAGGGCACCTCTTGCAGTACATTTCCCATCAAGTGCTGTTAAGATTATTTTTTTTCTAAATTCCAAGAATCCAAAGCAAGTAACATGTTAATGAAATGTCTAAAATAGAAAAGAGATGCTCTGCTATTATTATATTGTAATAAGGATGCTGAATCTGCAAATTTCCCTTTGATTTTTCTGTCTCCTCTTTTGCGATATATTGAATTATCATCTTCTATCAATATGCTCTAATTTCCATTAGCTGGAATATAAATTTGCCATGAACTATGCAAAATGGATGGGAGAATAAATGTAGGTACTCCATCTTAGCTGAGCAGTCTGGATTTTGTTTCTTATCATTATGTGTACTATGAATGCTGCACAGATAGATAGGAAGGGAAAATCCCTGTTCAGTCTTGGTTCAAGAACCAATTAAATAGATAAAGCAATGAAGGAACTTGATCTGGTCTAGTGGGAGGTGTCACTGAAGGGGGGTTGGAATGAGATGTTCTTTAAGGTCCCTTCCAACTCTAACCATTCTATGATTCTGTGATTCTATGGATGGCAGCATGGCAATAATACCTCCTTGTACTTTTAGCCTATGGCTTGGATTTAGGAACTTCAGGTACTTTTCTGGATTGCAAAAAAATAGAAGCCTCATCATTCAGGATCCCTCAGTCCTGCCTGAAGTAGTAGTTACCTTCAGAGCACTTGTGATCCTGTTGCTCCAAGAGGCAGCCCAGGCTGAAGATTGTCAGCCACTTGTCATAGTTAAGTAGGATAACTTCAGCCCCATGTTCACAGTTTGTAAGTATGGAGACATTTTGCTTCATTTGTGTCTCCAGGTCCAGGATGTAGTTCATCATTTGCAAATATCTGAAGTCATATTTTTCGGCTCCATCAAAGTACTTTTCACTCAACCTATACATTTTTATTGGCTTCTCCGCTCTCATAAAAGTGTGCTCTCCTTAAGTGACAAGAAGGTCTACAACTGCTGTCTTCCTATAAATCTAATACCTTTTAATCAAAGAGGAAAGCTTTGTATTGTAGCAGGCAGCTTATGAAGTGGCTTTTAACCAAGCTGAGCCACTTATTTGTAAGCCTCTCTATTAGGGAGCTACAGATAAGCCATCCTTGAACTGAGCAAGGTCTGAGGGCTGGAGACCAGGGTCTTCTCTCAGCGATACCAATGCAGATCTGGAGCAAACTCCCTGAGGTCAATAGCTGGATGTATAAAAGTTGAAAAGCCCTCCAGCCACACTCCCATCCACCCCAAAGTGCAGGGCACTTTTTCTCTAGAGCTTCCTGTTGTTATCGAATGAAATATTTCATTCCGAGGGAAACAGGAACACCACTTTGTTTTCAGCACCCTTTTAATCTTGCTGCAGGATTAAAATGCTTTTGGGTTTAATGCTAATCATATGCCCCATGATTTTAGAGTGGCCTGAAGTTCCTCTAAATTGTTCGTGTGGCGTGACAAGGGCACTTCTGAGAGAATTTAGAGAATTGTGCATGTCATTTAAGGTCAAAAAGGCCTCCCCTTCATTTTCAAAATGCCAAAACTTCTCCTCCTAAAAATTCAGTTTCCCTTCAAATGTAACCATATGCATAATGCTGAAAATTAAGATACCTTTTGTCCGCTTCAGAGGCCAGGCTGGTAAGGGAAGCATCGTGCATGCCATCAGAGGGATTGCTCTGTGTTCTCCCCCTGCAGGGAGGGGATGTCCCGAGGTACCCCCTGCCTTCAACTCGTGAGTGAAAATCCCCTTTGGCACTCTGGTCTCATACCAGTGAGACATACTGCAGGCATGCGGCTGGTTTCTTACTAGGCTTCTCCTTTTGCCAACTTGGGATAGTGGTGTTTCTTTGTAATATTACTATTTTCTTTACCTCAATTTCCCCCTCAGACAAGGCCACCAGGAAGCTTGGGTTCAGGATTGCACAAACACGGATTAAAATCTTCTTAAGGGTCAAAACATCTGTCTGAGAATCTACTGCTCATTTTGAAAAGAGCTATTTTGCTTACGTAGCCTGCTAAGTTCTGTGTCTTACCACTAGACACAGTGGTAAAAGGAAGAGAGACTAAATCACCTTGAAGAATTCAATTATTTTGTTATAAATTGGTCATTGCACCTTTTCTACTCAATAATTTAGCAACGTTTTACAATATCTCTTTCTAACCCTCTGTTACATTTAAGTGCAAATTTTTAGTTTGTATAAGAGCGTGATGCAAGACATTTGAAGGTTTGGGGTCTTTGTCAGCTGAATTGATTGGCAGCCTGAGGCAAAAAATAACTCATTATAGTGGGAAATATATAGAATAGATGAAATTTTTATTGTGTTCAAGTGATTATGGGGAGGGAATTTTCTATGCTAGCTTAAACTCCTTCTCCCTTTCCTCCTACCTCCTCTCATCTCTCCCTCACATACTTAGGTGGTTCCTGCTCATATTTTTACCGCTTCTTTATTTTCAAATCTTAGAGTGCAAACTGTAAACAGTGAAAATAATCTTATCCCTTTCAGCACTACCTGAACTGATTTCCATCTTCAAATAGTTATTCTTCTTAGGCATATTAGCTTTATTTAAAAACATTTCATTAAGTTACTTGATTTGCAAAACAGCCATTTAACATTCAAATCTTGTCTATGCCAATATGTTCCATAAAGATCAGCATAAAAACCTTGACTTGGGAGAGGGAAGATAGAGAAGTATAGTGAAGGTGAAAAATTAGTGACTGTTTCTCACACGCAGGAGCTAAAGGGCATTAAATGACATTTCCAGTGAACCTCATAAAATGAAGCAATTTGACACAGAGCGCATAAACTGTGGAACTCAGTTGCTGCCACAAAATGCCACATGTGGATACCCACGCAATGCTGGGCACCGGAGATACGATAATGAGCTAACCTGAGCTTTTGTCCAGCTCAGCCTCTTATACTCACAAGTTCTTATTGTGTTTCTTACCCTGCACCTAGAAAATTTAGAAATTCATTTAGTTTTAGAATATTACATAATAAGTAAATCCATGCTAATCCATGGATGTAGTGGGAATTCTGACTGTATTTGCTGAAGGCATCACTCCCTCACCCCATGGGGGGAGGACTCATATGGCTCAAGATGAGTTCCCAGCCCGAGCCTCATGGCCCATTCAGATTGTGGAACAGATGCACCGTTTTGTTTCTTAGCCCTCAAGGAGACTGATCACATTCAGGTGGTAGATGGCTTTTTAAAAATAAGAAAACAGAATTTGAATAGACATGACAAGCCGTGATGCACCGACACTTTGGCAGGGAAAAATGTTTCCTTTCTGTGCCAGTCCTTCATTGTCCTCCCAGGTAAACACGTTGCCTGCCAAGGAGACCTACTGTTTGCATATACACAGAAATATGCAAATCTTCAACACTGTGTTTCAGGGAAAGCAATACGAATGAGGCAGCCTGGACTCAAAGAGTCTAATCACAGTAAGACTTCGGCTCTATGTCTTTTCCTCTCCCTTTAAAAGAGAAAGAATACACCTGTGTTCCTTGGAAAGTTGTGCCTGAAAGGTTCTAGCAAATAACTTTTTGTGCCATCCGCTGCCGCAAGCAAGCCAAAACCTTGCTGAGCGGAGCATCCCTGGGACGTGACTCAGCGCAGAAGCCCAGCTCGGGGCTGCTCCTCCCTGGGCTCTCTGCTCCAGTGCTCTGAGGGTCAAGGGCTCCTAATGCTGCCAGATGGCACTTTTTGGAAGAACTTGAATGCATTTAAATAACCACGGACCCCCAAGAATAGGAAGCGGTTAGACTCGTGAGGCTCCACACTGTTTTATGTAACCTATGCCTTGTTTTAATTCTGTTAGTTGTGCACGTCTGGGTTAGCTAAACTGAGGACCTGACCTGAACTCTATTTCCATGAACTGCATGACCCTGATCTGAACTCCATAGTCAAGCTGACCTGAACTCCTCCATGGTACTGACCTGAACTCTGTGGTTGAGCTAGGCTAGCAAATATACATGGTATTTTCTGTAAAAAAAAAGGGAAATTATGTGGCTTTGTGGCCTATTTTAAGAGAAAGAGAAGTTTGACCTAAGCCTTTGAGTCCTTGTGCCCTAATGATTTAGAAATATCAGCTTTGTCAGGTGGAACCCTCTTTTTTTGGAGTCAGAGCATGCTGTGATCCTCTCCCCCCCCCAAATTTCAACAGAGGTTAAAAAAAGTATTGATTATTTGATACTAAAAAAAGGTATTGATTATTTGATACTAAAAAATGTATTGATTATTTGTGCATGTGGATTTTGCAAGGTTGGAAGAGCATTTTACAGCTCACAGGATGGAGCACCTCTGTCACTATGGCTCCCTGTACCCTCACTGCCCATTTACACAGCAAATGGGCAGGATCCCCTCTTGTAGAAAAGAAGGTCAGATGATGCAGCGTAGAGGCTCCACAGCATTTCCCCAACACTCCAGCCTTTAGGGCTTCCTGAAGGATAAGTATGAATCTGTTTGGTGTGACACCGGGGAGGATATGATGTTACTTTCTGGTCACCCTGACACTGTTTTTCTAGGCTAATGCAGTATTTCAAAATCATGCAGCTTCACATGGCAGCACTTTGGCTCCTTTACTGCTTCTGCTCGAGTCGTTTGTTTCCTCCATCTTTGCAGTTCAACAGATCAGCTGCATTTAAATTGAAATAAAGACAACTCTGAAAATTTCCACTCTTCGAGAGGAGAAGAAGGAGTCAATAAGCAGCTGCCATGTGCACAATCCTTCTGTGAGGGCTTTTCTCAGACTCAGCAGGGGAAATGAGATTCAGGCAGACTGTGTAATCAGTGATTCTCTCCAGCTCCTGAAAAAGGGCAAATAGACTTAAACATCCAAATTAAAAAATGCAGCTGAATGGGCCATGAAATACAGTATCTACAAAACTACCCTTCTTTGAACAGCGCTCTTTGCTTTGCAGAAAATGCAGCTCCTGTGCGTGAGTTGCTGCAGGGAGAGAACGAAGAAAATAGAAGACAGCTGTGCAAAATAAATATTACTTTGCTTCTGTTTTAAGCATAAAATATCTCTAAGCTCATCAGGGTTTGTAATAGACGGGTATTATTTTTCGTAAATGAAAATGTCAGAAGTCCAATGTACGGGTTCGTGAGTTTAATAGAAATGGTCTCTGTTGTAAAGGTGCGCTTTATATTCTAGTCACGATGCATCAGCAGTTTATTCTGGAGTTCATTCTGAGGAGGTAATGACTAGGAAAATGACAAAGAAAACTGTTACTGACCATTAGTGAGCAATCACTCTGTCATATTACCAAGATAATTTAGATAAATGTGGGGTTTAGCTGTCTCCAAGGGAGATGGGATGCTGATATCTTAGATAGTGCTGCTTTTTAAAGCTTTTCCATTTGATGAATATATATTTTCGCCTCAAAGACACAGACTAGTTCCCCATATCTTCCTGATGGAAATAGTAATAGCTCATTTCTGTGCTGTCATTTTTGCTCGGTTGTGTAGAGCATGAAGCTACGTAGTTTTGCAGCAAATATGGAAAGCTCTGTTTGGAAACATAAGGTATTTAATAAATGAATGTAGAGCATACCATGTTTTTCTTCAATTGGCTTCCATTATTTTAGCAGCTGCTAATTATGCAGTGTTGATATTTAGAGAAAGAGTAACAGATTTATCTGTTCCATCTGGATAATCAGGCTTTTAGAGCATGTCCTACCAACATTGGACTTAACTCTTCCTGTTTCTTCTTTCCTCTTGAGGCCATATCAGGTTAAATTAAAAGGTGCAGAATTTCAGTTGAGATAACTAGACAATTTTGTTCTAGTTTTTAAAAGTAGTTTCACTGCAGTCATCGCTGGCACGAGATGGCTTACAGGGAGCTGTATTGGTTCAGCCTGGTGTTAAGGTGTGGGTTCATAGCACAAAGGCCAAAGACTTTCAAGATCCATCTGCCAACACTAGGCATCCTGTATAATCCTGTATAATATGGGCTTTTCCATATTGTACATCAAATACCACATCCTTCTCCAAAAACATAGTTTTGCAAGAAGGTTTTGCAGCAGTCCTAAAAACAGATATTCAGGTGTGGGGTACTCAGAACGGTAACATTTGCACATTGTACATACAGTTGAGCTATATGTGCACAGGGCAATCCTGCATACCGTGTGGAAGTGCTGCAAAATCACTTCTGTAAAGAACTCAGTTACTGTTGTACCCACAATCTCCATATGTCCATGAACAGCCCTAAAATGGATGTGCATCTAATCCTCTTGGTTGTCAGGAGCCACTCAGTTCTTATTCCACAACTTGAGCTTTCATCTTTAAACTGACTCCAGATTCCTGAGCATTGGCGAAGTGGCGAGATCTACCTGGAACAGAAAACATCCTGAGCCCGGACCAGAGAGAGGCATAAATCACCCTGATTCACCTCCAGGGCCATTTACTCTCCAGGCACAGATGACAATTTATATCTTCAACTTCAGTAATCTTTTAACTAGGGATCAAACTAAACAAAAGGAGGGTTATTACAGTCTCAAGAACTGATGTTGCAATACTTAGGATTAGACCCTGTTACTCCCGAATTTGTGGTCAATTTCTGCAGTACAGCATGATGCTTTTGCCTCAAGTTAAGAGGCAATAGAATATTAGAAGGCCAAAATTAAGTGAATAGATGGGATGTGGGGGAGCTCAAAGGACAAAACTGGTGAAGGGGGCTTGTCAGACAGGCGACCTGGAGATGCAGGCTAACGTGCCTTGGACTTTGTTGGTATAGAAATTACACCTGGACAGTACATCCAGATTAATTTAGGATGTAGAGCAAACTGCCATAAGCTTTCTATGGGGCTGAGAATTTGTGGGGCCTCGACAGCTCGTGAGAACAATCAGTAGCCCTGACTGCAGCCCACACGTACACACTCCCCTGAAGCAGGGTGCCTTTGCTCTCCAAAAAATGACTTCATTCTTGCACAGGTAAGTTGTGATTTCTCAACCCTTGGTGTCAGCACTGCTGAGTGAAAGCAGATACAACTACCCCAACTAAACATGTACTCAGCAAAATAGTGAACTCATTTTGGGTGCTTGAGTGCAAGTAATTCGTCTCTGCTGCAATGCCCCTGCCTGGGAGGTGAGGGGGCAGTCTGACTGCCTGCAGGTAAAAAGAGCCAATGAAAGCATAATTAATAAAGGATAAATTTTCATCGTTAATGTATTTTTGATATAATTTACGTGAGTGGTTTACTCTGTTGATTTATTTTCTCAGGCCAGAGTTTTCTGGGTTTTTCAGCCTGCTTTTTAACACAGCAGAAATCGTATTGAACATACGATGCCATGGCTATTTCCATAGCAACAGGCTCTTCTAAATCTTGATTAGGGTTTCTTGGCAGTGCTGTTTTCTCAATGCCTGTTTTTTGAAGGAGAAATCTTTAGTCAAACACAAACCTTTAGAGAAGACATATACAAAGAAAACAACTGGGAAAGGAAGATATATTTTTATGGAAAAGCTCTTCAGAACTTAATTGGATGCGTTTCCAAAGGGGTTGTGAATCTGCAACAATTGTGAGATAAGATAAATGCTGAATATATCACATGGTGTCAAAAGATGAATAAAAATATCAGCGTCAGGAGAACTCTTGTCTCTCCATATCTAAAACACACATTTTTTCCCCCAAGAGGCATGTTACAACACCTTCTTTCTTTCTTTCTTTACAACAGATTTTTCTCAGGGTGCAGGTTCCTCTTTCAGATCACATGTGTTTTCACCAAGGCTGCCTGGTCTTTACCCAGGGACCAAAGGGAGGTTTTACGCTTCTGAAGTCACTTAGCAGGTACTCATTTCTGTTTGTTTTCTATTTTTCCCTAATACATCTCTACTGTTCAGAACTTTTTGGTCTCCGTGCATTTAAATTCACTAAAAGTGCAGTTCCCAGAGGGGAAAAGAACAGGATATGTACTTGTTAGTCTGCCAAAAAACTTGGAGCAAAGATGCTGATGAACTGTCATAATCTCTCTGATACTATGTAAAGGTTTCAGGAGCTTTCTGATTAATCTGAATCAATACAAAGAAATAACAGAAGTATAAAGAAGCCCCAATGTACTTTCTGCAAACAGTAGCATAAAGGCCAGCAGTGGTTTAATTTGGTAATCTTATATAAGCAATATTTTTGTATTTATCCTAGTTGGTAAATTAATATGAGCACAGTGTTCCTCTGGCCTCCAATCAGTTCTGTACTGGCAGAGCAGAATCATGGAACTGGGTCAGTTATAAAATAGCAATTTCAACTCCTTTGCCAGGCTGAAGAGTGCAGGTTTACTACACAGAAGGTCCCTGTTTTTTCAGTCTGATCATTTTCAATCCTACCTCAGATGGACAGAACATATAGAAATGTATAGAAATGTATCTGCCAGGCAGACCCTAGCACGACAGCAACTACCACAGGACCCTTTACTGCACCCTAAGGCATTTGTCAGCCACTTTTCAATTCTTCTCTTACATTTGTATTTAAATAATTATTGTAAAATGGGGAAAAGAGTATTTATTGTTCAATACTTTTTCTCACGAGTGGCAATAGTGGCCAGACCACAACCGCAGGCAGCCCAGGGCTTTGCCCCAAGCAGTGCCCAGCAGCCAGAGAGCAGTAAAGCCACAGGGTAAGGTTGGAATGAGGCACCGTGGCTCTATCATTCCAGCCTCTGAAAATTTGCACCTCAGACACTTCTCGAGATAGATATAACTCGATATTTAAAGTCTGACTGGATTTCTCTTCCTGGAATTTGTCTCCTTGGTCCTATGAAAACAACAGTTAAAAGCCACAATGCTGCAGCAAGGAGTAACACAGTTTTACTGTACATCATGGGAAAAACAACATCATTTGATTTGTTTTGAGCCTATGATATTTTTTTTCATCTGAAGTCCACCTACTCTTTTCTCACTGTTACATTCACCCTGTCCAGGTCACTCACGCTTTTCTAGAGTACCCTTCTCATTGTGCTTTACATTTGTCTACATTTAACCTCATTTCCTGTTTTTTTTGCCCAATCCCTCAGCACTTGCAGGTTCTTATGCTGCTCTTAACAATCAGCCCCTCTGATTGTTATTGTCCCTGGATAACTTTGTGTCACCAGCAGACCATGTCACCTCCCTGCTAACCCCTTTTCCAGATCGTTTATGGCTATGCTGCACCACTCAGGCCCCACTGTCAAATAACTTTTGGATATCTAAATACATGACATCATGTGTTTTGATGCCTACATCTATTGATGCTGGTTGGAAATCATCTGGTCTCAGGAAATAGCTTGGGATGTCAATAGTTGCTCCATAACTTTTTCCACTGACCCTGTATGATGTTTCTTCCACATGTATTTGGTATTAGATCTCTCTAGTAGAGTCTGATGGTTCACAACCAGCCCCTGGAGTGCAGGCTGCACAGGGCACAAGCTGTACAGGAGGTAAAATCACCTGAGCATTACCAGGGCTCTCATTTCACATCTTCTCACGTCTGAAAGTAATTCTAACACTTCTTCTTTCATGCATAAAATAGATACAGTCCCTAACACACACTTGTTCTTTGTTAACAATTTGATATGTTGTTTAATGAATACAGTATCTACCATGTTGAAAAAACAAACAAAAGAAAAGGAGTGTGAGGAAAATGGTACAAATCCTCCTGTCCTCCTTTGAACAGGGTAGAAAAAGATCCAACAACGCAGTCTGTCTGCTGATACCCCCCACAAATAGTTCCGTTTGACAGAACTTTCAAAAGCTATGAGGTGCCAAAGTGAAGGTTGGCAGTGCCTTGCTGAGAGTGTGTCAGTGGTGGTCTCCTGGCTCCTGCTGAGACCCACCAGGCTGAACCCCACCATCTTCTATGTCCCATACATCCCATGGACACTGGGGCCACAGGCTGCATGTCTTACTCCTGGTTTGGAGAGCTCTTCCACACTCTGGTTGCCTCCAGGTGTCTGCTCTCTCTGCCCTCTCTTTAGCAGCATTAAGAGAGGGTGTTGGCCCTCCGTATGCACTTGCACTGGAACAGGTTGCCCAGAGAAGTTATGGATGCCCCATCCCTGGAGGGGTTCAAGACCAGGCTGGATGACGCTTTGAGCAACCTGGTCTGGTGGGAGGTGTCCCTGCCCAGGGCAGGGGGCTTGGAACTTGGTGATCTTTAAGGTCCCTTCCAACTCTAACCATTCTATGACTCTATGATTATTGCTCACTGCCCTTCTTCAGTGGTGCACGTCAGAGCGGGAACCATGTGACAACAGCCCCATCAAAGGCAAACCACAGGATCCTCTGTCCATCCTGTAGCTGAAAATGGGCTCCCCCTGACTTACCCGGTGCTCACACAGCAAACCCCACAACAGCCACCCAAGCACCCCAGCAGTGACACCAACAGCCACCCCAGCAGCCACCCCAGCACCCCAGCAGTGACCCCAACAGCCACCCCACCACCCCAGCGGTCACCCCAACAGCCACCCCAGCAGCCCCACCACCACCCCAGCAGTCACCCCCCGAGCCTTGGCAGGCTGCTACCTCCCCCACAGCCCGGCGCAGCTGAGCAGCTGCTAGGTTTTAATAAGGAAGGAGGGAAAAACACAGGCTGAAACGCCGAAGCTGCCAGTCAAACCGCCTTCCAAGACGTTACGTTTCCCTGAAATGGTGATGCTCTTATACAGCCCAGGGAGAGTTTTAAATTGCTGTTTCTCACGGTACCATTATTCAGGTTGCAGATACCCGCTAGTGTGAGGGGAGGCAAACTGTGCTGCTGATGGAGCAAGGGGGGCTCCCCACCTGCAGCTGGGGGGAGACATGAGCCGTCACTGCAAGACAAAAACTGGCACCTTTATTTTATTCTGGTTTTAATGATGAAAATGATTCCATGTTATACTTAGTAAGTGACACTATAATATTGTTTTGGTTTTCTGTCAACACACTTCCTTCCCTTCCCATCCCCCTCCCAATCTTAATTTTCCAAAAACACACAGAAGAAAAAATCAGCTTTCTGTCACAATTTTCTAACATTTTCTAGTCAGCTGCTTGAAGACACCATTACGTCCTAGCCATTTTCCGAGCAGAGGTTTCAGTATATCATAGCAAGTGATTATATGTTTGGGTTAAGCTATTTGGGGTTAGAAAATCTACGCAAGAGATATGAAGTAAAAGGATTTGTGGGAAGTATATGAGTTCCCATTCTTGTTGGATCACACATAAGATAAGGTCACAGCAAGACAAAATAGGGTCACTTGCAGATAAAATGTATGTAATAATATCAGCAAAGAGTTTATCTGATTAAAGATAACTTCTAGAGGAATTAAGTGATGTTATGAAAGTGATTTCCAAATATAGTTGCAAGATAACCTTTATTGCACTGCCGTTATGGTTATCAATTAAAATACATATCCCCATGAAATTTAATCTGTCAGTTATAATAGCTTTGTAAATCTTAATGTTCTTTCATGTGTAGTTCAAAAGGTAAATTCATGGCACAAAAATAGGACATATTTTTTCCTTCAAGAAAGTATCTGGTAGTCCACAGGTATACCAGGCACAAATAAATATAAGCTCTTATATGCATACACACACATATGCATACATATACATGAGAATAAGTTATTTAAAACCTTTTATTTCATTTAAACATGGTGCTTCTGTGAACTAGGTGATTAACTCCTTTATTTGGGGGAATGTGGCTTCAACATTGATCAAATTTCCTTCAGCCACCACCAATAAAAGTGAAATAGTTCAGCATAAATTAGACAGACATGGATTCCTGACACCTAGTCCACTAGAAACAAGACAGATAAATGAATATAAAAAAAATGTCATTATTTGCTTAGGTTTATTCCCAGGTGGCAGAGTCTTAAGCAAGCCAAGTGATTATTTTTGCAGCACTACCCAGGGCCCAGCAGGGTTTTGGTGGTTTTGGCCTCTAATTTCCTTTTTGCCTACTCAAGGCATTTCAGCCCTTAGGGGCTAAGCGGGGCTTCCTAGCCCCATGGGCCTACAGGCTGGCCTACATCTACTTTTGTCCACCAGAGTTGCTTCTGTCCTTCCACCGTGTTCAGCAACAGGAGGGTAGGGTGACATGTTGGCAAGCTCCTGTGCTGCCTTCCTAAGTCTCCCTGTCTCACACGACCCCAGGGAATTGCCATCAATTTTCCCACACTAACAAAAGGTAATGCTAAAAAGGACCTCACTGGCCAAACTTCAGGAAAATTCAGCGTACTACAGAAAATACACTGGGTCAGACAGACACAATGTCGCACGCCTAGCTCCAATAGACTACTTTTATTATTGTATTATGATAACCTGAATAGGACTACACACCCTCTTTACACTTAACGATCCCATGCATTAAATTAATTTTGCTTTCAAAATACTAGTGGGGACATTCATTCACCAAGAGTTGTGTCATGGTCTTGCCATAGCCTTGTTTTAAGCAATATATATTATTCAAGCGTAATCAAACCTGTTTTAGGTTTGGCGAGTTGCTGAACATCCCAACCATAACTTATATGTGAACATTTCTCCAAAATAATGCAGATACCGCAGGGAAATGCTGCCACTGTTATTACAGAACCTTTTATACTCATATAGCCTTAGCAGATTTATTATTAAGTTCTCTCCCCTCAAATCTCCTCAGTCTCTTGTAGGTGACAGGTATAGACCCAGAAGACTGACCCTCCACAAATGTCAAGCAAACATAAACCAATTGCAGTGCCTTTTACAAAGCCATCAGTCACTCACCTCTCAGCACATCTGTCACTCACCTCCCAAGGCTGCAAGGCTTTGATCTGAGTCATTGCAGCCTTTCTTACTTCTTGCTCTCTGTGTATTTGTCTGGTTCAGGATCGTGTCAAGCCCCAGGTGAGCATGCTGCTGCTCATCCTACTCCTCCAAAAAACAGTTCCTTCTCTTCCAAAGGGAAAAGATTATTTGGCTTTAGCACAGTTACCCTGCTTGCCTCAGAAGGTGTCCTGGTGCAGCCCAATATACCCTCACAAGGCAATACTGAGCAAAGAGGGTGCATTTTTTCTAACATTTTTCTTGCCTACCTCAGACCTCAGGTACTTTCCTTGGGTGCCTAGTTTTCAGAGCATCCCCTCACATTTTAAGAACTTTGTACTAAAACAAAATCTCAGCAAATTATGTCTAGCCTCGGCTTTTATAGGATACCCCAATTCAGCAAAATGTTCAGAACAAAATATCTTTTTAGTCCAAAAGGTGGTCCTCTTCAGTCTGGTGGAAATGTAAAGTGTTGGTGGCACATGTTTTAGAATAAAATAGGGCACAAATTCATCCATTCAGTGTCGTGTTTGACTCTTAGATCCTAATCTCTCAGATGACATTGATTACTCTGAATCCAGCAGTTTAGTATCAATCTTTCTGACATTCTGGGATCTCCTTAGATAGAGATCTCGTTCCTTTAATTTATTGGGCTGACATTTTGTTCTGCTATTAAACAAAATGAAAAGGGAAAGTTGAATGCCAGGGTTCATCAGAATAGTTATTTCTGAATCAGTCATTAACTAGTTGGAGCATAAATATGGTTGTTTGATGTAGGACTAAGAGGTATTGCTTTTAGCTTTGCATTTAGGGAATGGATCATTCACTTCCCATTGCAGTTAATTTTACCATAGGGAAAAATTTAATGTGACTTATGAATAAAATCATTATAATCATGATTATTGAGCAAGATGAGAAGAAAATTTGCCAAGAACAGAGCAATTTCTGTTCCTTGGCTTCATATTCTATTTAATGAATAATGATGTCATTTGGAAAACAAATGAAGACTAAGATTAGCCTTGCTAAAGACAAGACAAGAACTGCTATTAGGCAACATTTTCTCTCAGGTTGTTAGAAATAATGTTCCATATGTTTCAGCATTTCTAGTTTTGCTGATGTAAATATTTATCTTCTTACATAACTGATTTAAACTGCATGTCCTTGAGAACCAAAAAGACACATGTCCCTCAGCCAGATCTTGCTATTGTGTCAAGGCTGATTAAGTCCATATTAAAGTGTTACACTAATGGCCATGAGATTCATAAGATGTGATTTTTCCTAATTCTTGAGGGCCCAAAGATGATTATTGTCATAGACAGGGCTTCTCCTTGACTGGGGCATTTCTGCGCCACATTAGTGGGTGTGTGTCCACATGGCCACCACGGTTCTGATCAGGAGAGCACTCTTTACTCAAACCATCACCACCTATCATGCAGTGTAATCCAAAAGACTGCTAAGTGTCTCCCTTTTGGGCAAAGCCAAGCAGAAGCTGGGCTCTGCAGGCACAACTCAGGTGCTTCTGTCAGCCCTGCGTGTTTGGAGGTAGCCCAAAGCAGCCCCCAGCTGCAGGCATCATGGACATCTGGTCCTCTGCACCAACTGCTTTGCTCATCAGCTCTGCCACTACTGTGTCACTCGTCTTGCCAGCACAGACAGTGGGTATCCACTCATTCCTCATGTCAGGAAAAGTGATGTTAGATGAGCAACTGACAGGTCTGTTTGAGAGGTGGCTGGTAACTGATGGGTATCTGGGACTGACAGAGCAGTCTATTGTAAGGGCAGAAAGAAGCTGCTGTGCTCACTGCTGTGTGACTGTAGGTACTGCAAAGGAGAAACATCCTCCCTGACTTTAATATCTGTGCTACCCAGTCGTAACACCTGCAATAGGTGGAAGAAGCAGGGCAAATATTTCAAAAAGAAACCCAAGATTTGTTTCCGTTTTCAAGTGGTGGCAGCAAGGACACTTTGTAATGATCTTTTCCCATGGCTTATTATTCCCCTTATTTAAAAGGGGCCTGATTTCAAATCTGTTCGGTCTGCTGAGCTTCAGCTGCTCACCTTTGCATCCTCATAGCAGCCAGCTAGCACTGGGTTGCTGCCGGGCCATCTTCGTGAGGGTGCCCCATCCATGTCCCACCACTGCCCAACCAGCTCCTCTCCATGGCCCCCAGCCATGTCTGCACAGCTCACACATGGGCCATCGCTGCACCCCTGGTCTTTGCCATCCCTGCCACATCCAACACATGAAGTTTTGGGGGGAGGAAGGAAGTAGTCTGAGGGGCGGGCTCCTTTCTTGAGTAGGGAAGTCATCGTGCCTCTGTTCTCGGCACTGGTGAGGCCTCATCTCGAGTACTGCGTTCAGTTTTGGGCCCCTCACTACAGGAAGGACATTGAGGTGCTGGAGCGTGTCCAGAGGAGAGGCACCAAGCTGGTGAGGGGTCTGGAGAACAAGTCCTATGAGGAGAGGCTGAGGGAACTGGGCATGTTTAGCTTGGAGA
>JAOTQQ010000012.1:17109429-17141338 GCA_026546715.1 Gallinago undulata | reverse complement strand
ACCAGACCAGGTTGCTCAAAGCCCCATCCAGCCTGGCCTTGAACCCCTCCAGGGATGGGGCAGCCACAACTTCTCTGAGCGACGTGTTCTAGTGCCTCACCACCCTCTCAGGAAAGAATTTCTTTCTGGTATCTAATCTAAATCTCCCCTCTTCCAATTTAAAACCATTACCCCTAATTACCCCAATGTGCCAAAGCCCTCCAGAGACAACTGGAAGAATGATAAAAGATTTCTTCCTCTTTTTCTTAATACTCCAGGGAAAGTATTCTGAGCCCAGATGGCTAAGGGAAAAGAAATGAACTCCCATAATAAAGCCCATGCTTTTAGTGTTCAAACACCCGTGGCTTTAGGAAGGAAGATCTCAATACTGATTTAACTCTCAGATGTTCTAGACTTTCTTTTGTGTCCCAAAACATACATTCTTATACCTGTCAGCAAAAACTTGCATAGTAACATGGAGCAAGACCCTGAAGGATAGAAAGCCCAGAAGTCAGTTGAACATACCCGGACTGGAAGTAAACTGATGCAGGCAGGGAGACTGCTGTGTCTGCCATGTCTGTGCAGGAGAAAGCAAAGAGCAACATCTATTCAGAGGACGGATACCTTGAATCTTCTATACAGTGTCCCCAGGGATCAGCTGCAGTACTTGTAAATACCTGTATTTATTTATATGCTGCCATAGACCAGCTGTGATACACAGCTGTCACTGTTGTTTTTCACCAAATCCCAATCGAGAAAATGCTGTGATTCATAGGACTCTGAGGAATAACTGCTTACCATACTGCAAGACAGACTGGACTAACTGTAACTTGTTTTATTCTCTGATCCTGTCATTGCAGCTGAATATCAGGAAGAGATCTGAAATTCAGGATTGAACAGTGCCCTAAAAATTCAAAAAATGAAAAAAAAACCCCACAAACAAACCCCCAAACCCCAAAAGCCAAAAATACAAAATCATTGGCACTGCTTCTGCTTAAAGCCAGGCAGGCTGCCAGTTCCTACAGAAAAGGAGATTAAGAGATTAGAGAATTACCCAGTTCAAAGGTAGAACACAGCCACAAAACACTGAGCCCGATTCACTGCCTGTAGGTAGGTCCCGTGTGAAAAACGGGGAGTCAAACAGCTTCTAGAAGAGATTTTAAGTATTTGACTGTATAAAACTGTGGTTTCTGCTTAAATGTTTCTGAGCTTGGTTCAGTGTAATGCAGTAACTGTTCCCAGGCTTAGAGGCAGTATGAAATACCCTGTAGTTCCTTCCAATGAAAAGGGATGTTCATAACAAAAGCAACGACACCACCTGATTCAAAGCACTGACCTGCTTACTCTGCCCAAAGTGGCCCCCTAAATTATTTTTATTATTATTATTATTTCTAACTTTTGCCTGAATCACACAGCACACTTCCACACTCCATGGGAAAGTCAGTGTTTTCTCTCATGCCATTTCACTTAACTATTTTGCCTCTCTTTTCCCTCTACAACGGTCCAACCTCCCCATTCCTGGTTTTCCCCATTGTCCTTTCTGTGCAGGCGTTATATAGCCCATCCTCACCAGATGGTGAGGACTTGGACCTTGTCTCTCCGATGCCAGGTACCTCTGTTCCAGTACAGATTACCTGAACTGTGACATAAGCCTCTTGCTCAGCCAGGGATGCTCTGGAGGTAGAGCTGGCCCATGTGGAGGAGGCGTTTGCATCCACCTTTGGGTGTGATCCCAGCTGAACTGGGGTGGAGGACCTGATCTGCGTGGATTTTGAGGAGATATGTCTACCAGAGGAAGACTTGGAAATAATGTGTAATGATCATTACCTCAGCACCAGTAGACACCCCATGAAGGCAAGGCTTTAAGATGGACCATGGGAAGACCGCAGAGGAGGAGTAAAGTGCTGGGACTGACATGTTCTGCCCAAGATACGAGGGGCTGAATCCTTGTGAGAGACTTTTGAGAGAAGCATCAAAGATTGAAGGCAATTTTCCACTTCAGAGGAAGAGGACAAAATAGAGGGTAATGACCAAAGTATGTGGAAGGAGAGGACACTCAAAGGTGTAAGGAGAAAGGTTCTGAGAAGCCAAGATATCTTTAAATTGCAAATGTCGTGAGAAGATACTCCCAGAGAACAGAGCAGATTGCTAACACAGTCTGTAAATTAACTTCGTTCTTGGTTATCTGCCACATCTTACCCACTTTGTCAACTCTGCGGGCTATTGCTTCAGGCCATATTTGTTGCAGGACCAACCTGTCCCTCCATGCTGCCTGGGCCACAGCCCTATCCTGGTCTGGAAAAAGGAAGTACAGGGTGGCAAGCTGAGAAAGCAAAGGCAGCCAAAACTGCAGATTCAGTCACTTTTTCTTCTAAGGAGTATTTTGTGCAACAACATGAGGCACTTCAGGGCCAGCCCCTCTACCCCAGATGTCCATCTGTATTAAAGCAGCTGACTTCTCCACTGACACAGCACCAGACACAGCTCAAGTCCAAGACCCAGTTCCTCCATGAGACCTGTGTAAGGCCCAGGGTATACGTGACTCCATGGCAAGGACTTCCTTCTGGCATGGCATGACAAGAACCACTGTCACATGCCCCACCTGTGATTAATGTGGAGGAGCTGAGAGCCCTCCAGAAAACAAGAGCACTACAAATACACTGGCCTGTGGACAGGGCAATTCCACCTGGGGAACGGGGAGGGGTATGCAGGTACCAATCTTCACGTCGGTGAGTATTCGATGGCTGGATGCAACCCAGAGCAGCTGTAAATTTCTTTGAAAAGCAGACATCATCCCATAAAGAACATTCCAGATTGACCCAAACCTTTTTTTTTCCCAGTTATTCACTTTTGCAGTGGTATCAGAACAACAATTATTTACACAATTATAATTTTAATTTCACTGAATTTCACTGAATTATTAGAGTTGGAAGGGACCACAGAGATCATCTCTAATATCTGATTTGTAAATGCAACTCTATCAGTAGAAATAATCCACCTCTGCAATTCTTTGTGAATCCTCCCATCATGCCACTTCCAATAATCTGCCTGCTTCTGATCTGTTCTTTCCATCCCTTTCCTTCCAATGAGAAAATGACAGTATTTTTCTTCCCCATTCTTTCAGTAGAGCATGACAGTAAGTATTGAAATATTGGTATATATTTCCATGACTATATATGGGGGCAAAACACTTCCTTGCTGCAGTCTAAAGCTCTCAGCAGAAGTCACTGTACACAGCAAAATGGTATACACAGTGCATAACTACAAATGGTTCGAAACATCATCTTTGTATTGTATTAATATTGCAAAATGATGCAGTGACTTCTTTGTATCATTGACAATATTTGTCTTTTCTTTGGTTCTCTTTTCCTAACTAGGAGAAAGCCAAGTAATGACACACTGTGACATGAAGCAAAAATACTTGTTTCGTTCATTTAACAAAATGTTGTGAAGAAGTCTTCAAATGTTTACTAGCTACTTCTTGGAATAAAAATTACAGTCCAAGAGTTTATAAAACCACCTCCCTGTATGTGATTAATGTATTAGTGATATTATTGATTTCTATTTTTCTGTTAGAAATTTGATGTTCCTCTTTGTTGTTCTACTAATTAATTCAATATCCGACTGATATCAAATAGGTTCTCTAGTGATTATTTCCTTCTCTGTAAGGTCATTGAGATGGGCTGATGATCTGATATGATTTTCTACCTCACATTAAGCTGACTGAGAAGTGAAGGAGTATTGCTGAATGAGCCAGCAAAGCACCTAATCAGGAACTCAATTTTAAGCAATTCTTAACTTTCATTAACTCTTGAATTGACTGTGGATTGATGAATGTAGATAAGACATAGTGCACCGGGGTGCTTAGAGAAATGATATCGAATACATACATTTATATATATAATATATATTTATATCTATATACATACATATTTGTAGAAGGGTTGCATTACTTGAAGACTTGCATTTTAGTAGATTTGCTCCTAAGAGGGGTTGAGAGAAGAGTTCAGCAAGTGTACTCCTTTCTTGAGGGCTCTTGTGGATCCTACTTTGTTGCAGCAGGTCAGAGATAAAATGTCAGAAGCTGTACCTCAAAGAACATTGAATATTCCCTCCTGAACCCATTGGTGCTATGGGATAAGTGATGGCATCACAAGCAATTACTTCCTTCTCGCACAGAACAAGGGATGTCACTGGAAGAGAGCCCTGTCCTAATGCTATAGATCTCCTCTTAACGGTGCTTCCTGGAGTCATCTCTGCCCTGTCCAGCCTTCCTTTCTGTAGCAGCTTTTAAGGAGCAGTACACGCGTCTATGTTGCTGCTAATCACCTTTGGCTGGCCAAGAAACTGCAGACCTTACAGCATTCATCCATGACTCTGGCTCTGCCAGGTTTGTCTACTGTATTGCAACTATTTTAAGTCATCTGCTGAGCGGTGTTGCTGATGGAGGGAACATCAAATGCCTTCTTGCAAGATTACCTCAAATAGGTATGTTGTTTTTTTTCAGTGATTTCTCATATATATTTATACTGCTAAAAAGAATTAATTTCCCTTCTATATAGAAAAGTGATACAATGAGATTTGCTATTGCATGATTTCTGTGCTATCCGTGCCTTTCAGTGCTAATCAACTGCCTAGAATAACAAACAAAAACCTATAGAGATGAGCAGGGGTTTCTACAGATTCCATTGAATTATAGACAAAAAGAGCTTACGACTAGCTAATATGCTCTATGGTAAAAATGTTTGCTGATACCAAGGTGCACAGGAAATGTACTCTCAGTGCATTTGAAAGCTTAGAAGTGAGTCACTTCTTTTAGTAGAGGAAATAAGCACCCAGAAATTGTCTGACGATTAAGCTGCTCTGATTTTCTTTTACTTGCAAAGATTCTTCCAGGCAGGCCTAGGAAAAATGTGAAGCCGTACAAGTGAGGTGTGCAAACAAAAGAGACATTAACACAGTTTAACTTACGGTCCTCCCAGGATGAGTCTTTCCACATCCCCATGTCTGCAGAATCTGGTTGCTATTCAGGACTCCTCGTTCCAGCGGCGCTTGATCCCGCTCTCCTAACCCTTACAAACCTTTGGAAGGAACCTCTGGAAATGGAGCAGAGTTCCTGAGGTCACAAGCTGACCCAAAAGGCACAGAAAGAGGGCCATTCCCCCACGTTCCTTGCTCCCAACTCCCACCCCACGCTCACCCACTGGGCTGGTGCAGGCAGCGAGGGTCACCGGGAGCTGCAAGCAGCTGCCTGGCTGTGGCTCCTTTACTTTTTCAACCTTTCCTTTTTTGCAGAGGAATTGCACCCTGGCACCTGCACTGATTTCCTGAGCTCTTTGCTGGGATTGCCCCCTGCTGGGCCAGGGCGAGCTGGGCTCCCAGCCCGGTGCTGCAGGCAGGGCAGGCACCAACTAGCCAACAAAATCACTGCTGGCCATTGCCTCCCTCGCTGTCGTGATGGTCCCTGTCTGAAAAGCAATTCCTAATGGCACCGGTGATTTCCAAAGCAGGCTGCCTTTCTCTGTAGGAAAGACTATCTCTTGGCTCTTCTCTCTCCCAGTCTCTGGGAAAAGAGCAGAAAATAGGGTTTGACACAGAGGAAGCCCAGTCACTTTGCAGCCTGTCATGCCCCCTGAGAAGTTTTGCTCTCTTAACTTAGAGGCTGCAGGCTGAAACTTCACCTCTGTTTCAAAGGGCTGGAAATACTACTGATTCGGCTGATAATGTTTTCTAGGAGCCACCTCTCAGGGCATCCCTTTCAGCACACCTTCTACCAGCCAGGGTGGATGGACCCCTATCTAGAAACTCTGGCTTAAAATGGGTGGCACAGGTCTTTAAAATGCTGATCAGTTATCACGTGTTAAGATGTTCCTGTGAAAGGCTGTGAGGATGCTGCTCTTCAGCCTCTTCCTGATGGCTCCCCTCCTGGTCCACAGAAACCCTCTAGAGGGGAAAGAAGACTGTGCCACGATGTGCCTGTCAACTACTACCCCCATGTTTGGAGTTAAAAGAGATTCCTCCAGAGTGGAGAGCTAAGCCAAGTGCTGTCTGATGCTTTCAGTTTAACAGCTCAGATGCTCTGGCTGGTAGCTCCTGTCCTGGATACTTAAAGTCCTTCCTTCCTCTCGATGTAGATGAACATTATGGGACATACCTTGCAGGAAACAGAAAGTAGAAAGTGACCTGAGACCAACATGTAAAAAATGAGTTTCTAGGAACGATGCTATACACTTTGTGTGATCAGTAAGTACCTCACAGTCTGGAGAATAACAGAGCTACAAAAGGAAGCAGTAAATACAAAAAAGAAAATTACATGCCTCTGGTGACTGTAAATCCTAAATGGTCATAGCCACATTTTACTTAAGTGTACATAAGAAGAAGGTGCCTTCAGAGACTTTCTAGAAGTATCTTATTATTTATGAACTGTGGCATCAGCTGTGCTGTGCTGCCAGATCTCCAGACCTGCATAGGCTGTGACTGTGTCAGTTAACATAAATACAGCCAGACTGGGTTAGTGACTGAGTGAAGGATGTCTAGATCATGTAGAGAGGCAGCAGATAGAACTCTTCCTTCCCTGTCTGTCTGGTCTGGCATCTCGGAATCATTTAGGGACCTTATATGTCCCTTTAGCTTTATAAAACAATAAGAGGTACCTGGGCACTCTCCATGCACCTGGAGGAGCACAGGGAAGCCAAGCAAAACTCTGGCTTTTCCAGTCTGTAATTTCCTACCTCATATACATTTGGCATAAAAAAAAAATCATTAGGCTCAATTTCCCACTTTTTCTTTGCATAATGGTGCCCTACTGTAGTGAAATGCCCCCTGCAATTTCAGCTGGCTGCCGTGATAATCCTCTATGTATCTTGGTGCAAACTGTAAGATGTGGGGTGCATTACTAATCAGCTGCCAGGAATTATACTGGAGCACTCTCTTTCAGATGTGGCTAAAGCAATTTCTCTGGCACATATGTCCATTGTAATTTGCTATTACCCTTGCCTCATCTGGAACGTTTAGACTATATTTCATATTTCATATAGGTCTACTGAACTATGGGTTCGTTTAGTACTTCACTTAAAAAAATGTTGTGGGTGACTAGAAGTACTTTCTTGAAATAGCAGACACATGCTAGCATATGATCATTGCAGTTTCCCAGCCTGTTTTGCATCATTTGCCAGGTGTTAGCTGTAACCTGTCCCTAATGCAGAGCATTTTACTGGAGCAGTTTACTGTGTAGAGCTTCACATTTAAATCCCCTTAATACTCTCCTCAAATGTTTGTGCAGTGGGCAATCTGATAGAGAAGATCAGAGCGTTTGCAGTTCTGCTTTATTTTGTCATTGGCTGGAATTTCAAGTTGAGGCTCAATAGGGGAAAATGAATCACTGAAGAAGTATGGACACTGTCCCAGACACAAACCACAAAACTCCAGGTAGCCAAGCAATGTCCAAACCGACCCAGTGGCTGTTCTGGTTTTGAAGGACAACCTGCGTACAAATCAGAAAACATCTATATTTGTATATGAAGATATAATTCGGAAAACTGCATCTCTTACTCATAGGAGAAGTAGTAATTTATTTCTAAGCAGTAGTTGATGAGCTTAAAAAGTCACCTAGAGCCATAGACTTATGATTCCAGGATGGGGTTTAAGCAGACTGAAGCAATGGTTTAGCTGGGCACCTAGAGAAAGGGCAGAGTTAACAAAACCCCTGGACTTCTTCCTTTGTATCCTGACACTTCAGCAAGTTATTACAAGCTAAGTATGACTGGAAGACATATTGGTCCTTTAAATGTGATCTTTCATCCTTATGCCAAATTGTGATACCTTTTCATACAGCCTCTCTTCATGAATTACCTTCTGTAAGACTTGCAGGACAAGGTCCATTGGAATTTAATCCCAGAGTGGAGGAATTACAATCCGGTCATAGAGATGCTGTGTGCGCTGTATGCAGACTTCTTACTGAGGTACTTAGCTTGATTCTTCAAACCTGGAAACCTGAATAAGTGCTAAAAGAGTATGTTAACTCAGATTCATCTTGGTTCGTAAAAATGAAGCCAGAACTAATATGGAAAACCCCTCTTTTTTAAGGAAGAAAGACATTTACAGAAGGTTTAGATTAGTTCAGTGGATATTTAATGTAGGCAGAATAGAGGATTCAGCAAGATCAGAGTGAGATAAAAGCTACTGTGGTTCCTCTTGGATACAAAGACATGCTAGCAGTGGTCAGGCCTTTAACAACATAATACTTCATTTTTGAATAGATGATACTTGGCTTTTCTGTTCTTTGGTATCCTAGAGAGTCTTTGGCTTGCTCAAAGTACTCTGTGGTACTCTGCTGCTCTGGAATATTTCTTCTTATGGTGCAATATGTATATGATTTTTCCTAAACAGAGGGTGCTGCTTTGGTTCGTGCCATTTAGACTTATAAACCACCTCCTAGACATTTGCAGTATACGTACACACATATACATTAAAATGTAAAGTTTGGTTTAAAAAACCCTATATTGTTATGCTTGGGATGTTAAAATAAATAATATTGTGATCCTGCCTGCAGAGATGGCACAATGTACACACAAGTGCTGGTAAACCCCCAAGTTCTGCTTGCTAACTAGTTTGTTGGAGGAATGTGGGATGAAGACCATAGGCAGATGGTTTTATCCTTGATAGGCGAGAGATTCTTCTGTATTTTTACTGAATGTCCATTAGCAGCCTGGTCACTCATTGACTTGTGACTCATTAACACAGGGCACCAAAATTTTAAAAATTTGGGAAGAATCCAATTGTCTGAAAATCAGTTATTCAACCAGCCAAGAATTCAGCAGCGCAAAGAGGGGGACACTGAGCATATTAGGTACTAACACCGGGTCTCAAGTTCGATTTTAAATGCTTGCTTTTTTTCACGAAACACAGAGACCAAAGAGCTCTCTCTGCCACACAGAGCCTGTTACTCTGGTGGTTATTTCATGGCTGTAGAGGGGCAGGGTGAGGCAGCACCGCTCCTATTGGGGTACCAGCATCGCCCAAGAGGTCCAAGCAGCTGCTTTCTGTTTCTCCAGCTCTCTCTCCTCTTGGCAGCTTTGGTGCAGCTCTCCATCTTCTCTCCGCAGCCCAATTTTCTTTCCAGTTTGCAGTGGGATGTCTACTGGGCAGTAATGTAGCAGTCCTTGCTGTCTTAGTTTCCTGACGTACCACGGCTTTTTTTTTTTAACTGCTCCAGGGCCTATTGTCTCTCAACCCAAAAAAGCATGTGAAAGTCTGGCCCTTTGCCCCTGACTTTGTGGCCAATGATTTAATTTTAAAATAGCCACATGTATTTGTGATATTGCTCAATCTATGGGTCTCTCCTATGCGTAAGTCTGCCTTGGCTGTCAAATACACTGCACCCCTTTGGTCCTGACCTTCTGCAGTCCCGTATGACTGCACACAGGCAGGCTTGGGTATACGTTTCAGCGGACGTAGCAAAGGAAATTGTAGTAACGAGGAGCCATGGTTGTTATGTGGCGTTCACTGATCTGGAAAGCCACGCTGAGTGAGCACACTGTGGTTCAGCATCCATCACAGCACTGCCGGTCTGAGGCGTGTGACTGTCCAGAACTATGTGCTTAGCTCGTCTCATCTCATGAGAAGTTTCTGGTAATTCCAACAGAAGTGTAGGTATGCTTGGACAATTCTTATACACTTTGCCTTCTGTATTTCTTCTGCATTTCATTCATGGATATCTCCATCTCCAGCAGGTACATTTCTTATCTGGTGACACACACACACCATGAATGTTCAGACTCCTCTTCTGGTCCAGGTCCCTGGCTGCAATCCTCCACTGCTTTTGGGACTCCCAAATAAAGCATTTTTCACTTTGATGTTTTTAAGTGGATAATTTGCTACTTCCTTTTAGCCCACTGCTGTCTAGAGCCCTCCACAGGACACTGAAGATGGTTATGGCCATGGCACCTGGCATGGCAGGCACTGAGCTTCAGCCAAGCGTATCCTCCCATGCTTTCTCGTTTCTTGACTTATCTGGCTCACTTCGCACTCAAGACAGAATGCCAAAACCGGGGTAGCAGGATAAACTGTCTCAGTTTAGGCCCAAGGCTACTGCAACAAAATAGATGTGAGAAGATTACAAAGCCCTCTTTTCGTGTCTGCAGTTTGAGAGGAATGATCCTAGCAGCTCATACTGACAGAGTGCTGCTCCGAGGCAGAACTGAGAAAGTAAAGTTTCTTACCTAGGTTGTGCTTAAAATCTAAACTTTCTACAAGACACAGATTAAGGGGGAAGAAAATAAATTACTGAACTTTAAGCCTGAGTGACAGATGAAGCGCCTAGTGTCAGCCTCTAGCCAGCTACAATTCCCTCTATTTTCCATGCACATCAAATGAACTTCAGCTTTTATAAGGAAAGTTAGAAGGCAAACCTGACTAACGCCGCTAACCTGCAGACAAGTATTGAACCCAAGTGCACGACCAGTCTTTTTTTATAGTGAAAAAACTCACTCTGGGGCATCAGTTTAGCTCCAGAAAGACAGGAGGCAGCTCATACACAGCTTTATGTAGCTAAAATCTAGAAATCCCATTTTGCATCTTTCAAGCCAAGAGGGTAGTCTATGAATTTAGTCACAGAAGCTGCCCTGCTCTTGGCTCTGGTATGAGAGAGCACAGCACGACTATGGAAAACCTCAAAACACCCAGAATCCTTAGGTTTTACCTTGCCAGAAGGAAAAAGATTAAGGTCTAGCAAAAAGAACTGCATGATGGATGCTGCTTGAATTGCTGGCCAGAAGACAAATTGGGGGCATCAAACTGGAGTCAAACAAAAAGTTCGGTATAAATCACAAGGAAAATGTATTTTTTAAGTTTCAAAGCTATATAAAAGAACTGGATGTAGGTAAGCTGACAGATGAACTGTAAATTTGAAACTATTTTCTGGGAAAAGTTCACAAATGTTTCTAGTTCCTTCCATGGGGCCAGTCTGGACTTTTGGGGGTTGTATGTTAAAATGCTTTAACAGAAATATATTTCGTGCAGCTGTAACAGTGACAAGAAATGGATGATTGCTAGCTTACTTTGAGTGCCTGAAGAGCTTTTTCAAGTGTGGCTGGCCAGTCCTTCCTTTCTGCACTCTCTCTGCTTTCATTTCCTCAAGAAATGCCTTGATTTTGCTGTCTGGGATCCTCAGCACTTTGAAAGACCTCCAAGGCATCCACAAGCTGCATAAGGCAGGTCCTCAAACACTGAGGAGCCACTCTGAGACTCACTTCCCTTGGCATCGTTCTCATTTCAGACAGCAGGACAGAAATCTTCAGACTCGCCTCATGACCCAACACCATGCCAGCATCAAAGCAGACCACCAAGGCACTCACTGATTTCCACAGCGCTGGCTTTTATTTCAGTGCACCACAGGAGGCTTCTTCTTGGCTGGTGTCCTTTGTAGTGCCTTCTTGATTGGCTTTGAATTAGGCTAAAGCAGTAAGTAGTTATTTATATATTTAGCAAATGCTGTCGCATCAGCACCATTTTTGACATGTAAATGTATGCAGCAAAATTAGCGGAGTTGGTTAACTCTCCATTTTACACGAGAAGTGCTGCCAGTATGTCAGTCAGGCAAGGCCGCATGTCCACTGGGAAGCCACCTATGGCTTCAGGAAGGCTGCTCTGACAGACTGATCTAGATAGGGCCCTTGAAGAGCATTTCCAAGTCCTGCTGTCTAGTTGGTAGGGCTGGCTCCTTTACATGCGTAAAATTGGTGTTATGAACTGCGTTGCATTCTTTGCAAGTCACCCTCTTGAAGGACTGGGAGTAAAGCTGTCTTGGCATTGAGGAGCGTCCTCTAAAATAAAACAAGGCCTTGAATTTTGTCTCCCACATTTTCATCTTCTTTATACTGGTGATAAAGCAAAAAAACCCTCCAAACCCAGGGATATGGAAAAATAGTAAAACATGGAGAATAGTAAATAGAAAACATGGAGAAAATAGTAAATAAAAATGATTCATTACCACTTCAGTGAAACTTTCTCCTTTGAGAAAGATTTAACAGAACATAAAAAGACAGCAAATAAAACCCCCCTCTCATTGTTATATATAACTGGACAAAGGTTTCTGCTGCCTATCTAACGTAACTTTCTTGTTTCTCTTCTTGAATAAGAAGCTGGCCAAGGTAAGCTATAGAGGCAAAGTTATAAACTATAATCACAGTCATTGATCATCCCGAATTACCTAGCTGGATTTAGAAACTGTAGAACATATGGTACATGAGACAAAAAGGTATTTTGAGATATTTAGAGGACAAAAGCACGGGCCCTGATCCTGCTAGCAGTCACTGAGATGCTGGTGAGGAAATCCAAAGCAACTGACTTTGATTGCAACAACCCGAGATTCTGACCCAGGGTGACAAACGTGAAGGAGACTCAGAGAAGACTGACAGAAGTTGGAATGAATTTTTTGAGCAGCTCCAGCCAGAATCTTAAGAAAGTTACTGCTGGCAAGGTTTGCCTGGAAGCCACATGAATCACGTTGACTTCCCAAAATTCTTTGAAGGCTGGAGGTCGGACATAATTCTAATTTGTCACTGCATCTTTGACTGAAAGCACTTCAGTCTGTGTTGGAGGACTTCACCACTAGGTGCTTCTGCACCAAAGGTTTTTACAGGCTGCCACTTCATCCACTTTGCAAAATAAATGGGTTTTGTTTATTCCTCAGTTTTCTGTAGGATGAATTACACACCTCTCACCTCAGAGGATTCGGCCTCCTCTCTGCAGAAGAGAGCACAACTACTTCAACTTGAAAACACTGCAGTTTGATTTGAAGCTTTCAGTAATGAATCTACTGATAAAACTGACATTGAACCTCAGCACATTGTGAAACAATCTTTACAGACTGGGGGTGTGTTCCTAAACTAGTGAATTCAGTGCTGCCTATTTTGAAAAGAGAGGAAATGAGATAACACATCTACCAAGAGGCAGGACAGTGGTTTATTGTTCTAACTGATCATAACTCTGCTGGTTCCTTGATAAATCCATCTCAGCATACCTGCACAAGAAGACTACAAATCAGGAGAGGCATAATCACCCAAGCTTAGGTACAGGCCTTCCAACTGACAGGCCTGATAAATGTTGTATAAACTAGAACTAGTTAAAAAAGCAGTTCTTTGATGAATATTAACTCAGCATTGATTCATTTTTAAATGCACTTTTGAGGAAAAACACTATCACTTTTAGAGCAGCTGGTACCTCAATAAACCCTCTGCTTCTAAGTGAAAAAAAATAAGACTCTTTGTCTTAGTTAAACTGCACCTGGCATCAGAGCAAGCATTGTAAGATGGTACTGCCATCTTCATGAATAAGGAACATTTGATTTATTTATTAGCTTGAAAGTGAGAAGATTCCGGGAATTTGCTGTCAAGCCAAAAGACTTTCTATTGTATTACCTATTCTTCCAATTTGTATTAATGAAGCTACAGAAAGAAAGAAACTAACAATTGAGTCTTTTATGAGTTATTTCCTAAGTAAACACACAAAGTAATGGAGCCCTAGTGGGTTTAGGAACTAAGTCACCTCGAGTGACAGCCTAGGTTGTAGGACACAGTCCCATGTAAGAAGTGTCTAGGAAATGAAAGTCTCTTGTCACCTCTGAGCCAGGAGAAAGTGATGGAAAGGTAATTTCTTACCTTGTTTTCTCATGGCTGGTCACTGCACAGAAACAGACGGGTAAGAAATGAGTAACTACTCACCCTATGTGACTTGTTTTTTATCATTTTGCCCATCAGTACAGTTTAAAGGTAAGGTAGAACATCTATTTGAATAGTCCATCAGAGATGCTCTTTATACAAGGCCTGCATCAGTTAATGATAATTTGCCATTCTGAAAGATGGTATTTTTCTATTATATCAGAAACTGTAGACCTCCCGCAGGCTGATGGAATACTTTTTATTAGTCCCAAGGGCCTAGCTGTTCAATAAATTAAGAGCAGGAAATCCAAGACATGTTATCTCTTCTCTCTAACACTACCTGAATTAATTGGCAAATTGTTCTCTGTTGCATAACAGGTGCAAAACACATCATATCCTGCGCCTTGCTCCTTCTGAGACAGCCATCCGAGGTGCCCTGTTGCTTTCTGTGCAGCAGGTCTTCTGCATCAGATTTCAAAATGGAAATCTTGCCTGCTGTCTGAGAGCATGGGGATCCCTGCCACCTACACGGCCTGATGGTGTGTGGGTAGGCTGTGGCATCTTCAGAAATCCTAGGAATAAAAAGTGCCAGAAAATGGGAAGCATTGCTCCTTATTGTTGTCATGTATCTACACAGGCAGTAAGGGAAATAACTGAGTTTCATTTAAAAATATTGCTTGTCAAAGGTCTGGAGCCGGGCAGAGAAGAACCTAATGAGGTTTAACAAGAGCAACTGTAAGGTCCTGCACCTGGGGAGGAAGAACCCCAGGCACCAATACAGGTTAGGGGTGGATCTTCTTCTGGGAAGTACTTCTGAGGAAAAGGATCTGGGAGTCCTGGTGGATGGCAGGCTCTCCATGGCCAGCAACGTGCCCTTGTTGCCAAGAGGGCCAATGGAATCCTGGGCTGCATAGGAAAGAGTGTGGCCAGCAAGTCGAGGGGGGTCATTCTCCCCCTCTGCTCTGCACTGGTGAGGACACAACTGGAATCCTGCATCCAGTTCTGAGCTCCTCAGTTCAAGAGAGACAGGGAACTACTGGAGAGAGTCCAGCGTAGGGCAACCAAGATGATTAAGAGATTGGAGCACCTCCCTTACGAGGAAAGGCTGAGAGAGCTGGTGCTCTTTAGCCTCAAGAAGAGAAGACTGAGGTGAGACCTAATCTATGTTTACAAGTTCCTAAAGGGTGGGTTGAAGGGTGATAGAGCTGGACTCTTTTCAGTGGTTCAGTGATAGGACGAGGGGCAATGGGCACAAGCTGGAACATGGGAAGTTCCACTCAAATACAATGAAAACTTCTTTACAGTGAGGGTGTCAGAGCCCTGGAAGAGGCTGCCCAGGGAGGTCGTGGAGTCCCCTTCTCTGGAGATCTTCAAGCCCCGCCTGGATGCCGTCCTGAGTGATGTGCTCTGGGCAACTCTGCATTAGCAGGGGAGTTGGACTAGATGATCTCTAGAGGTCCCTTCCAGCTCTGTCAAATCCGTGAATCCATGAGAGGTCAGTCCCTAGCCTGTTCCAAAACAACACAAATTTATCCATTACCTTGAATGAGAGTGGGGTTAGGAATGTAAATCTTACTAGGTGCACCTGATAGTCAGAGACCCGCATCTGCTCCCCAACTAAAACAGCAGTGCCATATTGAACTCCCTCACACAAATATAGTAATTAACTGGTTTTTACGTGCGTGCAGTTAACGTTCTGAACATTAAGCCAGATGAGGTAGCTGTCACATAATGAAGTTGGGAGTTCCTTCTTGAGTCAGACAGGTCCTGGTAGGAGAGAATCAGTGGTCTCCTTTGAGCACTTACAAATGGAGCCCTCAGGAGGTTTGCATTGCATGGCAAGATACGGGGATAAGGTTTTAGCATCTTTTCTAAGCTGCGTTCACTTTTTTTATTTTTAAATTGTTTATATTTGCAGAAAGTTTGTAGGCAATTTTCTGCTTGCTACACACAGCTCCTTTCCTTGGATTCGAGAAGGACTGAAGGTAGAAACCTGAGCTCAGTTGTCAGCTCGGGGCAGGGGAGGCGGTGGGTGGCCCTGCTCTTTGCTGTGCTCCTGCGGAGAGCGCTGGCCTCCCCCCCGCTGCTCTGATTTCTCTCTTCCCCTGCGTCCTGTGGTGCCTGCTAAGTCAGGCAGTTGCCACAATCAAAGCTAGAACGTCAGGACGCAAACCCATCTCCGGGGAAAAACAACCTCTCCTGCACCAGAGAGGCTGATTGAGGCCGTCAGCGCAGGCAGGAGAGCAGCACCAGCCCTGACCTCCACACAGCTTAGCAAAACAATCAAAAATCACATTGTTGCCTCAGTTGTGCGTGAAAGCGATGATTAACAGGAGTGTTCCAGCAAAAGGGAAAAAAGGAGACAGTCTTGGCTGATGCTGAGGATGTTCTCCCCAGGAGAACTCTGGCAGGCAACAACAGAGTAGGACAACACCCTAATCCCGAGGCGGTGTGGCTACAGAGGGAACACCAAATTTCCACAGCTGGAACCAAACCTCTGGGCTACCCAGTCCCACCTCAGGTCTCCAGCAGTGCCCAATTTCTGCTCTGTCACAGAAAGCACTGTGAGATGCAAAGGTGGGATAAACCAACCCTTTAGAAAACGGCTCATCCTAATTGCTAGCTAGGGACTGGCTTGACATATGAAATGAGAATTCGTGTGGGCTTTCCAAATAGTGTGTTTGTGGGTTCACAATCGTGTAAGGACGGGTGTGGGAGATGGGAATAGCATTAGTTATTATTAATGATTATATATAGTACATACAGCTTAGATGACGAGAACATTACCTTGCTTGCAAAGTCAAGAACAGTCATTAGGACAGGCTGAGCTTACGACTGCCGGGGAGTGAGGCCAGATCACATCGTGGGAAAAGCTGTTCTCGGTGCCTGGCTTCATAGCAGCGGGTGAAACAGCCCTGCCTCCACTCCAGCAATGCATTTCCAGCCCCATTCTCTCACCCCTTCAGACACTGTGCTCTGCTGTGAAAACTAGTTAAAGTCCAGTTCACACAGGACTCCGTAAGGGAGAACCTGTCACCTACATGATGCTCATAATTTAGGGTTCACCAAAATTACTTTTCACTTTGCATGACCCATTCCCCCATGATCCATTTCCCTTTGCATTAGCAGCTGCAAAGGCTGCTGAGTTTGAGAAGCAGCATTTATACCACTCAACCTGTACATTAGAGCACCTTCTCAAAGACCATTTTCATCTCCAGGACTGGAAACTTCCACGTGGTTATATCCATTCTGGCTCCTCTGCAGGTTTGCTTAGCAATCCTTCTTAAAAAACAATTCTAAGAGGCAAACTAAAGATCTAATTCTGGCACTGAAGAGCAGCTAGACACAGTAATTGCTGGACCATTACACTAATTGCAACTTAAATGTTTTAAAGAACAGCCAGATAAGTTTACCTCAGCTTTGCAAAGGTATATTATTTAACAAACACACAGAGTACAGTCTCTTTGCTATCTAGATAATGGAATGGAGAAAACAAGCTTTTTAAGCTATTGGCTTTGGGTTTTTGAATGTTGGGGTTTTTTTTCATTTAATTTAAATCTTGTTTATTGAAACCTTCAGAGCTTATTCAATAGTTTCCTTTACTCTGGACAATTGCCATGTTGTGTCTTACAGCTCATACTGAACCATGTCAGATGCCATCTGAGGCATAAGTATGTATGAGCAAAAGAAACAGTACTTACTACCTGATGTAGAAATTATATACAAACTTATAAAATGCATTCTTTGACACTTATTTTAATTTTTTATAATGCCAACCATAACATAGCACAGATAAGATGCATTTGAGAAATGGGACTCTCGTCAGAAAAACACGGGGGGATGTGCATTAACTTTATCTTACTTGCTTTATGAGTGTTTTTGACAATATATTATCAGGCATCTTCTTAAATGCAGACCGTTGCTAACTACTGCAGCTTATACGAAATACCAAAGCCAGTCATTCCAGGTAATTTATATTAGTCCTAAATCTGCCACCATTGAACAGATTAGAAACCAACTACTGCAGGTATCAAAATCTAACATGAAATGAAAAAACATCCTAAACTAGGTATTTTTCTGTGTCTGTATTTTTGGAAGTCTGTATCAATTGGTTTTGGTCCTGAAGAATTTTTTCCTGACAATAGCTTGGAAGAAAAAATATTTTCTGATAAATTTTGCAGCTAATGGGAAAAATTGGAGGAGTTGTAAATAATAGAGAGACATGGTCACGGACAGAGCAATAGGGGCCATTTAGCACATCAGCTACCATAATCAATATGCAATTAATACTTCCAGGAACACAGAATACTTGTTTTTGCAGCTTCCCATTGTTTTAAATTCTTTACCTTATTTTGGAGGTCTTCTGAGTTGGATAATTTACTGGTGCCTTTCATACTTCACTTTAGTGTTTAAATTACCCTCAGTGTTGAAAAAGCAGTGTTTATATTTCAAAGAGTGCTCATTACTTGGAAAGTGCTAATGATGATTTGCCTCTAAAAAAAACATTACCACAAAAATGCTAGAAGTACTCTGCAGGAGCAGAGAAGAATTCCCTCAGTTCCTGCTAGCAGCCGAGATGGCAAGGCTGTCCCATCATGCAGGAGAGTGAAGTGTTGGAAATGGGTTGGTAAAGCACTGGTCAGGAAGAGAGGAAAACTGCAGAGCAGAAAAGTGGAGCTGAGCATGTCTGCGTGCCGCCCACGTAACCTGGCATGGGCTCCTTCAAAATGTAATCCTGTTTGTGTCACTGTTTGCTATACTGCCTAACTGGATTAAAAGGAAAAAGAAGACAAATCCAAATCCTCCAAGTGCTATCTTTGGAACATCCTCAGAGATTAATGACAGGCTCATGAATAGGAAATTGTTTGTAAGGCTCATTTGTGGAGTGTCTCTGGCTTAGGAGTCTGATGAATTTATGATGTACGGGCAGAACAATGGAGAAAAACTTCAAAACAAACTTTTAAGTTTATTCTCAGATTGCATTGTCATTCTTTATTTGGGGCTAGTGTGATGCAAACAACCTGTCTCTTTTTTATTGAGCCTGAAAGAAAAACCGAATTTTCTAGGGTTAATTTATTTGTTATTTTGCAACTTTGGGATTACTGAAGTGTGGATTTGTGAAGTGTGTGAAGTCTGGCAATGTGTTTGCTACCTCTGGCTCCAAGGGGAGGAAGATCTAAAATGAAAGCAAGCTCCTGATATGTCTGAAACTGTAATGAACAGAACAAAGAATGCTTGAGACTTACTGTGTATCCACTGGAAATATTCTGCATATTATGTGATATTCCAAACTTGAAATTGCCCAAGAATAGTAATTTGAGCACTGCCACCCTCAAATTTGCAAACTTCAGAAGTCATATTCCTTCAAAATCATGGTATTAGCTTTAAAAAATATGGTACTGAAAAGAAAGCTTAGCAAAATAAACCTCATGAAATTCCTAAGGTTATCTTTCTTCTCCATCTTGTTCCTGAGTATTTGGATTGCATTTTTATATATTACAAGACTCAGAAGCTTAATATTCCAAGTGGAGACCGCAACATCCAGTTAATCCACAGATGAAGGAGCTGGTGCCCTGTGACTCTTTCCAATGCTACTGGAACCCAGTCAGTCTTGAGAGAAGTTGGTCTTACATAAACCAGAATATCCGCAGTGCCTGAAATTTAACTTTTAAGAATTGCCATGGGTGTTTGGGGGAGTTGTGAACACAGAGAATCTTTTGCGCTAGCCAAGGCTGATTGAAAAAATCATGTCAGGTAGAAGAAAAGTAAACAAGTGATTTAGAGACCTACTGGTCAGGTGGATCCCAGGGGCCACTTTCAGTACAGAAACGTGTGTGCTCTGGCTACTGAGCAAGACTGATTCCCTCTCCTTTTCACTCATAGCAAATGCTGTTTATCACTCCTGGCTGACACTTCTGTTTGCGTACTGTGACCCCTTTACAGGCAAAAAAAAAAAAAGTCACAATTGTTCAACGCTGAGCCACCTTCTATCACTTGATCTGAAAAGACCTCTATTTGCCCCATTAATAAACAAGGTTAAATAGCAGCACCTGGTATGCAATGAACTCAGAGACTGCATGTTAGATGCTGTGTGGGTATATATTACATAGGAGCCTCGAGCCTCTACATTGATGAGCTTCTGGGTTTTTAGATCTTAAGTATAAATAATCTTATAGAAAGATTCTGCTGGGCAGGAGGGAGTGTTTAGGGGTGGGGGTTTTTTAGCTCAAGGTCTTTTCAACTCTCCTGTAAGTATGTAGCAGATAGCACAGAGGGTAACTAAATGTATGTACCAAATATCTAATTAACTGCTTGAATTATCAATACACCGATGCTGACTTATACTTCATTAGTTTACGGTCTTATTTATATAACAAAATATGTTCATGTTTAGTAATATTGATGCTGATTTTTGTTTAATGGATATTTTTCTTAATCCTAGGCTGCTGATTACCTAAACCTTCAGGGACTATACATTGTAAAGAAATACATAGTTTACATATATATTTTTTTCACTTGCACTGTGGATAGCACAGGTCCTGCTATTCCAGGATATAATCTATATGACATGGATGTTTGAACACTGAGACCCTCTGTACAACTGATTAAAAAATAATTTGGAAAAAAAAAATAAAAGTGCCAAGCCTTAAATCTCTAAGGAGATAATAGGGGAACTGCTATATTTACATGACCCACATGGCCCATATTCCCACATGACTGGTGTTTATTGCTTGGTTTAGGGTTTAAATCCCCCGATTTTCAAGCTAGCTTCATGAATCTGAGGGATATGTTGTCTGTGCTCTTGGAAATGGCAGTACGACAACCCCAAACCTTTACCTGCACTTTTTCCAAGTTTAGCACTTCACATTACACCCAGGTACCCAGAAAGCAGCAGTCCTCATCCTCACATGTCCCTCCTTCTTCTTACTTCTTCACACCACTGCACGTAAGCAAAATCCTTTAATGTTATTTTGG
The DNA here is from genome assembly GCA_026546715.1 of Gallinago undulata. Lineage (NCBI taxonomy): Eukaryota > Metazoa > Chordata > Aves > Charadriiformes > Scolopacidae > Gallinago > Gallinago undulata. Next base: position 17,120,726 of record JAOTQQ010000012.1, on the reverse strand, counting down.
TGATCAGTGCGTTCCAAGAAAGGGATAAATTTACTAAGTAACTGACATTAGAAGCCATTTTGTTGAGTAAATCTCTCTGCAGTTATCACTTGGACCCTGATCTTCCCTTCTGTGATCTTTAGAATAACTATGGAAGCTTTTAAATTCCAAAGTTTCCAAAACATCTTCTCCTGATATTTTATTTTAAAAAATCTCAAACAAAACGTAGGATCATTTTTCTAAATTGAGTTTGAGACATAAATTCAAATTGGGTCTGACTTACGACTTTCTTAGGTTGAAAATAATATCTGCAAAACCCTAAAACTTTGTTACCTCTAACCTTGAGAAGGAGAAAGAACTGTGAAATTTAAAGAAAATGCCTTGCATATGTTTGTTTGTCTCTTTTTTTTTTTTCGCTACTGGATATGAATCAGTAAGTGTGAGTTAAGACTATGACCATTCAAATGCAATATTCAGTGCTTGATGTGCAGCTCCTGTGTCCAAGGACAGGGGCTGATACAGAGAAATGTTAGTGAAGAACTTGTCAGTTTTCTAAATCACTCCTACTTTCCACCAATTCCTGCTTTTTGATTACTATAACCCTCACCTGTGCTTATGGGCTTGTTGAGACTGCAAAGATAGTTCTGAAGTGGGAATTTTCAAAATTCTTTTGATTGCAGTTTTAATTAGACTCATTAATTACCACTGAGCTTTTTAATTGTTTTCCTGTTTGTCAAATGATCTGTATTACATGTGTAGTCAAAAAAGCTGGAAAACCACATTCTGTAAATTTAAAGTGATACAAGTATTTCTCCTTTCGGAACTGGGTTAGGTCACAGGGCATTAAAGAACTGTTAAATAGTCACAACTTTTCATCTGCACTGATCTGGGTTGGATGTGAAAGGTTTTGTATCCTATTAACAATCTCCTGAGCTAACCAGCCCCTTAATGTGATTATAAGGATCACGCATCTAAGACCTTCAAAAGGGGTTACAGAGCTCTTTTGATCAACGAAAGAAAGTATCTGGCAAAGCTCGGGGTTGCCTCAGAGAAATCTATGCATTCAATAAATAACTCATGCTTTTGGGCATGCTCGGTAATTCATTATGGTGGATGGTATTTATGATCAAAGGAATAATAAGCTAGCTGTAGCAAACTATGTGGTGGTTTTCCTAGAGGATATTTACTCAAGTGTCGCGGGAAGTATTGTTTCTCTGTAATAAACACCAAAAGGGGAGGAGTTCCTCATATTTGCTCCAGGCTGTGCTCAGTTAAGCAGCCAGAGAGGTCAAAAAGCAGTTCCCCAGAGAGGTAAGTTCTTTAATTCTTATAGTGGTGGTCTCTCTTCTGCTAGTTAAATGTGCTTGTTTGGTTTTTTTAAGTTATCATTTATGTATCTGCTGATCTTTTTGTGCGTCAGTTGTTATTTGCATATGTACATAATTAGCCATCAAAAGACCTCCTTGTGGGTAGAATACTATTAAAAGCTCGCTTATAAAGACAACAGATGAAAAGAGGGAACGTGTGCCTTAAATCCCACAAGCCCTCCATAGCTGAGCTCTGCCCAACTGCAGGAGGACCTCCTTTTGTAGGGGGTCCACAGTGTCCAGAACAGTCCAGATGTCCTGCCTTTATTTGGATGTAGTAAGGACTTGCACAATACAGGGAATACTTTACGATATAAAATACAGTCTTTACTTGGTGCCTTAATCACAAGAGCATCTTTGCCATTAGAAGACTCTAGGAACGTAAAAGTATGAGTTTATCATACTGAAGCAAAAGAGGTCCAATTCTACTTACGTATGCTTCTGGTCCATTACATTGCAATGAAAAATAAGACTTATTCTATAAGCAATTGTCCGGTATGATCTAATTTTGAGGATGCTATGAAAGGGCGTCTGCTCACACTGCTTGCACATTTCATACACAGTAACTTAAAAATATTTTTCAGACTCACCCCTCCAGTATTTCTAATGAAGTTAAAAACTATGTTGAAAAGCAAGGAGAGAGTCTGAAACTGATGAAATTGCAATCTGCTAAAATGCTAGTGTACTATGGATGCAGTCTCATGGCATTAAACACAACTTAACCTCATACCAGGTACAGCTGGAGATGAGGACACTTAATTTACCTTCTAAAATACATTTAGATATTGCCAATACGTAACACTTGCCCTGAAAAATTTCAGATGTATTTGGAGGGAGATTGAGCATATACCTATCTTCTCTCAAGAATTTTGAAATCTCACCTGTAGGGCTTCACAGAGAAAAGTAAAGTCGTGAATGTTTGGGAAAAAGAGGGGCGAAAGCCAAGGTGTGTTGAGGTGGAGGAAGAAGAACATAAAGTGAAATAAAGGGAAAGGAGAAGGCTGCATGACACTCAATATTACTTAATCACCTCATGCCTGGGTTTTCCAGCACGAGTGTTTATTTGACACATAGATTGTCACTAATTAAGGCCTGAAATTCGTTGTTTGACCACTGCCTACCTCTGTAGGCCTCAGACGTTGGTTGTGACTTTTACTGTTTTAAACTAGGATCTTTTCTGCAGCAACAGGCTGTCATCACTTACGCATCATTCAGGATCATCTAAATGAAACAGGTACTAGGTTTTGGGAATTTCACACACCAGTTCACCTGAGTAATTAATTATTGCAGAAGACCAGAGTGTGTACAACACTTCACCCGAGATGGACTCAGTTAGGTGAGTTCATCATGGATTTTTGCCTTTAAGGCCCCTTTGACAGAAGACAGAGTGCTCACAGGGAATTTCAGGCCTTCAGAGGGAAGGGACAGTGACACAGGTATCAAGAAGCAGACAAGGTGGGCAGCAGTAATTTTGTTTTCAGACAGCACTGCTAGGAGTGGAAAGGGACATATGAACCGATCGCTGCAGTCACTCTTTTCTCCAAGTCACAGGAGACAGGACAAGGGGCAATGGCCTCAAGTTGCACCAGGGGAGGTTTGGATTGGATATTGGGAAACATTTCTTCACGGAGAGGGTTATTGGGCATTGGAATGGGCTGCCCAGGGAAGTGGTTGAGGCACCATCCCTGGAGGCGTTCAAAAGACGAATTGACGTAGTCCTTAGGAATATGGTTTAGTGATTGTTGTCAGGGTTAGGTTGATGGTTGGACTAGATGATCTTTAAGGTCCCTTCCAACCAATTCTATGATTCTGGCTCCTAAGACTGTGTCTAAGCACTTCTCAGCTCCTTGCTCCAGGCCTCGGATGCACGGCAGCTCTGGGAGGAGAGGCGTGAGTATACACCATCCCTTTTGTACCCAGCTCTCCACTGAGGGGCTTTGAGACTTTTTTCATGGTGCACTCTGGTCAAACTTCTGGAGGATGGGAGGATTCGACTGTCACACTTCTGCATGTGACCTGCCATCCAGCCAGACACACCGCCCGAAGGCGCTGGGTGCTGCTAGGTACTCATAAGCACAACCCAAATCAACCAGAGCTTGGCTCGGGAAGGGGGAAGCTTTCACAAATGCCTCTCGTGTAGCAATTCAAGCCTAAAAAATACGGGTGTTTTTACAGCTGAGGCCCTATTCTGTTAGTGCTTCCCACCCCGAGAATAAAATGGGATTATAAAACGAGGAAGCTCGTATTTGTGTTTTTATAGGGTCTCAACCAGGGGAGGAGGAAAGGTTATGAAGGGACATAGCAGCCAGCAATGAAAGGAGTTAATAAAGACTATATGGCACCTTAAACTTTCCCTCATAAATTCCTATGTGCACAATGCTGCACGCAGTCTAAAAATGTTAATGAGTTTTATACAGTAAAGAAATGGTGCTTTGGTGAAGGGAATTAAGGAGGCCTCTTGTCCTTACAAATGTCTGTCTCATAGCCGTTTATCTTTGGGGTTTAAGAATCTAGAAGTTTCTATTGATTATTTTGCCACAGTGAGGAATTTTATACCGCTTCTTGTCCTTGTAATTTCTTTGATATCTGGGATGAGATAAGCAGCCTTTCCCATCGTGAATATATTCACATGGAAAGTCCATCCATGAACTCCCTGGTCTCGAGACTGCTGTCATGAAAGACACAGAACATAGATAGCTCTGAATCAACTCCACTGCTGAAAGCAAAAACCAGGTCCAAATGTTATTAGCAAAATGGAAGGAGATGAACTCAACATGACAGCAGAAGTCTCTGATGGAGGCACACGCTCCCTGCTGCTGATTAAAGTTTGGCTGCTTCTTTGCAGCAGATATGGCAGGGGTTCTCCAAAGAAAACCTCAGCAGCATCACTAAAGACTGGCTTGTGTGTCACACAGGAGCTCTACGGATAAAACCCATCCAGTTCCCAACTTTTGAGTACTTGGTCTTGCGCCTTCCCCCTGCCATCGTCCGTCGTGCTTACGTTGTGCTGCCGCCGCGCAGCCACCTCTCTGCAACGGGTCATAACGTGCTCTCCGTGCACGCAGCAGATCTCAATTATTTTTAGCTAAGTCCATTAGGGTTAGGGCAGGGCAGCGTGGCCACCGGCCGTCCCAGGGCCGCCACTCCCGGCTCTCCCCTACTAAGCCCGCAGCCGCCCCCGGATGCTCCGCGGCCCGCACGGCTGTAATCCCCCGGTGGGTGCGTGGGGCCCGGGAGGCTGTGGCCCGGCTCTGGACGCGGTCGAGCCGCCATCCCAGGTTGGTTGTGGCCCGGGTGGACGCTCGGCGACCGCCCGGTCCCCGCCGGGAGGGAAGGCCGGGCCGCCCCGTCGCCCCCCGCCGCGCCCTGCCCGGGGCGGACCGAGCCCTCCCGGCTTTGCCGGCGCTTGAGGGGGATTAAGCGGGGCGAACCGCTCATCCGCCGCTGACCCCGAGGCGGGACCGGGGCCGTCCGGAGGAGGAGGAGGGCGAATCCGCGGTAGGGCCGCCGGAGGTGGCGCGGCCACAGCCCCCTTCGGAGGGGCTGGCTCTGCGGGGACCGGAGGTTTCGCTGCGGGTAACCCCCGGCCCGGGAGCGGCGGGCAGGGCAGCCGGGGCGGAGGGGGGGGGGGGGTGTGTGCGGGGCCGGTGTCTGCCTGGGTGACTCTGTAACCCCGCGCCCCGGGGAGCCGCGCTGCCCGCCCGTCCCGCCCCGACAAGGGGCTTCGGGGCGGCCCGACTCCCCCCCCGCCCCGTCCCCGGCATGGCGGCCCGGCCCCCGGAGGGTGATGCGGCGGGCAGGACGGGCCGGGACGGTGCCTCCCGCCGCCGCCCGGGACCGAACCGTGTCGGGACGGGCGCTGCGGGGCTGCGGTGCGCGGCCTGCGGGACGGGCTGCGACCTCCTCCCCCGGGGGGGGGGTGTGTGGAGGAGCCCCTGGGCTCTCTCCTCCGCACCCCCGGGCAAATTATTTCTATTTTTATTTTTTTAAATTATTTTTTTTCCCTGTGAGTTCCTGGGTGAGGAAGGTGTGTAGGGTGTGCGGTTGGGATGCCCCGGCTGCTTCGTGCTTGTGGTGGAACCCGGTGGAATCCGGTGGGACCGGCGTCGAGGCCGGGGCTGCCCACCCGAGGGACACCCAGCCCTCGGCACGACACGCGTGGAACCTCACCGTGCCCACGGCGCCCCGCCGTGCACCCGTGGCCCGTGACTTCTCCCCTCCAACTTAGAGCAAATTTTGCTCCTTGTCCGTACCGCCCCCCTTACCTTGCTACCAAACGACCGCGTCACCTCAGTTTCCAGCCCTGCCAAAGCCCACCGACACAGCTGCTGAATTCATCCCGAGCTGCCACTTCGCCACCGTTAGAAGTTCTGAGAAATAGGGAGAGAGCACCATATTGATTTTTATGGCCTTATAAAGTTTTACTGTGTTAAAATAGGAAAATTAAGTGATGCTTTAGCTTTGAAAGCTAAGTTCTTTGCTAATATATTGACCTAGCGTGTAGTCATTGAAAAATTGTTCTCATCGCTCGTAGTGCTTCTCTTCTGGGAGCCACAAAATGAGCTGGATATGATTCAGTTCATGGATTGCTAATGTCAGTTCATTACTTCTGGTGGCATAAGTTCCAAATACAATTTGATAATGACACCATTCCCCCTTCTGTTATTAATCTTGTTTTCATGACTGTAATGCCCCTGCATAAATATTTTCTGTTGGATGAAAATTGCCACAAAAATCTTTAGCTCTCCTTTGTTTTCAAAATATCAGAAGAAGCTTTTAGAATTGACTAAAATAATTAAATTTAGCATTTTGTTTCTGTGTTCCTGTCATACTCTCTTCCTATAACTAAAGGTTGGCTTCAAAAAACTGGGGTCCTGTACTGATGTCATGTGTGAGCTCTTCAGGAATGTCACCCTCTGGGCAGCCCCTCTGTGTGTGAGATGAGATGGAATGCTTACAGCGCTTGCTGGTTCTTTAACCTGTTGCTTAAAAACAAAACAAACCTCCTCCCACGGAGTTTCCTGACAACTGTAAACCTCGTGCAGTAGGACTGTAGTCGTTGTGGGGCATGGCAGAGAATGGAAGAAAACCAAGTTGGAACCTAACACTGACGTAGATCTCTCGGAGAATGTTCAGAGAGTGAAGAGCTGGAGCCTCCCATGAGCAGGGCTGGCCAGTTCGGGCCTGCAGCAAGTTGAAATGTAAAGATCAGCTGAATAATAATCAGCAGATGAAATGTCAGTGTGGACACCCAATATGCATTTATCAATAGAAGAAGATCAGGTTCTGATACCACACAGTACTGTTGCTCTACTGCATGTAGAAGTTTTACAGAGGTCAAGGAGTCCAGAGGCATCAAGTTTCTCTGAAAGCTGTCTTGCTTTGTTGGGAAAGTTGTCACTGGATAATAGTTAGTAAAGAGGAAAAGTGTTTTTAGAAACAGAAGAAGCAGTTACCCAGCCCTTCAGAGAGCGAACACTAAAAAGTGCCCTCAAAAGGGATCAATTTTTTCCTTGAGGAGCCCTAAAATTAACATCTACTTTGAATTGTGCCCAGGAAATACACTGGCTGAGATTAAGCTAAATGTATCACCACCCCTTGCCTCCAAATGCTTTACAGTAACCATTTATTTCTGCATTTGCATTAATTTAGGGTTCTGCTGTTGGACTTAAAGTTTCCTAGGCAGTGTCATTGCATGATTCTTGCCTTTTCTGTGCATCATCGGATAATGTCCGAGTTGCCTGCCAGCTTTCTGGCTTGCAGATTTCCTGACTGTAGCAGGGAGCTGATAACTCATTTTGTCAGTTGTCAAGCTATAACTCTTTGCTTCCAGCAGTTAAGTAGGATAGGATTGATTTCACCTACCGTGTCTACATCTGAAGCTGTACAACTGGGTTCCTGTTGTAGTCAATGGAAACTTAGCCAGTATGGACTCTGGAGAGCAAGTCTTATACTAAGGTGTGTGCTAACTAGGTCAGGTAAATCAATTTTGGATTGCTTTGACTGACTAAAATGGGATTATAGTATCTAGTTTAGGTTCCAATAGGTGTATTGTGCACATATCTAGTTAAGTAAATCCCAGCTCTTGTCCCTTTCTTACTCATGTAAGCACAAAACAGTGAAAGAAGTGGACTGACTTTTAGAGAGTGTCCTTGATTTTTATTCTATTTATTTTTCTTCTACCATAGGGCTAAAGAGGTAGGCTTTTTCCTCTGGAAGGTTTCTTGCAGATGGAAAACACAATTGTTCAGTTCTGGGAAAACACTGGGGGTTGTATAAAGAGGAAAGTTGTAAGCAAACTGATGTACAGTCAAAGAAGGTAATTTAGATAGACACAAGGATAGTACAAAAATTATGTAATCGTGCAATATTTTTGTTGTTGTTCTACAGTGAAATTATGTTGTGTATTCAGCTATTGACAAATGAAGTGAAAAAAACAGTTGTGTTCTAAACACTTGTTTTTAACTAATTGCCAAACTAGATAATCTGTTCACACTGATCTGATATTTGATTATAGTTCCCATTCAGATATAGGTTGTATCATCATCAAAATCAAGGCCAAATATCCTCCAGAATTAAGTGGTTGTGGTATTGGAATTTCCAGAACAAAACTCATTATTTGGATGATGGATGAGATAGTATGCTGCATAAATTCCCACTTGACTCTAGTTTCTGTAACGCTCTGTGGCCTTGACCATAAAGATCTCAACAGTGCGGTTGTTACGTGTCTGAAGTTTTGGGTGTGTTTCATTGAATTGCCTTTGCAGCAGTCAGATAGTCCAGAGGAGATAGACTTGAGCTGCCCCTTTCCTCTCCAAACTACTTAGATAATGAAAATGGTAGAGAATGGCATGACCTGCCAGCATTGATGCTGAATCTCTGGATGGCTCTAGCACCTGACCTGAGCTCTGCTGTACAGGGTGTGTATGTTTGATGTGACCTAGGCAGCAAAAAAATCACAAAGGGCTGGCTCATAAGAATTCTCACCCAAGTTGCTCTTATAACTGCAACAGCCAGATCCCCTTCTTAGAGGAAAGAGAAACAAACCTACAAACAAACCAAAAAACCCAACCACATTGACTTGTTGTCTTGGAATGCCAAAACTATTTTTTCCCAGCCCAAATGCCCTTCATTTAATCATTGTGTCATAGTACATTTGGGTCTCTCAAATTTACAGGACAATATACTTTGTTATTTAAACTTTATTTCATGAGCTCATAAAAAATACAACAAGCAAACACGACAAAGAGGGTCTCAGTCTCCTTTTGCCCAGACCAGTGTATCCCATGCATTCACTTATTCCCCATTCGAGTCATAAGGCTTCATAATTTATAACCCAGAACTCTTAATTCACGCAGTTATGAGAGAAGATGAAAAAAAAAAAAAAAGACTTTGTTAACTAGCTGAGTGTGAGTACTTAACCCATCCTCTGCTATCACAGTGCAGGAAAGCCTCAGCAGTCCAGCTGCTGTTTGATCCACTTCAAAAGCTTTTTGGCTAAGATGATATTTTATACCTTCCAGTTTGGAGGTTTGGTCTATACCGTTTCCCTAAATTTGCGGTTTCTGAGGAAACTGCCAGACAAAAGATGCTGGCTACAGGAGGCAGGGATTAGCAGGTGATAATGGTGCAGAAAGAGCCCTTTAGCAATTTCTGAGCACCTGTCCTGCCTAATGATGCTCTGGCTTTGACCTAACGGTGCTGCTCCCAGCAATCGTCAGGCCTTGGCAGGAGCAGTGTTAGCCAAAATCTGAGCAGGAGTTGAGTGAACTGTCGAGGCTGAGCACACCAGGAGTATTTTAAAGGGTTTTTGTAGAGGTTCAAGAGTACCTTTTTAGCCCTGAAGTTTGGATCAAGTTGTAAGTTGTGGTTTTAACTTTTAATGGGGAGTGTGATGATAAATTACCCAGTTGTTTGGGCATCCAGACATATTCCAGAGACAGTCCAATTTATTGCTGAAATATGAGGTTAAATCTTGATCAGCTTTCTCAACTTCACTGAGATGTAATAAAACGTGATTCATCACACAGAACAGAAGACTTGAAATCATTCTATTTAATATATTTTTAATAATAGAAGTGGAAGCTAAACAATTTATCTGCAGTGGCTTGTTCTTAAACATAGTGGAAATGAGGAAATACGATGTTCAATATAACATTCAAGTCATGATTTTGAGGCTGTCAATCAAAAGACAAAGGATTAGGGTGAATATGTCTTTCTGGAATAGCACTCTTAAATTATTGAACTAAATATGACAGCTATTGGATGCGCTATGGTTAAGCACTTGGTGACTTTTCTTAAGACAAGATGATGTGCAACTGGTGTGATTTGCAGAGGAAAATGCAGGCACAGGACAGTGTCTCCAGCACTCTTCACCAGATAGCATCTGTAGGATCAAGTTTCTTCAGCCCTTTAACAATTCTGCTTGCACTAGCCTCTGCAGACAGTAAGCAATTGATACTGGGAGTCAATGAGTTTCAGCTGCATTCTGTTAATATATAAGAAGCTAATGAAGCCTGGGAAGCTGTCTGAAGCTTTGGGGTTTTGATGTGCCTGGTTTTCCTTAGAATGTTCCACTTGCTGTAAGTACTCTGCGTGAAGGGGTGGGCCATTGCTGTATTTTGGGATACGTGAGTTCCCTGCTTGGCTCTGGCACAGGCTAAATACGTACAGTTGCTCTTTGCATTCCTGCATCTTCAGTACTCGTCTTTGAAGGGGAGGAAATGAGTCTTCCTTTCTTCAATTTTTGCACACCTCCTACTGCCTAGGTCAGAGGCTCTTACCGTGTATTCTTGTAACATTGGACGTAGCAGCCCCTAGGTTTCAGTGGAAAACTACATATTCTGTAGAAAATTCTTTGCATGCGGCCAGGTTCCAACATGATTTTGACATCTTAGTTCTTATAAAGGTGTCCATTGATAGTTCTCTACCTTTTTTCTCCAAAAAAAATCACCAGCTATAGATTGAGTATCCAGTAAAACTTTAAACAAACAGTTAACCTAAATCCTAAAAACTAAAGCTCAGAGAAATTTTGACGTTCCATCATTGTTGAATCTCTCAAAGCAAGGGTTTGGGATTATGAATCCGAATCCCTTTTATCATGCCCAATTTGGTTATTATTTTGTGTAGTCGCAATTATGAGCTAATTACAAAGCACATATATATATAATAAAGAGATTTTACTTTTTTTTAAAGAGCAGAATGATTGTATTTTACTGCTGTTTTATAGGCAAAAGAAAAAGAAAGTTCCAAAAAAATAGCATAACTTTGTGTTCATTTTCTGGGGAAGAGATGTCTTTGCCTGGAAGTGATGAAGCTCCCAAGGCATGGTTAAATACTGGGTATGAGGTGGAAAGATAATGCCTTACGAAGAGACTGCAGTCAATGTCCTGGCTGAGTTGTGCCTGTTGAATCGCAGGGGGAGGTTTGGACAGAAGGAAAAAGCAATTTTTGAATCTGGAACAAAAACTTGAATATTTACGTATTAGAATAGTAGAATGGTTTGGGTTGGAAGGGATCTTAAAGATCATCTAGTTCCAACCCCCCTGCCATGGGCAGGGACACCTCCTACTACACCAGGTTGGCCAAAGCCCCATCCAGCCTGGCCTGGTACACCTCCAGAGATGGGGCATCCACCATTTCTCTGGGCAACCTGTTCCAGTGTCTCACCACCTTCATAGTGAAAAATTTCTTGCTAATGTCTAAATTAAATCTGCCTGCTTCCAGTTTGAAGCCTTTACCCCTCATGCTATCACTATATGCCCTTGTAAGAAGTCCGTCTCCAGCTTTCTTGTAGGCTCCTTTAGATACTGAAAGCTGCAATAAGGTCTCCCCGGAACCTTCTCTTCTCCAGGCTGAACAACCCCAACTCTCTCAGCCTGTCTTGGTAGGAGAGGTGCAGGTCCATGTCCTTCTTGTGCAATGCTAGAGAACTCCAGAGGTGGACACAGT
>JAOTQQ010000012.1:17076080-17109329 GCA_026546715.1 Gallinago undulata | reverse complement strand
CAGCCTGTCTTGGTAGGAGAGGTGCAGGTCCATGTCCTTCTTGTGCAATGCTAGAGAACTCCAGAGGTGGACACAGTGGGGTCTCACCAGAGCAGAGTAGAGGGGGAGAATCACCTCCCTTGACCTGCTGGCCTTGCTTCTTTTGTTGCAGCCCAGGATATGGTTGGCTTTCTGGGCTGCCAGCACACACTGCTGGCTCATGTTGAGCTTCTCATCCACCAACATCCCCAAGTCCTTCTCCTCAGAGCTGCTCTCAATCCACTCTCTGCCCAACCTGTGTTTGTGTTTGGGATTGCTCTGACAAGGTGCAGGACCTCGCACTTGGCCTTGTTGAACGTCATGAGGTTGGCGTGGGCCCACCTCTCAAGCCTGTCCAGGTCCCTCTGGATGGCATCCCTTCCCTCCAGTGTGTAGACTGCTCCACAAAGCTTTGTGTGGTTGGCAAACTTGCTACATGTCTCTTAGTCTTGATCCTTTGTCTTGACTTTGACCTTATGCATGGATTTGTGTTAAGGGAGATTTCATTGTAGCTGGTAAAATTGGGTTATTTTGTTCCCAGCAGCCCTTGAAATCAAGGTACTGGGCCAGTAATGGTTGGAGTCCTCAGTACGCAACAGACTGCTGCCACATGAGCGGGTATAGAAGTTGATAATAGACAAGTATATATTTAAAAAAAAAAGATGTGGGAGGAGAGAGAGAAGAAAATCCTGCCTTTTCACTCGTTAGTGAGCTAATCAACCAAGAGCAGAATGATGGGAAGAATCCTGAGCCTTTGTTCCCTAGGCGAGCTTGTATTATCCAGTGGAAAATTAGTCTGAATACACGTGACATGCCAATATGCATATCAGATAATTGAAAGAGCTTGTACAACATGTGTTTGTATAGCAGTCCATTTCAGTTTCTTTTAGTTCGTATACATACTGTATGTATAATGGATATACGTGCTGCATGCGTAGTGGGATATACGTGGTTATATGAGTAAGCAGATGAAGAAAGAAAGTATGGCCAGTGTGCTGGAAGCCATGGCCAAAACTGAAATTGAAGCCATTCTCTTCATCATCAAAAAAGTGGGATGGTATCACAGTGCAGTTTCTGTCACTGGAGTAATATCCCATAAAATGTTTTGTGTGTGGAGTTGTGCTGTTGACATAAGGAAATCCTAGAATGATTACATTGAAAATATTTATATAATAAAGAGACTACAAAATGGATATATGAAAATGGCTCTCCAAACCTGGCTGGTTTATTGCATACTGTGCTCAAGAGGGACTTCTGCACTCAGCAGCAGGCTTGCTTACTTACTGCTTCCCTTCTTGGTATGGGCTTAAGTCTCTCCTCTTCTCTGCACCTTCTCTTTTTCAGTCTTGACTCTACAATAAACAATGAGAATGTAATTTTTAAGACATTTCTATTGAGTTTCTGGCTGCTCTTAACAGTATGTAGGTTTTGTGGGTTGTTTGGGGTGGGGTATGGGGTGTATTTTGTTTTTACCGTGGTAGCTGTGAGGACTCCCATAGGGGAATTGTATCCATCATTAACCAGGGTATAGGTGTAACCTGGTCAGTGATGGATACAATTCCATTATTGTAAAAGCTGTCTCCTTTACAGTATGTAAAACAGCTGTTAATGAATGTACATCAGTAAACATGTTTTCTATGGCTGTGGATGCTTGGCTGTCAGAAGGCCATAATATTGTGAAAAGTTCTGCTACTTTGATCTGTTTGACCTTATGATATCTATATAAAAGTTCTAATCGTAAGAGCAGAATTATAAAACTGACAGTTTGCTGTAAAAATCCAAATGAATCTAATGCTATTATTTAGCATGTTTTGTTTTGTGTTGTGTTTTTTTTTCCCTTCTTGCCCAATTCTAAGTAACGGAGCCAATTTTTTTTTGATTTTATGAACTTGACTCCCTTTCCCCTGCCTCTCAAAAAATCCCAGAGGACATTATAGTTTCATTGAAGTGCATGGGAAAGCTGCTACTGGCTTCACTCAAGCCTGAAATGAGTTCAAATTATTATTTGAATTTCCCTTCACTTGATAGTGTGTTCACTTCACGTACCTGTATTAAGTGCAGCATTTCTTGTTCATTATGCTTTCAGTGCACACACGCTACATGCAAAAGCCTTTCTAGTGTTTGAGCCTGGAATATGTATTTCTCTTTGCATTTGCAGAAAGCCAATTGCTATTACCCATTTGTTGAGTGAACATTAAAATCTCTTTTTCCTAGGAGCCATCATTTGAGATGCTGCCGTTGACTGGGAAAACAATAATATTTGATAGCTTTCCTGATCCTTCTGATACCTGGGAAATAGTTGAGACTATTGGCAAAGGAACGTATGGAAAAGTTTTCAAGGTGTTAAATAAGAAAAATGGCAGCAAAGCAGCAGTCAAAATTTTGGATCCTGTTCACGTAAGTTACTTAAATTACTTGGTTTGTGTTTATTTAGTTGTAAGTGAATTTATGTAGTCTGTTTTTCTTTTAATCTTGGTAGATCATTTGCATTAGAAGTGGTAGTGAAATGAACTGCTTCAACTTGCTAAGTATCAGGCATTTTTTGTATTGTAAGTGACCTTGGAAGTGGTTGCATAAGGTAGAAGTCAGAAGTGTACCTAAACTTTGATACTTTTCTTTCCCCATTGTTTATCTCCTACTTTCAAAAGTAGAGCTGATTATTTTCCTTTTCACTACCAGGAGACCTTGCTGCTTCTGTTTTTACTGTTGTTACCTTTCCTTTTTTTTTTTTTAACATACTACCCAGTAAGACAGTTACATACTTTTAAGTGCTTTAGGTGTACCTTCAAGCATCTATTTTAAATACATGCTTTTAGCTGAGTTATGTGCTGTGAGTGATACTTTAAAAGTAAAATAGTGTACCTTATTGCTATTGTTGGTTCTGCATTTTCAGAATGTGCCGAAATACGTAGCTATCACAGAGGGATCCGTCTTTTCAAATAGCAAATACAAAGGCACTAGCTCCTACACACCAGGTGACCGGGAGGTGGAATTATCACGTTGTAGAGTATATTTCTGTTCTCAATAACTGACCTTTGTTGGGTGGCAGATTAATGCTCAAAGAGGAAGGAAGAGCCTACCAGTGCCCTGGTTTGTAAAGGTGTACCCCATCGGCTTCAGCGGCCCAAGTGTGGCTTGGGCTTTCTCTTGAGAACACTAACTCACAAAACATGGACAAGGAGATGTTCCTGTTTCAAGTGGCCCCATTGAACTCATCTTTTATGCCCCCAGTGTAGAGCTGTGAGTCATGTTTTTCCATTGCACGGCCTATGGTTAGAAGGGAAGGGCATGCCGTGCCCCATACTGGGCTCCCTCTATCCCTGCCTATCAAGCAGTGTCAAATTATGATCCCGTGGCCCATAAGTCCATGAAATGTGTTTGTGAAAACATAGCATCTTGTGTTATCTTTGCTGTGTTTCTTGTTGATCTGCTTTTTATTTCAGCATGTTTTCAACGCAACAGTGTCACATACATACATACCTCTCCCAAAGTAAATGTGATCTGCAGCCGACCGATACGGATCTTGATGAATTCAAATGCACTGGAAACTCTATTTTTGACTGTGCTGCTTTCTGTAAACGGGGTTCTTGTGCTTACAATAGGCAGGATTTTCTTGCAGTTGGTGTTCCTCAATGCCCATATGGCAGGAATTGCTTCTGCTCTCGCCTGTTTCCCAAGCGCCGAGGAAGGGTTATTCAGTGGCAGCTGGTTGTGGCAGGGATTGCTGGTGGCGTGGGGGAAACTTTCCAGTTTATGTGCACTTTGGAGGTTGTAGGAAAAGGATAAAAGATGATGACGGGAAGAAAGAAGAGGTAGTAAAGCTGATGCTGGCTGGAGGAAAGAGGAATAGATTAAGTAAGAGATAAGGGAGTAGAAGACGGAAGAAATACAATTTGTAACGATGCAACGTAAGAAATTGAAGAAGGGAAAGGTATAACTGATTAAAACAGATTCCTTATTTTAAGAAAAGAATGGAAGTCAGTAATGCAGTCAACGTCACACTCCAAGACCTGAATCTTTTAACTGAATATATTCTTCTTCTAGTTCTAAGACTACTATTCTTCTTTTCCCACTCCTATTTACATGATCACTGGAGTGGCTGCTGTATCTCCATGTTACTATTAAAATGGCAATGCTACACTAGAAATAGCGTGAAAGCAATAAACTAGTTCTTTTTGTTTAAACTGAAAGTATTATTAATGGCTGCAGAGGGAGCCATTGCAATGAAGAAAAAGATAGTTTCTGTATTTTCTTCTTTAAATTTTACAATTTTTTTCTTTGAAGACGGTTTCAGAATTGTGCCACTTGAGAGATGGACTGAAAAAAACAAGCAGAAGAAATGTGGTTTTGTATCACTTGGTTTAACTGATATTTCTAAATTAAACTGGGGAACTACATCATCATGAGTGATGTGAGACTGAAATAAGCATTTCATATTTAATCCTTTAGAGCTCTCAGATTCTTTGTGTTGAATAACAGCTTAGCTTTTTGAAACTGAAATAGAAAAGTGAAGGTGTTGAAATGAGAATATATGAAGATGGAACTGAGAATTCTCTTAGTCTTGTCTCCAGAGCTCTAAATAAAATACCATTGTGCTGAGTTCACATGAAAATATTCCCTCTACCGTTTCTAAAAGAGATATTCTTATGCAGGTAACTATGTTAAGTTCAGCCAAATATTTCTAGTTTTCTTCCTTTGTAATATACAGGGGAAGATTTTTTTTTTCTTTTAGTGTGCACAGAATGAATATTCTATTAATTTCATTCTCTCTCTTTTAATTTCTCTTTATAATAGTAAAAAAATCTCATAAAATTTCAGTGCCCCTCAGGAGATGGAAACCTCTATTAAATCACAGTAGGACAGTGGGCTAATTCTCTTCCAGTTTCCCCAGGGCAGCCAGGTCTATTGTGTGTTTTGTGTGTAGTTTTTTGGCTTTCAGAACTGTTTTTCATGGTTTGGTTGTTTGGGGTTTTTTTTGGCTTTGTGGTCTGTCGTTTTGTTTTTGCCAGACGCATTTTCTTTCTTCATCCCTTCTTATCTTCTACTTTGTCCCTTTCCTTCTATGTCACCTTCAGTGCCTTGGTTTTTTCTTCCTTCCTTGCATCTCTTTTTTTTTTTTTTTTTTATTGGCTGTATTCTGTGCTGTCCTTATGGGAAAATTAATTTAAAATAAGTTACTCCTGTTTCTGAAAGAGGAAAATTTCTGCTGTTTTTCAGCTACTCCAGTAAAAAAAAAAACCTCTCTAAAACCCTTCCTTGTGAGAAGACTTATTCTTGTAATCTCAATAGGAAAGTTTAATAGCCCAATTCCTCAAGATGCTGGTGATGGGCAAAGTTCTTTGAGACCCGTCAAGCTGATCTCAAGGAACTTGAGTTGGATTTAGCATTGGAGAGATCTGTATAAGAACCAAGTGAGCAAAGTTCTCTTAGGGGCAGATGCCTTTGGTGACCAAAATGAGGAGTGTTGTTCATCAGGAACAAAAATCTTCCCTTATCTCTGCCATGGTCACTTTTATCTGGCAGGGGTGAGACAGGGTTTCAGCACTGAGTGGCTGCTTTTCATTGATATGAAATCCATTAATGTGGGTAGTGGAGTCCATAGGTAGCCTTCCTCTAGAATTGATTTTTCACTTCTATTGTTTTGGGGGTGGGTGTAAATAGCAAATCATATGAAAAATGTTTTAAATCTGGAAACAAGTATGTTAGCATATTTTTTTTTGAGATCTAAACAATAGGGGAAAATGAGTAAACAGAACCAGGCTTTGTAGCCCTGCAAATGGTACATTCATGTTCTGTTTGGTTTTTTTCTTTGCATTATTTTCAACTACATTTAAGTAGTCAGAAAATGCTACGTGTTGGGTTTTTTAAATGGCTGTCAGTATTTACTTGTTAACTGCTGTGTATTTCTCATTTGTGACACTAGGATATTGATGAAGAAATTGAAGCCGAGTACAACATTTTGAAAGCTCTCTCTGATCATCCTAATGTAGTCAAATTCTACGGCATGTACTATAAGAAGGATGTGAAAAATGGAGATCAGCTTTGGCTAGTTCTTGAGGTAAATAATCCAGAAAAATAAGAGTTTTCTTCCAGTGGGCATTCCTATGTTGAGTATAAACTCAATGAATGAGATGCAAGTAATTTTTCATATGATTTTCTTTAGAGCAGTCGCATATGAAGTGATAAATGCTGTTGTTTAGTCTTTTCAGTATTCTGAATTAATGGTCTGCTCTGAATTCAGCATTCTTATTTTGATATTATACTGATACTGCTGCTCCTTCAGAATTTGGATAGAAATTCTATTAGGAGTTCATAGAATTTGCTACCTAAAATTTTTCTTCGGTGAAAGGCTTGTCATGGGCATCTTCCTTCAAGAGCATTTATTGAAATATGACTAAGATATGATATAACAGTTAAAGAAACCACTAGATTATTTTGTTTTCTAAATGAAATGATAGAAATTAATTAATTGACTTGGTTTGTTGTGCAAGTAAATGCACAAATAGATAAACAAGTCAATAAAAACAGGCAGCAGAATTTCCTCAAATTGAATCAGAGCAAAATAAGCCTGTAATTTATGTGTCTCAGTCTTTAGTTTTGACTAATCTAGGAGCAAAGAGCTTGGTTACTGTTTTCATAGATTCACTATAACCTATTCTGCAAAAACCT
Source organism: Gallinago undulata (assembly GCA_026546715.1). Lineage (NCBI taxonomy): Eukaryota > Metazoa > Chordata > Aves > Charadriiformes > Scolopacidae > Gallinago > Gallinago undulata. Next base: position 17,102,642 of record JAOTQQ010000012.1, on the reverse strand, counting down.
TTCTCCTCTCCGCAGAGGAAAGTGAAGGAGTATGTCTCTGATAGGAATAGTGTGCCTTTCATAACAGTAAAGGCTCTTGCTGATGTTTGATCAGCGTTAGATAAAGTTGAGATTGAAGAATTGGTTATATTTTATGATTTGTCTACTGAGTGAATACAAATCTTCTGCTAAATATCTCAATGATACAATAGCATCTAATTCTAGGAGCAAGCTCTAAAAAATGTGTAAGTTCTAAAAGCTTTTCCAAATTCTTCCGACTTGCATTGGGAAGATGTTTTCGAGAATAGTTTGCATTGGAATCATGATAAATGATTAGATTAGACTGACATCAGATGATATCAGCTCTTTGTGCAGTGAGCATCTTTAAAAATCTAGCTTCTGTTGTGGCTGCTGGGCATTAGAAACTCCATCTGTGAAACTTCTGGCCTGTACAGGATGGATGCCAAACAGCCAGGATGGAAAAGACTGTGAGGAAACAGTCAAGTGTTTATATTGTAACTTTTCCATTTCACCAGGATTTATTTTCTTAATGTAAAAAACACAAGCCTACATCTATAGTATAAGTTTTACATTTACTCTTTGCATGGCAAACTGTACATGTCCAAGTGCTAGTATGGAGTGTGTGGAATAGTCTTGGATGCTTTCTGTCACTGCACATGTAGATCCATGAATGCAATGGATTTCAGCTGATGTTTGTACACGTAGATCTGCATAAGTAGAAACATAAATTCCAGTAGTAACTTTGGTGAAGCTTTCCTTTTAATGAAGGTGTCTGGAAAGAAAACTGTCATGGAACAGATTCCTCTGTTGAAGTGTCACCTTCCTTTCAGCTTGTATGCCACGCTCTTGCAGTTTCATTTTCATAGTAGCTATTTAGGTGTCCTACAGTTTACTAGAATGAAGATATTGTTATCTTCCCCATTCTTTTCTGTTGTTTTTTTTTAACAATATATTTGGGTCTAAATTCATAGAGCTGGTGACTAGTCTTTACTTCAGCTCTGTTTCAATTGCTTTGACTTTGGGGTGGGTTTTTTATTTATTTTATCTTAAGAGAGCATATTCACTCAGAACTGTTGCTTCCCCTGAAGAAGAGAATCCAGTCTTGAAAGTTAGATGTGCAGAGTTTTATACCAAGGATGAGATCTTTCTCATCTCCTTCTCTCAAAGCTGTTGACTAATCCCTGAAAATTCTTTGTAATCCTCTGAAATGAAATGGACCTTTTGCAGTCAGTACCAGGTCTGTAGATACATTCCCAAAGACTGGAAGGACAAAGAGTGTACAGTTTGCATAGTCTCAAGCAGGTTCCATAGTACATGAATGCAAAACGATGTCAAGGAGGAAAAGTAGAGAATCAAATGCAGATCATTGTGCCCTGTAGCATTCTGGATTCCTGCAAAGCTCCAGCTGCCAGGAAGAGCCTACAGGGCAGTGGGGCACTGAAAGCACACAGAGCTCATTTCTCTGCTCCGCTTTTGTCTTCTGTGATGAGATCTGTGGGTGGGAGATCTTGGAGGGAAAGTTTCTCAAATCCCGCTAGGAATGTGTTGTGATAGATGGCAAAACTCAGCATTTAGTAATGGGCTTAGAGCCACTGCTGTATTTTACCAACAAAGTTACTGTGTGGAGTATCTGAATCCATATAGGTAGATGGTATTAAATCATTTTTTCCTAGATGAAAAAAATCCTCAGCTCTTTAAGATATGTCCCATGCAACATATGAACAGCAACATATCACTCCAGAAAGAAAGATTCTTGCCGGGTTTCTTTTCTCCTAGTTCATTCTTCAGCATTGGTTGTATGAACTATACTGTTCGTTCCTACACCTTTTTAGTATATATAGTGTGATGATTTTTGACATAACACATAGTTTTTGGTGGCTGTTTTGTATTGCACTTGATCACGTTTGTGTTTTGGGGAAGAGGGACTAATCATGTTTGAACTAGGCTAAGGTAAGTGGCTGAGGTAGAGTTTTGAGGCCAAAACTGACTAAATAGCTAAAAAGACTATCCTACAATATTCTAAAGGGTTCTTGAGAGATTTTAGTCCTGAATATTCAATTGTCATAAAATTGTCAGACCTCATAAGTTACCATCCATTCTGAATAATGGAAAAGACCTTGGATGGGTTTATGATGAGATTATTGCAGTCTTGGTGTGAAATATTCTGCCCTACCTTCCATCTCTGTTTTCCAGAATGAATCTATTCTTACACAATTTGGTACCCATTGATAATTGGACATTCCATTTTAAACTAAAATTGACACTTTGGTTTCCTGCTCGCTCTAAGGCTTATGTCAACAGTGAGGTGCTGGATGTTCATAATTCAGGTTAAAGGTACTGTCCTGTGACTAAAAATCATTAAACCACATGACTATCAAGAAATATTTACCTACAATTAAATGGAATTTGGAGCTGACCTATTGGTGTGGGTCATCTAACAGTTTCTATGTCAATAGAAGCCAAAACCAGGCACTTCAGAAATGATCTGTTACAGAATAATCCTGGTAAATGTGACATTTCTTCCAAATCTCTTCGCTTAATAATTGCCTAATGGCATGTGCCTTCATAGAAAATCTTTTTTCCAATTGGAATTGAAATTCCTCATTTTCTAGGTATCATTTGGATTTAATTTTCTTCATTGCATTTCTCTGTCTCTGTGCTAACATGCAGATTACCTAAATGATCTTGTAAAGCATTATGAAGTTGCAGTGCTGTGGGCTGGAAATATGCTTCTGAGAGAGTAGGAGCTATTGTTCCTTAATTTTTTTTCTGTTAAAATAAACAAATATTTTTTTGATATGATAAAGTACCAAGAGATACTTTGATTTATCATTCTCAATATGTTTTTGTGCTTAGGAAATAGAAGGAACATCCATTATTTTTAAAGTTAAAAAAAATAAAAAATTTTGTTTTCATGAGTTAAAACTTAGCTTGGTGGGGAAAAAAGTTTGGATAATCAACTTTCCACCTAAAACTACAGGGTTTTAATATAAAAGAATTTTGTAGAAACCTCTCCATTTTTAGACAGGTGCATGTCCGTTTCTGGAGAGGTGGAGGGGATTGCCAGAAAGTTAGGGAAATAAATCCCTTTGTGCAGTCAAGAAGACTGTCAAAGCATTCTTTTTAGGTGTTTGGGTTCTCCTAGTGTGTACGTGAGCATTTCAAGAACATTTGCAATGTCCTGCTGAGATAGACCAATGATCCATGTAGCACAGCATTCTGTCTCCTGTGGTGGCACTAGAAGATGCTATTTAGGAAGAGTCTGTCCAATTTTTGCAGTCCATTTCCCTCGTGCTCCCCAGCAACCATGACTGTTGTATTAAGGATGTCTCAGACTATTCCAGTTGGTATCCATTTGTGGACGGAGTAAATCTGATGATGATCCTGTCATGCTACACAGTCTCCCTTTAGAGCATGCAACATTTTTTAGGTCATTATTATATACTTATTACTACATATAATATTCAACATACTAGAATATATTGTTTTCAACATTATGAAAACATTTCCAAATGAAAATATTTTTCAGTGTGTGAAAGAAATTTAGAATCCTGTTCACTTGAAAAGGAGGAAATGTTACATACAATTGGCAAGCTCTGTTTTCTGACCAGGTACTTAAAAAGTACCTTCACAAACAATATTTGAATAGCTAGTGCAATCCATGCAGGTTATGCACAGTCCAGACTGAAATAAACCTGATTCATCTTTGTTCTTGTGTAGAACCTTTTCTTGTTCTAGTGTAGTCTTCATCAGACAAATAATGTGAAAGTGTAGAATAGCTTGTGCTTGGAACCTGCTTCTCTAAAGAAGTGGTATGTTAGCGTTTCCCATTTCCTCAGCCTTATAATGTGGGAAAATAAATGCATTAAATAAGTCAGTAACTTGTATTATTCTACGTTGTTGCAGGCAAAGTGGTATACTTTGAGTTCAATCATCTGGATGTTTCTTGATGTTAATTGAAACTGCTAACCAGACACTGGTAACTCAAAAGAATTAACAGAAAGATTATCATCAAGTATTATTGTGATCCACTCGGCAGCTACGTTTGCTAATTTAAAATTTGACTGAAATTATTCAAATTTGTTACTTAATTTTGATATGTTAAAAGTTTACATAAAGAGAAAATAAATTCAATGTACAAATATCTAAATTATCTTTTTTAATCCTTGAGATGCTTCCATTTCCCAGAAAGCACAAAACCATTAAACCCAGTAAAAAGAAGCTCTCAAGGGTTTGAATTAAACTGGAACACATAAAATTGTAGTGCCTCAGTTCACCTGGTCCTCTTTTCAGAAGCATAGAAAGAGTACAAAGCTATAGTGTGGATTCCATTTAATCTGAGCGAGGATACTGCAACCCCACATGGGAAAAAAGAAATAAAGTGCCAGTATACCAGACTGCCAACCTGCCGTGCCAATGTAATGGCCAACCAGAGCTACTAGATTACTTCTAGTGGCTTGTCTGGCTCGGGAAAGCTTGCACATCTGGCCAAAATGCTTGTAACAGGGCAAGGAGTGTGAGAGAACCTGTCTGATAAAGGCTGTTGCTGTGTGATAAGCACAGGGTAGCAAACCAGTGTAGTTCCTACTCAATTAGCAATTACAAGGGCAGTTACAGTGGTCTGGTGACTCACATATACTGAGCACATAACAAGCTGAGACTCCCCGATGCAAGTCCTTTCTAGTTTTGTGCAGATCCTTTAGAAGAATTGCCATTCTTGAATTTGCCCAGAGATGGAGAGCCCGGCACAATGCGTAGAGTATCAATTACTCGCTCCTTCCCAGTCCGAAAAGTGAGCCTTCATAGCAGGGAGCTCACATCAAAGCTTTAAGCCAAATAGAACAAATGGATTTGGGAATGGAGAGCCAAGGGGATAACAGGAGTCAGCTGTGATCTCAAGCAGCTGCAGGCGTTTGTCAGCATTGCAGCACAGGAGAGTTATTAAGGAGGATTTAAAGGAGGATGGCAGTGGGGCTTTCTGTTTGTGTTGGCTGCTCCTTCAAAGCAGCAAGGAAGACACGTTGTGCCTACGGTTAGCCAGTGATGGATCATCAAGGGTTGGAGTAGATCTGTCTAATGAATAGTATTAGGAATGCTGTGGGTCCTGGCAGTGAAAGGCTCTGGCGTGATTGAAGGGGCAGCCAGCGGGAGGGCTCAAGGGAAGAGCGGCACAGTCAGAGGTGGCCAGTTAGGGGTAAGAGCTCTCCAAGGCCAGGAGAAGTTGGTGTTGCAGTAACTCCTGGGTGAAGTGAAGAATGCTGAGCAACACGTCTGCGCTGCTGCATCCCGACTGAGTCTGCTGTGCCGCGGCTCTGGTGTGTCTGGTGTGGTGGAGAGAGAAGTTTAGCAAATCGGATGCTTCCAGATGTTAGCAAATGCTAAGTGTGGTCACAAAGAGAGCTCTGGAATTCATGAAATATGTATAAATGTGCCTCGCGGATTCATAAATGAACAGTGACAGCACAATTTACCTATTTGTCAGATAGAGAAAAATGAGTGTAATTAATGTGTAAATCTTGTGTAGCTAATAGTTTTGGATCCTTCAGTGACCTACTATACATGGAAGAATTTCTGATCATGTTGCTTTTTTGACATTGTATGTAATTCTAATATATGGTGGAGTTCACCGAAGTGCTTTTTTTTTTTTTTTTTTTTTTAATAAGAAGAAGCTATAACACACCAAAAACCCATCCAAAGCAGGCTGGGCACATAAAAGAAAAGCTCGGCACATGGCCAGTAGTTCTGCCCTTGTCTCTTGCTGAGCTTTCCCACGCCATCTAAGAGTCCTGATGGCCAGCAGTAAAGCATTTTTCTCTCCATTAGCTTGATCTCTTTCCTCTCTCAGCTAATGGTGTTATCGCTCTTCGTGGCACCTCTCAGTGCGTGGAGGAGGGAGAGTGGAGCCGCTGTCAGTGTTGCAAAGCAGCTAATGCTTGTTCTTGATGTGGGGAGACATTTGGCTGAAAAATCTGCAGCCTCGGAGCCTGCAGGAAGGCTCAGAGCCTGGGGAGATGCTGATCATGCCATCTCCTTTGGGATGATGCGCGGTGGGAGGGACTTAGACTTAAATTTCAGCATTTGCCATTGAAGCTGTTGGGACTTCAGCTGTTGAGCTCCACTTGAGCAAAGGTTTTTGTCTTAAAAAAAATAATACAATTGTAAGGAATGGGAAGCAGTATGGAAACTGGAGGTGTTCATATTGTTCATATTGTTTTGGCTAGGGTGGGAAAATCCAAATTCAGTGAGATGGATTTTTCTGCAAGGCCTCTCTGAGTAACAAGTGCTGGCTGGAGTGAGTCCCACAGGAATCTGTGGGAATGCCTAGAAGCAGGACCAAACAGTCTCAGTTTGGTTTTTAAAGAGGTGAGCCTACCTGAGATAAACTAGAGACATTGCTAGATTGATTACATCTCTTTTACATGAAATAGGGGACCTTGTGGTATGTACAGAGGAATAATTTATTTAAGTTTTTCCTTTGGCATGTTTACAGTATGCTTTTGTTAGATACAGCAGTTACTATACGCACATATGTTTGCATCCAAGGGAATAAAGGCAAGCTTGTTTAGTTTAAAAAAAGCTTTGAATGTATAATAAGTGTTACAATAAGAGAACAGATATGCACCTTTTTGATATGGGAGATTTACTATAAAACAATAATCTTTCAGGAAATTAGCAGGAAAATAAATAGTCCATTTGGGATTTATTGGGGGTGGAGGGGAGTTGTCATTTATCTAAATATTATCAGGTATTTCCAAATGACATATATAGAAGAAAAATTAAACAACTGAAAATTGCTTTTTTGTATTTCTCAATATGGGTAATTTTTCAATAATGTATTTGGTTATAATTGCTCCATTCAGACCAACACTGAATATTTTGATCCATTACATGTCTGAATCACTCTTGATTTCTCCCATTTCTAATGTGTCCCTCTTTGCTTCCCAATTATACCAATTTTTCACTCTTGAATTATATCCTGTTTTTCTCAAGAGTGAAGGTGTGTGGCTACAACTATCATTCGATTATTTGAAGTTTTATTAAATATTCATAATTTCTCTATGTGAAGAGTATTTCATATTACACTGTGGTTTGCACTGTCCAGATGTTTTAAACAGCTGGTGAGGATGTTGTGGCCCATCTTGCTGGAGAATACTGAACATACAGAAAGACCGCTCTGAGTAACTTTAACAGTTTTTGCTACCATGGAGTAAAGCAAAAGCCCTGAGTTTTACCATTCCACAATGAAATTAAATAGCATGTGGATACTCTCAAAGAATCGATCGTAGAATGGTTTGGGTTGGAGGGGACCTTAAAGATCATAGAGTTCCAACCCCCCTTTCTTTTTGATCACATCTTTACTAAAGATGTGAGGTTATTTTTAAAAAAACAACAACAAAAAAAAACACCAAAAAAAACCCCCAAGCAACAAAAAAAACCCAGAAACCCCTTGTTTGCTTAAATAGTTAAATCTCAGATTACCAAACCTTCTTTAGCTTTAGTGGGGGATGGCATTCATTGTTGTAGGAATGCTTGGGCTAAGGCTTGTCTCTTTTTGCTTCAGACACTTGAGGGTTAAACGTTTAAATTCAAGTGTGATAGATAGACAATGTAATTTTGTTGTGTTTTGTTCCCAGTTTACACGTGCGGTCCCTTTATAAAGGGGGTGTTTGAAGCAAGTGGAGGTGGCTGTAGGGAGAGAGGTCTCCTCATCCTTGTTCTTGGTTGGGCAGAGAGGTCTGGAGGCTGGAGATGACAGAAGGACAGTGGTGCAGCAGGGAGCGAGGTGTCAGCGGTGACAAAAATGACAGTTTACTGGGCTCCAGAAAGGATGTCAGGCTTTGTTGCAGTTCAGAAAGCTGCTGACTTCGCTGAAACCAAATCCTGGAAGGAAGGAACTGCCTCGCGCAGACACGGTGAGCGCGGAGAGATTGGTTTACGCTGCACTTTAACGTAAATTCTGTCTGATCCAGTCACTCCGAGTTAATCATTCCAGTAGTTTACTTAAAGAAGAAAAAAGAAAAGAAAAAAAAGAGGTATTTTGAGTTTAGCATCCTTTTGGTTGATACAAAATTCTCTTTGAGAATATCTTGGGAATGCCCTTTGGGATGCTCTTGCTGCGTTGGGGTCCCGTGGCAGTCACAGAGTCCCCGTAGCTCCTGGAGTAGCCAGCAGAGAGAGGCAGGAGGCCCCTGGAGCGTTAGACTGACCTGTCCCACGACACCCCTGCGGTGACAGGAATTGGCTGAGTCTGTTCCAGCTTCACTCCTTTTACAAAAGGAGCTTTTAGACAAGCCCCATTGTTCGGATCTGTGCTTCCCCAGCCGTGCTTTCAAACGCAATAGGGAAGATTTCTATTGCAGTCATTTAAATTACAGTGAATTATACTAAATTATTGTCTTCATGTAGGAACACGGACATACAATAAATTATGTGTAGTGTGGACATGGTAGTGCTTGGAACTACTGTCTGAAGCCTGAATTGTGTAGAAATGATGCTAGAAAAGGGGAAGGTGCTTTGAAACGTTTCCTAATTAGTGAAGAGTGAACAAAAGCAGCGTGGTTCCGAGCAGACAATAAAAGCTGTGAAGTGCTTGCTGTTACCACAGCTTGCCCTATTTGCTTGTGAGATTCTATGTGTTTTTCCAGAGCTTCAGCTAAGTTTGCAGCAGTCAGTAGAAACACTACTGTTTGACATTCTTGATCTCAGACTTAGGCCCTGCTTTTTCTCCCTAGCCAAGGTGACAGTTGTGCACTCAAAATGTTATTTTTACCTATGCCCCCTGTGTATCATAAAAATCAAAATCTTCTGTCTTGGTAAGCTCCCTCTTCTATTTGCTCAGAAAGTCGTGGGCTCTTTACTGACTAGTGCCTTTCAGGTTTTTAGCTAGGTTAGCTCTGATATTACAAAATGATCCTTCTGTTTATTTGATTTTTAAAATATTACAGCTGTGTTATGCTGTTGCCAGGCTGTGAAGCTATAGTTGAAGCTCCTTCAGAATTCCTCTAGTAAATATATTATTCGATGTTAGATCTCAGTTACTTTATACAATGCTGTTTCAAGTCATGGGTTGATACCACCTCAGCTCTATACTCTTTTTTGGGAGGAGATGTGGACAGGTGATACATTAATTTCTTCATTAGCAACTTCATGGGGATTTAAATGTATTATAACATAAAGACTGTGAATTGTGGGATGGTGAAATAGGAAGTTTGCATCCGGAAGAGCTAGCAGGAGAATTCAGCTGGGCTGGTCCCAGTAAACCTTTTGTACAGCTGTGACACCTACTTGCTTTTTTTCACCGTTAGAGGCAAAATAGTATTACAAATGTTTTAGAACAGAAAAAGTCCTCCTTTGAGGGGATTATTTCTTTTTCTTCTTGTGTATGTATAGCCTGGTGGCTTCATTCAATTATGCTGAGTTTGAAAGAAGAAATTTAGAAAAATGTAACGTTGGCATAGGTGTGGCCTTTTCCATTTTGGCCAAGGTGTGAAGTAGAGGTATTTACGTCCTGACTGTGAAATGTAAGAGCCTGTGAAGGCCAGCTTGCATAAAATGGAATAGGCAGACTTTTCCCCTGGCTGTCTGTCTCATCAGTGCATGCTTGTGACAAAGGAAATAAGAAGTTAAAAGCCAAACTAGAAGTGAAGAAATCAGATGCAACAAATAAACACCCGTGAGGCTGTGACTAACACAGCCCTGGAGGTGCTAGATGATGTAAGAGAGCAAAATTATAAATACCACATGGTTTGTGATCACTGAAGCGGAATAAATCAGGAAAGATGTCTATTTCAGCGATACATTTAATTAACACTAAATTGAAAGCAATCGATTTTACCTAAAAGCATAGAGCATTGCTATGGTTTTTTATGGTTATGGGTTATCTTGTACTATTGTTGTTAGGAAAAACAGGTCTTTCTTCCATTTGAGGTGAAATTAGGACTAGGTTGCACGGGCAGGAGCTGTGTATTGGACCAGTTGGCCCGTTGAAGAAGCTGATGTAGCTCTCTGCTACGTCTTCACAAGGATCTTTGAGTATTTGTAGTCGGTGTTAGGTGCTGTCATTGGAATGGGCTCTTTGGCAGTAGTGGTTGTGATGAAGTCACACTGTAGACAGAGAATAGGAGTTAACCTGGTCACAGCTGACCCTCTGTCACAGCCAGGATGGTGAGACGGACAGGGCATCGAGCTCTCTCGTGGAGACAGAAGGCAAAGAAAGTGACTCTGGAAATGGCTGTTTCAGGTTGATTCTGTTCTAGTAGAGAAGAGCTGTTTTGGAAAGTTGAAGATGAAAAGAAATTTGAGTGAAAAAGCCCCCAGAATAATTCTGTTCACTTTCCTGAGAAAAGGAAGGGTGGTGGAGCAGCAGGGAAAGGATAATGAGCTTTAGGAGAGAGGATGTTTCACCCAGCTTGGGGAACTAATAGTTAGCTACACTTAGGAAAAAGAGTGCAAAAATGAAGGAAAGCGGGATAGATGGCAATTATTGAAAGACATTAAATACACAATAGCAAATTAGCTGATGCAGAGAAGAGATAAAAGCACAGTAAGAGTCGAGTAGGAACGCATCAGGGTTTCCTTCTTTTAATGTTTCAGAATGTCTTCAAATAGGAGAAACAAAAATGCACAGCTAAGGCACAGGCATTTAAGGATAAGCTCAGAAAGGCTGATGTGGAGTAGTAAAGACAAGATTACATGGTTAAAAAGAGAGAGAAATGAGATAAAAGAATGTTTAATATATGTCTTTACAAAGTGAGGAAAAATAATGACCTAGGGAAATATAGACCAGTCTGTTTAATTCTGGTACCCACAATGACTTTAGAACAAATTAATAGAAACCAGTAACGTGATAAGTGGTCAACTCAGATTGGGTCAGAGCCAAGACAAGACTTCCAAAGGAATGCTGTATGCATTTGGGGACAAAATGTGTCACAAATATCAATGCCAAATCACAGGCAGTCTAAATTTAGAAAACATGAATGATTTCAAAAAGTTATAGCAACTAACTTTGTACAGCCTGGAAAAGAGAAAAATGACATATTGTGACATTAGTGTGACAGAGATTATGTTAAATCTAGAATAACGATCATTTAATTTCAAAGACAATTGGAGGGAAGGGCAAAAATAAAGCAGGTTTTTTTGAAGCAAAGACTAATTGGAAATGGTTGAATAGCTGGAAAAATACTCTATCAGATTAGTGAAACACAGGAACAGGCTACTTAAAAAGATTGGAATCTCCCTCAGTGGAAATTTTGTAGGAGTAGGTTGGACAAGTATCTGTTAAGAACCACCTGAAAGTACCAGATCTCTACACAGTGCAAATGGAGTAAATTATGTCTTGAAGTCCCTTTTACTCCTATGTGTCTGTAGTTTTATGACAACAAAGCAGCAACAAATCAAAATTTTCTGTTCCTACAGCAGTCAGTACCAAAAGGAAGGTGCAGGCAGTTAAGAGGCTGGCAGTGCTGTTGTACTGCGTGCTCAGTAGAACAGGTCACATTACTGATCTATTCTAAGAAAGAAAAGAAAAAAATAGAGATTAGTGCCAGAGATGATTTTTAGCATTCTTATATGTGGTAACATTAAAGCAAGGTTGGACAATGCAACTTTTTCATACCTATGATTTGTGCATGCCCTGAGTTGTGCATGTGATGTGCCACCCAGCCCTGTGTGTCTGTGCAGCCTGTGAAGGGAGGGAGGGCAGTAATTGTAGTTGCCCCCCTGTTTGCATCCAGGCTACTGAAGTAAGATGAAAGCACCTTGACAACTGCAGGATGCAAGCAAAATGTTACCTGACAGCTTAGCACACATGCATAAATCAGGAGCAGCTGGATGATTAAAGGCTGTAATAGCCCTAATAAAAGTGCAACAGAGTTTTCTTAAAAGCGAGAGTGATACTGAATCCTTATTCATTGGGCATCAGAATTGAGAAGAGCTGACGAGAGAGATGTGTGTCGGCTGGGTGAGATGAAGAGTGAGTAAGACCTACAAAGAACACCTGCATGATTGTGATGTGATGGCAATTTTAACTAACACTTCATGTGTTAGGATCATGCTATTTCATAAATCTGTTCCTGAAGATAGCTTTGCATGCTAATAGCTCAATTACAGTCGCACAGGGTTGTGGCAGATGGGCGGGTGGAGGGCTCTATGTTATCCCAACATGAGCCTTTGCCTTTTGAGTGCCAGAAAATCAAGAAAATCATAAGGGAGGAGCCCTTCACTACCACTGTAGAAGAGTCTTAAGCACGTCTTCTGATGCAGCTATGTATGGCCATCAGAGCTACAGCCCTTTCAGGCAGGTTTTCACATGGATCAAGCCTTCTATCAAATTATTCTTCCCCTTGGTCTGAATATGCAAGATTGCCTTAGTCCTTTCCCCCCGTTTCTGCTGTCGAAATATCCAAACTAGGGACTGAATATTTAAAAATCCAAATATTATGAATAATAGAAAATTATGGCTTGGAAGGAACCTTTGTAGGTCCAGGGGTCCAGCCCCCTGCTCAAAGATGATTAACTGCAATGTTACAGGCTTGCACAGAGTCTTCCATTGGTGTTTTAAATATCTCCAAGGATGGAGATAACACAGACCTGCTGGGTAATCTGTTCCAGTGCTTAACTACTCCCAATGGGAAAATGTTTCCTTTATGTCCAGTAGAAATCTACTGCCTTGCAGCTGGGGGTTGTTGCCTCTTGTCCTTTGCTGTGTGCCTCTAGGAAGTGTCTGTCTTCTCTAACTCCTTTTAGATACACCCAAGGGTTCCGTTTACCCCCCTCCTTTTATTTGGAGGTAACATTTGCATTCTATCAGTGTAGGCACTGAGAATACTGCTGTTTAAAACAAACAAACAAACAAAAAAAACCCTGTAAATCATAAGGGAACAATAGAAGTGACTAACATTAATTGATGAAAGTTGCTCATGTACAGAGTTATCAAGATGGCATTTCTAAATAACGTCCTTGTGGGAGGATCATTAATATCTTTCCTTACTGTTGTATCATAGGCTGGACATTTGTAAGAGCCTCTCTCTTTAAATTTATTCAAAGCTTAAAAGAGGATTTCTATCCTGCCTTGGGAAAATGCGGCCATGGGGACTTCTAAAACCAGTTCAGGCTGAAGGGCTTTGTTTTATGGGCATTACACATACTAGATTATGGGGTATCTGAGAACCAAACTGAGAAAGTCCATTCAGTTTACATCTTCTACTATTGTGCTGCCAAACCTGAGCTGACAGGTACCACCACCACTTCTCCCATACCCAGTTTTCCTTCTGGGATTACTGGTTGCTTAAAATAGGTATTATAAAACCGATATGAATCACACAAAACGTGTCTGTGTGCGGAAGAGAATGTGTGCGTGTTTTTGAGAGTGTGGGGGAGAGAATTGGAATTATTACTCTCTCCTCACAGAAGAGCCCATGTCTCGTGACATCTTGGAGGACAATTGCCCGTGGGGAGTCACTTTGCCCCTTAGGGCAGGAGGCAGCCCTGTGGCACGGCTGGGATGGACACGTAGCTTCTACTGTATGTCCTGTGACCAGAGTTCTGCCTGCCCTTCTTGTTCTCTGCCTGTAGTGCCCTTCATCAAGGTGTTCTGAGGAGATGGTGCTGAATGACATGGAGTCACGACACAGACTAATTAACTGTTTGGCCATGTGATTTCACAAGGCTTGTAACAAAATAATAGCTACCAGCACCTCTCTTCTCTGGATGCTTCCCTGGAAACTAGAAAGATCTTTTTATAAAAAGTTATCTCTGTTGTCTTCATGATTTCTTGTCATCCAAGCATTGCAGTTAGTTTAACTCAAACACAGTAACTTTGGTAAGAGGCTACACAGGTTTTACTGTGGACAGCAGCTAGGAAACAGCAGAGATGATAATTACGAACTGCAATATTTAGCAACACCCCAGGAAACTTCCAGTCTGTAGTAATGTTTATCCTACAATCTTTCAGTGAAGGGCTGTATGAGTGGAGGAAATGCGATTTTTTTTTTTTTTAAATATTTTTTTTTTTTTTGGTAATGGTTTGTGGTTCTTTTCCCCTTTAAGTTTTTATGTCGTGGACTAGATTCTGGTTAACATCCCCAAGGATAATTTATCTCCCTGTCTACTCAGATTCCCAAGCAAGCATGGTGCAGCACCGCATGGGACAGGAGTATCAAGTTTTCTGTAGCTTCTTTTGAGAGGGAAGAGAAGGGTCTGACTCGTTATGAGAGAGACTTTTTGACGTGTTTATGATAAGCTTGCATTGAAGAGGCATGCAGTTGGATAGCCTGAGTCAGAAAAAAGAATCACTGTTTGAACTTTCATTATGTGCATGTTTACAGGGACATGTGGCAGCTTCACCTGCAACAAATCAGACAGTAGAGACAGGAAATGAGACCAGATGCAACGTTTTACCCATGAGGTCTTGTTTGGCCTGTAGAAAAACAGAACAAGATTAACACTAACCTGTGTCATCGTTCCCCTCCTCCCGCCCCACGCAGCTCGGAGCACACACATACGTGTCTGCCATAATCTCCTTTTCTAATTGTAGTTGTGTTCCAGTAATCCTTTTTTCTCCTTATAGCTGCTTGCATTCTGATACTTAGCTCTTTTCCCTCTCTTCCTCCTATACTGATGGTCTCAGAAAAATACAAATTGTCAGATGTAAGCAAAAGTACAACCCTTTGAGATAGAAGTAGCAAAAGAAAAGTAGCCCTGGACGTGCAAGAACTTAGTTTTTTTCCTTCAGGACCTGCTCAGCTGACCTCTTATGTACCCAGGTTCAGTTTTGGTTTGGTCTAAAATAATCACAGTTTTAGTACTTTCCTTCACCAGATATTTTAGGTAAGTTTTTATCTGACGGTGCAGATATTTATCTCGTAATAGGGCTTTATAGCTAATGAGGGGGTAGAAAAATTTCTTAAAGCAACATGTTTGATGAAGTAAAAATTAATGTTGCTGATGCAGACAAATAAATTCAATCTTGGCTTCATTGTCTAAACATTGAAGAAGGTGATTTGTGAGGTATAGTTTCTATCTTCTCCCACCTACAAAAAGGATATATTCCTTTCTGGAATAGTTTTCTTTTTCTTAAATAGAAAAACTAACAAATATCCAGGATTGTAACAAAACCAGAATAAGATACATCTATAAGAAGCAAAATTTTAATACTAGATAATGAAGAAAAATAGTTTGAAAGTACCATATGTGTAATTTCACAATTGGTTTGTCACTTGTGAGACAGTTTCAGTGCCCTGAAATGTAAGTGCATTAAATTAACCCGAGTTGTCATCGTCCATTCAGTTTGGTTAAACATGTCAGTGATGTGGCAAAGTTAAACATTAGAGACTCTGAAGAGATAATGTCATCGTAAAATAAAGGTAACTAGAAAAAGTCAGTGGGGAAGGCGGACCAACGTGGCTAAAGACAGTAAATTAAGTCCTGCTTGGGAATCTGACCCTGATCCAGCAAAGCACTTAATCTCATCATTTAAGCATATGAGGTCTTCCCTCTCTAAGCATGCATGTTGTCCCACTGCAGTAAGGGTGAGATTAAGTGAGTTCCAAGATTGTTGCCATGCAGCTCAGCATCTCTGAGAGCGGAGCCTTCACTGACCTGATGGGGGATGCATCTTGCAACAAGACTTGTGTATCCAATGGTTTTTGTGGTGCAAGCTCAATGCAACCCAGGGCTTCCAAAGGCAGTCAGAAAATTGTTATGTTTGGGTGCACAGGGCTATAAAACCTTTTATAATGTAAGGTGCAAGTCTTTTTGTAATTGCAGCACAGAAAAAAATGTAGAGGTATAGAACAACAGATTAAAAATATCATACGTAATACTATCTGATGTGTGGCATTCTGACGTTGAAATGTTTTGTTGATAAATTATTCCCTGGATTTGAATAGACTTCAAAATCTGTAGTCAAAGGAATTACTGTTTTGTGCTGCATTGGTAAAATGTCTTATGTGGGTATTTATTTTCATATGAAACGCTACTGGATGATACAGTATAAAACTTACAATTTGTTTCACTGTTTTATTGGAAGCAGCTACTCCTTTACCGAGGCAATGGCTCTTCAATCAATGAGCATTGTTAGGTGCATTATGGAGAGTTTAAGGGCTGAGGTACCAGTTTCATCTTTTCAGGTGTGTAACTGCTACAGTTAGTCACTAAAGTCACTGTGGAAAAGTTGTAAGTGATAAAAATGAACATATGATATATTGCAGGTCTGGACAGGACAGGACAGGGGTTTGTGGGAGTCTAACTGGACTTTAGACAGGAGAAAGGATTGTCCAGAGTAGATTGTGGCTCTGCGTCTCAAAGAAGAAGCTGATGGGGCTGATGCTACAAGGGCTATAATTAGTCTTACACCTATGGCCCGCTTTGTTTCGGTGGGAGATGGGACCTTTCTTTCCATGTGGCTTTCATCATCCTCCATGATGCTCATTGCTTGTGTATACCATCCCTCTACACTAGGAATTAAGAGCTGCTTGGCAAAGAGGGCAGCTTTCCCCTTGGAAAATTTCCTTGTTGAGGGAATTTCTCTGCTGTCTATCTTCTGATGCCTTAAATCCAAATATGTTGTATGTAGCTTTTGTACCTGAGAATGGATGCTGTAATAATTTGCATTGCTGGTGAGTTGCACATTGACTATAAGAAGCAATTAGTCTGCCTCACAGAATATGCCTTTAGAGCAAATTTATTGCACTACGCGCTGCTTGTTTCAGTGAAAAGCAATCATGCATATAGGAAAACAAAGATATAGTCTGCTGTACTTGTGTTTGGGCAAGAGAAATTGAATGCAGAAAGTAGTGAAAAAAATTGGCAAAAGTGCTGTGGGTGTTGTTTGTGTCAATGGTAGACATTGGGACAAATTTGTGGTTTGCCAGTTTAATAGGAGCTCATTTGGCTACAAATATGAAAAGTACTGAAAACCAAAACCAGGTGACTTCTCCAACACTTCTTAATTCCTTTGTATATTCCCCTGATGTTTTGCAGCTGTGCAATGGTGGATCTGTGACTGATCTGGTGAAAGGATTTCTGAAGAGAGGCGAAAGGATGAATGAACTTATAATTGCTTACATTTTACGCGAAGCTCTGATGGTAAGATAAGCTCACAGTGAAAGGACAGTCAATATTCAGCGCATATGTTTTCCTTTGAATGAATTAAGATCATGGCTCACTATTGTATGCTATAGCAGTGCTCCAGGTGGGGTCTCACCAGAGCAGAGGGGGAGAATCACTTCCCTTGACTCATTTCAGCACCAATATACTGAAATCTTGTCCTGGGAAAGGATGCGACAATACTTTAATTAACACTGGCAATGCTTGCACCTTCCAAAGCATCAATAAAGAATATCTATTCCTTCTAGTGTGCCAAGTGTTTTTCCAGTAAGAATGACAACTCTGTAGTTTTGGATTAAAAAAGAAAATATGTTTAAGGTTTTTTTGTACTTTTCTGCTACCATTTTGTTTCTGCAAATGTAATATAGAGAACAGAGCTGTTGGTAAAAAGTTCATGTTTACATCTCACATTCCAGGGACTTCAGCATTTGCATGAAAACAAAACTATCCACCGTGATATTAAGGGAAATAATATCCTTTTGACCACTGAAGGAGGAGTCAAGCTTGTGGATTTTGGTATGTTATGTTTACTTATATATACAACTAGCAGTGTACATCTGAAGCATGGAAAATAAAATAGAGGAAACAAGTCAGAAAAGATAAATTATATTAACCTCTCATGAATATTTGGAGTTTTTAATTAAAAATCACTTGGATAACCAAAGTTACCTTTTAGCTTTATAAAGTATCACAGACTTGGTGTTTTTACGTTATTGTTTTCCAGCCATTTTCTAGTGCTGTTTAGATAGCGTGGCTAATGAGTAGAAGTTACAATATGGTGTAAGTGCCAAATGCTTTAGGGCAACACACTTAAGAGAAATGGCAAAGCAAGTTAGTAGGGTACAAATTAAGGTCGGTGTTTAGTTCCTTCAGGACCGTGCACTTGATCAGTGAAATTTGAGACTGATGGGCAAAAGCTTCATGTTGTATATGAAAGAAGAATGGGAGAGTTCCATCTCTGTCATTGACTTGAAACAAAAAGAGATTGCTACTTGAAGGCACTAGAGAGGGAGATATTACATAGGTAATCCCCACTTTCCAAAGTCTGGGAAGACTATCAGGTTACTTTTGGCAAATCTACAACTAAGACTTGGCATTAAATGGAAAGGGTCTGTTAGGTCTAAAGTGATTCTTGAGTGCTGTCATCTGGTTTTACCACCAGAAGGCAAAAGCAGAGACACAGGTAAGTGGGTGCAACCTGTTAGTTATCAGCCATACCACAGTGATTTGTCTTAAAAGTGTATTGACAGCTGTTTTAGTTAAGGTGGGTATGAAAATTTGCAATGGTTGTTGTTATGAACGATTATCCTCTGGTAGGACACTGTGTTTTCATGTTTAAATTCAATTTACCAGTCACTACTCACAACATAGTAGCCAACTGAAAAATACCACGATTCAATTCTGCATATGGAAAATCTTAATTTTTCCTTTACCCTCCTATTTTGTTAATGAGATTTATTCAATTGATACGTAACAATTGTTTTAACTACTCGTGGAATTTTAAATCCCATTAGTGTAGTGCCTTCCTGCTAGCAGACAGTATTTAACTTCACACACAAAAACCCCGCAACTATTAGGGTTACTAATTCTTCTTAAAATTCATGTGTTTATATTCATTATTTTTTTCCTCAGATAAAATCTTCAGTTGAAAAGCCTTCAAACTTCCTAAATTATCTGCTATACACTTACTTGTATTTTCTGCTAGTCTGGAAGTTCAGTGTGAGGCAAAATCAATATTTTTGCCCACAGGTTTTTAATATGTTGTGGATAATAGTTTTTTAAGGTGCTGAAGGCAATTAGAGCTGTAGAGGATCAATGCTTCTGAAAATTAATTTGCTTATGCAGATGTCAAAACATACAAGCTGTAGGGATGAGGACTTGAATTCTTTATTCCCCAGTTACTGCAATCTACTGCTAAGGCTGTAATTGAAAAATAATCTTAAGATCTTGTGGGAAAAATTGTGATGCCAAAGCGCAGATGGGAAATTGCACAAGAAACAAACATACATGCATGCACTTCTATGTGGGTTGAAGAGGGGCTATAATATCTGCAGTCCTTCCTCTCAAAGGTATATAGGAACTGCACCTTAACTTAGGAAAATATAGACATTTTCTCTTCCTTTTTCTTTTTTTTCCCCCAAAACCAAACTGAAGCCAATAATGAGTAGTTTCAAATGGGAAAAATATATACAGTCTTCATGAAACCATCAAGGAAGACGTACCATTCACTCTTCAGGCTGATGTTTAAGGTATTTTGCTAGGATTTTGGAGATTTGTGTCTTCTACTAAAGAGGATTTAAGTCCACATTAATCAGATTCCATGAGTATTTTTTAGCCAGGAATGTGAGTTGATAAAATCTCTCATGTTGACACCACTACAGGCTGCTGTACGTAAACATTTATTGGATCAGGGCCTGAAACTCATGGCCATCTCTTTACTGTATAAGCCTGTGAATCCGCTGGCTACAGAATGAGATGGACACACAGCCACAATCTCCTTTTCCCCCAATAAATACTCCGTGAAAGCAAAATTTTTGTTTTAGGTTAAACCCCTTATTTTGTGGGCTCAAATGAAAAACAAAACCAATCCAAATAATCACACAGCCCTTTCTAGTGTACACACAGCTTTTTCCATTGCGGAGAGGGGAGCACAGACAGTGGCCCTTTCTTGTACAGCACTACTGACTTCCCAGAAGCTTCATTTTGTGACACAATTTATGTACATTGCCTTATGGTGGTTGTATGATAGGCGTTTGTGTATGCTGTGACCAGAGTGTCTGAACACTGCACAGTCTAGTGGGCGACCTTCACAACACTCTTATGAGGAAGTAAAATACTGTAATTCACAGTTAACAGCTGGAGATCTGAAACTTTGAGAAACTGAGTTGCTTGAGGTGACACAGAAAGTGTGTGGAAAAGCTCTTCCAAAGTCCAGGCTAACAGTCAGAACCATTTGCCTTTCGTAGAGCTATTGATAGTTAGAATCATAGAATCATATGGGGTTGGAAGGGACCTCTGGAGATCATCTAGTCCAACCCCCCACCGGAGCGGTTCTACCCAGAGCACGTTGCTCAGGAACTTGTCCAGGCAGGTTTTGAATGTCTCCAGAGAAGTAGACTCTACCACCTCCCTGGGCAACCTGTTCACACCACTCACACAGTAAAGAAGTTCCTCCTCATGTTTAGGTGGAACTTCTTATACTCAAGTTTGTGCTCCTTTCCTCTTGTCCTACTCTAAACACATCCCATGATCACAGATTCTGTCCCTGAATTTATTAAACTTCTAGATATGTTAAAAGTCCATATTTTACTTGTAAGAGAAAAAGGTTGACTGAAGGTAGTTTTGCTACCTGAACATTTGTGGGAATGAACTATTAAGCTGTTCTGGTAGAAAACCTTTGGCGAAGGATGTTACACCTGAGAATCTCAGCAATTACGATCCAAGCAAGGAGCATCCTCCGCTGCATCTATACAAATAATAAATAGCCACTCTACATTCAAGTGTAGCTGCTGTGTTTTCAGTATAGGATAGAGATTTGCTAGAAAAATCCAAATTAATTTAATGCTGAATACCTTTTGAAAGTCTTGTGAGAAATTTATCTGCAGCCTTTACTGCCTAAATATCTTTCAGTGTCTGACTTCATTTCATCAGTTAAAGAACTGGCCAAAAGTCACTTGCACACATAGAACACCTCATCTGTAATAAAAATTCCTATAGTCATCTGCATCTTACAATGTGTAACCAATTTCATAGGGAGCTGAGCATAACATCTGCTTATGCTGACAAATACTTTGCTTCTTTGAATAGTCCCTCTCAATTCGATTTCTTTTCTTGAAATCAGGATGCTGCACAAGGACGTTAATGTATTAAATAATGTTAGTCTAGGACACAATTTCCGTTTAGAAATTCTGACATGTCAAATATTGTGGTGTTCCAAAATGGGAGAAAAGGAACTTAGCTGCATTATTATTATTATTTTAGCTTTGGTCTGAAAAAGACCAAGTGACATTTCATTTTGAAAGGTTTGATGTGTTTCTGAAGTCCCCTGCCATTACAATGAGTCTGGGAGCTTGAAAGCCAGAACTTTTCAAGCTTGTGTGTTATTGAAAGAAGAGGATCCTAGAGGACACAGCTCCCTGTCAGCAAACTAGACGGGTTGCTGATGTGTGGGGAGTCATGGACGAAAGAACCATTTCTCCACTAAAAGTTTTGAAACATTTACAATCACGTGGTAAGTGATTCCTTCAGCTAAAAAGAGGAGAGTGTAATGCTGATGGAAAATTCCTCTTCAGCTATGTTTTTGAGGGTTGACCTTGGAGGTTGATAGTCTCGAAGCACAGGTAGCTCATAGTTCTATGGGAGTGCTGAAGCCTGCTGTCACAGACTAGAACTCTCAGGATGAGCAGCTATTGCCTTGGAAATGTCCAGAAAAAAAGTAAGTATAAATTGTACTCCACCACTTAGACAAAAGCAGAGTTTTCTAGCAGCACTGTGCCTTGCTGAAGGCCATGTCCTGCTATGCATCAAATGAAAACATGTTTTCATACCGCGTGTGGTTAGACTGTTGATATTATTACCATGAAAGGTCATAGGGGAAAAAAAGTCAGGCATTTGGATGGATATTAGAAATATTCAAGTTCCCATAATTAAAATAAAACGTTGGAGGACTCATTAAATCTTTGGAATTCAAGCTATTTCTAACTCCAAGAGATCCCATGGTTCCCCCAAGTTTACCTAATACTGTCACTGTGGGAAAGGGGATATTGAAAAGGATTGGCACTGTCCATTTTCAGTTTCTTCTTAGGCATTTCATTTATGGCATCTAAAACTCTCCATCATTAGAGCCTTTGGATAAGCAATACATAGGAAAGATCTAAGGGGTGTTTTATAGATAAAGCAGGTTCCAGTGGAAGACATGGAAAGAAGGTAATGCAATCTCGCTGCTGCTGGCAGATGGTAGAAAATTACAAGCTGTTCTGCATGCACTTAATAGAACAATGACTGCAAGGGTTCCTTTAGTACTGTGGATAAAGAGATTGCATAATTAGAACATGTATTATAACATTAATGGAGTATATAGTGAGGATAAGGTAATTTTTGTATGCAAAACATGCTTAGTTTGTATTTCTTTTGCTATTGTTTCCAATGCTAGAAGTGTTGGATTTATAAGTTGCATGTGAATGTTGTCTTGACATTCCAAATGCGGTTTCAGGTGACATAATTTGCATGTCGCTAGCACAGTTTGGTCATGGATGTATAGTAGCCCGAGCCAACTAGAGATTTAACCTGAGTATGACACATTGGGGAAAAAACAAATTGGGGGAGGGAAAGAATACTGTGTTGCTTAATTTAGACATACTGAACACTGACATTACTTTGTTTAATACCTGAACTATTTATTTCATGTAGTTTGGAAACTGCAGGTAGACAGAGGTCAGCTTTCGTGTTTGGCATGTAATAGGGTTATAGTTTTGTCGTGGAGAGAATGATCGTTCTTCTTTTAAAGCTATTTGAAGTTATCCAAAGTTAAGGGCCGAGGAAATCTGAATGCTGGCATTTCTGGACAGCCTTCTTATAATTGAAAATTGCAACTTGGTGAAACAAGCCAATTGCAAGACACTCTTTTTGGTAGTGTATTTTTTATATTAGCCCTATTTTTACTTTAAAATGCATACTGAAATAAAATTTTGTTTAGGCAATACTAAATGAAAGCATTAAGTTCATTTCATAATCAAATTGAGTTCATAAAATAAATTTCTTGGGGATTTTTCCCTGGAAAGAGTGTGTAGTAATTCTGCCAACATTCTCTGTTGTGCCTCAGTAGTGGTGTGCTGCTCCTTCCTTACAAATTATGGAATGTTAGCAATGCTTTACCACTACCACTGATCAGCAACAATTGATCAATGTAAGGTAGAATGCGTGGGTGGTTTTGTTATGTTTTATTGCATGATATTCATGCCTATTGAGATACAGAAATGCAGGCCAAAATATTTGAAATTCTGTGACTGTACTATACAGGTTGAGTTTTTGAAGTGTAGATGAGCCAGCAGCTGCTATAATAACAGAGCAAAAGCAGATAAAATCAGTTACACTGATATCCAAAATAATAGGGACAATCTCTAAGTAATTAATGAGTCCATGCTAAGACTCCATATTAATAGTTCCATCTGCTTAGTTGTCATCTCTCCTGTTTTTCTGATGCATGGGGGAGCTTTCTGGTGGTCTTGTGGGGAAAGCATCTTGAATCTTGGGTCAGAGATTGGGGAGGGAACCACAGCACCGAGCCTTCATCCTTTCTTTGTGATATCTTACCAACTCTTGTGTTCCCTTGCTGTGACACAGTGCCATGGCCTCTCCCTACCACGGAGAGGCTCGATAGATGTGGTCCATCGAGGGATCACAGACGAATCTAGCCAGCCTCCTGTGGCACGTGGCGTTGCAGAGGCAGAGAAGGTTCACAGAACTGTGCTGCAGAAGCATCCAGCCCGGGCTGGGCTGCAATGGCTTGGGAGGCTAGAGCCACCTTGTGCTCAGTGGATCAGCTGAGAAGCCAACTGTGAGCGATCCAAGTTTGAGTATTGTGGCATTTTGGGGAAGGACATTTTAATCTCCGTCCCTTTAAATATGTATCATGGTTCCCAGCTGACATTGAAGAGGAGCTCAGCATGACCTTGAGTAGTTTTCCAAACGTTTGTAGATTACTTATTCTGGAGT
Organism: Gallinago undulata; assembly: GCA_026546715.1. Lineage (NCBI taxonomy): Eukaryota > Metazoa > Chordata > Aves > Charadriiformes > Scolopacidae > Gallinago > Gallinago undulata. Next base: position 17,078,822 of record JAOTQQ010000012.1, on the reverse strand, counting down.
AGTCAGAATATCCTTTTCTTCTTGCCCTGCATTAGCTGTAAACGCTGTCTGAATCATTCTGCAAAAATGAAACAATTAATTAAAATAATTTGATTTGAAAGTATTCAAAACTAAAATAATTTTCTTTCTGCCCTTAGCTTACTTTAAGCAATGAATCATAGCAAGACTTGTATTTGCCTTAGTCATTCTAGCATGCATCCATAATAAAGCTGTCTGCTTCACTGATTCAGATCAAAACTAGACCATTATTGTGTTGTCATTTCTGCATACCATATAGCATGAGAGTCGCATGTTGCTTCTCAAAAGCATTTACTAGGGAACTATGGCAGAAACCAGTAAAAGTAAAAGACTTTGAAGAAAGCTCTCTTCATGAGCAGCTTGTCAAACTGCTTTGAAGCCAATCAAAGTAATAATTCCAAATTTTTCAAACTGGGGTTAGCAAGGATAAGATGGATTGCATTGACTTGAGCTGTGGAGCATTTTCATTGTTGAATGTTTAATTCTTTGTTGAAGGCTTAGTCCTTAAAAACTTATTTTATGGGCCATGTCTGAATGAAAACCTTTGTGCTGTTCTCTAACAACAAAAAGAAATCATGTGGCCAAATGCTGTATCCAGGATAAGCCGTTCACTTGGTCTTTCAAATATTTTCTTCTGCTAATTCACATAAAGATGTCACTGATGGCTTAAACATTAAAGAAGCTTGACACGGAAAGCTTGTGTCATATGCCAGAAACAGAAGTGAGAAAATAGTCCTTTCCGGCCAGCAAAGGCTTCCTCTTGGTTTTCTCATAGGTCACAAAATAGTTATCTCTTGAGGTTATTAGAAACCCTCTGGTCTTACCTGTGCACACTAAAACCCATTCATTTTTCCTGGAAGTTGAACCCAGTTGTAGGGAAGCATTCCAGTCTTTAGGTATTTTGAATATTCTGTCCCATCAGTGTAGATGTTGCCAGTAACCCAGATAATCTTAACAGGAAAACCATCTTGTATAAGAACAAGAAAAATCTCAAGGGTTTTCCCAGTCATACAGGGGGAAAAAAATCCTTTTTGGGTCTCAAAAGTGGCAGTCAGTTTGAAATCTAATGTGTAAGGAAGGCAGGATCTAAGGAGGAGGACTTTCCTCACCAGCATACTGCTCCAGATTGTGTGTAGTTGCACAAACCCCTGAGGCTCCAGAGAAGACAAGCTCTCCTATCTAAATACATCTGGCCAATTGTGCATCAGGAAAACAAATGTTCCTGTGCATCCCTTTCAGGAAACCAGCTGAAGCCCTGAAGCATGAGATTTGATTAGAATCACTTTAGAATCACTGGCCTCGTGCCGCAGTGAATGGCCCGTGGTCACCTGCTCTGCTGGGGGCCATGGGCAAAGGGTGCAGTCAGAGTCACGGACTAAGGGAAGGTAGAGTGCATTGCCACTCCGTCCTGCCCCATCTCCCCTAATACCAAAGTTCTCAGATTTCTTGAAGAAAGAAGCTGAATTAAATCTTTTGTTTGAAAAAGGTTATATATCACGGATGTAGTGAATGTTCTGTTTTTTTTTAGTCGCTGTTTGCTCTTTTATTATCAGTATGTACCTTGTAATGGTTCCGTATCTAATGTAGGATGTTTGTTTTGTTCCTTATATGCCTAAAAATGCCTTTTTTTGGTCTTTAATCCTGATAGTGAGTTTACAGTGAAAGCCATTCACTCAGTTTCCGTTTATATCACCTTATAGTACAGATTAGCTTTTTTATCCTGCTTTTACTTCCTGCCCCTTGATTTTACAGTAAAGACCAGGGATTTTTCATCTCCAAGGAAGTTCATATACAAGGTCTTTTGGATCTTAAGCTATTGATCTTTCGAGACTTGTGAAGGGCCATTTGGTGACATAGGCCCTATTTCGGTTAAAGATTTGCATCTGCGGTGTGTGTTTTCCTGAGTGTTTGGGAAACTCCAGTTTTCATCATTAAAACAGTATAAGCATAAAAATAATATGTAAAGATGGGGTATGTGGTGACAAAGAGCATGGAAAAGGCTATGGCACTCAGTGTCTTCTTTGCCACAGTATTTATAAGAGTAGCCTTCAGGAGCCCCAAATCCCTGGGACCAGTGGTAAAGTCTGAAGCAAGGAAAACTTACCCTCGGTGGAGGAGGATCACGTTAGGGGGCGTTTAAATTAACTGGACATACACAAGTCCCTGGGACCTGATGGGACGTACCGAAGAGTGCTGAAGGAGCTGGCCAATGTCATTGCAAGGCTGCTGTTGATAATTTTTGAAAGGTCTTGGAGATTGGAGGAGGTTTCTGATGACTGGAAGAAAGCTATTGTCACTCCTGTCTGCAAGAAGGAAGATTCAGGGAACTGCAGGCTGGTCAACCCCACTTTGATCCTTGGGAAGATGATGGAGCGTATAATCCTGGAAGTAATTTCCAAACATACGAAGGATAGAAAGGTGGTTGGAAGTAAGCAGCATGGATTTATGAAAAGGAAGTTATGCTTCATTATAACCTAACATAACAGCTTTCAGCAGAAAATGCTGATGAAAATTCTAATATTTTGGCTCCTCGTTTCAACTTTGTTTCTTATTTCTTTATTTCCGTCTTATTAGTCAGAACCCAGGTAAAGTTCTAGATTTAATTTGAGTGCTTACCACTGAGCAGAAGTTCTCAAGCATGCTTTTCTGTCCTGCTTGACAAACCTGATCTCCTTCTATGACAAAGTGACTCACTTGGTGGATGAAGGAAAGGCTGTGGATGTT
>JAOTQQ010000012.1:17041396-17075980 GCA_026546715.1 Gallinago undulata | reverse complement strand
TTGGACTCGATGATCTCTGAGGTCCCTTCCAACCACCACAATTCTGTGATTCTGTGATTCTGTGATTCTGTGATTCTCTCAAGAGCTCGCCCAAGGAAACAATAGTGCCTCTGTGCACTTGTCATTTAGGAGTTTGCTTTTGAGGTCAATTGATAGTCTCTAAGGAATTCTGGTTATTGACATTGTTTCAAAAAGGTTCTGAAACATCTCATGTAAAGTCATTATCCAACCACTTGTGTCCTTACGGCCTGTTAGTAACATTTTCTATTAAATGTCTTTATGTTTTCTGTCCATGCTAAGTAATTAAACCTGAGAGAAGCTCTCCTTCTAGAGTCTTACTGGAGTTGCCACCATACTTGCAATACAGTTGTGGTTACACACCTGGTGTGTTGTCACGTCTGCCACTTGGACTACCAAATTTTCTCTGTTTCTTTGTTTTAATCTCATTCTTTCCCTGTTGTCTTTCATCACTATGGAATATGAAGGAATTATGTGTTTTATTTTTTTAGCATTTCAGCTGATCTTGTCAAGAATGGCATCAACTTGTTGAAGTGAAGCTTAGGGGGCTAAAGGAAAGCCCTAAACCACTAGGACCTATTGCCTCTAGATCTAGTAAAAAGGTGGAGTTGAGTGATTTATGAGGGACTGCCCTCACACCACCCGACAGAGCAGCAAGGAAGGAGAGGCCACTTCTTGCAGCAAACAGCATGGAACAGGAATGCCAAAACATATCTGCCAGTGGGCTTAAGGGGAATGCGGTGTAAGATGCTGCTGCTGTTTTACATCTGGTTCTCTAGGAGATTAAAAAAAATGTTGGGAAATAATTCAAAGCCTGTTTAGATCTGCAGGGTTAACAGTGTGAGCAGTTTTTGGTCCAGAGACCAGCTTGAGGAATGATCTGAATTGCAGAAGGTGACCGAAGGTGACCAGAGAAGGTCACAACGAGGATGCTTTGGTAGGGAAGTGGACACTGAAGGCACAAATGAGGGGTTATGGAAGAGGTAGCCAGAGGCAGCGTGAGCCCTTTGGGTAGGGTCTGTATTTTTAGATGAATATGGTGGCTAGCGTGTTGGGAATGCAGTGTCCTTGCTGCATGCCAAATGTGAATTTAGTGGAATTTGGTAGGACGCTCCATTCCCCTGTTAGCGTCAACCAGTAAAATGTGCATATTCTCTCACAGGACATAATCATAAAACGGTGTTGTACAGCCTCCCAATTTAGATCAGAACAGTGTCTACTGAGATTGAGCGCTACTAGGAGACAAAGCTTTCCTAATAATAGGAAGCTCATTTCTGCACTGTTTTTTTATTTTTTTTATTATTGAGTGCTAAGGTCATAAGTAGGTGGCTTTACTTTCAGTGTTATTCCAATATGTCTGGTTTTGCAATGATAAGCTTGAATAACCCACATGGTGTATGTCTGCTAATTTCCAGTTTCTATTAGTAAACTAATGTCTGAGTAAAGAAAACAAAAGAAAAAAAGCCTTTTTTTAACTATATACACAATGTTTTCTTTTAGGTGTGATGTATCGATACTATTAATGCAGTTATTAAGCTCTTCACTTTCATAAGATTTACATTTTTTATATAATAAACCACCATTTTATGACATTTTTAGATTTTCATAGGAGAATATTTGACTCATGCAACAAATAAGTAGTGAAGGGGGAGGAGCAAGATGTTTTTGTTAGAAAATATACAAGTCAAAAAAAGCTGGCCTGCTATATGCTTGACTGGTTAGTGAAATGCTGGAAGAAATGTTACTAAGTGTGGAATTACATCATCTTTCCTCTATACACAGAAAAAGCCCAAGGAAATATCATTTGTCATAAGACCTACACTCCATAATCTGAAATGCCACTTTACTGCTAAGAGCAAAAGGATAAGAAAACAAACAAACAAAAAGCACATAAAAAAACCAAGAGCCTAAAGAAAGTAGTAGTGAACAATTCAAATTAAATGAGCTTTTCACTGAAGTAAAAAAAAGGGAGAAGAGGAAAAAAAATCCTTCAGTTTATTTAATAATTACAGTTAAAGGGGAAAAAAACGACAGTGCATAGAGAGAGAACATTGTGCATATTAATATTCCTTTATATTTTGTTCCTTATCGCTACAGAAATTTATGATTATTTATAAAATCTGACATTAGGAATCATAAAAATGTAGTTAGTGCCTGTCTTTGCCTGCAGATCTGAATCCCGTTTCCCCATCCGAGACCGCAGAGAACCGCTTAGCACGGGGCTCCCACCACAGGGAAGGGAGAGGGAAGAGCAGCCTCCTCTCCCTCCAAAGCCGAGGGTCACGTAATGATGTCCGTCTGCATCACTGCAAGGGTGACAGACCTGCGGCGATGTCTGCTTCCTCCTTGCTTTCCGAACGACATGTTTTTGCCGGGGGCTTGGAGTAGCCACAGACTCCAGGAGCCGAAAGCTGGACCTCAGACAACTCCTGGAGGCAGCAAAAACAAAGCCCCTGCTTAGCTGAGCCGAAGCAGGATTGATGGAATTTGTGCTAAGACTCACATTGTCCTGCTTTCTCTGCTGCAAACACCATATATTGGACTTTCTGCAGGCACGGGGAGAGGAAGGGATTCAGCTTTCTCAAGCCTGGGGTGGGCGAGAGGGAGGCACCCGTGACAGCAATGGTTGTGTTTGTCTCAGAGGAACAGGCAGGATCTTTCTTGCTGCTTTGTTTTCATCAGTTATGTACATTTCTGTGATGGGCAAATGCAGATAAAAGTGAATCAGAGCTGAATACATAGCTTTAGAGTAAAAAAAAAAAAACCCAAGACCATATTGAGCCTTCTATGGTTTCTTGACCTCCACTGAAAAAAAAAAACAAACGTAGTCCAATTCTATGTAGACAGTCAAATTCTGTGTAGTTATTATTTCCACTGGGCAGTTAATGTGAATTGCTCCCGTTATGGACCATCTGCAGGGTTTTCAGGGAGGTGAGGTGAAACCTGTTCAAACCAGACAGTCCAGAGGTGAAACTGGCCCGTGGTGCTTCGTGTATGTCGGAGTGAAACTGAGGCTTTTTGTTTTTTTAAAGAAAAACCGTGTGTATGTATGCAGGCAAAATAAATGAGCTAGAGTGTCAATCAGACTGAGGTTGGAACAAGAGTAGAACACAGCACCTTTCTTGCCATCCGTGATATCAGCACTTCAGAAGATGCCTCTGGTTGCCCTCACAGTTGGCTCTGACTCACAAACCCATAATAGCCCAGGACTTACTAGTGGGGGGGCTGTTTTTTTCCACGTGTTGACCTCGCAGTTGATTGTGATTCATCAATCCATAGTAGTTCAGGACATGCTATCTGAAGGGCTGGTTTTCTCCATGTGTTGTACTTCCTCCATTGCAGGCATTACAGGCATTTCCAACCAATGCACCCTTGTTTGGTAAGGCAGGGAGTCGGTGGCAGGCTGGTGAGAAGTGTGCTCCAGCCCGCTCAGGTTCCTAGTATTTCAGCGTGTTTTAACTTAGAACCGTAAGGAATCCTTAGATTTCAGAGTTTGCTTTCCAGCTCTTGGCCTGAAATAGTTAATTCCTTAAACTGCAGCTTGTGTTACAAAGCTGATTTGCAGGCATTTGATGTTGCTTTGAGAATGTGCTTTGAGCATGGACAGACTTCTGGTTTTGTAAGAATTTTTTGTGGTTTCACTGTTTTGTTGTTTCTTTTTTATGGCAGAACGGCTAAGACATGAGGATAAGTATCTTTTATAGTGTTCAACCTGAAATATATAAATAATGAAACAGAGGTCTAGTGTCAGTACCGAGCATTAAAGGAAAAAAAGAAACCGTGGAAAGTACAGGACTTTTTTTCCCCCCCTTGAAGTGCTTTACGGCTCTTCAGGTAGAACAGGATATAGAAAACCTGTAATTATCTGGTCAAAATATATGGAGTCGGATTGCTAATGGAATGCTCGTTTAGAACTAAATCCTGGTCCTGCTGAAGACACTGGAAACAACGGATGCGGAGAACCTCAGCTGAAGAGCTGAGTCCCTTTGAGGACTGGTCCTCTCTTTCCGGAGAACGGGAAAGGTGTACCTGGGCATCGCCTGTGGAGGAGGTCGTAGCATGACAAGGCAGGGGTGGCACCACTCAGAAGGACTGTCTTGGATGGAAATAGCAGTTGCTGTGATTATAGCTTCCCTTCGTTCTTCCAGGTGTGTCTGCTCAGCTGACCAGCACCCGTCTCCGTCGGAACACCTCCGTGGGCACCCCGTTCTGGATGGCTCCAGAGGTTAGATTCGTGTTTCAAAACATTTTGTCGGTGGTTTTCAAGCTGCAACGTTCTGCATTTCTGCTCTTTATCTTTCTTCCCGACCGTTGGACCTTTCGCCAAATGAAATAGCAATGTCCTTTAAAAAAGTGTTTTAAACTTTTGTTCTTACATGTTTGCAAGGATTAAGTTAAAATGGGGTTTATTTTTGAAATTACAAGGTTAGAGCCAGAGATCAAGACACTGAATTGTTTATTAAAATGTTACAGAGGAGAGAGTGCTGTACTGTCGATCCTTTTCCAGCTTTCCAAGCTCTGAAACTATGGGTATCTCATCTCTCCACAGATGGACGGAGCCCAGGGTGGTGCTGTGAGACATTCCAGGTTTTCTTTTTCTATTTCTACACCTGGAAAGTTTTTACTACTGTATATCCATAGCTGACAATAAGAGATGGAAGAGGTTATTATGAATAAGTAAGATGTAGTATGTATCTTTGGAGGTTTTTCCAGCCTGAAATCAAAGCATATAAATGTACATTTTAAGACAAGGCAGGAAAAATATTTTGTTATAAATAAGCCTACGTACTTACACTATTTGCATGCACACAAACACAGTCATACACATCTGTTTATAGCACATGAAACTGCTCTGTTTATACTGGAGTATTTTTATAAACTTACTCTGTTTATACACGTTGGTCTAGCCATGTAGCTAACGGGATACACATTGGCTTAGACCTGTAGCTAATGGGAGGAAAAATTCTAGATTCATCCAGCATTGTGGATGATCTGAAATGTGTATGAAATTAAATACGTTTGCTGTAATCCAGTGGGAAACACATTGTCAAGAAATTACCTTGATCTTGAAATTGGCTGATTTGGTGGAATAAGGACCTGGGAAGAGATGTGAATTCAACTTTGCTTTCCTGCCCGTTTCACTTCATAGAGCAGTATAGGTCCATTAGTGAATTTGCAGAAATAATCCATAGGAGAGAAGTTTAGGGTTGCTGAGTTTCCTCCTATGTCTGTCAGCTGTGGGATGCAGTTTACCACCTTCAGCTGACAAAGCCAAGGATTTGGACCCTTTTGTCAGATCAGGGAACATCTGGTCAGAGAACCTGGTGCTAAATGCTTTCTGAATGTGTGCAAGTCTGTTATTTCAGCCAGTATCTCCATTCTGTAAGATTCTCCCAACTGTGGGTGTACTCTTAAATTCAGAAGCTTGACCATCCAATGACCATCCCAGTCTTTTATTCCAACAGGTGATTGCCTGTGAGCAGCAGCTTGATAGCTCCTATGATGCCAGATGTGATGCATGGTCACTGGGTATTACTGCAATAGAGTTGGGAGATGGAGATCCACCCCTTGCTGATTTGCACCCTATGAGGGCACTTTTCAAAATACCAAGGTAATATCTCGATGTGTTTATTGTGGGGTTAGACTGAACTTTTTCCTTAACTGTTACTTTCGTCAAACTTTGACCGCATAAGTATGTGGAGTTTCTTCATATTATTTATACTAGGAGGAGGTTAGAAAGACTTTGTCCAGCTGTGTTTTCTGCAGGCCCTGCTTCAACCATGTGCTCACATTGAGAAGTTCAGAGCTGACTGTGGCTGCATTTGAGAAAAAGCCATGAGGCCACCTTGTGAGTGGGCTCCTCCCCATATACACGAGCACAGGACTTTGTTGGGTCCCATATGTTCTGTTACAAAGAGTGACTTATGATAGAAATGCAGAGTCTGAGTATGCCACTGTGGAGAACAGGCCCTGTACCTGTCCTCAAGAGTTATCTCATGTCCTTTGAAGCAAAGTGTTGTTCTTACATTTAGGCTGCCGCTTTTCATTTGCTTGTGCTGCTCCTGGCAGTTCCAGTGTTGCTGTCCTTGGGCAGTGCAAATAGCAACTTCTTTTGTGTATTCTTTGAAGCTGGAGATAAAAGTACCCAAAGTGCCACTTACAGTGTTTCAAAGAGCATCAATCTCAAAGTATGTAGGGGATTATCATACAGCAGTTTGTGGATTTCACTCTAACAGCTGGAGCAGTACCACAACAGTTGAGACCACAGAGTATACATGAGTGTTTCAAGTCCTTTTCAGCCAAGTCACCAAAATTAATTTAAATTACCTTCACTTCTAAGAAATCTTGGCTGCCTTGGCACTGAAGCAGAACATGAATGCCCTTCTTACCTTTACTTGCTATGGGAAAAGCAGTTACAAACTGCTGTGGTCAGTCATTTCAGCTATGCCTTCAAAAAACATCTGGCTTTTACCCTTAGAAATACTGGGCACCCTTCTGCTCTGGAGCAAATATAAGGTCAAAACCCTTTCATTACATTAAGTAAAATCTGAAAGTCATAAACATCATGTAGTGATTAAAGAAAAGCAGTTACCACGATTGATCGAAAATAGACAGAAAAGTCACCTCGTCTATAGATCATTATTTTTGTCTTCATGACTGTACTCAGTGAAAATGGCACTTCTGTTTGAATGGAAGATGACTGTTAAAACAATTTGAACCAAATTAACACCCAGAGGTTTAGATTGGATATTAGGAAACATTTCTTCACCAAAAGGGTTATCGGGCATTGGAATGGGCTGCCCAGGGAGGTGGTTGAGGCACCATCCCTGGAGGTGTTCAAAGGACAGGTTGACATATTCCTCGGGAATATGGTTTAGTGATTTTTATTTCTTATTTATTTTTTATCAGAATTAGGTTCATGGTTGGACTAGATGATCTTTAAGGTCCCTTCCAACCTAGACAATTCTATGATTCTAGAATAAACAACTCTAACAACAGAAAGGAAAGTAGTAGTATATATTTATCATAGATCTGTATTTAGTCCTTCACTTCTGATTATCTTCTGGTGAATGAGAAATAGTTAATAAAGAGCTAGTTCCTTCTGACACTTTGTTCAGCAGGGTGATTAATTCAGTTCTTCTGGGAAAACTTAAAATAGAAATTATTTTTAAAAAGTCTCTTAAGAAACTATATTGTTTCAGCCTTGAAAAGAGAAACTTGCCATTACAAATGAAGAGTGATTAATGGGTTGTTAGTTTCATTTCAGTTTATTGATTTGATTTTAAAAAGTATAGTGATTCTTAGCTACGCATGGTAGATCATCTCCATGCTGTTTTTTCTTGTTAGTTATGTAAAGTCAGAGAACCAGTGAGGTATTGTATCATCTACCCATGCTTTTTTTACCAGGGGAAATCAATATTTTTCAGTGGCCTTCTAAAACTCATTACTCAGCCTGTTTGTGTCAAGCGAGTAGCTTATTAACTTATCATCACACTGACCTTTGCAGGAATCCTCCACCAACACTACAGCAGCCTGAACTGTGGTCACCTGAATTCAATGACTTCATTAACAAGTGAGTAACAACTGAGACCACTGTAGCTGAATATGGAACATGTGTAAATGCTATGTGTGAAATATTTTTGTATTCTCTCTGGAAATCTGTTGCTACTAATACTTTTCCTTAAAAACCTACAAATGACACTTGTAAATCCAGTTTGACTTCCAAGTGAGGCTCCAGATTTAAAACACAAAATAACAACATTTTCACACGCTTGATGTTTCTGCTTTTCTTAATTTAAAGACTATTTTGTTTTAAAATGCAGTAACTTCTTGGATTCATTAATTCTGTGAAGTCTTAACAATTTTCAGTACAAAGCTGTTGTGATTGATTAAGATGGATGTATTTTTTATGGGGGTATAAAACAAATTACAGACAAGCATTTAAAAACTTCACAGTGATCTCTCAGTGATTGTATGCTTTTTCTGCCAGCACAGGTGCTTGACTAAAGATTATGAGAAGCGTCCGACAGTATCTACTCTTTTGCAGCATGATTTTATTAAGCAAATTGAAGGAAAAGAAAACGCGCTACAAAGGCAACTCATGGAATTTATTGATGTTCATCAACAAATGGGAGTCACTGAAAAGGCAAGGTAAAAATAGCTAAAAAGTAGACCAGCTGCAACAATTGTGATGCTTTCGCTGTTTCAGAATGGCTAGCGCTCAGAGAAAGATTCATTTCTCATAACTTTAGCTGGCCAAAACGTGGAGAGCTTTGTCTTTGGGGTCACCTATAGAGGCAATGAAAAGAGACGGGCGTAATGATTCACTCCCCTTTCTTCTGTGTCTCAAGATGCAGATTAGGATCCCATCTTTCAGAAAGCTAAGGTTACATGAAATTAACGTTTGGCATTTTCTTACATTTGCATCATCAGCTAATGTTCTAGTTTAAGCAAGTTTGCTAAAAGTAACTAGTCGGGTTCCCGCAAGAATTGGTTGCTACTGACTGGAAGAAGTGGTAGATCTTGTTTTGCAAACTTCAAATCTTATGCCTTATTGAATAGATACTTTCTTTTTTCTGCTAACGTTTAGTAATAGCAGTTCTATATAAATCACGTAGAACCTGATGGCTTTTATTTAAAACAACTGAAAATGACTTGGCTCAACTTTGCAATTTAAAAAAACAACCATCACCTGGTACACTGAGGTAATGTATTAGGTGTGAAATGTAGTACAAGATTAGTATTGATGTATTATTACTGGGGCGACTTCTCCTGTGCTTCAAGGTAAAGGATGAAAATTTTATTAATTTCTTCCATGGAACATAAAAATTAAAAGACGTTTTGGCATTATCATCTGTATAGAAAAAGCTTACTAAAATTTACCACATTTCCTTTCACACATTTTATAGTAACAGCAGTTACTATAATATATACAGCAGTTTTCAGTTCTGACCTTGGAGAATTTTCTGTTTACTCTGTCCTTTGAAGATAATAATAAAAAGGCATATTTCTAAATAATTTGGATTTTCAAGTATTTGAAGGCTTTGTGTAAGTGGATGTGGGATTAGTAGTACTTTCTCTTTTCTGGCATTTCAGTAAAAATCTATGCAGTTGGCTTATATTTAAGTCTCAGACTGGGTTTGTATGTTCTATATGGTGCAGACTTGACATTTGCTTAATCCAGAAAGATTCTGGAATTTAAATAAGTTTATGGGATGTCAGTGCTGAGCACTAAAACAGCAACATACTCTAGACTTTTAAAAGTATTTATTTATAAAACACAGGGGAAAGATATGTGGTAAAATAAGTTCAAAACACTAAATTATATGAATTTAAATCCTGTTAACACTTGTGACACTACTTCTTTCAAAGCCTAAATAATTTTTGAAAATGAAGCTTTTAAGTCAATTAAGTATCATGAGCTTTTTTTACTCTTGTAATAGAATGTTTGTTTTCTATCAAATCCTATTCTTTTTTTTAAAACCCTTTCATTTTTTTCATGTAAATGCTGCATAAAGTAAATGACATGAACTTTCTTTTCCTATACAATACAAACATAAAAAAAGTGACCCAATTTGCATGTGCATAGAACAGGCAAATGGCACAGGAACAGGATGATCTATTGGTGCTTTCTCCATCCTATTTAGACTGTGTTTTATTAACCAGAGTTTAAGGGAATGTATTACTATGTGATGAAGTTCCCTGTGCTTTTCAGGTTGATCAACTGTGATTTCTACATAAATGTTCCCAAAGGCAGATGTAATTTTCTGTCTGAAAATAAAAATAATTTATCTGAATCTCTGCCGAAAAAATACTTATTTAAGGGTGTAATTTAAATGGTATGGTTAAACTCGTAGCTTGGTGTGTAGTGTCAATATTTCAGTTCAGCAGTTTAAGATACTAACAAGTAGTCTGATACTAGTTTAAATCTCACTTGCATCGATTTAACCAAGTCTTTTCATACCTGAGATGAGTTAAGGTAGTATGAAAGACTGCAAGTAAAAGTGACATTTCACAGTCACTGTACATAAAATGGCTTCAGCTTTAACACGCTTATTGACTACATTTGTTGGAAGATTGTCTTTCATAGCAGTGAATGCATAAAAAATTAGCCTTCTCCTAGAAACAGTAAGAATACCCATCTTAATATCTAATGCCATCTCTGTACAAGTAAGAAAAGCAGAGATTATTTTCCAGTCGCTGAAATTGTAGTAAAGTATGTACATCATTTCAGTGTAGAAGAAATTAAAATTTCAGGCCTGTAAAGGACATTAGTACAGAATGGCATTTGTTTTTTCTTCTGCTGAATGATAAAATGATCTTGGAATTCAGTAGTCATGCTTTTTTAGAAGTCTTTAAATACTAATCATATGTATCTTCTGACCTTCAGTTTTCAAAGAGCAACTGGTGTCAACAGAAGTCTGTACAGAAGGACCGTGTAAATCTGATTCAGATTAAATCCATAAACTGTGTAGTGACAAGTCACCTGTAAGAGTCTCATCTGAAAATCTCCTGGCTTTCTTCTTGTGATTGCCCTGTTCTGGGACTGTTTTTACACTCGTGAAATTCCTGACCTTCACCAGTTGCTGGCAACTTTTCTTGTTAAGCTGCCTCCTGATCTCTAGCTCACGCTCTCTTCAACCATAATTTGAAGGCATAATTCTCCTGCTTGCTGTCACTGGGAGGCAGACAGTTTAAGGGATTAGAGAACCCTTCCTTCCACTGAGGGAAGAAATTCTCCTGCCTGCGTTGTGTTGTATAAATGAGCGTGCCGTAGAAACTCAAGATATCTGGTAACATTGACTTAAAGCTGAAAGTAAGGAATCCGGCTATTTTCTCAGTATGTGTTTCCTCTCCTCTTCAAATTATACTTTATTAATAAATATTTTGTATTTCAAAAGAAAAAATTAAAAAGCGTGGAAGTTAATAGCGAGGGTCTAGTCACTGGGTCTTCCTGTGTATATTGTTCTTGAGCTCAGTCCATACCAAATCACTGTCTTTGCCCCCTGTGTTGAACTGTATTTTGGCTCTGCCTTCTGCAGTGGCAGTCTTACTGTTGCAGTTGTGATCTTGTCATCTTGTTTGGTGACTGTGCGGTTGGTAAAGTTCAGAAAGAAGAAATCCTGTTGGTTATGTCACATTCAGAGGTTTTTGCAGAAGGCTGGGTCCTCAGATCTAATCTTTATGTACCATGTCTGCTCAGGAAGGGTGTGTGATCTCTAGGCAGAGAGTGAGGCCACCCCCACTCCCATCAGCATTGTTGTTCCTGAGATATTTTCTAATATTTACGAGTCACTGAGTCGTTAGGGCACTGCACTGAGTCCTCTGAACATTCTCATTATTGTTATTCCTGTGAAGAAGAGTGTAGCTTTAGATCATTGTGCTGCATCCTTTCCAAACACCTAGCGAGAGAAATAGAGCCCACCAACCTCCTGGGTAACCAGAGAAATCTCAACGTATGCTGACAGAACGTTAAACAGCAATATGCCTTAGATCTTCTCCATGATTAATGAAGGTGGTGGAAGACTGTACCTGCTTTTTGGTAGCCTCTGAACGGAGTCTTATAGCACAAATGTGTCTTGTGCTACTCAAGGCTCAAAAAAGCATGAATCCTAGTGATGACCTTCATTAGATTCCACTTTTTGACTTTGACCAACTGCAATACATTTTCCTTTAAAGTCATCACTTGTGGATACTAAAAGAAATTGTTTGCAACTTAACCCTTCCTAGCTCAGATCTCACATTGGAGAAATTACAATGGGAAGAGCGTGAGAAAACGTCCCTTAATAGATTAAGATTTTCCTGTAGCATCTTGACTGAAATGTCTCTAAAATCTGCTTTTTGGAATGATGAAGGAAGTTATGGCAGATAAATTCATGGTAAGGAGTAGGTGAAGCAGGCCGGGTTGCATACTAAGTGTATTTCGTTTGTTCTTGTTGTTTAGCGTTTGGGTTCTCACTGAAGTGTGAATTCCTGGTGAGCAGAGGCACTTCCACGACAAGGGAACGCCGAGGCTTCTGTAGGGGTTGCCTTTATCATTGCTGTAGCAAGAAAAAGCCTGTTTCATTGTGCAACTTCATAAGGTGGTATGTGCCTCTTTTCAGAGTGGTTGATGACTCGTAATCATCTTGATACTTCTTTTCCCTCACTGATGAACTTACAACTAGTAGAAATAATTCTATTACATCCTAGTAATATGATCTTGAGGTTTTATACAAATAAACTTCATCCCATATCTGATACTCCAGTCCTTAGGACCACCTAGCTCTTTAAATACAGTATTTCAATTCTTTTTTTTGTTGATAGTGTCTTAAAAAGCATGACAATGGAATTTATTGCACAATCTTTACTGAAAATAAGGCAAATTCTCAAAGAAACAATAACCTCATTTGAGGCCAGTCATTCACCTTTGGACGCTGCTTAAGAGTCCCTTCTTTTTTAGCAAATCCCTCAATCACATACTTGCATTGTTGTAAGTCACATTATAGCTGTTAAAATTTATAATTAGTGATGAAAATAATTATTAGAATTGAGTACTGCAGCATATACCCCAAAACTGTTCTAAAAATACCCTTCTTGATAGGCCAAATGAGGGGAAAAAAACTGCATTGTAAAGCGTTTTACTTTGCAACCGAAATAGCTGTCTTTGAAATGGCCTTCAGAAGTGTCGCATCTACACCTGACAGTCAGCCTTGTAAGACTTTTATCTTGAGTTGTTTGGCTGTCTTAATCTTGACTGCTTTTACAATAATCTCTTCAGAAATATGCAATGATTAGTACAACATGTATTTCCTGGGAATTATGGCTCATTGCAGAGCGAGCTGTGAGGGATATTCACTGCACCTAGATTTCAAAAACTGGCTCTGGCCCCTAAAAGCCTCATCTTTATATGCCCTCTAAATAAAGATGGGAAAAGGAGACATTCTAATGCAAAATGAATGAGAGCAAGGGCTTTTGGGTGAGCTGAATTATCCTAAGAGTTTGTACTTCCATATTGGCCATGTAGGGATAACTGAAATCAGTAACATGGTGCTAAAGAACTGCTCTGTTTAACTGTTTGGACACTTCAAGGAGGTGGGTTCATAGACGTTCACGTACAACATGCACAGAGGTGGCTGTCAATTTATTCATCAGGATTTCAAGCAGGGAGTGCCATACAGTTTTCTTCCATTACATTCCCTGATTGCCCAGAATTATGTCACTTATTTTCTGGATGTTCTGTCTTTCTCCCTCTGACTCATCCTGCTGGTTTGAAAGCAGCTGATAACAATCCTTCAAGCTCAACTCTGCAGTTCAGGCTGTAGTGAGGAGTAGGAGATCACCACGCTAGCTTGACAAAGGCAGGGTGAGGAGCAGAGTAACATAGCTCACAGAGTCCAGTGCTGCCTTGATCAAGGTCTCCAGGTGAAATCTGTGTCAGAGTAGGGGCTTAAAATTGAGGGTTTGGAGTTCCAAGCTAATCCTTGAGCAATTCAGGCTATTTCTCCTCTCTTCTAACTCGGCGTGGACTTTGTTGTACCAACAAGGACCATGTGTTCTTGCCCTGAGGACACTCCTATGTAGGATGGCTGTGCTGCAAATTTCTCTAGGTTGTAGAAACAATAAAAAGCCTATGCTGCCAGAAACTTTAGAACAAACAGGTCTCCAGTCCCAAATGCTTCTCGCTAATACACATCTCTACAGCAGAGTAAGAATGTGGTTCCAGTCTTCTTCCATACAATACAATGCTCAGCAGCAATGCCTGAATGGACAATAGAATACCTCCTGAAGCAGAACAGGAGAAAGAAGTTCCTCCTGCATTCAGGAGTCTCTGAGATTAATGCTCTGCAACTGCTAATTTACTGTTTACATCAGTCCACTTGCTCACCAGCTCTTTTCTCCTGAAGGTGGGATGCCTAGCCAGCTGTTGCTTGCGTCTGGAGACTCCTCTTTGACTTCCCAGTATCGTTCTGTCTGTGGAGCATGGGCCTGAATCATGAGGGCAACAAAGAACTAATCCCAAAGAGTCCTTTTAGAGATATCTTATTTGCTCTTCTTAAATAAGGATACCTATTTTTCCCTGAAATTTGTCAGGGATGCAGACATTCCTTGAGCCTATTGTGAAAGACCAATAATTTGCATTTTTGCGGAGCACGGTAAACCAGCAGAGATTTTGGCAGACAGATTGTGCAGACCAGGACCTGACCCACCTGGCTGGACACGGGCCACTTCTGAACCAAGAAGCCCCGTGGCTGTGCTGGGCAGCACTGCGTAAGCTCGAGCAGGGCTCCCTGAGGCTGCAGCCCTGTCAGCACGGAGGGAGCACGGGTTTGTCTGCAAAGCTTTGGGCACACACAGCTGGAGTCTGTCCATACCGTTTTCTAAACTCGGGTGCAGATTTTGCACGGATACAAGACTGTAGTTTTACTTAAGCATATTTTACCAGCTACATCTGTGGAAGACAAAATTTTGATTTTAAGTGTGAATTATTATTGCTCTGAGCAGCCTCCAGAGAAATAGAATCACCAGCAATGACAGATTCTGTACAGGTTTTTCTCTGCGTTGCTTCTTTTCCATTTGTCACTTTTAATGCTGTTTGTAACTGCTGGGAGATGTACAGCGGTTCCCACCTTCACTTTAAAGAAAACTTTATTATTTTTAGTTTCTTCTTTACACCCAGACTAAGGCCAGCCCTTTTCCTGTCACTTCTCAGTCTGTAGATGATTCTCCAACCAGTTTAGGCAGAGAGTTCAACAGGGCATCGTGAGTCACACTTCCCTTTTCATGGTATTTTTGGAACTATCAGAAATCTTTTAAATACGTTCTGACAATTTGAAGCAGAAAAAGCTGCAGTTGCCTCTTTTTGATTTAACTGAATCTTGAAAGATAAGCAAGAGGGCGTGAAGGAGGATGCACAGAAACAATGCTGCCTTGACTCATTTTCTTGTCCATACTGGGTTGATGTTTCTGGCCTTTAGCTGTTCAAATTGCTTGTCGAGCAAGTCTGTAAGATCTAATGCCTCCAACAAATAATTTCTGAACAGAACACAGAAACATGGTCTTTGTGCATGACAATAATGAAATTTCAGCATTGATGCCAACAGCACCGATGTGGGTTTTTTAAATGGTCACAAGCGAAGGAGTATAACTGCCCTCGAGGGGTCTGTGCCCTTTGACAGCAAAGCAGAAAAATATTGTGTTCTGCAAATATGCTGCTCTGCTGCACTCTTGAGAATGGAGAATATAATCTGGTTTAACAAGCACTAGTGTTCTTATAATGTCAGCTGAAGAGGATTACAGGAGAATCAATTTTACGTAATTAAACTTCCCTGGCATAAATAGAGATAATTTCCTTAGAAGAAAATAAAAAAAAAAAAAAAGAAAAATATCCATGACTGGAGCCTTCCCCTCCCTGCCTGCAAGGCACTTCCTAACTTCTTACATTAAACAAAAAATGGCAATTGAAACAAAGCTTGGGAAATGTCACTCTTGCACTGATATGTAGTAGCATTAAAAAAAAAAAATTAAATGCATTCAATGTGTAACAATTCCACCAGAAATGGAAAGCACAACTTGACAGATGTCTTGTATTGGGTCTTCCTTTGGCAATGGAAAAAATAGAACAGCAGAGCTTTAGATAGTCCTGCAGTTCCCACATCCTTCCCTCATGTGCATGTTGATAGGGCTTTCTCAAAGCCATGCTGATGTTAGATGCATCCTCTGCACACAAAATGGCCTTCGTGCAGGAACAATGAAGAAATTGTTTCAACTATCCAAATTCAAGTTTTCAACTAAAAGTGTTAAAAAGAAGTATAAATAGGAGCATGGGCTACAGAGGGGACAGGAATTGAGGGGGGTGGTATTGAGGGGGTAGAATTTTGCCTGCACCTCTGGCTTTGGATGCAGTAATACCTTTTAGCTGGTAAATGCAAATCAAGTGGCAGCAGACCATGCAAGGCTGAAGAGGTAATTTCAATTTTAATATTACCACATCTTTTTTAATACAACCGGTGGGTGCATACAACCAAAAATTTTCTCCCAGTGTTATTGCAAGAACAGTCTGCTCTCTGTCCTACTCGTGGATAGAGAATGATCCAAGGCTCTGGGAATTTTCTTGCTGATTTCTATAAGACTGCATAAAGTTTTCTTTGATTTGTTTTACAGAGAAAAGAAGTTTCAATTTAAGACAGGCTTAATTGAAGCTTAACCCTGATAAGAAAAAAATTTAAAATTTTGTTTCCTTATTTTGTAGGATTTTTTTTCCTGTAGAGTCCAAGAAAATTCTTCTTGGTCAGGATGTATTTCACATACCCCAGTGATTCTGTAGAACTTTGCTCTACAGTGTGGTTGTCTTGGCCAGGCTTTACAGCGTTGTCGTTACCAAGTTATAAATATTTCCATCCTGAATGCTTTGTCTGCATCATCTTTGCCATACTATTTCATCGTACACCCCTATTTTGTCCTATTCATAATTTTTGTTTGGGTCATTTTTCTTTTTGCAGGTAAGTGCCAGAGTTTGACTGTTACGGGCTTTATAAATATGGGTTTTTTTTCCCCCTGTACTGCATAGCTCCCGTCTTGCAGCTGATGTACGGATGTGATCAAGCAGGGATCTGTATGGTGAAAAAGTTCTTCATGGTGTCAGCTGTGGGATCAAAACACAGATTTTAATTGTCAAGTACATATGTGCTGTACTGAGAAGTTATATCCTGTCCTGTTATTTAAACACTCTTATGTTTGAATTCACAACAGTGGAAAGTTGTCTTCAAGATGGTTACAGATGCATGATCTGCTCTGTGTTTCCTTATGTCAGGAGATTTCATGTCTTTCTTTTCTAGATTTGAACGTATTCATACTAAGAAAGGGAACTACAGTAAGTCATTAGTTTCAAACCAGGAAGAGGTAGATGATTTAGCAACCTTGGAGGTACTGGATGAGGTAAGAACCTCCTTTTTCACATTTCCTGAAGAGAGTTAATCATGTATTGAAACAAAATGGTATGCTGTTGATTTTCACGTTCAACTATCTTGTCACACTTCAATTGTGTAAGTGTGCAATGGCATTTTACCAGTGTATGCCAAATGTTTTAGATGAGATTTACTGTGTCAGGAATGGTTCCAACTCGAAGCTAAAACACCCTCTGCAGTTCCAGCCTTAGACTGAGCAGTATTGTAGCACCATCTGTTTACCAGGATTTATATCCCTGGATTTTATTATAACTAAATATCTGCAGTGATGGGTTAACCTAAAATTGGTTCGGGTTCAAGAACAAGTACCTTCTTCCCTATCGCTTGGACATCTAGAGTTATCTTAAACTGGCTAGGCTGGGTTCTCACTGACTTCCTTTGGTGTGGAGACGCATTGAGATCAATTCACGTGAGCTGGGGCTCTGGCCTGTCAATGCCTTCTGGTGGACTTTTGGCATAATTACTGATATAAATCTCAGTGGTTTGTTGAAGTTCGAAAATGAGTCCACTAGGAGCAGGGAAACATGCATAAGGGAGGGGAGAGTCTTGTGTTTATGCTTTAAGCTTGAAAACCAGAAAGAAGAATGAGGCCACAGCACATTATCTGCAGGTCTTAGAGGCCACAAGTGGTAAACAACAAGGTCATTCTTCCTCTACCAGGCTGTGCATAGACTATAATTCACATTCTCTTAACTGTAAAAATTCTTTGTTATATTGTATCTTCCTCAGTGGAATATTCCTTTGGAATACTAAATGTGGCTCTTGAGATGGTAAACTACATAGTGCTAACAGCTCACAGAACATCTTCCATCATCCAAGAGCAATTTTTTTTTTCATATTGAGAATAGCCATATGCTAGCAAGACTGTTTATATGCTTCATGGCAAAAGATAAAAAAACTGAGCTAAAGAGAAGACACAAAAACCTCTAGATGAACCAGACATATATGCATCTCCTCAGAGGTGGAGCATTCTCAAGGAAATCCTTAGGAAGCCTTCACCTAAAGGCATCATTTGATTATGTGATTTTCTAAACACAATCCAGTTTAAAACCTATTTCACACATGAATGGCAGCTTCTCAGAGCTGTCTCCTCTCTTCCATTCAAACTTTTCTTCCAGTTTAGATAGTCCCATCAGAAGAGCAAAACAGGAGACCTTCTATTGGTGCAAGAAATAATTTCCAAAAGGGCAGTAGTGGCCCTAAAAAATTCTGTTAATATGAATCTGGTTATGGCCAAAAGCTAGGTAGCATTCAAAACCAAAAAGAGTTTATCAAGGCAATGGAAAACCAGGGTTTTCTCCTTATATTTTCTTGCAAGGGAAACGTAACCTCTTCAACTGTTGAGAATTCCAGTTTTAAGGGCATTAACCTGTGCACTTTTTTTAAGTGCACAACACTGTGAACAGATGGATGTGGAGGCATAGTAATTCCTTCTGTAGTCCTCTGCTGCTGGGCATTCTGTTCCAGTGGGAATAGGGCCTAAAGATCTTCATATATACCTCAGAATAGTCTCAAGGCTGGTTTAAATTTCTTCATCCAGTTTTTTGTCCTGTTTTGATTGGAAACCTAACCAGGCACTTTACATACCCAGCTCTGTATGCAGAAGAAGTTGAGGGAAATTATGTTAAGAAAGTGAGTATGCCGTTAATGGGCCCTTCTTTTTTCTTGGTTCAGGGAAAACTGGCTCTATAGTAGCAAAGAACAATCACAGGAGATACTGGTTGTTAATATAGAAAGATGCTTGATCGTTTACATTAATACGATCCAAAGAATTGAACATCTGTGTTTTATCATAACAGAGAGTATTGTTAGAGCAGCTGTAAGGGCAGCTATGATTTCAAGCATATGGCTTTTACTTGAGTTACATGAAGCTGTAGTGTTAGAAATGAAGACGGGACTCTCTCATGGAAACCTTGGTTTAACTGAATTAAAGCAGTACTTATTAACTCATTTTTCTACAGCCACTTGGGGTTCTATAAATATATATTGTGAGTTTGGACACAAGAAATTAGGAATGCCAGTGCATTTGAAAGTGTTACTCACATTGATCAGTTGCATTCCTGACTATTAGTACCTTCCCTCTCTATCCTCAGTCATTGCAACTATATACATATTTTATACATTGTCCTAATATTCTTTTTTTCCCTATGTGATTCAATGTTCCTATTCTTTCTCCATCAGAACACAGTAACAGAGCAGTTGCAGAAGGGTTACGCCAAGGATCAGATCTACACGTATGTTGGGGACATTCTCATCGCTGTCAATCCATTTCGGAACATAGATATTTATTCTTCACAGGTATGAAAATCTAGGTTTGGTTCTTTTAAACTAGCTCTCATTTCCATTAAAATATGAGTATTTGTGTTAAGCATTAAGACCATTCTTGGGATTTACTTCAGTTCACTCTGAAAAACAGGATTACCAATGCAGTTCTGCCTTCAAGTGCATGTTGACACACATCTTTATCATGTGCTGAATGGCAGCACAGAAATAAAAAACCCCCCCCAAAAAAATACAATTTCTGATATGTCTGTATTGTAGATCTTGTCTATAACATGTCCAAACACAAACATCTATATCTGAACACGTCATCTATTTTAACCAGTGGATAGAAACAGGATTTTTGAGGTTGTTAGTCTTCTAGTAACTTTCAATATTCATTCTAGGATGAGATAAATTGTGCTAAACTTCATGAGATTTGTTGACTAGAACCCCTCGGAGTGTAAAGGTGCTGGCTGCTTATAGCAGCAAGTTCAGAAGTAGTATCTGTACAAATAAGTGCATTTATTCAGGTGAATCTTACCCCTCTTTATGGGAGGGAGCATTTCTTCTCCTCTACTTCCCCTGGAGAACTTCTGTGAATGGCTGGAGGTAGGGGCTGGGAGCATTTCCTTCCGAGAGAGCTGGGGAAGCCATAGCTATTTAATTGATCAAACACTTCACAAAGCAACCCTATACAATTTTAACTTTTGTGAATTTGCCTCCCCATTATACAAAAGGGGACAGATGGGAAAGTCTGATCATATAGTAATTTGGCATTATTGGTTATCAGATACTACAGGTACAGAAAAGATCTTAAGTTTCTATATCAATATCATGTAGAAATACTAAAAGGATGTGAAGTATGAATGAAATGAGATTATAAGTTGGTGCCTGGAAACATTAAATTTTCTTCTAATAATTTGAGTTTCATAGCATAATCAGGGCCGACATCATACAAAATTGTGCTTCAACTTTTAGCAGTGCTTACAGGACTAAGTACATATAGATTCATGGTGTAGTGAGTGCAGTAACACCTCACACAGAAGACATCACTGCTGGTAACCTCAGCATGCTGAACACTAATCTGAAAATAAAAATAAAACCAAACTCTGATTTAAAAAAAATAAAATTGTTAAGGGGCACTGATAATGTTTTCATGTTGCTTACCCTTAGCATTCCAAACTGTATATTGGAGCGAAACGGACTGCCAACCCTCCTCATATTTTTGCTGTTGCTGACATAGGTTATCAGTCCATGGTGACATACAACTCCGATCAGGTAAAGAGGAGGTGTCTTAATTATATCCTTTTACTGGGCTGAGAGATGTGCAATGGACTCAGTCACGCTCTTGTTCTCTGCAGTGTATCGTTATTTCTGGAGAAAGTGGAGCTGGCAAGACGCAGAGCGCCCATCTCCTGGTTCAGCAGCTCACTGTCCTGGGCAAGGTATGTTTCAGAGAGGATTGTCCTGCAAGGCTTTTTTGGTATTTGGCTATTTTTGGACCAGACAACTGAACCTACAGACAGGGCATTGGTAAGGGGGCAAGACTGAAATATATTTTCCAAAGAACTTCTGTAAGCTCAGATGGGAACATGATGCTGATCTGTCTACCCCTTTCTCCCTCCTGAACTAAGGCAATGTGAAAATATTTTGGGCATTCCGCAAGGAAGTACCCACTGCAGTGAGGGCTGTGACTCAGTCTGTCCTTTGTTGAACCGAGTGTCTCCAAATCACCCAAACTGTACTCAATAAAATCCTCTTCTGGCTTTTCACCTCCTTCCACAACCAGATTACTGTTGGTGGGACAAGGTCATTCTGGGAAGCGACCGTCATAACTGTCTAAATAAAATGCCATTTTTGCGTGTCCCAGGTGTGATGCAAGCAAAGTGATCTAGTGGTATGGTGCTGCACAGCAGTCAGCAGATGCTAACAAGGATCCTAAAAGCAGGCAATCCAGTTCAGAGTGCTGGACCACAGAAATTGATTAGTTCTGGTTGATGTTGTTATTCTTATGTGTGTTATCTCTTCCAGCCAGCCATTAGTTCTGCAGATTGCTATATTCTGAGAGGTTTCATGGTGTATACATGCCTTCTTTCCCATGAGACTCACATGAGAATGGCTGCCCTGATGATGTCGCACTTCAGAATACCAACTAGAAGTGGAAAGAAACACTTAAGAATGAATGTATTTCAATGATTGCTGATAATTTTAAGCAATATATTTTTCATATCCAGGCTAATAACAGGACTCTACAGGAGAAGATCCTCCAGGTGAATAACCTCGTAGAAGCATTTGGGAATGCAGGCACTATCATCAATGATAACTCAAGCAGATTTGGAAAATATTTGGAAATGAAATTCACTTGTGGTGGCACTGTAGTAGGAGCTCAGATTTCAGAGTATCTCCTCGAAAAATCCAGAGTTGTCCACCAGGCAGTGTAAGTACACAAATTATATTTGACCTAAATTGAAGGTTACAGAGTAGGCCTGCAATGCAGGAAATTATCTTGGATTACAACACAAAGATGAATAAGGTACTGGGATTTTTTTTCTTAAAAATGATCTATGGATAGCTTATAAATCGTTAAGGGACCTGAAAACTGCTCCTGATTTTTTTTCATTGCCTCATGGGTTGTTTAAACAAATATCATCAAAATGCATATGTGATATATAAAGTGCATCAGAATATGTAAAGAACTAAAAACTTTCTCATAGTTCAGTTATAAATTTCTTTGTAGAAGTTTGCAGTATCATGTTAAGTGTATCATGTGAATTAAATTCCTCTATGTTTCCTGTAGTATTGTGGCTTTTTGTTTGCTTGTTTACAAAGTGCTTGTTTTCCATTTTGGAGCATCTAGTAGGATTTGGTTTGGAGCATCTAGTAGGATTTGGTTATAAAGGGTTATGGACCAAATGCCGAACAGATCTATCTGTCATCTCTGTATCTCATAGTGTAGAATGACAAAAAAATTAAATAGCATTTCCATTTAATTTAAATTATTGGCATATCTTTTCAGTCCATACATCCAGATAACAAATATTTTGGCAACGCCATTTCTGCCATAATAACAATAGGAAAAACAGAGTTTGGACAAGGAATGTTGTCACTGATTTAAATTTTTCCCCATGCTGATCTCTGACTCATGTTTACTCTTTCTGTGGTTCTGTACCACCTTGTTTCTTGTTTTCAATTTGTGGTATGAAGAACATCCAAGTATCACTTGGAAGATTTAAATACCCAATTAAAAGTTAGATGCAATTTTATGAAATGCTGCTTTTTTTTTCCCAGGTTGAACATAAGCACGCTGATTTTTCAGAATGAAATCAGATTTTTCTGTAAAGTACCACTTTTTTTCATAACTTTTCATGAGTTTGTTCTGTGGCTGTCGGTTTGTATTTATATTTAGCTACATGCTGAGTCAGAAAGTCAGCAAAGCATTTACGTGCCTCCAGTGCTGTTTAGGTGTTGAGATGTCTGAATTCATAAGGAAATGCCTCCGAAGCGTTTAGTGTAAAAGCCACTGTAGGAGGTTAAATCTCGAGGCGTGAACTTCCAAGGGCTCCTGAAGCTGCTTGTGTCAGGCATGTTCTCCTCTTCTCTGAGGTCTCTGTGTGGCTGGTCCCTACAACCACGCAGGGCAGAGAACTGGCATTCAGGTGCCTGCGTTGCAAGGGCAGTCTCTTCTGGGAGAACGTGACTCCCAAACTCACATGGAGGGCGAGGAATGACTTTTGCAAAAGTCTTGTCACTGATTACCCAGAAAATGGGAGACCTAAGTTCCAGACCCACTTCAGGTTCAGAGATTTTGAACCTACAGGTTCTCCTACTTTTCCAAGAGAATACGGAAACCATCAGGACACAGTGGGGTTTTGGAGAGCATGCAAAGCACAGCTACGCAACCTGATGGGTAAGACACTGAGGGGGAAGCTAAGGCATCTCCTCCTGCTCCATAAATTGGTCTTGTTTTCTACAACTGACTGTCCACAGCAAAATATGCAAACGAAGTTGGCACTGGACTCTTATTTAGGCACCCCTATGTGGGGAGGAGCGCACAGGGCTCTGATCCCATTTCACAGCAGGCTGTAATGGTGCTCCTGAAACAACACGCCTCAGGCCCTGCAGAAACCAGGGGTCTGAACACAGTTCCTTTTTGCTGTTTCACAGGGACTGACTTGGCCATCTCGGGGTTCAGTGGCGGCTACAAAGTTCCTCCTAAGCATCCCGTTCTTCCTCATAAGGTGCACAGGAAGGTTGGATGTGCAAATAAACCTTCTGTCCTGGGTTGGGACACCTAACATTTAAGCAAAGCATGCCCAAGTCATAAGGCTCTTTGCCGAATGTCTGCTTATGTGCTTTCTTGGTTCAGGGCTAAAGGACCCAGCAAACATACTGGATTAGGTGAATCAGGAGTCTATAGCCCTCCCATGGTCAGAAGATTATTTTTTTTTAAATACCTGGAAGTTAAGCAGCCTGTTTGATGCGAGTGGGTGAGCAACGTGCAAGATCCCACCCAGCATCTACCAGTCGCATCAAAGGCAGAGCAGCATTTTGCTGCTTGTAGCACCAAGCCCTGACAGCTTCAGAACAAACACCCGGCGGCACAGAAAGGGTGTTCACTTCACAGGAACTTGTGTAATAAAGCTTCTTCCAGAGTCCTCCCTCAGTTTGCATGATCCTTGCCTGTTATTAAAGTAACATTTAATGAGTAGCAAGTACGTCAGCAGTAAATGTGATGTAGGTACATTACTAAACCAGTTTGTTGTTTCTATTGTTTCAGAGGAGAGAAAAATTTCCATATTTTTTATTATATTTATGCTGGTCTGGCGGAAAAGAAAAAACTGGCACATTATAAACTGCCAGAATATAGACCTCCCAGGTAATGCAGTTTATTTTTGCACAAATTGATTACTAAGAAATGCGGTGTGGTTGAATTCTCCGCCTCATTTACATTCTGTCTCCGTATCCATCATCTCTTTCAGATATCTGCAAAATGATCATTTCAGAATAGTGCAAGATTTCATGAACAATAGCTTTTATAAGTCTCAGTTTGAACTAATTGAACAGTGCTTCAAAGTCATAGGTTTTACACTGGAGGTGAGTGCTGATAACCACTTCTTTTTGGTGATCTTTAATGGCTACCTTAATCAGGAAAAACTTACATAAAGCATTCAAATAATCTCCCTTGTTATTTTCTTCCTTCCACAGTAGTGTGTTTATGTTTCAGGATATTGCATGGTGAACTCTGTTATATTACCACTTATACATTTTTAATGTTTCAAGGCATTGATAAAGTAATAAAATGGGATTAGTCAACAAGACTTTGAAATCAGTGAACACAGCACAGCTGAGTAATTGGGGGGAAAAAAAGGCCTTTGCAACTTAAGTGCATCAAATATGATGATGTAACTATTTATTACTGTATAATTTTAGGCCTGTGGATACGAGCCTCATCTCTGTTTTAAGAGGAAGTCCAGGGTGAGAGTTCTAAAAATTCATTGAGTTGATCTGAGTTTTGATGAACTCAATACATTTTCACAACTCCAGGGGCAAAGTTGAATGAAGTTTTTACGTCCCTTTGGAGCGAATCTCATCACTCAACATTAACTGAACCTATTCTTTCTTTATGATCTCATATCATTGCTGAGCTGGCTATTAAACCCCTCTCCTCAAGCTGTCTCTGGTATAATTAAAATAAAACCAAGCCTCTGGTTTTATAAAGTAGGATGCAGGGGAAGAAAACCCCATCCTGCACCCTTGTTCTCTCTTCTTAGGAGAAGTGGTGCATCACAGCTCTAGTTTACCACAGACTTCATTTATCACAAACAGTGGTAGGAGTATGATCCATACAGTTTCTGAGAAATATAGCAGTAGTGCTGCAGGATGGGTGTATGGTTTAATTTCTTTGATAAAACTGTACGTTGTAAAGAGCTTTTCATAGAAAAATTACTCATTTCAATTAAATATTTCTGGCTTCCCTCACTGTAAATATTTGAATAGCCAGCAGAAAACGTTTATTCACCTATTCTGTACCTCCATCCTCATTTTGCATTGTCGTAGTAGCAGTGGAGTTCACAGTCTCTTTCTGCTCTACATGCTTATTCACAGCTGTACTTAGTAATATCACACCTGTACTGTCACATCCTTTCACAGCTCTGCTTTCACCTTTCCAGAAGCAGCGTGGAAGGGTACGCACAGTTCAGCGCTGAGAGCGGTTTTGTCACAGCACCCGAGACCTTGATAAGCCCTAATTTTATATCGTGAAAAGAAGCAAGTCTGTTTTTATTCCCAGTTCTTTTGTTCACTTTGATGGATGGAAACAATAATCCTGATCATCCAGAAGAGAAGACTGTATCGAAGAGCCAGTTAGAACTAGGTCACTGGCGGCATTGTGCAGTTCTAGCATGCATCTTCACTTGATTAACTCTGCAAGCCACTGTGAGCTGAATCTGTGAAGAATTATCCACTTGTAGAACCCCCACAGTTTCAAAAGCAGGTTGAGTACCACAGGCAATCTAACTGTAGTTCCATGTGAGCCCAATCCATGTTAGCCTGTCTTACTTAACAAGCCTCTCTGAGGCTGTGTTTGCAAGAGTGAAGGAACAGAGAAGCCTTTTTTTCCCTCACTGAGGTTCGGATATAGAAAACATTGCAGAGACAATTTATTTTCAGTGAGAAAAAGATACCATAAGGCAATGAGTTCCTTTTCTAGGTTCAGGTTTTAGTAGTGCAGCCCTAAGCTTTGACATTTATCCCAGTGCACAGAGGAGGCTCTGTATAAGCATGTTCCATGTCTTGGTACGTAATATCTTCTCCGCTCCAATTAAAACTGAGACCTAAAAAAGGCTTTATTTCATTGAAATTTGTTTTCAACTGACTGGCAGGCTTTAATAGTAACTGCTGTCAGTACTCCCCAACTTAAAATCACACTGTTTTATTTCAGGCTGCATGGCAAAATTAATAGGAATGGACTGCCTGAGGTGCACAATAATCATGCTGTATGAGACAGATCAAGCCAGATTTTAAACACACTGGAAAAGGGCACCAAAATGTCAGCAGCTATACTTTCTGTACAGCATAATGGCAGAAGTTAAGCTATCCATTTCTTTGCATTTCATCTGTGTCCCTCAGCTTAAAATGAAAATGATCGCTTTAAACCTAGGTAAACTGCGCGCCAATTATACCAAGCATAATTTTTTAGATTGTGCTTATCTAGTTTGCCTTGCTGTCACTGGAATAACTAATTTATTAACTGCTAGATTAACTTCTGAAAGTATTGAAAACAAGATCAAATCTTCTAGAGCAATTAAGGGCTTTATCTGAGTAAATGATGCCTGACATGGTACCAGCAAACTATTGAATAGTAGGGATAAAAAACACTGTGCAATTTTGAGAAGTCCATCATTATAAAATACCAATCAAATTTACAAAACTACTTCTTATAAAACTACTATAAAACTTCTAAAACTGGTGTTTATAAAATATACTATTACTGCATGCCTCAGAACATATTGTATCACATATTCCAGCTTAAAAACTATTTTTTTTACAGCAACACCTCAGCACTTCTGAGTCAAAAATATTCAGAGGTGATCAAGTTTACACTGATGAACATTCACAGTTCAGATGAACATTCACAGTTCAAATCTAAGTCAAACCTGCAATTAAAGCTTTATTTCATTAATTGCAAATATGATTTTGTCATATATAAGTACTTAAAATCATTTACTGTATATATCCCTTCACTGTCAAAACTAATATTAGTCCTTTTTCAAGGCAGAATCCCTCTTCAGAACCTAATAAATAATTTGAAATTTAAATATGTTTGAGTAAAGTCCATACCAAAGCGCTTTGGTGAGTACACAGTTCATGTGTGATGTTGCCAAATCAGAGATGTGAGGTCTCATTCTTCTCACAGTGAAACTTTTTGCAATGACATTGGTGGAAGCTGTTGCAGATCTATTATTTGGAGTGCCTTTGTAACGTAGATGCAGATTTTTTTATCTTTTGTTGATCTGGGAATTACATTTTTAGACAGTGTTGTGCCTGCAGACACAGGGAAGCGTGGGTATTAATAACCTCTGAATTCCTTTGGTGTAAGAGGATTACGCTCACCACTGTTCTGTGCTTCCCCTACTCCGTGTCAATCCTGTTCTGTAGACAAGTGTAGAAGAGGGATTGGGCTACAGTTTGTCTTGGACTCTTTGCATCTCTTACACTTGAAAGAGTATGCATTCCTAAAATTCACGAGTGTGGGGCAGACAAGAGAGGCAGTGATTGTTCCAGGCTTAGGAACAACACACGCATGCCTGTCACACAAACCAAAGTGACAAATCTCTCCAGCTATTAAGTGTTACATCTTTTTTAATACATTTTGCAGGAACTTGGAAGTGTGTACAGTGTCCTGGCTGCCATTTTAAATGTGGGTAACATTGAATTTTCTGCGGTGGTGTCTGAACATATGATTGACAAGAGCAACATTTCCAATCCAGTAGCCCTTGAGAATTGTGAGTGCTTTGTCTCAATTTAAGATTGTTTTCATTAAGTGTTTTGATAGCACATTTCTTTTATTGCAAGAGAGTTATCAATGAAAACTGTATTCACATGGAAATTTTGCGAGAAAAATTAAATGCTGAAGATAGATTAATTCCAAGCCCACCTGAATTCAAATCCAACAAGAGAAGATTGTCTATGTTATGCACCTTATTTGACTAACCAGTTCACCGGCATTCGGGAAAGATGACTAATACTGCAGATGCCTGAAAAGAAAATCTTTGGAATTTTTCCAAGGTTATTTGAACATTTGATGGAGAACTTCATTAACACTTTGAATAGTTTTTTCCCCAGTTTCTTTCTCAGATACTTATTACTTGTTCCCCATATGTGCCTGTTGAAACATGGCTTATACTCTTTGCAAGGGATACTTTACATTATAGGCTATAGGGAGGCAGAGGAAGGAAAGGGGCAAAGATTCTCGTGGAAGCTGATACTCTTTCTCAGTAGTTACAGCTGGGGAGGTAATGAAGTCTTCATGTTATCTTCTTAAACATTTCCTGCCATAGATAGAAAAATACTGTGGAACCAGGAATGAAGCACTCTTTTTTTGGAGCAAAAGAGGGATAACAATGACTTACATGGATGGATTACAACCGAGAGGGATAGTCACACCTCACAACTTACAGATTCCTGACATAGTCACCTAGATTCCCTAGCATTTCTCCATGGACAGTTTGGAGGGATAGCCTTCTTGATAAAGCAATTTAGAACCTAAAGGCCTCTACTTTGAATCGCTTACTCATTGACTGCAGTGGAAGCTGGGAAGGCTGGTGACTAAATTGGATACTGACAGCTGTTTCCTGTGAAAACCCTCATTAGTCATAGTTGAAGACTTCTATTTGGCCCTTGTTCATAATATGTTGCAATTGCAACCTTGATTGCAAAAATGCCTTTTTTTCCTTCCAAAGACCGCCTCTGAGCTGTGCCTGTGACCTTCCTTCCTAGGTGCGTCCTTGCTGTGCATTCAGGCAGATGAACTGCAAGAGGCCCTCACCTCTCACTGTGTAGTGACTCGGGGAGAAACAATTATTCGTCCCAACACTGTGGAAAAAGCTACTGATGTCAGAGATGCCATGGCAAAAGCTCTGTATGGGCGCCTCTTTAGCTGGATAGTCAATCGCATCAACACTTTACTCAAACCTGACAAACATTTAAGGTAAAAGAAGCTTTTCCAGAATAAAGAGATTTTTTTGTGGGAATAATGCTGTCGATTAGTGTTCTCATCTACTTTTTCTCTGCTACATAGCCACCATGTTAACAAAACACTATTTTATCCCATTGATAGTATGCAGTGAAAATGCAGTAGATACGGAGGATAGCACAGGTGTCTTGTGTTTTCCTGTTGGACCTATGGTCATTTAACCCTTTGTAAATGACATACTAACTACTTTATACTATTTTTCCTAGGACGCAGAGTCAACTCTTAACATTTATGTGTTGATTACATAGGTCAAATTCTGCTCTTATTTGCACCCATGCTGTTGCTTCTGCTGCTCCTGTTATGAAAGTGGTTTCGTTATAGATGTGAGAGTAGTTTCCAAACACATCTGCTGAGGTTAAAGTCCACCCTGCCCTCACAGGGTGACGTTTTGAACACACGGGCAAGAAAGATACCGGGAATGAGGATATAACACATTTTTCAAATTAATGAGAAAAAGAAATAGTATGGCTTATGTTGTAGATCGCGTAGGTGAGGGCCCTCTGTGGCTGGTAACTTGGTGTTTAGAGGGGTTTTATAGATAGAATGTGATTTGTTCTTTTTCGTTTACCTGAAGGAAAATAATGCGCATGTCAACTTCAGTTTGATATAAAATTATATCCTCTTAATTTTTTGTTTCAGCAAATAAGCACAAATATTAGAGCTTTGTTTCCAGTTGCAGAAATGATAATGTATCTTTTAGAATGCCTTACCTAAAATTTCAAACTGAAGTTTTTACTAATAGTACTTCTCTGGAACTTAATTGGTAACTTAAATTCATAAAGTGTTAATTTGATGCATAAAAGGTCTAGCTATTCCTTCTTTATACTTTCATGTTAAAATGAGCAGTTTTAATTGTTGTGAATAAATAATATGGAGTTATATTTAATGACAGCAACCTTTAATTTCAAGATGCTGGTGAGTAAAGCTTGTTTTATTTCAAGAGAAACAAAAAGAACTCCATGTTGTTCCTGTAGTGTAGTCATTTTTTTTACATTAGAATATTAACTAGCAAATATTAATTTAAAAATAAATGTTTAAGTCCTTTAT
This sequence comes from Gallinago undulata, assembly GCA_026546715.1. NCBI lineage: Eukaryota > Metazoa > Chordata > Aves > Charadriiformes > Scolopacidae > Gallinago > Gallinago undulata. Next base: position 17,045,953 of record JAOTQQ010000012.1, on the reverse strand, counting down.
ACGCTTATCAGATGATTCAGTCCTTATGTGATTGAGTGTATCTGGTCTGCAAATACAGACCTCTTTGAATTTATATGCATTTATTGTATTTCAAGCAAAAATTGATCGATATTTTAAGATATACCTGGTTTAACAAAAATTATCCTGTTTAAGTCGCATACAGATTTGGCCCATTATTTCCTTTTGTGAAATAATAATGAAGCTAGTCACTGTAAAGATGGAACAAAAGAAAGTTTATTTAATCTTTGCAGTGGAAACGATGATGGTTTGAACATTGGAATTCTTGATATCTTTGGCTTTGAGAATTTCAAAAAAAATTCTTTTGAACAACTCTGCATCAACATTGCCAATGAACAAATTCAGTTCTACTTCAATCAACATGTCTTTGCCTGGGAACAGGTATGTGTTGAATATTTTGATAAAGGTTTAATGTTGTTGAAATGTAAAACCTTGTCTCAAGAAACTACTTCTCTATAATAGGTTGCAAATTGCAAATTATAAAAAATGTTTTCTGAGTATGTATTTGTAAGCCGTGCTTGGTATTTGCAAGTAAAATGACTACACAAAATGCCTTAAACTTGAAATTTACAGTAACTAAGCAACATAATACAGTGATAATCAGTTTGATGTGAATGCAGTGTTGTTTTCTTGAGGAGTAAGAAGTGATGTAATGTATGATTCTACAGTAAAAAAATAAATGAGTGGTAGCGTAATTTTTAAAGTGCGGTGTTCATAATAGCTTACTAAGAAGCTTAGTGAACACTGAAATTCCATTATTAAAAACAGAAAATCTCGCAATTATTTTGTTCTTTTTCAGGAACTAGATCATCTAAGCTAATTAATGAGGGATTTCATCTAAAGAATTTTATGTAAAACAGAGAACAGGAATAAAATTGTAATAATAGAAGTTTAGGAAATTGAAGCGGAGAGTGAAAAACCTCAAAAAAGATCATCTCAACTTTGTAAATACTTCCTTGAGAATTAAATTAACCATCTTTAAATCATTATTTAATATTTATCAAGTCAAGACCAAGGCAAAGAAGACATCGAGTATCTCAGCCTTTTCCATGTCTTCCACACCTGTGTCTCTCCAGTTCAGAGACCAGGATGTCAGGTGGGACAGTGTCAACTGTTTTGCATAAGTCCAGGTAGATACAGAACATTTTGGCCAGACGTGTATTAATGTAGAGGTTTGTGCTGTCACCATCTGGCAGGAACCATTTGTTCTCTTGCACGTGCCCCACTGCAGAGAAATCAGGGGAGTTATTTTGCTCCTGAGGAGATAAGGAGGAAAAAATGAACTTCTTGTTTTGACAACATACAGCTTACTCATTTCTTCTCGTGAGAAATTAGTATAACAATTACAGACCTTATGAAAGCAGAAGGTGAATCTCTAAGTATGTTGGTTTTACTCACTCCTGCTCATTCTCTCATTGATTTCATTAACTCACATGCACGTACAAAGCATCAAGATGTGTGTAGTCAAGTGATCTGGCCAGGATCATTTGTGAGTAACACATAGGATAAGGAACACCAACTAGCAAATTGTCATCATCTTTCTTGCTGAAATAGTTGTTGGACAGATCTTTTATGCCCTTTAGAAATTGGCAGTTCTTTGCCTCAGAACCTTACTTATTTCAAGCTCTGTAATCTTTAGGCAAGGTCAGTACCTGTTTTCGCTTGTTTGGAATTTATACATCCTTACGTCTACCGTCTGTTTCCTTAGTGGGAAGGGGAAAGGTGTAGGTGATGTGCTGTAACCTTGCAGTCATCCTCCTGGTGTCAGATTTAGAGGGTGTTCCACTCCCTAGCTGTCTGGGCTGTGTTTTTATGTGAGTGAAGTCCTTCTGGTCTTGATATAAAGAACACTTTCCACAATTTTATTGCTGCGAACAAATGTTCTTCATTCAAATCACAGGCCATTCTTCTAATACTCTTTCTTCTGGTGCTTATATGCACTATTCCATTAATAATTCATTTATACCAGTGATAATATTCCTGTTATGAGTGTTCACATCCTGCCTGTAATACCGACCAAGTAAGATGCCTACTGTAATTTACATGACACCACTACACCAGATTATATCAAGCTTCATTATATTATCTTGTAGTAGTCTCCAAAGGCATTACTACGGCACTGCAGAATGAGCTATGGAGATGAAGTTTGTACAAGTGTGGGTGTAAATCCCCCCAGCTTTCAGAACCAGGGAATGACAAATATATTATTGTGTGTTACAACCCAATGGCACAGGATGATTTGTGTTATGATTCATAATCTTTATAAGACATCAGTCTTCACTTATCTATAATGTGGTTATTCAAGTTTTACATCATAAAAACAGCCTTGGAGGAAGCAGGTGGCTTAAGAATCTTTTCTGTAAGGACCTTCCTGCACTAGCACAAGTAACGTACCTTAATTGTAAATATGGGCACTCCCTGCAGACAAGTAAGAGAAAGCTGTTTGCAGGAAAATATAAAATAAAATTCTAAAATTTTCTATACATGGAAAAAAAGAAAATATTTTCAAAATCACGTGACTGAAATTAAAAGTTCAGCAGATCATTGTTCTTGCTCGTGGTATAAAGTATCACTTATAGAAAAGCCAAACAAGAGGGTGTTTGCCCTCTGATGTGTCTGCCTGACTTTGCACACATGGAAGGGTTTGAGTCTTTGATAGTAAAAGACAGGAGTTATGTTTAGAAGGCTCATGACATCAGTCTCTGAGACCTTTGAGTTGACTTTTCATTAGCCCAAGCTGACTGACATGCTGATGGAGCCATCGTGTTGCTGGGGACCCAGGCTCGTATCTCTCCACAGCCCTGTGTGGGGCCAGAGAGACATGTTGGGTTGCTCTGTACTCTCAGAAATCTCTGACACCACCCTGCATTGCACCCAGTAGATGTCATCTAAGATGAGTGGGGAATTTAATTCCTTTTGTACTTCCCCCAAGAGAAGTAAAACTCACAGGTACATTATTTCTTCATTTTTCCCCTTTGCCCAGTTCAATTCATCTAATTCCATGTGAAATTAGATGTAATTTGACAGTGGGAAGTCAAGGCCTAAAACAGTTGATTATAGTCTAGTTGTTAATTAACCCGATTCAACCTAGTAAGTAGTGAACCTGGGGAAGGGGAATAATTTCTTGGCAACTTGAGCAATGAAGCCAAATAATTAATGAACTCATAATGCTAAATCATACTTTCAGTGTTGCAGGTGACATGTTTTTAGCTGTGGCATTGGTTCTTTTATGTATCTGAACCTGAAAAGTGTTCAGTTTTCTTTTCTTTGGAAATGTGACCTATAAAAATATGGCCTCAGAAGTGACAGGAATGGTAGGAAGTCATGGTGGTACCATCACCACCTGAGGCACAGGGTGTCTGTTAGAGCAGAGTGTCTGTGTGCCGAAGCGGAGAACCCAAGTCAAAATTAAGGGAATTTATTCTTTATCGTTGACTTAATATTTGCACTTAAGAATAAAGGCTTTTAGGCCTGAGTGTCATCTTCTTTCCCTAACTTAACAGAAAGGCTGAAATGGGGAGTATATCTTAAGCTAGTTTAGATTCCCAATGATCAGTGGAGACAAATAGATACGTTTCTGTATCCACTGGGTGGAAATGTGGGCTTTCCACTTAGGCACTTATTTTGTGTCTAATTATGTGTTAAGTGGAATGAATGCTGGCACAAGCTTTTGTTAGGTTAATATTAAGCAAAGCACAACTTTTACACCTTCAGTCCTGTCATCAAGTTGCTTCTCTTACATATAAGGTATTGATGTACATTCGTTCTTTGTCAGCTCTGTGATGTGCAGGCAATGTTGGACAGCAAGACAACCATTTCTTTCCCATTTGTGATTCTCACATAAAAAGTAAAAGGTGTAATGTCAAATACATAAAATATTTTGGAAAGTAGCAAATTTACTGTCAGTTGCAAGGATGCTACTTTTTGCACTAAATATATGCAATGTTTATTTTATATTCATATGACAGTTTAATCTGCTTTAAGCTGGAAAAAGTTCATTCTGAATAAATCTCTGGTGTTCCCATTTAAACCAAAGTGTCATCATAATACTTCCTCAGCAAAATGCCATTGCCTGTTTTTATTAAATATGAAGACCATTTCCTAATGCATTAAATAATTCTTTTGCTATTAAGTGAAACCAGGTTGCACAAGCTAATATTATCTTGTTTTGATCATAGAAAAGATACCATGCCATACCGAGTTGAGACAGGAACCTGAGTGTTAGTGTAATTCAGTCATTCCTTTTGACATCTCATCCATAGGAATACTTTCTAGTGGATTATGCTTTAGAATTTCAATGAGCAGCTGCTATTTTTAGGAGCTTTCTTGTCATAAAACATCATGGAGGATTGCAGAATCCTATAGTTGATTCAACTTATTAATTCTAATAAGATCTATTTCATTACAGTTTTATGATGTGCATCGTTAAGGCTTTTATCCTTGCTGCTTGTATTCTAATAATACGGTTGAAGACCAGCGTTGCATAAGAAAATGTAATATGGTATCTTATTTCTGAGCCATCTGTCACAGTGATGCCTG
>JAOTQQ010000012.1:17003926-17032247 GCA_026546715.1 Gallinago undulata | reverse complement strand
ATGAGTTAATTATATTTACACTTTTCTGTTATTATTTTCTGTAGTGGAAATCTGTGCTCAGATCATGGTAGCTAATGAAGATTCAGCTTCAGCCCTACTGGTGTACTGATACTCAGAAATCTATGGGTGATTGAGAAAAGCATCTGCCACCTCAGACTGAGTGGGGAAAAAAATTATCCATTAGCGTGTCCTGCTTGTTTGTGTTCGATTGGCACACTAGTGATGAAGCTAATTAAGCACTTTGCTGCATGGTGCAGCGTCTGTCCGGAATGGAATTGCACATTTTAATAGGAAACATATGGCTTTTGACGTCCTACACTAGGTTCATGTATCCAACCTACTGCTGAACTGCATTACCTACTGGCTTCCTCTTTCTGCTGATTTGGGTTGAATCTTGAGGAATGAGCCCCTTCATTTGTGTTTTAATAATATTCTCCCTTGAAGCAATTTTACAAAACACCAGTTAAAGTTGTTTACAGCCAGATTGACCTCAGTTGGCTTGGGGAGCTACAAACGGCACCCCCTCTGCTGACCTGGTACCCTGGTGAGGTGGGAAAAGTGCAAGTTGGGAACTGTGATTTTGTTTACTTCTAGTTTTGCCCCCCTCAAAGGTTTCCTCTTGAGAGGGCAGCTAAAGTATCACCATTGACCTATGCAATGAACAGAACATGCTAGATTAGAGCAGTGTAAGCAGCCCCTCTTCTAGGGTGGCTTTAGTTTCCTCCAGTCTAATGAAGGGGATGGCAATATTTACTGGCTTGCTGCTCTCCCACTTCCCATCTTTAGATGGATATTTACTCTCTAGGTGAATAAGGATCTTCAAATAGGTGACAACAGGAAAAAGTGGGCTGTAAATACCTAGCAAGACTCCAAGAGAAGCAACTACATGTGAGGAGAGTTTCTATAATGTGTTAGACATTATGGCAGTTTTGAGAACTGCCCAGTTTGTTCTGGGTGGAATTTGGTGCATCCATTTGCAGTCAGTGTTTCTCTCAAGTAGTATCTGCTAGTAACTTAGAGAACTTACCATTTACTTCATTAAAGTACAAGTTTACTGAACTGTAAATGGGGTTTGGACATAATTCTGATCATATGAAATAAAATTTCAGCTACATGTGGACCTATATACAAGTTTTATAAATACCCTAGTGGCAGATATCTTGTAACTTTCTTGCAGTATTCTCTGATGGATTTGTTATCCAAAATGGTCGTTGGCCAGCCTCATTTTGTCAGGTGCATCAAGCCAAACAACGACCGGCAGGCAAACAAGTTTGATAAAGAAAAAGTGTTGGTTCAGCTGCGTTACACAGGAATTCTGGAGACAGCAAGAATTCGAAGACAGGGTTATTCACACCGAATACTGTTCGCTAACTTCATAAAAAGGTAACACTGATGTGAAGAAGCCTTTTTTTCTTCTATCGTTGCTGTCCAGTGTTTGCTAATCATCAGCAGTGCCTTTAGTATGGTCTGTAAAGAAAAAAGACATTTTAAAGACAAAGGCATTTCATGTGACAAAGAAGATTACAGACTGGATGACAAAGAGTAGTTCAGGCTCAAGATTAGTGATCCATTTTGCATTAGTAGGGAAAGATGATGCATCTCAGGATGATGATTTCAGGCTCCCTGCACATTTGGGTAAAAAATTTCTTACTTGTAATCTGCAAGTTTTCTTCAAATACTTGTGATTTAGGAATGTAACGCTTCAAATTAAAGCCGAGAAATTGAAGCAATGGCATCCAAGGAGCACGACAGTTTCTCTAGCTCCTGACATTCAGCACTGTGCATCATCTGCTTGTGCAGGCTGGGTCATAATTAGCTAATCTAGGGCTGAAAAGTTCATTAAGTGCATAATTTTGTTTAAAGTATAATTTCTAAGTATTAGTAACTTGCTAAAGGTAAAGAACTCACTATGGTTTTATAATTCCTTTAACAATCTCTTCTTTCTCTGCCCCCCACAATTAATCCTGAGCGCTTAATCTATACTTCTGTTTTATAAATAAAGAGCCTGGGTGTTTGCTCCATCAGAACTGAGGTTTATGGAATGGAGAGCAAAACTGGGAAGAAGCAAGCAACATTATTACTGTTTTGGAAGAGTGCACCATGGGCAAAGGTAGTTAGCACTGCACCAAGATGTGCTGAGGCTTTTGGTCATGCTTTTTATAAAAAAATTTTACTGTTCAGGTAAAAGAGAGGAAAGTGGTGAACAAAACGGGGTAGGTCTCCAAAGAGCATGCCCCTGATTGCAGTGAGACTGTGCAGATCTCCAGCACTGAGGATATGGCCCTAAACAAGAAAGGATTTTTATTAAATATCTGTGTCCTTGTCTTTTTTTTTCTTAATACTTTAGAATTACAGGTAGATCTAGGATAACAGAAAAATTATTTTGTTAGAATAAAAATAAGCCAATTCATTGTGTAGTAAAAAAAAAAAAAAAGAAAAGAAAAAGGTAGAAATTGGTGATAATGCAGGAATCAACATTGTCTCTTTTTTAATATTTCATGAGGAAATTGTTACCATTTAAAGCTGGTACAATCCCAAGCTTTGTGTATAAAGGCTGAATAACAAGAAAAAAATCAGAATGTACTGTCAGGAAGCACACATAATTCATGTAATTGTCCTGAATTAAAAAAAAAAAAAAAGAAAAAAATAGGTATGATTCATTTTGTTATGGAGCATTTTGGAAAACCCTCGAACACACAAGAGCTTTACTACCCAGCAGCTGAGCTGGTATGTTACAGGTAATTTTTATGCATGAGCATCCTGACCTCTTTTTCCAGTGAGAATTGGTTCTAATGAATTTGTCAGATTAAATGCTTACATATGATATGTCATAGCAGCACGTATATGTTCCAAAAAAATCTGCAAAGCTGAATCCAATGAGGTAACAAGAGCTGGGACGCATCTCATGTCATGTTAACTATCTCAAAGGTAGATGGTCTAGTACGTGAGATAAGATACAAAATTTTCATGACATTTCTAGATAGGAATTAAGCTAATTTATGCAGAAAAGCTTTTAAAATATTTTTATTTTGCCACTGAAATAATTTTCGCAGAATGCAGAGAGTCAGAGCAGCAAAGACCTGGTGTAAAACGCTACTTGGGTTGCACACTTTTAAAAAGCCTTCTGATGTTGATATAGAACTAAACAACCCTCCAGGGTGCACAATGTGTCACTCATCCACTTTTGACTGAGTTTCTCGGTACTGCATATAAGTCACAGTGATTTCTTTCGTATGCTGTTTTGTTTTTTTCATTGCTATGTTTTCTTCCGTGCAACTGCTTTTATTATTTAAACCAATGGTTTAAATGTATTTGCATCTACTGCTTGCTATTAATGGAATAATAATGTCTTTAGGTATTACCTCATCTGTTACAAAACAAATGATGATCCTCCAGTCAGCCCGGAAACCTGTGCTGCCATCTTGGAAAAAGCCCGTCTTGACAACTGGGTTCTTGGAAAAACTAAAGTAATTTTTAAATATACTGTATCTGCATTATTGCAGTATGTCAATGTTAACTTATCAAGCAAATTTTTTTCTCACCCATTTGGTTGTGGTAGCTTTTGGTCTCTATTGATTTAAAAAAACCCACCCTTTCCTGGGTACTGTTGTTCCCTGATATCTGGCTGAAATCTTGACCCTGCAAAGTATTAAAATTTAGTGAGGCCACAGCGCAAAGCAGTATGTGACAACAACACTGTTTGCATTTCCTTTCAAAAAATGTGGTAATAAGGATCCCAGAGAGCTTAGTCCAAGATTTCTTAAGGAAAGAAGTTATACTTCTTCCCCGGAGCAATCAGACTCACAAAGGGAGAGGAAAAGGCCAGAGGCCTCTGTGACACTTTGCTGACCGCTGGGGGAAGAGACAGCAAGATGATCCCATATATGTGAAGTGGGGTAAAGACTTTAGTATAAAGTGAACACATTTGTTCCCATACTCTTGCTTTTGGTTCTAGCTCACTAGTCTCCCAGGTGTGCCAGAGGAGGGACACCCACCCACCCTCCACTGACAGATCTCAGGAGGTCTGCCAGAGAAAAGAAGCAGCAGGCGACTCCTGCACCAAGTCTCTCTCTTTGCTAATGTGACAGAAGTGCCCAGGAAGGATATGGAGAGAGACAGAGATGGATCCTAAACTGTGTGAAATCACCTCAGAAACAACTGTTCTTGAGACATCTTCCTGCATAGGTGGGACAGAAGGCCTGGAGTTACCTCCTCCTCTGTCTTCATATTCCCCTGCTGTGAGGCTTCATATCCCTCTTAGTGAGGCTAATAATGGACAACATAAAGCCAAAGGAAGCAAATCTTGAGATGTGAGATCTGTAGCTTACGTTTACTTTGATTAGGGTTAACCTGTACCAACAAGCGATCAAAGATTGGAGAAATTCTGCAAAATAAGCATAATTATTGTCTTAATTGCACAAGCTATTTCTACATACTTTATTTTATCCCAATATACACCAGGAATGTGTCTGTATCCCTCGTGCTGGAGTAGTTTTTCAGGGGTTATATAAGCTTCATGCTTGCTAAAAGCAATTTAGTAAATAAACAATGCCTTAGTCTTAAAATTGGAAAGCAGAGAGGTTGAAGGTTTCAGATTTGGATCACGTTTATGCAAGATAAATCAGATTTGGGAGGTTAACAAAGCTGACAGCCTCATAGTTTTGAAAACAGATTTATAGGTACAGGCTCCAAGTTTTGCACTGAGACTTTAAAACATCTTCCAACGAAAGCATGAGCAAGCAGGGACTGGCAAAAGATATTGAAGGAGGGAGTAAAGTAAACTAATACCCCAGCCAGTCAAAGTGCTATCTTTAAGAAAAATGATCCTTTAAGTACTACAGCTAAAGAGTCTGTTCATCGTTTGGAACCAACTTGTAACTCTTGTTGGTGTTAAATGGATTGTGTAAATACAGGGCCTTGGAGGGTATTTTAAATTTTCACCTGTCTTCTTACTCTTTTCAAGGTATTCCTCAAATACTACCACGTGGAGCAGCTAAATTTAATGCGGAAGGAGACAGTTGACATGATTATTTTGATTCAAGCTTGTGTCAGAGGGTGGCTGGGTTCAAGGAGATACAAAAAGATAAAGGAACAAAGGGAAAAAAGTGCTATTAAAATACAATCAGGTATTAACTTAAAAATATTTTACTTTTTATTTAAAGCTAGTGCATGTGTACAGCTGATAAATGAGTATGCATGCTGGATGTGGTTTTTGCTGTTTTCCTATTGTTACATTTGACAAAATATACACCTAGTCATATCTGTTCTTATGAAGAAAACTTTGTTTTAACCAGATTTAGACAATTTCTGTACTGAAGTTACGTTTATCAATGTTACATTTTAACAATGGAAGGACGTGATTGCACAGATGATACTGTTACTAATAATATTCTAGCATGCTCTGACAAGGTTGTATGATATAATAATGAAAATAAAATGTATTAACCATCCTAGATAATAAGACCAATTACACTGTTGATGGAGACATCAACTAAAATTTTTAATGCATTTAAAACATCATCTTATTTTACATTCTGATTATCTTGTATTTTCTATTAATTTCATTCATAATAACATCACTCACCAGAAAACGTAGCTTTTATGTAGATTTACCTCTTGTGCTTGTTTGCTGTTTTTTTAAAGATAAAGCCTGTAAAATACTTATGAATATTTTAATGGAGTTCTGTAATTCCTTCCAGACTTCTTTTTATTTTACAGCCGTTTGTTTACTTAATGGATTATTTAATTTTTGACATCTCTTTTCAGCTTACAGGGGTTTTGTTGCTCGTAAAGAATATGCAAATGCAAAAAAAAATAAAAAAGTGGAAGAATATATTATTAGACTTCAAGCAAGTAAGAATTGTTTGCTTTCGTGGCTTTTAATGTGCTATCCATACACAATATGTTGATCCAGATTCTTTGCTATTACCTAGCTACACTTATTAACTATGCTCATTTACGCATTCTGAGGTATAATTTATCTATTATGTATCTATATACAGGGCTTGAAATGGGTCGATGTATTCTATTACCTCAGAGTGGCTTAGGGGTATTTTCCAGAGCTGTGAAATGCAAGCCTTTTCACTCCTAGCCTGAAATGTCTGAAGTATTACCACTGGTATTGTAGAAGCTGATACTGATGATACCGTCTCCCTACAATGTGTGTATGTGTGCTGTTCTATTGGGAACAGGCTATGTTTGAGAAGACTGAAACCTGTAATTCCACTCATGTCTCGGGTCCTTTTTTGTCATTGCCTAATCCAACCTAGCAAAATATTCCTGCTCTTCTGCAGCCCAGATGTACGCTATGTGACATCCCTTTTTACTCCCTATATTTCTGTCTGCCCCATCCCTGCAGGGAAGTCCCCGAGCCCGATGCAGTCTAGACAGCTCTGAAATGAGCAGTAGGACAACTAGAGAGGCACGGGTCTGAAAACAGCTGGCACAAATCTGCACAGCACTTTCAGTAATTACAAAGATGGGAACCCCAAATACAGGCTATTGCTGCCAGTACCCAGGCTATCTAAATTTAAACTACCTCAGATGTGCCCTCATGAGTATGTACTGACACCAGTGCTGGTTTTAATCAATCAGATGCATCTGTTAATTGTGCTGAGCCAATGTTAGCATGTACTGAAGAGCACTTCACTGCAGTCAGTAGAACTTCATCAGTGTACAAAACAATCTAAAACCAGAATAAAATCCAGTGATGTGCCAAAAATAATTACACATCTGAAAGTTGTCAATTATATTTGGATATTTAGCAAATGTGAAAGTATGAATTTGCCTCTTCGCTCTCTTTCTTGATCTCTCCAATGTTTCTTCTTGTCCACCTTCTCTGTCCCAAATGCACTTTCATTTCAGTTTTTTTTCAGTGTCTAAGAAGCCAGAACAAAATGGAAGTCCATTTTTATTTAGCTCTCTCAGGTTTTTTCCCCTCATTTATTTCTAAATGAATATAAAACTCCTCTTCCAGTTTGAAAACAAAGCTTAGACAGCTGCTATCTCATGATAAAGTTCTTGGGAAACTTCAGTGGTGAATCAGAATAAGTCTAAAAGGACCAGACTTAGCTTATATTGGCATATCTACTGACAATGTAATGTGATTTATTTCAAAATAACTCCTGTTGAGTTGCTTTTATCTGAAAATGGAATGAGGATTGGCTCAGAAGCCCAAGAAATTCTAGAATTATCCCAAGTACATTACAATTTTCACTTTTCTAAGGCACTGTCAGACTGCAGTATAAAAGCCAATTGTGCCACTTCCCATAAGTATCTGGGTTCCTTTACCATATATCCAATTATCAAGATGTAGTTTATGTCCCTTTTATAAAGTGCTTCTTACACTGAACCACTGCGTCTAGTGGAGCCCAAGTAGGTCTGGATTATGAGTAGGGAATGCTTTCTAAAGCAAATAGTTGTATGAATGTGGTAGAATAGACTGCCTATGCTCTCTTCCCAATCTTCAGTGAGCTTGACCTTTCCCTGTGATGCAAAACACTCTCAGCACAGTTGAGTAAGAGCTATCTACCATCTCCTCAGGGTACTTAAATCACCAGAGTCCTCCGTCCACATCATCTTATTATGGCATTTGGAGTTGGAGTTCAACAGAAATCTTTTGAGAAAATACTATGTTCCTTTTATTTTGCCAAGGATTAGCACATTTGTGCTGAATCCCTGGAATTGCAGACTTGTCCAAATCATAGCACTGTGGAGACTATGCCAATTCCCATTAGGAAACTATTTGCGAGTTCAGGAATTTTTGAAGCAACGTTCAGTTTCTGATTAAGACATTAATGTAGATGTGTATAAATGACTCAGAACTCCTCTTACAGTCAGCAGAGCCTAGAGTTTGATACATTTTACTCAAAACCATCAAAAGCTTGGCTCATTTGCCCCCACGTTGGTATCTAGTCTCATTTGAGATGCCCTCAGTTTTCCTGCCTGGCCTCCAGCTTTATTTCATGTAGGTATACCCAACTTTCTCTCTCCACAAAGTTACCTCTGTCTCGTTCTTTCCGCCAGCTCCATGCAGATGCCTTGGCTATCCTGGAGCACTTCAGATGACACCAGATACCTACATGCCAGCAACTGCATCAAGCCCCTAGTGACTAGTCAGTGTCTACATGTCTCAGGGAAGACCCATATTTGAGTCTTTATTCATCCTGGTTCGGACCAGAACGTTGAACTTGTGCATCCCACGAAGCACAAGTAGCGAGTACCCTTGCCGCAGCACACCTGGTTGCTGTGGAGCTCAGCACATCTTTCATGCTGAGCCTTTTTCATTCTGAAGAATGAGGTTTTGCAAAAGGAGCATGAGCTAAGTCTTCTGTAACTGCTGAGCTGTAAAATTTTCAGTTTCTCTCTGATCACTCACCGAATGTTCAACTAGTTCCGAGTCTGTCCCAGAAGAGAGCCTGGCAATCTCTATAGCCTGATAGTCAGACATTTCCCAGGGAAATGAAAGACTGACTCAAATCAATTGCCTGAATCAGGCAAAGCAGGTACATGAAGCTGAGAGCACTGTGTTCTAGAGGCACCTCTATAGCACTGTGCTTCTCCTTCATTCTGCCTCTTCCTGTATTTTCTTTAGTCAAATACAATGCGAAGAAAGAGCTTGTTTGTATCTTCATGTAGAATGGATACAGCTTTCTGAAATCTCAAAAAAGTTTTGTGAAAGAGAATAATTTCACAAGAAACATAATCATAACAACCACCCCAATCCGTATTTCCTTATTGTTTTTTGTTTAATGCTGTTATCATTTGACTCTGAAACTTATGGGACACGCATTGCTTGTTGCCTAAGATTGTTTTATATTACAATTTGTATCAGTTGCCAGAGGATACTTACTCAGGAAGAAGAGAAAAGAACTAACTGAGACAAGAAACAAAGCAGCAATAACAATTCAGTCTCACTACAGGGGATATAAGGAGAGGAAGATCTTCAAAAGGAGGAGGTAGAGTTATTTTCTGTCTCTTATGTCACTCAGATGTCACTCAGACCCTTTTCAGTAGCTATACTGCTGAAAAGCAGCGATGTAAGCTAAAAGTGGAGCAAATTAGGATTATTCTAGGTATGTATGCAGATGTAATACACATTTATGTGGAGGTTTTTAATGTCAGTAGCCAATTTTCTCATAGTTTTAAGGCCGGGGAATAAAGGCATATTTAGGGGAAAGATCAACAATATTGTGCTTACCTGTAATTTTAATGTAATCTGTAGGTTAGTCTATTTGTGGAACTAGCTCATCATAAAAAACCCAGCCAAGCGAGGAATAGGTGTCTATCTGCAAGGAATTGTTCTCATTTTAAGTCTTGCTCAGATCAAACAGCTAAAAGTCAGGTGAAGTGAATCACAATCAAAGTATCTCCACAATGTGGTTGTAGTCCCAGTCTCTGAAATGAGCTAGTAGCATTTTGCTCATCACCATCACTTTTAAAATTGATAGCATTTAAGCAGGTGGAGACTAGTTTAGAGAGGTGGAAAACTGCTGTGAAGGACTCCAGAGTCTTTCAGAGGGAAGGAACAGGTTGGCGGATTTCACCTGGAACTGAAGTTTTATTGATGGTAACAAAGGCAGGTTAGAGACTTGGTCTTTTAAATTTGACCTGGAACCTATGCCCAGGATAATTATTTTTGCATTCCTAGCATGACTTGAGAAAGTTTTCTTTCTTGAATATGTTTAGGATTGTGTGTATTTATAAATATTTGAGGTACTAAAAAGTTTCTGCCTTATGTGTTTGTTGACATTTAAATGAATTCTTTACTGTTTTATCAGCTCTCTTGCAGCCTAGATTGTCCCCCTAGCAACTTTCTGTGAAAAGTTTAACAGGGATATCCCTTTTTACTTTAAGAAATAATAATAATCAGAAAGACAGAGATTTGTTTGCTGTCTTTAATTCCAGCTACATGAACTAAATCTTTCCCATGTTGCAATATATCAAATTGGCATTTAGTACACAAACACCGCCAAATGTAGTTGTAAAATTGTCACTATCCTTCATCTCAATCAGCTATAATTTTTGCCCAAAACTCTGTTCCATTCAGGGAATCACTGAGAAAGAAACAAACTGAAAATGCAGCATCCGCTAGCAAAAAGGAAAAGGATGAAGAACTTCAAGATAATGAGGAAAGTCCAGCTGGAGTGAAGAGTGCCCTTCCTAAAACAGAAGAAGAAGCAGCTGTCATTGTTCAGAGCCATTACAGAGGCTACAGAGTCCGTAAAAATATAGAGGAACAGCACAAAAAAATAGCAGAAGAAGAATTATCTGCTGTGGAATTCCTTGAAGCACAACTGCAGCCAGCTCAAAATGATACACTGGAAGAAGCAGCAAATGAGGAGACTCAAGATGAAGCTGATGCTGTTACTGACAATGAGTGCTCTGGGTACAGTCACACAGAGAATGTCCAGGAGCAACAGAAAACACCCACTGAAGGAGAGGGAGCTTCTGTGGAGCAGAACCCTGCAGTTGGTGAAGTTGAAGAACAAGCCTCTTCAGAAAAACTGTCCGGGAAATCTGTCAAAATCACAGCTGAACTTGGTCCCCAGCAAGAGCAAGGTAACCAAGGCACGCTCAGCACCGATGGGCAAAATCAAGAATCTGCCATGGTCCAGCACAGGACTGACAGAGATGTGGAAGGAAACCACCTGAAACATGAAGCAGTGATGCCTACAGGATGTAAAGGAATTATAAGAAAGGAATCGCTAAGAGGCTCAAGGAAGCAAGTTGAGGCAGACAAACAAGGTTCAGAAGACAAAGAGAAGGCAGCAGTGGTTATTCAGAGCAGTTACCGGGGTTACAGAAGGAGGGGACAACTCAGAAAAGAAGGGAAACTACCTTGCAAAAGCCAAGAGAAAAGTATAAAGGAGCCAACAGAAGCAGTACATGTTCAAAATAATGATCCCCAAACAACAAAAGATAGGGAAGGCACCAGTACGGAGGCTGAAGACTCTAAGAAACTGAAGGGAGACTCGGAGAAAGAGGCTTGTGATTTGGCAGCCTTTTCACGGCAGGTAAGAACCTTATAAACTATGTATGTTGAGCGTAATACTCTGAGCAATGACAGAATAGCAAAGTTATTTTACTGGCTTCCGTGGCTCTCTTTAAACTGTGACTGAGATTTTGTAATGAGTGTTCTATAAAAATGCATATTTTGGGTTGCAAGAGAAAATACCCTTTTCAGAAAGGAGGGAAAGACAAAGTCAGAGCACTGGCAAAAATAATGTTAGTTTTAACCTGGTTTAGATTAAGTGCAGAAACTTTGCCTTTGTTTGTTGAAATGTGTGTTTACCTTGCAAGATACTTAATTCAATAAACTTGCAAATAGTCTCTCTAAATGAAGCTAAAAGTTGCACCCTCAATGTCAGGGACTCACACACGTGCAGAGAAATATGCCTACAGCTGTAGAAGCTGGTTTGCATCAGCAGGGCACCGTCTGCTCACGTGTGAACAACTGTGAAGTAGCTGCAGGACTGGGCTGCAGTGTGGAGTTTCTTACATGTCTTCCTTTCCTTCTTTTTTGTTTCTTCGCCTTTGTGTTTCTTTTTTTCTTCTTTCTTATTTATTCCTTCTTTTTTTATTCTTTTTTCCTTTTTTTTTCTTATTCTTTTTTTATTCTTTTTCTTCTTTTCCTTCTCTTTTATTCCTCTTTTTTTCTTTTTTTAAGGGGAATGGGGAGGTAAATGTGGTAAGGTTCTAAACTGCAGGAGAGGGAGCAATAGCTTTACGTCATTCTCTGAACCACTATTTTACCTTTGATAACCTTGGAACACATATACTTATTCATATAATATTGTAAAATCCTGTGTTATATTTTTCAGATATCAAAATTATCCGAAGACTACTTAGCATTGCAGCAAAAATTGAATGAAATGATATTATCACATCAGCTGAGACCCGTGATGCTGTCCAAAGATAAGCAAGCTAATGGCCGACTCCCTTCTCATGTTTGTCAGTCAGGTAATGGTGAACCTTACTGTTGGCAGAGTTTCCATTTGTAAACATGACTGTCAAGAAATGACTCCTAGTCTTATTTTAAAGGCCAGGGAACCAGTAGATGAGTTGGCTCTAGCTTATCGTATAACGCAGCATACATTTTTTTACTAAGCCCCATATCGGTACATGTATGGAACATAGTTTCCAGAGAAATATCCAACACTGGTTGGGATTTACATGTTTGCCGTATTCTTGGTATTTTGTTTCAGTGCTGTTTAAAATTGGTGAATGAATCATTGTGAGATCTAGACATAGCATCTCTAGGAATACATTTATTTGGTAAAAAATCCACATTGGCTCTTTTTTACTCATATGTTACTCAACTGTGTGTGCTACTGGTAAGATATGGGACCATGGTTTAAAAACAAAATATTTTTGGGGTACTATGTCAAACAATTTACCAAAGTTTATCACGTATATGCTAAGAAAAGTTTTAGCTATCCACAAGTGCAACTGAGGCTATCAAAACTTGTAACTCCTACCCACGTTGGTCAGTATGTCCTTAGAATTACAAGGAAAGCTTTATAAATAATTGGCATCCATTTAACTCACACACTTAGGACAACATTACCTCTGAAAATGCACTCCAAAGTTATTTATATTCCAGTTAACGTGGTCAGTGGGGGTTCCCAAAATAGAAGCACGCTTGGTGCAGGTTAGGTGGCAGTGAGTACTGGGAGAATAAAGGTGGAAGACATGGGATTCGGAGCAAGCAGATCATGAAAATCTGTGCCCTATAGAGAGGTCCTCAGGGAGCTGTCTGAGCTGCTCAGTCCTCTTCAGCTAAACCTCTAAGCGTACACTGCCTGCTGGTAGATAATCTGTGCAGTTCAGCCTGTTTCCAAGACCAATGTGAGAAGAGAAAACAAATGTTAAATGGAAAACTAAGTGCCATGATCTTTCATTAAAGACAGAGCAATGTTTGAGATGGTCATTAATGGGTTTGTACTGAGTTCTCCATGAAATAGTGCTATTTTTTTACAAGATTATCCAGAGGAATCAAAAATGCATTTTGCGGAAAATAACTCTTGGTGCTTACACATTTTCCTACAGAAGCTGGAGAAGAGAGGTAGATAGACAGAGGGAGAGGGAATACACAAACCCCTGTGTTATCAGTTAAAGGTCTCTTTACTTACAAGTGAAGCAAGAGAAAGCGTATCAGTATGTTCATGCCATGTGCAAAATGGAGCAGTCTACCCTTCACGTTACAGGAGGCAAAAGGATGCCAGGGTTTGTCACCGGTGCATGCAGCCCTGCTTAAAGTGGTGACCTGTCAGCCACTTCACTTCCCTTTGTCTCCGAAAATATGCCCGTGTTCCGTTCATTTAGGTTGTGCTGCCTACAGCACAGGAGTTATCAGCATTTCTTCCTGTATGCAATGTCGTAAGGTTACTACATATAACAAAGACTTAAGGTAATGGTAATGCTGCAGTTAATGGTAATGCTGCAGAGTGTTATGCTGAAGAGGAGCAGGTAGACATGGTGAGCAATCAACTGCCTATTAACCAGGGAGGAGCCTTCCTGTCATCTTGCCTACATTATGCGTTACAGGACCATTTGTACACACACATTTGCAGAAGGATATGGTTTTACTGCAGGTTTTCCTCTAGGGCTACCTTTGCTTTCCTGCCCTTACGAAGGCAAGGATTGTTGAGCTTTAGCTGCTCTTTAAATCATACAGTATTTACGTATTTGCAATTACTTTGGTCATTTGCATTTATTTATGCTTATTCCTCAGCTTCACTAGTTTTATATGTCTTTTTACAGATATAACACATGAATTGTATTTTACAGCTGTATGCCAGATCAGAATACTTGTCTGCCCTCATCTGTGGCTAGGTGGCTGTTGTTCAGTCTGAGAATTTACCTGCTCCTCTGATTAAATCTTTTGTTACGTTGCTGCCCACGGAACGGGAGGAACTGGGGGGCAGCTGGCTGGCATACTGTGACAAATGTTCAGATTTCCAAAACTGTTTATTTTCATAAAAATACAACAGTTTAAAGAACAGATGAGCAAAAAGATTAAATGAATCTTAAATCCAGAAGGTTAAGTTGTTCTTAAGTGAATTTATTTGTATTCATAAAAATGCATAAAGCAAGCTGCACAAGGTTCCTGTAATGAACAATATTCCCTGTGGCTCGAATTTCTGAGTAGGTTATATTTGCTTGCTAAATGCTTTCAGCTAGACATA
The DNA here is from genome assembly GCA_026546715.1 of Gallinago undulata. Lineage (NCBI taxonomy): Eukaryota > Metazoa > Chordata > Aves > Charadriiformes > Scolopacidae > Gallinago > Gallinago undulata. The sequence goes on along the minus strand of JAOTQQ010000012.1, from coordinate 17,018,058 downwards.
ATGGCTGCATCCCAGGACTGCACCTTTGCACTGCTAGTGAGCCTTGGGTTAAGGTGGTGTCAGAATAAATGCACTAAATAGCCACTGTCAAGTTTTTTGAGAGCAAAGCCTGAAGTGATGGGAATTTGATCGTTATGGGAGCAATTTTTTAATTTTTTTTCTCCAAGATGAATAATGGCACCCGTCCTTGCAAGTATTAAGTGACACTTCAAGTACAAAATATCAGGAAGAGAATTTTCTATATTTAGAATGAAATTCACATGGTGCAAGGAACTCCGGTGCAGCTGAGGACCTCTTCAGCTCCACGAAGCAGTGAGACAGGCAGGGTTTTCATCCAGGATCCCTACCAGCTGGGGGCTGTCACGGCACGATTTGCATGAGTTTTATGGGCATCCCTTGCAAGGAAAAGGAAGCCCCTGTAGCACTGGGTGCACGGAGCAGTATTCGCTGGCTGGTCTTTCTTCTTTGCAAGCAAGTGGCCAGCCAGGGAGCACCGAGGCGTGGGACTGGAGAAAAGCAGGGTAGTCAAGGGCTTCTGCTGTTTGGTCGTTCTGGTTTTGGTCTTCTACAGGGCTACTGTAGTGGCCCTGTGGACACCATGCAGCCAGGGCATAGAAGATTAGTGCTGGGAGCTGGTCGGATCCATGCAGAGCATAAGATTTGGGAGGTCACAGAAATGGAGTGCAGCCGTTTTCCTTAAACATCCTCTCCTAAATAGCAATAATCCCAGGTCACCAGACTCTCCAAAATGAGAGTATTTGTGTCAGCCAGAGAATGAAACTGATTCCCTCAGTGGGGTGAGCAGGAGGACTTAGGTGCAAGAGACCAAATATTCTCAACTCCTGCTGGATCCAGTGAAAAAGTTCTTGGTCTCTTACAGTTCCTATTTCTAGATCTCTGCTGGAATAATTCCTCTCTTTTCTCCAGATTGCTAAGCATTACCACCCATAAACTGTAATTTCCAAATCTGGCTGGGGTAAATGTCCCATGAATAAACAATGCCTAAAAATTACTAACCAGAATGTTTAAGAGCAGTGCTTTTTTTATGGGCAAATCCCAAACTTGAGTAATTACATCCTCATACCGTGTACAATTAGGACAGTAAAAAGGTATGCACATAAAGGTTGTAAGCAGTAATAGGTATTCACTTCTCATTAACAAGTCCTGGAATTCCAGTTACTGTATTTGCTTTTTCCTGACTACTTCCAAGCCCCTCTACAAAACCCATACAATTACTGCTATTACTCTTGTTTTTCTTCCTGCATTATTCTGAGCCTGGCTTTATGCTTCCTGTCCCCACAGATATGGAACAGAATGGAATCAAACATGTAACATTTCACTTAAATGACCTGAAGATGGGTTTATCCATTTCTCCAGGTGGCCTAATAAATAGAGACCTTTCATCACTTAGATACTTATCACAGCTGTCACCACACTATATATGTAATATATATATATTACATTAGCATCCAGGGATGTTGATTTCTCCAGATTCTTGTCTTCCAGGCTTATCATTGTATGTCAGAATGTGCAGACACAGTTCAACCTCAAGGGCTGATACTGACTCATCTTTATTTAAGCATTTCTTGCTCATACTTGAGTCTTTCGAGCACACGCAGCTATCTGCACTTTCCTTAGTTGGTGGTGGTGGTGTTCAGGACACATACATCAAATGAGCTGGTTCTAAATTTCATTGTCTCTTTTCTTTTTTCAGCTTTTTTGGAGCTTTCAATGAACTTAAAGTAGTAATACCTTGTTAATGAATACCATAGAGGCAAAGTGTGAGCGCAACTTAACGTGGGAGCCTTTGAGGTAGTATTAAATGACCTAGCTGAGATACTGATAGGAATAAGGAATTTTCCATAGATTTGCTAAACCTTCTTTCATCATGGCTGCATGGCTGACATTCACTGTTAAAGTTCAAAAGCAAAGCATCCGTGTCATGAGAGCAGAACCTCTTTTCATGCAGTACTGACTGCATGCGCTTAAGCAGTTGGAAGGAAATCCTTCTCCCTTTCAACTTGTTCAACTCATCTTCCTGTTGGTAAAACCTTTAAAAGGAACGACTGTATAACACCAAATAGTTTTTGTTTCCACTGTCTCAGCATAGTGCTTCCATCCAGCTCCTTGGCTGTGTTAATGACTAACTGGGACATAACTTTAAGCAGTTCTCCGTGTGTCTTGCTTTGTGCATCTCATTTACCCTGCCGGTAGGATGGGGATGATAGTGCCAACCTGGTATTTCCAAAGTGCTTTGGCAGCTACTGCTGTGAATGGTTTTTGTATCACTGTTGTAACGTATGTATTTAAATATTTGTTAGATAGAAAGCATCTATCTGAATTTTTACATCTGAAGTACATGGCCAGATCTGGATAGAAATACTCATAGTCCTAAGGAAAATAGGCTGTAAGATATTTTTACTATGGAGAGCCTGAGCTTCAATAGAAACCTTTTCTTTGTAATGGACTCTAGAAGCAACATAATTGGCCTATTAATAAGTGAATGATTTTACTCTTCCTTTCTGCTTCATTGCCTACTGCAGAAAGGTATAGGCCATGTGGAAAATCAGCACATCAAACTCACCGTTTATCAGGCTTGGGTATCTAATTTGCCTTCCACCTGTAACTCTACTAAGTAAATGATTTCTGGAATTATCAGCAACTAATGAGAAAACACACTGCACAAAATAAAATTTGCTATCCAATACAAGCAACTACTGTATTTCAGTAGCAGTGAACACACAAATCTACGTGCGGAAGGAAATCATAGGTTCACTTTCTGATGAAACAAAGCTAAACCCATCAAACTCTTTTTTACTTACTATGTAATTTGGAGACAAAACTCAGATTTTTCTGAGGGCAGAGCATTTTCAGCCCTTGATGTAATTTTAAAAAGGAACAGTGGAGGTCTGAGCTTAGAAGGCTGTCTGGCCCAACATGGCATTTCAGTCCCCTCCATTCTTTTGCATACATATGTACAAGGCATAAGCCAAGATGGAAATATATTTTTTACTGAAACCCGTATCATTGTCAAAATGATTGTTTCTGACTGTAAGAGGAGTCTTCTTTGCAGACCACATACACAAGAAGTGTGTATAGTAATTTCAGTTGGAATAACTGTAATCTGGAATACGATAATGCTGTTATGTGTTTAACAGTAATGAACTAAATAACGTAAGAGCACACATAGTGACAAATTCTTAGGGGACAAGAAAAACTTTTCAGGTGTCATGAGAACCTTTTCCTAAAGGCTCCCAGTTTGGCTTCATTTTCTTTTTCCAGATTTTCATGCAGTCATGATCTTTGACACCATTTTTTAAAATGTCCTACAGACAAGGCGTTTGGTGTTTCTGTTGAACAACACTGAATTTTAAGGGTTTTTTTAGAGACATTGTTTCCAGTTTAGGCTCCTGTTGTGCTTAAAAATAAAACAGGGAAGATATGCCTCTACTTTGTCACAAATGGAAACTCAGATAACTCCAGGTGGCCCATTGGAAATGCAGGAGGGTAACAACAGCCCACGTAAGAGCACAGTCATACCTGATATACCTATTCAAATCAAAGAATGTAATTTATATTTAATACAGGTTACTGAAATGAATTTATTGCATCTAAATTTCATTGTTAACATGAATTATCTGTACCCTGGCTTTGAAAAACACCATTGTTCTCTTAAGTGCAAAATGTTAAAAGATACTTGTTCATTCATTACATGAGCAGCAGTCTGCATCTCAGATAAGAAACTAAAACAATAAATGTAATCATTATCCAGCTACAATTTAAATTAACATTATTCATCCTGCCTCCTCTGTATATCCATGACCTTTACAAGCCTTTATTTATCACACATAACAAAAAACTTACACAGCTAATTTTGTAGGAGTCAACACTGATGTATTACTGATCATTTCATTTTAAATGATTGTGCCACCTCCTTAATTAAAAAGATGTCTGATGTACGTGGGACAGTTTTTATTTTTATCATGTAAGAGCGTTTCTGATGGTCATTAGAGAACAAAATACAATCTTCCTTCTAAGACTCAATCACATGTATTTAGCACATTGGGGTTATGGAGTTAAAGTCACTTCATATGAAAGGGGATTAGATCAGCAGAACACACTTCAGTAATTCACTGGGAGCTAGATCCTCATTCCACCCTCACACTATATTAATTTATGAGTAAGGAGATGTTCTTTCTCATGGACTGTCCTCTGAATACTTCTGTGAAGGGACAAGGACAATCTGAAACCTCACTGGATAATGCAATATACCTGGGCACACAGCTCAGGGTGCCTAGACCTCGTGCTGTGACTTCATTGTCCTGTATGTGTCCCTGTGACCTGTCTCTGTCACAGGTGTTCTGCTGCCCTGCAACCCCTGCTTCCTTCATCATGAAGGAATTGCTGTAGCCCCTTCTTAACTTTCCTGATAGCTGAAGCTGGATGTAAGGTGATCATGCTCACCACGCTGTTCCTTAGCTCCTCAGAAGCCTATAAGCCTATGTGAACCCTTAGCAGCCCTATATCTTAGCATTGTCAGAACTGCATATATATTTTTTAAAAAGCAAATAAAACTAGATCATGCTGGATGCAATGGACATGGTCATGCTGTGTTGCCCAGTGGTACGGGATTTGTCTTGAAACAAACAGCCTCTGAAGGAGACCTCAGCAACATTATGGTACTATAGAGGACCAACCTCTGAATCAGAGATCTAACGCCAGTTCCCTCATTCAGCACCTTAATGATTGACTTAAGTCTGAAAAAAAATCATCCCAACCACCCAGGGCCCTGTTACGATCCTTCCAGTAGCTATTACCTTTCAGAGTCCTTTTCAGAATGTGGAGCATCAGCCCTTTTCAGAAGAGAAGCCTGTGCCAGGCAGACTGCTGGGCTCCTCCAGCCTGACATTCATTATGTGTCATCTGTCCGTGTGGTAGTCAGGACTCAAACCGATAAGCCCATTCCCCTTTCCAGTCTTGTCATGGAAATGCCCCAAACGGTTGCTTTCTTGAGCTACTGCAAGCAGTAAAAGTGGCTATATGGATTTTTTTTTCCTTTGGTGAAATTCTCTCCTGTTTTTGTAAAAGCCTCCAATTCTGTGGAGAAAAAACATTGATATCTTCTGCTTTTTTACAGTTGCAGCCAAAGTAGAAGACCCTCGCCCAATGCAGAGACCCCCAAGAAGACCACGGAAGCCTAAAACTTTAAATAATCCAGAAGACTCTACCTACTACACTCTAATACATGTGAGTTTAGCAAATTTTTTGTAGGCTGAGACTGTCAGATAATTCCCAACTGAACTTCCATTCTAATTGCCCGATTCTCTGTATTCCTTTCTAATACAACACAAAAGCTGTGCCCTGCTGAAAGGAGGCAGGCCAGGAATTCCACATTTCAAACTAGATTTGAAATTATTAAGGTTCAGAGTTAGGCCCTAGGTCATACCAATTTTTATATTATTTACATTATATGCAGAAGCAGCATTTGCACTTTCAATACCCAAATTAAGTGTCCGGTCTCCGTAGTTTCTCTGCAAGTCATGGGAGAGAAACAGGTTCGTGCAGAGAGCTATTTTGAGTCTCTAAATTAGTGCTCGATCTTGCAGAGAGAGCAAATATTAAAATAGGCTGTATTAGTATGCACACTGTAACTTCCTTTACAAATGTGTCAGATTGTGATTATGAAGGAATTGGCAAATACCAACAGCTCAGGAGACTAATGGATTTGAGTGTCTCTATATATAGCCTTTGGTCCAAGTTCAGATACCAAGGGCTGCTTTTCACTCTCGACTTCAGTGCCCTTAAATATAGAAAAAAAAACGCAAGAAAGTAAGCAGAAAGAGAGGAAATGTGAAAGCAGCTCAGAAAGCAGTTCCAACAAAAAAAAAGCAATTAAACTCATTTGCTCGAGGTGCCTGTATCTTAGTGACCTATTTTAACAGCCGGTGAGAGCCCAGCTAATAAACTAAGCGTAGCAATTGCTTCTCCTTTCAACAGAAGGTGTCACCAGGGCCTTTAGGGAGAGTTGTGCCTGGCATACCAAAAAAGACACAGCTATGTTTTATTATGGGGGCTTTGAAATAGCACAGCTTTGGAACGCTGATATTCTGGAAAGAAAATGATATTCTTAAAAATAAATTGGCATGTAAGGATAAGGTTTGTTTTGTGAAAGCAAGACTGGTGAGATAAAGGACTGAAATGAAAGGCATGACACTGAATTCTGTATTAGGAAATTTCTGAGGTGAAGTGTAATTCTGAAGTAAATGCAGATTTTGAAAGCCAATACAGTCGGGAACATAGTATTTTCTGAAAGCTAATTTGTGAGATGGCCAGCTCCATGTCAGAAAACAGCCATCACACCGGTGCAAACAAAGACTGAAGTAATGCTGGGCATTAAACAATTGTTTAGCAGCATTTTTTCAAGTTATTAATCAATATTACCTTCAATTAGTTGTATTTTTTCAAGAAGGCATAAAAAAGAGAAGCCAATCTTCCTAGCACTGGTAAGGGAAAGGTTCAGTATAAACACCCATGCACTGAAGCTTAGAAAGGGGACCTACTAGTTCTTAAATTCTTAGACCTTGGGCAAGTCATTGAGCTCTAACTTGAGGGTAGTCAGCTTTTCTAGTTATCATAAATTTTCTACCTTATTAAAAATCTCTGTGACCTGCAGGTATTTGCAGATGATTATGAAGCCCAGATCACCTGAAAGTGAAAGCACACAATATGAATGCATTTTTTGAAAAATTTCCTCTGTCTTCTGCAAAACCAGATATTTCTCTCACAGTATGTTACAGATATTAATTAGACACCATTTTTACTCATTCCCTTGCATATCAAATGAGCTAAAGTGGCGCACAGATCTAAATGAAGTCTGACAATAGCCCATTGGTTCGTACAGGGCACTAAAAGTTTATTTGGGGTTTTATTTCTTTAGATGCCTGGCATTTTGAAATTATGTCTTTACATTTATCTGCATAGGAAGTGCCTGTCCATCAGGATTTTTGATTCTCAGTGATTTTGCAGTGGGACAATTCACTAATTCTAATAAGTTTTCACTTGTTTGCAAGAAATGCAACTAAGACCATCTCCAGTTAATAATGCTGCTTGTGAAGTGTGATGCTTTAGATGCTGCAGCTTAGCATTGTTTTGGCTGTAGGGACAGAAATCTATTTGGGATAAGAAATTATTCACATTCCCTATCAATCAGTCTCTCCTCTGCCTTTCTGGATGTTTTGTGTCCTAAAGGTGCTCTTGCCACTTACTATACTGCTTTTTAAATGTCCATTTTGTTCTACTAAAACCTGTGACAAGACTGCATTGACATTAACGGGAGGAGGGTTCTGCCTGCTCTCACTGTGTATTCATGGAAATTCTCATGGCCTCACAGCTTTCCCTCAGTGAGACAGGGCTGTCAACTTCATTAAAACAACTATAGGTATTAGAAAGTTTTAGATCTCCTTTCTGTTTTCTGATCTCGAGTGCTCGAGCTTTTTTTCACAGTATGGCAACTGAAATTTGGGAGTAACAATGCTAATACCATTCTCAGCCTCAAAGATTCTGAAAATAGATTTTTCTGGGGCACCTGCTCACAAATTGGATTCTTTATATTTTCTTTTAACAAAAAATGTGCAACACTCCTACCTAACATGTTGACGACTTGTATCTTTGCATAAGCTTTCCTTTTAGTATTTTTTAAATTACTTTGTATTTTCTTAGAAATCAATACAAGACGAAAAACGGAAACCAAGAAAAGAAAGGTAATTTTTTTCATTATCACACTATTGTCATTTCAGTACTCTAGAAATAGTTCTTAGCTGTACTTCAACCAGGAGAATAAAGCATTAAAAAAAGCATGATAATTTGGTGATTCACAGGAAGGGCATCATATACAAAGTTAAAATACGCAATTTTCAGCAACAAAAATCCATTATAGAATTCAGCCATTCAGTTTAGTACAGCATGGCCCTTTACCATGGCAACACAAGCACAATAATAAGTTAAGATAAGGTCCACATCAAAGATAGTTCTGACACAGAAAATAATTGAAGGTGCTTAAAATTCCAGTCAAAGCAAATGAGCAACCACTTCTTTTTTGTTAGCAAAAATACAAAGACCGCTAAAATTCTTTCCTAAAAAAACCCACATATGACTATTTGGAAATAGATCATAAGAAATGAAACCAGTAATTATTAATAACATGTAAAGAAGAGTAGCCATTGAAATTTCAACCAGAAGTCTGTTGTAACTGTTTTGATGGATCTCTGCAGAAATAAAGGAAGCAGTAGATATAGCCTGCCCTTCTGTATCTTAGACTCTTATGTGTGCTGGTGCACAGTTCCTGACATACATCACAGCTTTATTTTATGTGTGTTTCTATACTTTAGCTTTTTTGCTGCTCCCAGGTATCGATGCTATGGTACTAGAGCATAGAGGCTATGGTAGCCTGGTCACAGATGCAAGATGAACGGGCCCTTAGCGCTATCCTCAGCTGAGGTTGCAGAATACAAACTCTGTATCTAAAATATGGATCTTAAAGGAAATTACATGACATTACATGCACATAATATGCACTCACAGCATCTAATTTCATTCTACCACAGTTTGAATTGCACTTGATTATGCCACAGCTTGAAAGGTTCACTTAATGTCCCTGTCCCTCATGTCTGGTCTGTTGCAGCTCTTCTTCTGATGCCTTATTTTTGAATGTTGAATATAATGTTGAAAAGTGAAACTGTTAACTTAGTGTACTTATTTATTGACAGTCTGAGCAAAGTGCTAGATTTAGATATCTACTACCAAGAAATTTCGTCTACTGATTCCACCTCAAAGGAGAGCAGTTCTACCACAAGAAGGAAGAGACACCCAGTTGAGCGCAGGACTTCAATTTTAAGAGCTACTGAGCGGTAATTCGTACAAAATAATAACAGGAAAAAATAAATGCTGTATATCCTTCTTGAGATATTCAGACAATTAATAAAAAGAAAGATACACTTTCAAATTAGACATAAATCTATTTTTTTATTCACGGAATCTTGCCAAATTAACTTGTAAAATGTATAGCTGAAAATTTCCCATCTTTATGCAGCGGGGACAAATGCTGTTACAACTGGTGTTCAGCCTGCCTGCTAGTTTATTGCTTCCCAACTGCCAGGTGAGATGGACAGAAATCCTGCAGCAAATCTCTGAACAAAAATCAAATTAAACTAAAGCAGAACCTAAAAATTGTGTTTCTGACCAGTTAAATAGGGTGGATGTGCGCCGACCTTTCTGCCTGCTCCCTGCAGATAAGACACCAGCTTGACTGCCTCCTTTTCCTGCTCTCCTGTGTCAGCCCCTGTGTTTATAGCCTGTGGTGGGATCTTACCAAAGTGGGCAGCCAGGGGAAAAACCCTACAGGGAGGGTTTCCTCGACCTCCTCTGTTCCCACGTAGACTTCATAGAGGGTGACCTCTGCTGGGCTAAGGGAATTCATATTCTCACTCTTGCCAATGCCCCCCCCCCCCCCCAGCACGGGCAAACACATAGTTCTGTATCTTTATATATTTGCATCTTCTTGTGTCTTTGTATATGTAAGAAAAACTTGGAAAATAGCTATGTCAAAGGCTTAAGGGAAACACTAAGTCTGGGATGATCACTGAATTTGAAAATTTATCCATAGAAATAGAGAAAATATTTGTAGAAAATTTTGTACTCTTATGTATTTTATTTTTGGTATTTTTTCAGGTAGGATCTAAATTAGTTTTAGGATGGTGTTGTGAAGGCATAGAATAAAAAATAATAGTATCAGGGAATCGCCATATAGTTTACATCCCTTGGAAAACGTTGCATTTCTATGGTGGTTAATTACACCAAATCTGAACCCTGAGGTCTGGTTTAGATGAATGAGAATTTTGGCACTGGGCACTGGGCTTACTAAAAGGAATTTCCTACCTTTTACTGTGTGCTGCTCTGATTGTATCCTAACTAGCCAGAGTAAAAATAATCTGTGTAACTTTTAAATTTACAGTGTTACATCTGAGGGCAGATGAATGCAATTAAAAATAAACATTTCTGCACTTCAGTATCTCTCGAATGGGGTCACCTGGATCTAAAGACTATACAGCCATTTCAGTCTACAGAACCAAAGCATTCAGTATTTTTTACTTTGCAGTTTATCTTCAAAGTTATTATTTCAGAGTAATATTCTTTTAAAATAACTGAGTTTTATTTTTAATCTTGCTCCATGGTAACACCCGGTGCCAGGTCATCATTCCAGCCTGTCAGAGGTGGCTTCCAAAATGCATCTTACCATCTGAAAAAAAAAAAAAAAAAGAGATGAACACACTTAGAGAGAGCTCCACAGGCAGGTTAAAAACAGAGCAAACAAATTTACGCCAACTGAAAATCTGGTTCAGTAACCATCACGCAAATGCTACTGCAAAATATCCCCATGTTCTCAATGGGTTTATGTCCTTTTATTATGTCCCTTTCATAGAAGAACATGTTGTTCTTCTGTGTTCATCTGCTTTTAGTATATAATGTGTTTGTTCCAAGGTGCCTGCTTTGTGTAGCACAAGAAGAGGCCTAGCGAAGTCAGTGGATTTTTTTTTTCCTTTTTCCTTTTATTTTTCCCTTCCTGGGGGTGGAGGTTAAGCAGTTGATTAGGAGTGTTTGCCAAGGTAAATGTTTTGACTTTAATTTCTAAAACACTTCTGTGCTTAATCCCCAGGTTGAGGGTTGCAGAAAGCCCCCTGGAAGAGAGTAAAAGCGAAGATAATCCCTATGACTACAGACGACTGCTGCGAAAGACCTCACAGCGCCGGCGCCTTATCCAGCAGTTCTAGCTGCTGCTGCTGTTCCTGCTGCCATTTGGCTTTTATTAGCATAATCTTTTTTATCATTTTATACCATGTGCTTCCTTTTTTTTTTTTTTAAATCTCCAATGTTTCAAGTTTACAACGTGTGTGTTCATGTGAATATGAATTACTGTGGTTTACAACCCAACACCGTTGCAAAGGGACACTGTCAGTCACGTATTGTATACTTTAAAAACACCTAATATAAAAATCAGCTTGCTTTCAGATACCACTGCTACATAGTAAAATTATTAGACATTAAGCAGCTTAAATCTAGTTTCCTCAATGTATATGTCTTTTTTGCATTTCATGAGCCTCATCCCATTAAAGTAGATCATTTAGTTTCTAGTTCCCTAGTTAAGCTTTCAAATTCTTACATGCACCTCAGAAAACCTTAGTTATTGTTTCTAATAAATAGTTTTACAGGGAAAAAAAAAATAACAAGAACACCATAGGGGAATTTCTGCCCATTTTAGGTTTACAATGCCTAAATTTTGGGATGAACTCTTTGTGGCAAGTGTCCCTCTAATAAAAACAAACATCAATGATTAATTGGATAGCATGCTATGGCAGTTTATTTCATTATTGACTTTACTGTAAAGCTAGTAGCCATTTTTAAAGGTCAATATTGTGTGTATAATCTTTATGTTGGAGATGTCCATTTATGAGAAGTATATCCAGCCCTCTCCTCTGCCTCTGAGCTTTGTGACTAAGTGATGAACTTTTAAATCATGTTTGCTTTGTTCTCCTTTGCATTAGATTTTTAGGAATCTTAATCTCTGGGGTGCCAAGAAATACACTCTCTGGCTGATTGCTGCCTAAATGTAATGATCACTGTTAATCAGTTCCACTAGAAATTAAGTGGAAATAAAAGCAATAGCCACCGTGTTAAAATTTTCCCCCGATTCCTTATTCAAAAGACCTTATTTCACAGAAACCACACAGATAATTGCTGCACTTCCTTTCAGGATTTGTAATTGCATGTTCCCAGCTGCAAAGCAAGAAAAGGCAAATTTCACGATGCCAGTAGAAAGGCCTGATCCTGCTCCTTTGCTCAGATCTCCTAAATCCTACGACTGGCAGCAGCAGCAGCAGCGAGCCACGGGGGTCAGGTTTTTGTCTGTTCCCCCCCCAACACTTGGAACTTTCCCCAGAGACAGGTAACCATTGCTTCCCGATCTTTTAAGTAGTTATAAGGCCGTGCACCAAATTAAGATTTGCTGCAATGTAAAATCTGCGATACGTTGTTTAAATTTTGAAACCTGTTTTAAAACTGCTTTCTCCTGTATTCTTAAGATGGTAAAGTAAATAAAAATGCACAAGGCAGTGGCACGGTTGGCTGCGTCTGAATTACACCCAGAACTGACGAAGCGCCGTGAGCTGGGGATGAGGCAGCGAGACGGGGAAGAGCTCAGGGCAGCCTCTCGCCAGCCGTGGAGAGCCTGAATCACCATCTACCTTCCCTTAAAGCCGATGGGAGCTGGGAGCTGGAAAAGACCTGTAATTCCAGACATGCCTGGGCTGGGCTGGGCTGGTTTTCTTTTACTTTCCCACCAGGAGAGCGGTGAAAAACATCAAAACGTTGCTCTGAGATTTCAGAGAGTAATCAGGTCCTAGTAACCGTGTGGGTGTGTGTAGAAAGCAGAGAGAGATGGCCTCGGCTGAAGACGGCCTGGGAGCTCCCAGGGCTTGGCTGCAAGGACCAGCGGGGGTCCTGGGTGCCCAGTGCTCTCAGCAGGGCCAAATCCTGGCCTGGCACGGCCTCGCCTGCCTCCCTTCCAGGGTCGGGGCTTAAAATCCCTCCTGTGATGGAGAAGAGGCAGCCACGGCAAGGAAGGTCTCTCTGCTCCCGCGGGGACCCAGCTGGGTGGAAGGGGGGGAGCTTTGGTTGCCTTCAGAAACGCCGTCGGGGAGGGACTGGGAGCGGATCCTTCCCTTCTCCTCCAGTCTCACCCCCGGGACCTGCCGCCTCCCGCGGGGCTGGAGCGGGGAGGGCGGCTCCGGCGGGTTCCCCGTCCCCGGGGGGGTTGCGGGGAGACCCCGGGAGCGGCCCGAGGACGCCAGGAGCGACGGCGGGGCGGGCAGGCGCGGGAGCCGCCCCTCGACAGCCGCGGCGTCGCGCGGGGCTCCTCCCGCCATCTCCGCCGGGTCCCCCCGCAGCCCAGCGCGGGAGCGGGAGGGGGGAACAGGAGCCGCCCCAGTCCCGTACGAGCCCCGCCACCGGCGCCTTCACGGGTGGACCGGTTCGACGGGGCCCCCGCCGGTGGTAGCGGGCAGGCCCGGGCCGGGGTGGGGTGGGGGAGCGGTGGGGGATCGGGAGGGCTGTCCCTTCCCCGCCCCGGGAGTCCCCCCGCTGCTCGCCGCCTGCCGCAGGGGCTGTCCCGGCCTCGGCGCCGCCGCCCGGGAGTCCCCTGTTCGCAGCCGCAGGGTACCCCGGTGCCGGGGGCGAGGGGGCGAATTTTGCAGATCACGGGATCGGGGACGGTTCCCCGTAGCCCCAGGGACCTGCGTCCCAGCCCTCCCCTCGGGGCACCGTGCACCGCCGCGGCCCGGAAAATCACCCTCCGCTCAGCGGCTCCCCGGGGGACTCGGCCCCCCGCTCCCGCCCCGCCGAACTCGGGGCCGTCGTGCAAAGGGTCGTCGGCGGGGCGGGGGCGGAACAAGGCACCTCGCCTTCACCTAGTGCTCGGGCCTGCCCCCAGAACCCCCCCTCCGGCGCAGGGTGCGGGGGTCTCCCCACGGCAGCCGTCGTCATCGTCCTCGGCGGGGGCATCTCCCCCGACCCCCAGCGGCGCCGCCCGCCCCGTCCCAGGCCGGGAGCGCCCGCGGCCGCTCGGGGGAGCGCGCCCCGGGGGCGCCCACGGGAGACGCTCCCACCCACGCGTGCCCGGGGGCGCCCCCGCCCCTTCGCCTGCCGCCGCCTGGCGCAGACGCACGCACTTACACACCCGCACATTCACCCTCACGCACTCGCGCTCAGGGGCCGCCTGGGCTGCAGCTCGCCGCTCCTCGCCCGCCCCGCCGGTTTCGCCACCGCCATGGCAAGCCCCGGCTCCGGCTTCTGGTCCTTCGGGGCCGAGGAGGGCTCCGCGGCCGCCGAGAGCCCCGGCACAGGTAAGGGAGCGCCGAGCCGCCGGGCGGGACCGGCCCGACGGAGCCGCCGTAGCAGCGCTGCCCGCTCGCCCGGAGACCCCTTTGTGGCAGCGGGAGCGGCGGGACGGAGCGGCGGGGGACGACGGCGGGTCTCGGTGGGCTGAGCTGGGGGCGGGGGGGGGGGGGGGGGTTCGGGGGGAA
>JAOTQQ010000012.1:16984395-17003826 GCA_026546715.1 Gallinago undulata | reverse complement strand
GGGGGCGGGGGGGGGGGGGTTCTGGGGGAAGCGGTGCCGGGAGCGGGACGAGGTGCCCCCGCGCCCGTCCCCACGGACACCCCACCCCACCCCCGCTCCGTTTTCTCTTGCAGCCAGAGCCTGGTGTCAGGTTGCCCAGAAGTTCACGGGAGGGATCGGAAACAAACTTTGCGGTAAGGGCAGCCCCGCCGCCCGGGAGAAGCTCCGCGCCCGCGGAACGCTGACGGGCGGCCGCGGGCCCTGCCCCGGGGGCGGGAGGGGGGGACGGGACGGGACGGGGGCTGGTGCCGCGGTGCTGAGGCCGTGTGTCCGTGTCGCTGTCAAGCCCTGCTCTACGGAGATGCCGAGAAACCCGTGGAAACCGGCGCCAGGGCAGCCCCGGGGGCAGCGGAGCCGCGGCCGGCCTGTACCTGCGACAAAAAACCCTGCGGCTGCCAGAAAGCGGAGGTGAATTACGCCTTTCTGCACTCAACAGGTAACGGCGCTCCCGGGCCACGCTGCGGCTCTAAAACTAACAAAAAAATAAAAAACCCAAACCCCGCGTTTCGGTCGGGAAATGGCCTCCGCCCGCCGTGCGCGGAGCCGGGGGGGTCCCGACGGTGCGCGGCGGCTCCGCGCCCCCAGCCCCGGCCCGCTCCCCCGCTACTCACTGGAATTTCTCAAACCCGCCAAAACAATCCCAACCCTAAACCCACCCCCCAAACAAAAAAAATCCTTAAAAGTACCCCAAAAACCCACGAATAAAATGGGAGCCTGCGGGTTGCTGTTTCTAAGGGGCGCTGACAGCGGCGACCTTCTCCTTGAAGTCCCCGCGACGTCATTGAGGTCTGAGGGGGGCAGGGACAAAGGGCTCTGTCCTACCCGTTTGTTTTTAATTCGAGGTATTTTGGCGCTTCGTGTTTTTCTGCCCTTGGAGGTGGCGTCTCCGCTGCCGAAGAGATCCCGGCTCCCCCGCGGAAATGCGCTGCCCAGAAACGATCCCGTTTGCGGGGAGCACCGGGGGCAGCCTCTGCCCCCCCGCCTCCTCTTCCACCCCCCCCGGACCCCGCCGTGGGAGCGTGTCCTGCTGCCTCTCACCGCTCCCGGGTCACCCCAAATCGGGGGCTTCCACTCCCCCTCGGCTCTGCCGGAGCCACCGCACGTAAAACAAAAGCTCTGCCCTCACAGACCGTGTAGCATCGCCTTGGAAAAGGCGTTAAATTACCAACAAATTATCAACAAGTTACTCGCATTGGGAGGGTCACAGTGAAGGAATTTTATTGCAAGGTTTTAGAGCGCTTTTTGTACCGCTTGTTTCCCAATCTTTCATTTTTCCTGCTGTGCGTTTTCCCTTTTTTTTTTTTCTTGTTTCCCCACTCGTTCTCGTTAAAAATTGGTCTGAAATACACTGTGGGTAAAATTTGCTATTTTAGATAGGATATTAAAACCTGTTATCTCTCAGAAGATTCCTTAAAATAACAGCCTTATCAGTTTGCTTAAGTAAATGAAAGCAAAGTCTATTTGTACCGAAATTAGTGAAAAAGTGAAAAGATTTCCTTCACGTAAACCGTGAGAAGCCTTTGTCCCGACTCGGTGGATATGGTCGTAAAACGGAGTTAACTTTCCATTTCCCCGTTCCCAGATCTTCTGCCGGCGTGTGACGGAGAGATAACAACCATGTCTTTCCTCCAAGATGTTGTGGACATTTTACTTCAGTACGTGGCGAAAAGTTTTGACAGATCCACCAAAGTTATTGATTTCCATTACCCCAATGAGCTGCTCCAGGAATATAACTGGGAACTGGCAGACCAGCCACAGACCTTGGAAGAGATTTTATTGAACTGCAGAACAACTCTGAAGTATGCAATTAAAACAGGTAATAGCCGTGCTCATTTTCTACCTTGTATGGTCCCATCCGTTGGTTAGAGGTGTCATTTCGTTTTATCGTGAAACGTTAAAACTCGAAGCAGCGACTGTGTTTTGCCGGTTCCGAGCAATTTCTAGCCGAGTCAGAAATCGTTGTTTTTTTTTTTAAATGATAAAATACTCCCGCAGCCCCGGGGCTGTCAGTGCGGCCTCGCACACCCTCTCCCATTTAAAATTGATGTTTTCTGTGGGTCGGGAGTTGCCCACGAGCAGCCTTTTTCACCACCTTTCCCACTTCCCTCCCTTTCGTTTTCATCCATTTTACAAGTGATGCCCCCGGGATTGCCCCTTGGTCCCCCCCAGCGCCGGCTGGGAGGCGCCGAGATGGGGTGTCGGGGCTGGGGGGTGGGCGGGGGGGGGAATGGGGGGGGTTATGTCCCTGCAAGGGGGGCAACAGGAGCAAACCCATTTAGCAGCCAAAACGACAATAAATACCCTGTCAATGGGAGCTCTGAGCGGCCATTTGCTGCGTCTCTCCCCTCACCTGCAGGACATAAAAATAGGAGAATTTGGCAAAACTATGCGCAGGAGTATTGAGGGGATTATTTTTTTTTTTCCCCCCAACTTTAGGCTCGAGCGATATAAACAAAGCCCGGATTGGTTTAATAGCCTTTTATTGTTGTTGTTTTTGACGGGGGAGGGCAGGGATGGGTTGACTCCCGCCTGTCTGGGACACCCCCCCCGTTTGTCGTGCCCCAGTGTGGGCGTGGAAGGGGGTCGCCCGGGGCCGCACCCGGGGCCACCTTAAATAAACGGCGGCGGAGCGGGCAAAAAGCAACAATTAACGGCTGCGATTGAAAAATAACGCGAAGTGCGGGGAGCCTTTCGGGGGGAATTGGAATTACTGAGAAATTGCTTTAAAAAAAACCAAACGCGTAGCAATTAGCGAAAGAGACAAAACGCTCGTGATGCGTGAGTAGAGGTTGAGGGGAAAGGAAAAAAAAAAACGGGTTTTGTCACCTTTTGGGAAGAGAACGGGCTGATTCCAGTAGATTGTGAGGGGTCTGTGTAATCCGCGTTTGGAGGTGGAAATGCCCAGCTGAATGTTTCCGATGCGTGAGCCGGGTGCTGCCAAAACGTCTGTAAAATATTGGAATAAATAGTTAAGATAGATGATGTCCATGGGAACAGAGTCGATCAGTCCAGTGATCCGTGTGATGTGTCTGGGTAGGGCACAGGAAACATATTTTCACGGAATGCTGTGAAACACGGGATCTGTGAATGTGGAAAATCAAAGAATAGGGTTTCTTAAGCGATTTTCGTTCAGCTTTTGTTGCCATAACCTGTTTCACATAATGGACCTACTTTCTTTTGTGCATCCAAAAAAAAAAAAGACCCTGTAAAACAATGTTACCCTTTCCCTTCCTTCCCGTAGATACGTGAGGCTTTTCCTTGGCATTTTTTTAATTCGTTTTAATGAAATAAATGTTTTCAAGGTCCAAAGGTGCCGGGGAAGGGCGGAGTGTGAGATGTGGCCAGGGGGTGCAGAGCCCCCCCAGCCTGTGGGGGTTCACGAAATGTGCAGGATTTACACCCTTTGGAGTAAAACGCTTGAATTACCCTCAAAGGAAGGACGGTGCAGTGAGGTTTCTGGCAGCGGCGGGTCTGCCTCCCTTCCTGCTGTGGGAGCCCTTCCAGGGCTGGGGGGGGTCGGAGGGGTTGTGGGGGGCAAAACCTGGGCTGCGTTTGGCTGCAGGGGCCCGTAAAATGGAAAATAAATTGTATTGCGTCGACTCGTCTCGCAGCGGGATCCCCAAGTCCCAGCACTGGTCCCCGGTTGGGATTTGAGGAGCCAGCTGGCTGATGTTTTCGGCCGAGGGGCGGGTGTGGGATGCTCCCAGGGCCAGGGCTTTGCCGGGGTGCCCTGGGGGTTTCCACACACAGCTCTCTGCCCCCACACTGTCCCGGCTGCCGGCATCCAGCCCCAGCCAGAATTTTGTCTAAAAGTCAGTGTCTGCAAATGCAGGGGGAGGTGGATGTGAGATTCAGTTCCTGTGCAACGCTTGCCGGGGGCAGCTGAAGTGTGAGCCTTTACAAAATGGCTTGGAAGGCCCAGGAGCTGGCGCAGGCCCAGCCTGGCTCCCGGGCAGGGCCTGATGGCGGCAGCCAGGCCACGGGGCTGCGGGCAAGGCCAAACCCGGTGCCAAACCCAGAGGCCGTGCCTTCATCCGTGCTGTCCAGCGTTGCCCAGCCCTTCCCTGGTCCAGCGTGTTGGTGCTAGGGGATGTCTGTCCCCAGCACAGGGGGGGTTAGACCTCGATGGTCTTGAAGGTCCCTTCCATCTCTCGCCGTTGATCCCGTGATTCCAACCCCCCGTGCGGGCTGGAGCGTGTCTGACAGGAGGGTGCACGGGGCAAAGGCATGACCTCGGCAGGAAGAGCCCAGCCCTGGCCATCGCACTGCCTCAGCCCTGGTAATTGTCCATCATCTCCCATTGTACTCGGGGATATGTGTAATTCTGTTGTTTATTGCTAAATCAACCAGGAATCTCCTATTTTCACATCTCTCTCCCCCCAGCTCCCCGCACCCTGTCAGTCTCTTCTGCAGTCACCTCTTTGTTCGGTGACAGCCGCGACAAAGGATGTGCCTTTCAGGCAGAGCAATTTTTTGAGCATCTCTCACAAACTCTTCTTGCCTGGCCGGTCAGGACGGTGTTTTAAGCAAAGCCACAATTTTCTGTGGCCATCATCTGGCCGAGGGAAGAGAGCTCGGTCGCCTGTTAGGGTGTCACCTGGACAGACAGACCATTGCGGCTGAGGTTGGGGTCAGATCGGGGCGTTACGTTGTTCTCCGCCGTGGCGTGTTGAAGCCACGCTGCAGGAGGGAAGGGCACAGGGTGGAGGGGACCGTGACACCGGTGTAGGCGCTGGGGGCTCTGCCATCAGCCGCCGCAGCAGCGCCTGCCCTCCTTGTTGTCACAGCTCTGAAAGGGCACGAGGTGGCTCCCCCCAGCCTCACTCCCTGCGGGGTATGGCTGCCCGACCCCTGCGTGCAGCCAGCCCCGCTCCTGCGGTGGCTCCCGGAGCAGGAGGTGTGCTGAGGGGTTTCCTTGAAGAAACAAGCAATGACAACAGGGCTGTCGCCTGGGGCTGGGTACGGCGCTGACGGAGAGCCGCTGAGACACTGCAGCTGCAAATATGAATCCTGCTGTTCCCCAGCTTTTCAGTGTGGATTTATTTCTGAAGCAGGGTTTTTTCTGGCCTCTTCCTGTGGCTCGCATTCGCCAAAGGCTTTCAGCTCCTGATTTTCTGTTGCTTTCTGGCAGAAATTTGGGAACTTGCTCGGAGCCCGGCTGTGAGATTGAACCTGAGCTATAAATACGGAAACCTCTCTCAAAACCCTGTCGTCAGGGGAGATGCTGTCCTCTGCAGGCAGAGCCCGTGGCGCAGGATTGCTGTGGCTTTGGCAGTGGTGGCGAGGATACACACGTGCCCCAGGTCCACCTGCCCCGTTCGAGAGCGTGCAGAGGTTGGATCCTGTTGGTCCTGTTAGGTCTCAGCAGCATCCCTCGGCACCTGAAGAGGCTTGGCCATGTGTCCTGGGTCGCGTGGATGGAGGACAATGGCAGTTCCTATCACTGCTGGGGAGGGCTTGGTGCAAAACGCAGTCAGGCTGGGTGGCAGTGGCACAGGGCTCGTCTCAGGTTAGGGGTGCAGGATATTGCATGTGTCCCTGTCCCCCGTTCTCTTTTGCCCTGCTCTGGTCTGCCCACACATCCCAATTACCCTGCCTTTGTGTGCTGTGAGGTGAGAGCTGGGGAGCAATTCCCCGTGCTGTTCTGCCAGCCATGTGTCCGCGCCTGATAAGAGGCCACCAGAGACCAAAGATAAGTTTTCTCTTGGTGCTGGGTCTGCATTTCCTCAATCATCTTGCTCTATCTTTTGTTTTCCATGACAGCAGTAACAGTACATTGTCTGTGGGTCAGGACAGGTGTTTTCCAAGCAGAAGCTGCTTTCCTTTGAGTAGGACAGCATTTAAGTAATTGTGAACTGTCTGTAATTTGTACTGGAAATTATGCCACTTAACAGGGACTTGTGGGGAGCAACTAATAAATACTGAGGTTTAATGGTTCCTGCATTTAATGGCTCCAGGCATATTTTTAAGAAAAACTCTTAACAGGATTTTAGAAAAAGATCAGGAGCCAATTAGATTGATCAGGTAAATGGACTGTCAGCTTATTGAGTATGTCCTTGCGCACCGTTCTGCTGGGGCAATAGTGCTGGTTTGCATGGGGTTTGTTTAAAATCACAATTGCGAGCAGCCAGGCTGTTTGTAATTGCACTGACGGGGAAGAAATGACAAGGACTGCCACCTTCCCTCCCATCTCCGTACAATCATCAGCCTTTGAGTCATGTGCAAAGCAGTCACCAAAATGTTCCATTTTCTCATTTCGCTCTGCCTATTATAATCATTAGCCATTCATCACTGATGTTATATGTACTGGCAAGCTCTTCAGATGGTGTCTCGTGCGTGCCTTTCAAACCTAGCCAGGCAAAAACACGTCCAGTGACAACATGTGACACACCAACGGGAGCAAACAGCTATTTTTGTGACGCAGCATCGTGCTAATTTTCAAGGCAAATTGAGAGGATAATAGGGAATGTTGGAATTCATTATTCTGTGTTCAGTGTAATTACTCTGATTTTACTGAGTTTGGAATGAGAAAGAGGAGAAATCCTGCCTTTTCCAAGAAATGTATTTATTGCTGTTTGCTTTGTTTCATACCTTGAAAGCACTTCCTTCTCTATAGAAATCTGGAGGTAAATATACCATTCAGCACTGAATAGTTTCATTCAGAGTCATCAGTCTTTTGATAGCATTTTCCATCTTATGCAGGGCACCCTAGATATTTTAATCAGCTTTCAACTGGATTGGACATGGTTGGATTGGCAGCAGACTGGCTGACATCAGCAGCAAATACCAATATGTAAGTAGCAGATTTTTTCCCATAGTAACACTTAATATAATTTTACAGTTATATTCTAAAATATTAGCTACTGTGGCTGAATGAAAGAAAGAATACTTTTATGTTAAGGTTGCTGAAAAAAACAATTGTCTGCTTTTGAAAGGGTTGTTATAGCTATTTACATGAAGACTTTCGACTTGTCTTGTAGACTGTGTTCTATTAGATGTCATCATACTAATCTCATGTCAGTTTTGCTACCCCCTCAGAAAATATACAGAAAAAAAAATTAGCATTTTGCATGCATAAATATGTAAAATGGAAGGCGTTCATGTAGAGAGGTTATGTACAGTCCATACTCAGAGCAGTTAAAGGCATTGCTTTCTCTAAGAAAGAGGTGCAGAATTTAAAGGGTGGGTTTTTTTTCACTTTAGGACTAGGAAGCATTTTTGTGCACTTGCTTCATGCTCTGTCTTGTCACGAGTAGGACTAGTACTGTGTATCCAGCTGGACACAAACACAGGTTTTTGCAAGGCAAAGGGCCAGCTTTGCCCGGCAGCTCTTGGATGCAGGGCGAAGCCTTGAGCCTGGAAGAGGCAGGCAAGATTTGTTTCACTGAGATGGGTAGAAATGGAGTCTCAAGTGCTCTTAGCATTTCTCTTTCTAGACATTTGACGTCAAATCAAAAGGAAGTTTATCAGAAGTATTGTAAAACAGAACACTATCCAGTGCAAGATAGAGTATATTGTGGCTGTAATGTAATGTAATATTGGAAGAAGATGTGTTAGTGTTGTAGATGAAAGCATTAAATATGGACATTACTACATTTCAGGTTCACCTATGAAATTGCTCCAGTGTTTGTACTTTTGGAATATGTCACACTAAGGAAAATGAGAGAGATGGTTGGCTGGCCAGGGGGCTGTGGCGATGGGATATTTTCACCTGGTACATGATATTTTAAGCTTTCTTTATTTTTCAGACTATGCTATATGACATCCCCTGTAGTTAAAAAGTAAACATAATTAAATATGCATGTTTGAGAGGACACTTGCTAATAACCACCAGTGGCTTCTTTGAGATAAAGTATTGCATGTTTATGAATTTCAGGGAGGTGATTATGAGGGTCTGTTCGAGCAAACTGCATTGCATTTTAAGCAGCTGTAATGGCACATGGGAAACATAATCAGAAGAGACATTTCTCTTGCATTTTCTTTGTGTTTCCGCTTTTTATGGATTACATGAAATGGAAGGACTTTTATATTAATAATGGGTGGAAGAAACACAACAATGGTCTCCATCACCGCAGGGAAAATTGGAGCAGAGGGAAAGATGTAGCATCCCTTCAAGTAAGTTTAGTGGAGTGGGTGAGATCCTGCCAACGTTACAGTATGCAGTTAGGTTTCCATGTGTGAGCTACCTTTTGAGGTCAGTGGGGTACTTGGGTGGCTGGTTACTCTGAGTGCTTAAAGGCTCAGAAACCTGGTTCCTTCAGGGCAAGCCACTAAGGCAAAAAAAGTGTGACTAACTGTAGAGGAATCATTGATTCTTGACAAAGACTACATTGTTAAGACCTTTTTATTTTAATCATTACGTTTAGTCTTTTGATTTATACTCCTTGTCACCTCCTATCTTAATCTGGAATTTCATTGCTAAAAATTTTGGCCTGTCTATCTCACCAAATTGCAAAAAATGGGATGACTTGACATTGGCCATAGCATTTTGGCTTGTCAAAAGAGAACAGACTGGTAGCTGGTGGGGAAGGAGCTCTTCTGGAAAGAAAGTTCGTTGACGTCATGGAGAAGGAAAGAGCGCTTGGACTATTTATTGAGCAAAGGACAGGCCTCACTGATAACAGCCTAGGATGTTCAGTCCTCCAAGGGCGTGAAGGGTGCAGGTCATGCTGTGCAGAAGATCAAGCAAGGCTCATCTTCTCACATCTGAATGCACACATGGGAAGCGGTGCGGGAGTTTTGTCCTGGGCCTTTCCACAGAGGTGAAGAAAAAGATGAGAAAAATTTACATCTTGTTGAGTCCTTATTTTAAAAGCAATGAGAGCAAAAGCTCTGACAGCTTTTACTGTAATCTTAGAGGTCCTGACCAAAACCATGGCCTTCATCACAGCAGGCAGAATCTAAATGTGAATCACGAGCCCAGGACCTAAGTCAAAGTTTTTGGAAACTGGACAGGGGCTGGTTACTGCCCAGTCTCTGGCCTGGCTCGGTACAGCTGGTCTTCAGTTCCTCACCTTGCAGGCCTGAGCTGCAAGCACCCCACCAGGGTGGTCAGGGACCTAAGTGGGGACAGAAGAGCAATAGCAACACTGCTCAGCCGGACCTGGTGGGCAGAGGCTAGGCATGGCCAGCAGGCCGGGGTGGAGGGCTCAGTGCCAGCACCAGATCTGCCCAAATCTGGCAATCTGCTTTGTGCTAGGGTGAGTCAGGAAAGAGGAATGCCTCAGGAAGAACCCGATGCTGGAGCTCACTTTGTCTAGCTGAACCCTGCATGGGGACAGGCTCTCTGGCAGGTGTCATGTACCTGTCCTGGCCCTTTGCAGCGCTGCCCCCTCTCATCCTGGCTTTCTCTGCAATTTCTGGTTTGTGCAAAGTGCATCTTTCTAGTTCACTAATCTTTCTAATTCAGCAATACCCAGTGTGCAGGTTCTGCTTTATTAGGCAATAATCAAAATCATCTCTGCTGTCTTCTCATTTCAAACTGTCACGGCTTCAACGAAGACTTTACTGTTGCAAAGAAAAGGTTCTTGCTCTCTGCATGTAGGGTATCAATACACGCAAAGCATAGAGGCCTGATTAGGTTCTCCAAATTCTTTAGGTGTGTTTTGTTGCCTGCAATTAACTGTGGGTGTAAACACAGCTGCAAAATTGAAGGCAGAATGAGGGCTTATTAATAAGCTTAAAGTTAAATGGGTAGGTAATAAATACTAATAGGAAAGCCTGGTATTGAAGAATTTTAATGTTTCAGTCTTGATTCTTTTGACACTGAGCCAATGACTTTGGACGAGATAGGCCAAATTGCTTCAACTTAGTTGAGTCCCCTAAATCATCAACAACAGCTGTTACATGACATCTGCAATTTTTAGGGACAGGTATCTGAACATTTATTCTTAGTCTCTCCATTTCTTGTTTTGTCATTTGTGAAAAGAGGTGTAGGAGTATGTTCATACCTCTCAAGGTAGTTGAAAGGGGAAGAAAAAGCTCGATCTGTACTGACCCCTGTGCCAGTGATGCCATCCCTCTGTGGCATTTTCCCTTGGATTATACACAGGAGGGACAGTGAGGTCAGGGGAAGCCCAGAGCAGGGGCAGCCTCACTGTAAGAGGAGGGAGAGGACATTGGTTAGGTGTGAAGGGCATGGTTTCTGTGGGTTGTGGAACAGTGTATGTATCTCCAGTGGGATAAATACAAATCTTACACAAGTCAGAACAATGTTAAATTTGCCAGCATATATACCCTGCTGGCGTAACGTGGTTTGGTGACGCTGCTTTCAGCAGAGCAACCTTGATCTGCTTAAAGGGTGGATTTTATCTTGTCTCGCTTTGGCTGTCCAAGCATTGGGTGTCTACCCTGGGCTAGTTACAGCAGCTCCCATATATCGAAGGTAGTGGGGTGGAGGCATTGGCAGGGCAAGTCATCCCACCTCCCACAAGCAGCTGCCTTAGGATGAGCTGAACCATCTTCTGGAAGTGCCCAACTTGTGCTTTTCATCTTTAGGTGGATGAAAGTTGGGTTAGCTGAACTCTACCTCAGCTGCACGCTGACCTGCTCATTTAAAAGCCTAAAACCATGATCAATATACACTTTTGCTTTATATAAATGTATGTGCATAAACATCAATATATAATCAATCTGTATATATATAGTGTATATATACAGGATAAAACTGGTGGATTTTATGTATACATGTCTGTGTGTGTTTATGTGTGTACACATGTAAAAGTACTCAGTCTCTGCCTCAGGTTCTGCATTATATTCCCATAGTGCTCATGCAGCATTAATGTATAATCAAACATTGTTTGACTGTAGACACAGAGGCTCAGTTTGTAAAAATCTCAAAAGGGAAAAACAAAGTGCTCAGTTTTAATTTATGCATCAACAGTTGAAATATGGGAACAGGATACTGTTGATCAGTCATCTGATACCCATCTTGAAGAGGGTATTTTAAGTCAATGTATGCCAGAGATTTTAAGGCTAGTGTTAGGGACAGCTAACCTTTTCCCTTTGCTCCCATCAGAGGACAAATAAAAAGAAAAGTATTTGTTAGAATGGCCTTTATTTCTTTCTCTTCTTTCCCCCACTCCAGCTATCCAGAAGATAGTGGCACTCACTTTATGGGTTGGAAGCCACTTAGGAAGTTGCCTTGTGGTGGCAACCACTTGGGAGGTGGAACAGGGTGGGGTTATGTGTTGATGGCATATGGAAAGATAAGATTGGGGACTAAAGGAGAAATGTTAATAAAAATGAGGATGAAGGGAAACCCCCATCACTTTTTGCAGCAGTACTTTTTTGCATAAATTTTATTTGGGTGTAATAGATCCTGTTATTACACAACCCAGTTGTGAGGAGCATCAGGAAAAAGACTCTGCTATTAGGCAGAAATATTAGCGTTAGAGTTAGAAAAACTATAGCAAGACTTGTCGTTTGTTCTGCAATAATATTACAATGCATAGAAAAAGTAACAGTATATTACTGTGGACTCCAGGTGGTGCCATATCTAACATGTATGCTATGTTGATTGCACGTTTCAAGATGTTCCCAGAAGTTAAAGAAAAAGGAATGGCAGCTATTCCCAGACTGGTTGCCTTCACATCAGAGCATGTATGTGTTTCTGGTTTTTTCCTATCTGTTTATACCTGCTTGTATGAATTTATGATGAAGAGGATAGATGAGCGGGAATTTGTAGCCGACTGTCTTCATTTCTGTTATTCCTTCACTGAGAATAAAAAAATGGGAAGGGGCTGGCTTTTTGATATATAGATATATAGAGGGATGAGCTGTGCAGCTTTCTGTGGCTGAAGCCCAGAGAGAGCAGGCTCTACGGACCACTGCCATTTATTTTTTTCTCACTGGTGTCTGTATAAATGTCGATGTGAGTGGAAAGGACAGCATCCAATGATAAGAGCTCATCATCAGACTTCAGCACTTTCTGCCAGGAAATGGCTTTTGTTGGGGTCACTGAGAGGGAACAGAAAATCACTTGGAGTCAAAATGTTTCTAGCTGAAACCAGTCCTGCTGTTACTTAACGAGAGGGTGATAACATACATGAAGACAGTAGTGTGGAAATGCCGTGTGTGTGCAGCAGAGCAGCTGGGGTGTGTGGTGGGGAACGGGGCTTTGCTGCGGGTTTCTGTCTGAGCAAAAGCTTCAGCACACCATGGTTCCTCACAGACACTGATGGGGTCTGGCAGTGTGGAAGGTGAGGGCAGGTGGGCACAGGAGAAATCAGAGTGGTCCTCATGGGAGGAACACAGAGTTCTTTGCTCTTTGAACGATCTTACAGAAGTCGTTATTTCAGGCTGTATTGTGGGGGAGGATGGTATTTTGGCTTTATGGCCATGTAAAACTCTTTGCAGCTTATAGTAGAGAATGCATGTGCAGGAGAAAGGGGAAGAGGAAGGGTTACATCCAGGAGGGGATGTGAGCTCTCTTTGGGCTCCATGGTCCCCATTTAAATTTCTTTCCAGCTGTGTGGGCTCAGCCGGAAGGGACTCTTTCGTGGCTGAGACTCAGCAGGACACAATCCATGTCAGGGAACAACATCCTCCTGGCTGCCTTTTTTGACTTATCAGACAACATGTTTCCATTCTGTGCAAATGGGAAGAGCAAAGTGTCCTAAAAACTGGACAGAAATGTTTGGGGGGAAATCCCTCTGAGGATGCCTTTCATGGCAATAGGATGAGATGCGATACACAACTGTGGGCTCTGTGTTGCAGAATAATTGTCCCCAAAGCAGTCAAAGAGAAGGATATTCTACAAATGAGGAGCAACTCTCAAAGAGAAGGATATTCTACAAATGAGGAGCAACTCTCCAAAGTTGGCTGTACAACTAGAGATGCATTATTCATGTGGAAGTTACAGACCTAATAAGTCTTGCAAATAAGATTCAGCATGATTATTTAAAATAACAAATCCTATTAATCATTGGAGAATTTCATTGTATTCATAGTGGTGGAATGTTAAACAATGAACCAAATTGTGCTATCAGTCTCAAAATAATGAAATGAGCTTTAATAATTGTGTTCTCATGCCAGGGAAGAAGCAGTTCCCATAGTAAATTAAACATTCCAAAATCAAATATACTAGAGAATCCGTGGAACAACATCTGAAATTCGTTACATTTTAAAAGTACCTTGAAATTACAGTTTTGTCCCTTCCTCAATCAAGATTTTAATAAAAGTTTGTAATGGCACATCTCTCAGGGAAGTTAAGAAACCACACTACATGAAGACAAGAACCTTTAACCCTTAATTGCCCAAAGGGTATGGGATCAGGGTTTAACTCAAAATAGGAGAGGCTGTTACAGAAATTGCAGAGGCCCAGTCATACAATTGCTTTTTAGATAGGAAATGTCATGCAGAACCTGAATAGACACTAACACAAGAGAACAGCATTTGTCTCATTTATCCTGTCATGTTGATCTACTTACTTTTAGACTCCTCAGTTTGGTTCCAGTTTCTCTCTGCCACAGTTGGATGCTCTTTAAGACGATGGCCATGGAACAATCATAAGTATAAACAGGATACTATCATTTCCACATGCTCTGCGTGTGTGGCATGATAGTAAACAAAGCTTGAAGTTATTGTAGGCATTTAGAACCATGGGGATTTTTGTCTCAAAATTTTCAGTCAGAAGCAAAGATTCCACTATCGGCAGTTCTCAGACAAGAATTTCAGCATCACAGACCAGACTCTATTTTCATTTCTACCAGTCTGGAGCTTCCATTGCTATAAATGAATGAAGTTACACCACAATTGTCGCCAATATTACTGTAATCGAATCTGGCCTCAGTCTGATGCTGTGATAGGTTCAGCTGCCAGTGGGGGAGAAGGGAAGGGAGGAGTAATTCACAGCTCCCAGGTAATTTCCTTCCTAATTTAGGAGTGCATCATGTTTCTAAATTAGGAGCCTCACTCTCTGTATAACCAGTGAATAGAGGCACCTCTGGAGAGAAACTCGGAGCATCCAAATTAGGAACCTAAATATTCCTCAATTTAGATGTTCTAAATCACCTTTGGGAGGGGTTCACCCTCGTAAGCAGATCTTCCCTGAACTGTTCAGTAGGAGCATGACTTATCTCTCACTCTGCTTCTGTGTATTTCTGTTTCACCAGTGATGGTGAAGTACACTATAACTGTTTTGGTCGGTCTTGGCCCTGGTATAATTTTACTGAGATGTACTTGCACTCAGGACTTAATTCAGTCCTCTGTAGTCACCAGTGCATCATCAGTGGTTCTTTCATCTGCACTGGTGCAGGAGCAGAGTGATGTCCTTCAGGGCAGCCGTTCTGAACGGCACATGACGCAAGAGACTTTGACTCAGAGGGGTAAAAGTGATGGATGCCAGTTGTAAAAAGCTATTTTAGTCTGTCGTTTCAAACACAATCAAAAATCTAAGATGAAGGCCTCCTCCTGTGGCCCAGTGCATCAGCTTTAGGCTGCTGTGAGTGTTCAGCTGAGCACATTCCTATTTCAGTATGGAGAAAGCAGCTGAAAGGCAGAGCTGCCTTCTCAGAATACTTTAGTTGATCCATTTGTCTACAAAGCAAGTCCGGTTGAATTTTAACCCATTCCCTGTTGTGATTTTGACCTGGCCAACTAGCGCTCTCTTAAACAGCATGCAACAGTAGCTGGAAATAGCATGGAGCAGGGATCATCTTTAGCAGGTAAAAAGGACAAAGTCATTTTGTCCTGAGAAGGAAAGGAGTGCAGAAGGGAAGAGTTTAGATGTAGACAACCCATTGGGTTCAGGTTAAAAAATAGCTTTTGGCCTGTTTGTTTGTAGTATAAAAATAGCTTAAGAGACTTGCAACTTTTCCATGGCCTTGATGTTTGATTAGGGGCTATATGGACTCAACCCACAGTTCAGAGAATGAAAAAGTAAGCTGGGCATAATTGGAAAAACAGAGATTTCTTCATCTCCTCTGTTCTCCAACTGAGCAAGACTATGCTCATGTAGTCCACATCAGCTTTCCTGGTTTACCACCCCTCTGGCAGCCCACTGAGGAGAAACATCTTGTCAGGTGCTGACCAGGGGAATAGCCATACAACTCCTGTAATTGTTTTGGAAAAGAAAATGCAGAGTAAAAACTGGCAGGTGATTGAGTCTGATAGGACAGCAAGGGACTTCTGTACCCAGTTAGAGACCCAAGAGGATGCAGAGAGGCTCTCTCTGCCTCTTGCATCCCCCCATCTGCACTCTCTTGGGGTGAACTACCTCCTGCCCGAGGCTTCGCCAGTAGCACAGCTGGCGTGACACTGATTGTGACAGCAGGGTCTGTTGGCTGCTCAGGTATAAGGTGTCAGCATTGTAGACAGCCGGACATACTGAGAGGGACCTCATCTTCTGGGAGAGCTCTGGGAGCACCTGTGAACTTGTCTGCTGTGGTAGGGGAGCACCCTCACAGCAATAGCACATGCAGCTTCCACGCAGCAATTAGATAAGAGGCAGTTTGCCATCAATCACCACTTCAGCTTCTTGCGTGCTGATTTCCTCATTACTTTCAGGGAATACGGCAAACTACACCGGTAGCTGTGGGAGAAGAGTGGCTTTGGCAAAGGTTTTTTTTTGACAGAACAGTTTCTGAAACCTAATATGGAGGTTCTTGGCGCTGAGGGAGAAGGAAAATAAAAAGTGACTTCTGTCTCAACACAGACGGCTTGATAGCCCTCCATTTCACACAGCCTGCAGAAGATTTTAGGCTGTTCTCTGTGTCAAACGAAAAGCTGATCTGTAGTCCCCCCACTTCCATGGCACATAGCGTTGCCCTCTGGCCAGGCAGTTTAGAAGACAGTTTGCAGGACTGCCATCTGCAAGAAGCAGTCCAGGGGGTGACCTCTCCAGTGGGGCTTCCAGGGAAGGACCCAAGGAGCCTGGAGATCATGTTTCCCATTTGGTAGCATGAATTTCAAAGCTGTGAGTTAAACGTCTGAGCATACAGAGTAAGTAGCAAGTTGTTCTATTTCCATCTAAGGAAACTAAAAATCAAACTTATAGATTCACACGTTCTTTCTTTGCATTGCCTAATGCATATTAACTAGAAAAGTATTTTTTGGTGGTATTTAAAGCCACAAGGAAACAGTGAAAATATGACCTTACTTGAGGAGCAACTTAATTCAAGTAACACCATTCAAATCAAAGTAGTGCTCCAGAAAAAGTAGTGCTCTAGGGCAACCTATCTCAAAGGAGACATTTGTCATTTTGGTCTAATCCTTCATGTGGTCAATATCTCGTGACTTTTACACTGCCATAGGATCCTCCTGAACTCAGGGGGAAAATTTCTTATCCACAGTTAATACTGTAAAACTACCCGCACTGGAAAAAAAACAAGTTAGTCTTGCTGGTTTAGAAAAGCAGTATGAAGTTATATTTTTCAAAAAATGCAAAAGATGGAAATATTAGTATGTTGTGCAGAAATGTTAATATCTTCATTTATCTGCCAGCATTAACAAACTGAATAGCTGCAGCTAAAGGAATCAGTAGCAAACATATATCACTACAGTGTATTTAAAAATGTGATGGGACACAGTATACTCCTTTTGTGGATAATTGAAGGAAAAGCTATAGCTTACAATTAGATGTTAAAGATAGGATTCATATCAATTAACTTTAATCACCTAAAGTGTAAACATTTAATCTGAGTTTGTCTATACAGTTTTTATAGCCAATAAAAAGAGCAGGATCTGCAGTACTAGTCTAAATCTGCTCGTTCTAGTCTAAAATGAGTGCCAAAACTTCGGGAATACGGCAACTTGTGGAAGTACCCTTTCTTCCCCACTATTGAGGAAGCCCAAAAAGCAAGCCTAGACCAGCCACACATTCTTAGATGGTTCAAATTAAGAGAGAAGTAGCCCAGCCTACATCTCCAGGCATGCCACATTGTTTAAAGCCCAGGAGAGGTGGAGAGGAAAGCGTGTCCACCTCCTGTGCTGGTGTTTGGCTGATGGGATGAGGCTGGGGTCCAGGTCTGCTGGGCACAAGGCTGCCAGTGACCAAACCTGCAGATCTTGGAGAGGTTTCAGCTGCCAGATGGCTCAGCTTGCTCAGCATTTGGGAACTCGCTCCTGATGAGCTCCCTCCACAAAGCTTCTGGCCAGTGGTTTATGTGAGCAGGGAGCAACTGCAATCTGAAAAACCAGCCATGGCCTTTGGGGCTTATGGCAGGAGGATGGTTCTTCTTGACAGCTTCAGCCATGCCAGAGTATAAGCAATTCATTTAGCAAGCTATAAAAAATAGGAGCATCTGTACACCGAAGCACCGTTCATTTAAGATAGCAATGCCATATTTTTCAGCATCATAACATTTTTAATTGTCTAATTCTTTCTTTTTCCAAAAGACCTATTTACTATTGCACCTGTAATAAATTGACAGTGTGTTTTTACTTTACAAAGCTAACTATTAAAAACTGGCTATCAGGCAAACAAACTTATTCCTAACAGCATTTGAAAATTTGGACAATGGGAAGATCAAAATCACCATTTTTTTTCCTAACAGATAATATGCCTTTGTCGTTAATACTGATGAATACTCTATACCTCCTCCTTCACCACTGAATTTCAACCAGATCTTAGAAGCAGACTGAGGTTCATCAATACCGGGGATGTGTTTGTACTCTTTCATGCACCCTTTTGCAGCACGAAGGGAGGGAGAAAGCTGCAGTGACAGGCCACTCCCACCCACGTGTCCTTCTGTCTCTGCCAAGCACAGGACAGTGGTGAAGCTTTGTACATGCCAGCTTCTCCTAGCCTGTTTTTTCCTGGAGGACTGGATCAGGTAGTCTGCCTTGTCCTCCATTTTGACCGTGGTTCTCCCACCATAAGACTCAAGACTGTGTCATGAAAGATGGTGTTGGATCTCATTTCCTTGCATGGCTGAACAGTCTGTAGCCCCCATATTCCAAAAGGGGTCACAGTTACTGTCCTCCTTTACTGTTAGCCCAGCTGAATCTGTCAGTAGTTCTGTCTAACTAGGCTTATTTCTACAATTCCTTCTCTTTGACCTTTATATTTTTCTATATTCACCTTTATATTACACAGGCAACCAAATTTTCAGTACCATCCCAGGAATATTAAAATAAAGTTTAATATTCGTCATCATTAGGAAGGTTTTCTTTGCTCTTGAAACTATATTTTTTCCATTTTCACTTTCATCCTGGCTCTTTCGTGGCCCCTTGGGCAGTTGGAGTAATTCCTCTGATGTTACCCAGAGACACAAAAACATAACAGCAGTCATAGATCTGTGACTGTATACACAGATTGAGCAATTTCATATTCAGAGTTTGTTTAGAAATTATAATTGCATTTGCCCTTCTGTGCACAGAATTCAGTATTTCTTCCGAATTTATCCCAAAGCCTGTTTTGGTTCCTGACTGCTGAATTCCCTTCCATCTGTAAAAAGCCTTCAGGCAACCAAGCTATCAGCACTACATTCATTTTTTTTTCCCAATGCTGTTTTAGCAGTGCCATGAGACTTCTCAATGAGGCAGCTGAGCTTGGCCATATTCCAGTGGATGCCTTTAAGCACATGAGCTTAATTTTCTTCCTCATAGTAAACCATTCAAATCTGTATTTTCTTAAGGCACTTTGAATAGTTCTATTTTCTATTAGAAAAAAGAATTGCAGTAGTAAATCTATTTTAACTAGTATAGAATAAGGAGCAAAATTAATCAATGTAATGTCATTGACTCAAAACCCAGTGAAATATATCTGTGACTCTTCCTGCCTACATCTCTACCTGTATTTATATATTACGCTACCCAGTATGTGCACAACAGCTTGTGTAACATATGAATAAAATACAGAACAATATTTTTTTTAAGTATATACATTCAATTCTAGCTTCACATAGTGTATCAATGAACTGTCATTATGCTGGCAATGTTCTACCCCTGGTTCAATTTTTGCAAAGTTCAAAGATACCTTCCTGAACTTGGGAATTTTTACAAGCCTCCTGATGGCAGTAGACTCCTCATGGCCTCTTCTGCTCCCTGCTTTCATAAACTTGAATTGCTGCACCATGGGGCTGAGGAAAACCCCCAAGTCTGGGAAGAGACTAAAGTATCTTCCACGTATAGAGGTTTGTGGCACAGTCCAAGTCTTAATCTATAGTGCATTTTCACTTGAGTAGAGTGCACTGGATAATCTGATGAAGCTCATGGAAATGTAGTCGTTCAGAAGTTCAGTCTCAGGAAATAAAAAACATGTCATAAAAAATATCAATGTGTGTTATGGTTTGAGAAAACCTATAACAATCTAGTGGTGTTTAGACAATTATTCTATCACCTGATGACCCCTCCGCACCCGGAAGGGGAAATTGGGGAACACAAAGAAACACAAGGGTTGAAATACAAATAGATTTAATAGACTAAGACTAAATAATTAACAATAATACT
>JAOTQQ010000012.1:16941123-16984295 GCA_026546715.1 Gallinago undulata | reverse complement strand
CACCTGGCAAGGCTCGAAAACACTAAGACCTTGAATCCCACAGAGCCTGGCTGGCTATAAAGTAAATATTTTCACAAGTTCAGACACAAGAGTCTTCCAAAAGTGCAGTTTTCCCCAGCATTAGAAGAAAAGTTAGTCCTGTGTCTCTCAACCCAGGACAGTGTGATGCTGAGTAGGCTTATGATGTTCAACATGTAAATACCTCCTGGCACCTTGTGACTGCAGCTAGAAAAACAGCAGGGCAAACTCCCTGTCAAATCTGAGCATACCACTATCCTGTGGTTTTAACAAGCTGGACAATAACAGTGTGTTAAAATAACAATCTGCCAGTTTCCAGAGTGATGGTGCCTGCAGGTGCTGTACGCTTCCCGCTCACAGACAGCAGATAGCACAGGGCTTGGTCTGCAGGGAAGGGGTGGAAATTTCACCTGATGTCATTTGGCAACCACTCTAAACCAGCAACCTTCCCTGGAGGTGCCTGTTTTCTCCAGAATACAGAGAGGGACCTTACTTGATGCCTAAAGTCTGATGAGAGTAGCTGCAATGAACCCATTCTAGTTCGGCAAAACAGAAGTCCAGGCACAAATTCTTTGTTGCTCCTCTAAACGTGTGGGTATATATTTCATTTGATCATCAGCTCATGCAAAAGTCAGTCTGACATGAATATTTGCATTTCAGAACGTGCTCGGTTCAGGGGCTTAGGTTGGGCTAGGGCCTTAAAAGCTGATTTTAAGTCTAGCAACAAGGTCACTGGCTTCTCAGTGCACTTTGTTGGTGTACTGCAGCCGTGCCCCACGGGGGGAGGCTCTATCAGCCCACCGCCTTAAAAAAAAAAAATCAATGTAGTATGAAAAATGCCATTTACCTGAAGTATTTTCAAATTGTCTATGTGTCATCAGTGAATCATGGCTCAAGAGCAATCTGAACTTCTTCAAAATGTCTGAATATTGAAGAAGTCAGTGGGCCTCATGAAAACTTGAAGCATTTCAGCCAAAATGGTGAGATATGGGCATATGAAAAAAAGAGTTTGGAGTGGAAACACTTACGCAGCCTTAACCACAGCAGTCAGGACTGAACAAAAGCTACCCCCTGAGCAATTTTTAAAACACAGGGTTGGGTTTTTTTTCACTTGTTAGGTTGAATGTACATATTGCAGTTCTGTTCTTCCTCTCTTTTTCATAAAGTTGGTTTAGAATTTATTTTCATTTCTTAAAGCGTTCGTTCTGTACAGAGCCCTATATTATGTAGTGAAATCCCACTATGTGGCCTTTAAGTGGAGCAGACATGTAGCCATTGTGTCCACCACTTTCCCTACAGCTCTCTGCTGCCTGCACTACCATTGAAGCCAAACATTGACAAAGCAGTCGTGTTCACTTCTCTGCTCTGTGGTCTTCTCCAGACTATATGTCTTCCTTTCTTCTTTAACATCATGGATACCTGAAAAACCCTGTTTGATTTGAATTTCCTTAATCTTTTTTAATAGTGTTAAATCCTAAGCTAATGGTACTGTAGTATACATAAAAAATTTCCATTTTTTCTAAAGTTTAATAATCTGTAGTTAAAATTACTTGGGGCAATACTGTTATAGCTGGTTTTGAGTTAATACAAAATCAGATTCTTGGTGGTATAATTTGATATAAAACTATTTCATTATCATAATCACTAGGATTTAAATTAGAATTATAAACCAACACTGGCTCAGGAGTTAAGTCCTATGAGCTAGAGAAAATTAGGCTGACTTGCTCTCCAATATATGACTTCCACATTTTATTCTGTACACACAGATTAACTACTAGCCTTACTAATAGCCCAGTTTTGATTTTAAACTGCAGTAATATTTATTACTGGGAGTTATTAATAGCTTTCACTGGCATGAGATCGCAACTAGGCTTCCTATCTTAATTTCTCTCAGTATATTATTTGCCCAGAAGTTACATTGCAGAAGCACATCACTCTGGATGCCACAAACTAAATGAATTCTGTAGGGGAGAATTTTTTGTTTCAGTAAATCAAGTTCACAGCTGAATCAGTACAAGTAATAGAAGCTGCAGGTATACATCAAGGACAAAATTTGGGTCCATCATCAGCCACGGTTGTGTATTTAATGATTCAGGAGTAAATCCAGATTAGGGTAACAGTTTCTCTAACTGCCTATAGTGACCTAATATGCAGCCTCAAATTACATTGATCAGTTTCCAAAAAGTCTGTGAATAGAATTACTGCCTGTGTGGGACTACTTGCTGAAAAGCTTGCAAGAGTGTAGTGTTTTATATTACATTGGATAAGAAATAATAATAAATGTATTTTTTCAGAGTCACTTTTCTGTGAAGAAAGGAGCTGCAGCCTTGGGTATTGGTACAGATAGTGTGATTCTGATTAGATGTGATGAAAGGTAAGTAAAGATGCCAAATACAGCTCTTTTTATTGGTACATAAAGAGGACCATCAGATGCTCAGCTCAGAGAGAGCATATAGGATGCAGTCAACAGTTGGTGTAATTCATCGTAGTGCTATAATTTCCAGCAACCTTACATTAATGTATCCCACTTGAGGAACTGCCTCTGTCAGTAGCCTCTTTAAGAGTCAGTTTCTGTAGCTCATAAAAGGTCTTAAAGTTCCCTTCTTCAGGGTTTTCTGATCATTATTCTTCTTTCAATCTTGAGTGAAACAAACTATTGACCTAACAATCATTCTTTACATGTTCTGCTAAGAAACGAGGGAAGAAGCTTGTTCTGATCAAAATGGACCATTTCAATGCTCTCACAGTTTGATCCGTTAAAATGAGCTGAAGTGGACCATTTAAAAGAATAAAATGAGGCACATTTGCTAATGTACTTCTGTTACTTTATGCCCCCACCATTCTTCTCATATTGACTACATTCCCAGAGTGGCCTTGATGGGGACACTCTTACAATGGGGTGTGCGGAGAAGGGTCTTGGCAGCATCATGGGCAGCATAGGCCAAGGAGGGAGATGGCCCATGGAAAGGAGGAGCACGGCAGACACCTAACCTACAGGTCCTATAGGCACCACAAAACCAGCAATAGATAACATTGTTCAACTTGCCCAGCTGAAAGATTTTGATTCTCTGTGAAAACCAATTTTGAGAAAAAGAAAGATCTATTAAAAAAATCAACGTTTCAATTTTAGGAGAAAATAAACTTTCTGTGGGACAAAAATTAATAGAACAGTCCTTATTGATTCTACAGGGAATCTTTTAGATAGAAAGTGCTCTTACTATGAGTCCCAAATATGAGATTGTTATAAGGTATTGAATTATTTATGGCTATAGCATAAATGGAAGGTTTTACTGCTATCAAAATAATCTGCTCCCACATTAAAAGGAGAGCACCAACTAAGCAATTTACTGTGCTAATCACAGTGCCTGCATATTGACTTACGGACTAATTATCTCTTTATTAACAAAAGACTGAGCACTCTGAAGAGGAATTAATGACAACATCAACACACATCAAAATAAAACTCCAGTTGTTTCTATTCACTAAAGACAGATGTGGATCAATGAAGTCATGTCTTCCTTTCTTCTTGGGCAAATTCAACATGATGATTTTCTATCATGCTTACCCTCCCCACCCTGAAGTAAACAGCAGGATTACTGCATGTCTCACCAAATCTCAGCGGATGCCACCAGGACAAAGCATAGTGTTTGCACAGGAGGTGGGCTGGTGTGGTAGAGAGGACCCTCTGTGAAGATGTGGACCTATGAGAGTGTGAGGGAGCACCATAAGATCTTTTTGATGTTTCCAGGGTGGCCAAACACACTTCTCAGTGGCTCCTCTCTTCACCACCCTGACCCACACCTGCCAAGATTGCCTGGTTTTGCGGTGTCATAGGACTATGAAATGTGTGGTGAATTTCAAGTCAGGAAAACATGTAGAAAATCATGTTCTTGGTCATGCTTGAGACTGGATGACCATACATTTCCATTGCCTCTTTTACTACCCCACAGCCATATTGGTAGCAGTAGTATGTCACCTGTAGGTGTGGGGTCATAACACTTCAGTCTGGTATCGCATCAGGGAAGACTGTGTACAGATGTGGGTAATACAAGAAGACTTTGATGCTAACCCTCATTCCATCCCCAGTGTCCTTTTGTTGCTGAATCTCTTCAGCCTCCCCCAGTAGCCCTCCTGCCTCTGATGCTGCCCAGCATATTTCATGTAACCCCCTCCCACATTATCTGGGTGAGATTTGTCTAAGGAGAAGCATGTTGTTTCATAATGCGTTTTAAACATTGCAGGTCATCTGAGGTGGTAGCACATGAAAATGCTGTACAAGTAAGCAATGGCTTGTTTGCTAGATTTGGAGTAGGGTGTTGTGTGCTCCAGCATGTGTTTGGACTATACTGAAAGCCAACCTGCTGCTTGGTCCTTGGTGGAGCTTGGCATTGCACTCTCCTGGCCATGAATTCCTGCACACGTTCAACATGGCCAAGGGTTGCACAATCACTTGTCTTGGTAAAAAAATGTTAGCAGTGAAGGGGTCTGCCCAGCTTTGTGTGTGTTTCTGTGCACGAGCTCAACAAATTAGAAACTGTTAAAAGACCAACATCTATACTTTGTTTGAAGGAAGAACTCATTGCCTTTCTTTGGCATGCTTTTCTGTTCTTTAGTCCTCTAATGATTCAAGAAATAGTTTTTGAAGAGAAGACAACTACATCTCTTCTCTGAACATGACATGTAACTGGTGAGAACTCAAAATGAGTTGAATACTCTTTAGATCTTGAACTTCTGCAAGAAAAATCAGGGATAATTTTTAGACTCTGTAGAGCTTTCTCTTTTCTTTTAGTGTTTTGAATAAGTAAAATGCAGGATGGATTTTGAAAAAGCTCAGCAGCACAGACCCATTTCTTCTGTCTTATTGTTAACTGTGTAAGGATAGAAACTTGAAAAGCCTAGCAGTATCTTACTACAAGAATATTTTTTTTTCATTTACATTCATCTAAATGCCATGAAAACACTTTTTATGCAAAATCAAAAGTAAACCTAATGGTTTTATTTGTTTCCCTGAAACTGCTATTTTCAGCTTTAGTAAAGGTTGTTCTTTTTTACAGCAACAGAAAATCCGTGCTTAGTGAAAGAAAAAATATGTCCAACTGTACTGAGAACTGAAAAAGTCTTTAAAAAATATTAATCAAAATGGACAACATTCAAAGCCAGTGAAGACTTTATTCCTGCAATGTGGGGAGCTGTCATGTTTTATTGCTGTTATGCATACTGTCTCTTCTCAGATAGTCTTGCTTGTGGCTAAAGCAAAGAAAACCTTAACCTTGATACTCAGTATCAGCACTGTTTTATATTGTGCCCAATTAATTTACAGGATTTTAAAAATTATCCTTCAAGCCTTATAACACTGAGTCTGAAACTCAGGCAAAAGGTTCATACTACAGGCATTGCAAACACAATATACAGTCAATACAAAGGGCCTGACAGTGTATTTAATGAATCCAGACTGGTAACTTCTTCTCGTATCCCGCTTCAAACAAATGCGAACATGTAATGCACCAAACCGTGAAATAGTTGCTGTGAAATGAGTTCATCCCTCAGATGGAAACACGGAGGCAATAGCTTACACCAGAGCTGAGTCGCGCTGCTGAAGGCCACGCAGCTCAGCTGGCATTTTCTGTGCCTGCTGAAAATGGACCATGGGGTTTGACACCCAGTGAGCTTCTTGGGACCCTGGGCTGAGCCTCCCCAAGGGAGTCTGGAGCATACTCCCAGGGCTGTAACATCAAACAGGACCAGGAGGCTCCGTACTATTACCATATTGATGCAAACTGGTTGACAAAATAATTAGGATAAAAATTCAGACTAACGGTCAGGGTCTTTCTGTGCTCTTCAGTGCTGAGTAAGCCTTGGACAAAAAAATAACTTTGTTCATTACTTGGGTTTCCTGTGGAAGAAGTAACAGCAAGAGCTGATTTCAA
This sequence comes from Gallinago undulata, assembly GCA_026546715.1. Lineage (NCBI taxonomy): Eukaryota > Metazoa > Chordata > Aves > Charadriiformes > Scolopacidae > Gallinago > Gallinago undulata. The sequence goes on along the minus strand of JAOTQQ010000012.1, from coordinate 16,978,350 downwards.
GATCAAATTTCTGATATAACTCTCTCTTGTTCCAGAGGGAAAATGATCCCATCAGACCTTGAAAGAAGAATTCTTGAAGCCAAACAAAAAGTAAGTTTACTAGCTTTTCTGCTTCTAAAATGGGAGAAAAAAACCAACCATGCTATGAATGATACAGCTACTTGGCTTGCTTTCCTTGGTAAAACAATACAGGCTTGCCCATTAAGTTTTGATTTATTTCTCAGAAATGTAGCCTGGCAATTAGTGAGGCAAGAGTTGCTGCCAAAATAGGTTTAGAGCTACTTTATAATCTCCATGAGCTGTTTGGTGGTTGTTTTTTTTTTTAATATGTTCTATATAACATCCTCCTTTCTTGTATTACCAGCCTATGGTACAGTTTCTCAGCTGAATATTGACAAAAACAGAGTAATCATTTGGGGAATTTGTATATATTTTAATTTATTGAATATATTCCTCATAGACTTACCAAATCAATGGAAGATAAACTAAAATCCATACATCTTTAAAAGTGCAATGCTTTTGTATGTGTTTGTTAGCAGAAGCTAGAATTAAAATGTCAGATTTAAAGTATGCAAGAAACTCAGCCCTGTGCCTTCAACAACATTTATGTAAATGGTCGTTAGACATAAAGCATTCGAAGCTCATTAATAACACAGCTTTTCATTAAAAGCTCACTTTTTCTAAGCAAAGCAGCACAGTAGATAAAAGTAAGGCAAAATGATAACAGGAAGTCTAGACCTTTTTGGACGTTTAAACCCCAGGTGTGGAAAAAATGTAGCCACTCTTTACCTTTGTTGCTCCGAGAACTGCTTATGAAATCAACAGAACTGTAAATTCATTTAAATAAAACACTGCTATAAATTATGGCAGACCCAAGACCCCATAGTGCAAAAGCCATGGGATGGCTGAGGCTCCCACCGAGGACCGGGGACAGGATCAGACGCTCAATTAATAATTACAGAAAGCCCAGGGCACAGTCCACCTGTTCTTGCGCCGTGGTGCCTGAATGGGGGCTTTTTAATGTGACGTCATGAAGATCAGACTTTTTTATTTCAGGCAGGTGGCGTGGACCAGAATTGTTCTTTGGAGCCTTTACCTGTCTCATGCATCCTCATAAATGGGGGATGCTGGTTCGGAAGGTTGCTGCCACCTTAAGGTAGAAAGTATAACATCACCCGCTTCTGAACTTGGAGAAAAACAGTGCAAAGTAGCAGGGATGTCCTCTAGGAGACACTTGTGGGCTCACTGTGGGGGCAGCACAAGAGGATTTGGGGCTGCTGTGGGCTGAGGAGGCTGCAGCACTCTGACCTTGCCAAATGCCTCTGCTTTCTTGCAGGGATTCGTTCCTTTTCTGGTGAGTGCCACAGCCGGGACAACAGTGTACGGGGCGTTTGATCCTCTCATAGCTATTGCAGACATCTGCAAGAAGTACAAAATCTGGATGCACGTGGATGTAAGTGTCATCTTATGTGGGGGGCCTGGATTAAAAGGTGTATTAGCAGTAATTTATTCACAGAATCACAGGGTTCATTTTGAACCCTGTCATTTTGTACAAAACCCATTGTATTCGATTCCTGTAATTAAGTCCAACACCCAAGCACTGACTTTCCACTCCTTTGAAAGGCTCAGGTCAGGGGGACATTTTAGGAGCTGTGACTGTGTGGAACTTTTAAGAACTGGGACACTTAAAATGACCTAGTTTGAGTGCTTTTGGCCTTCAGCTTTATCTCTAAATGCCGTTAGTACAAGAAATACAGAAGAACCATACTGAGCACTGGCTCGGCTTCTGCAGCAGCTGCAAAATAAATATATAAAGAAAACGCTACATTTGTTGGGAATAAAGCACTGTAAATTGCTGAGCAGGTTAATGCATATGCTAGAGAAATTTATCAGATTGGCTACTTAGCTCTATCTGGGCTCTTGCCAATAAATCTTTCTGAAGGATCATCTTTCAGCCCTAGAGTGGCTTTCGTGTCATTTTTGCAAATCCTTTCTCCGAAAAGGCTTGGTAATTGAATTTCCCTAGGTCTGGGTATCTTGCTTTTGGATTACTGTGTCAGCCAAAATCAGTCCAATTCAAAGGAAGAATTCATATTTACTTTAACCTGCTTCTCAGTCAGACGAAATGCCTGCTTGGCCCAGATGTCTGTAAACGAAAACAAGTGAGTAGGGGGCGAGCAGTAGCGGTCTGGAATGTGATGAAAACTCACCGGAGCAGCTGAGATCCCAGTCTGGTTTGTTGTCATCACTTGGTCACTAAAAGAGAAAAGGCAGCTTACCCAGGAGCAGCTTTGCGGGTCATTAATTGCAGCGTGGGGCAGCCCAGCGTGTCAGTGTCAGAGGAGGTGGCAAGGGAGGGGTTAGCAGACAATAAGGGTGGGCACTCAGATCATGGGCTATAAACCACTGCTTCCAGGCTATTGGAAGAAAATTGTTAGCACAGCTAATGGCTCAGACCCCATCTGCCTGGTCATTTTGGAATGTGCCACATCAGCAGGAAAAAAGAAAGGGCCCCAAACTGATGTGAAGGAACAGATGTCATTGCAGAGAAATGCAGAGTTCTCTTACTAAGATAACGTGTCTTACTTTCTAGGGAGCATGGGGTGGTGGGCTCCTGATGTCAAGAAAACACAAATGGAAGTTAAACGGCGTTGAAAGGTAAGATTTATTAATGCTAACTAAACACATTTATTAAATGCATTTTAACACACTTGTGATATGATAGCAATGTCTACAAATAAAAATAAAAACGTAATTCCCAAGATACAATGAGAAGAAATCATGTGAATTGTCCTTCCAGTTGACATAGCGTTGCTAAGTGCCTTTGTTCTGTGTGGCACTTTGTTTTGTAGCGCAAACAACAGACATTTTTGTCTGTGTTTTCATTCCTTCCAGCATACGTTTACAGCTCCGGGGTGGTTTCTGCAGCACCGTCTGATACAGTGTCCAACGTGGATTAGCAATTGCATTTGAGAAATTAATCTTGGAGGTCTTTCGTGCTGAAGTCTTAAGCACTAAAGTGTTCTATTAAGTAAATATTAAAGGTGGATGCCCCTGCAGTTTGGACAGATGTCCTGTCAGTCACTGACCGCTGCTCTGTCACTTCTGGAGAGAACATCCCTTTCTCAGTAAATCAGTGCTTGGATACACAGTTATGGACATGAGCTCGTGAACATTGCACATAGACACAGATGAATACAAGTGGTGCCAGTCCAGCTCAGAGTCTGGAAAGGCTGAACTTAACCTTACCCAGAAACTTTTAGTTAAGCTGTGGAACTCCTTGCCATGGGATGTTAAGATTTATTTGCATTCAAGGAAGGACAGACAAAAACTATTCAGGAATCTGTGAGCCATAAGTGACCAGTGCCCAGAGAATATATGGAGGAAGGTTGTATATGCTTGCCCTGTTTCGTTTTCTTTCAAGACACCTATTTAGGCCACTGGCTAGAGGCAGTATACTGGGATAGATGAAGTCACTCTCACATTCATGTATTTTCTGGAGCTTATCCAGTTCAAGAGTAAATTATTACTCCTGCCTTTTTTATCTCTACATCGAATTGCTGTTCCTCACCAATTAAAATCACAAACAACTTCCTCATCCTGTTCCTGAAGATTAGGAAGATACCTTGAGGATTCATTTTTTTTTTCTTACACATCTCACGTGCAAAATTTGGAAAGCAGCCAGTAGTTCTGTGAGTTTGATTTAGTTAAGACTGCCTTCAGCACTCCAGCATACATATTGTGCATTAAAAGGACATACATCCGAATACCTAGCAAGTTAGAAAAATTTATCCAGTTGTTGGTGAGGACAGGGTATGAAAAAAAGAGTTTACCTCCCAAATTGCTGTCCAAATTCTGCTGGAATAAGAAGTTCAGGTTGAATCTATATTGGAGAATTTTTCAAATAATGTGCTTTAGATCCAGAACCGGATTTTATGTAGTGCTTTGATAAGCACCATCTCCATATGTTTGGCAATGAAGTAATAACATTTTTCATTTCCAGTGCTGTTCTACTGCTTGATGGACACAACAGCTCATTACAGTTTGTCCATATCTCAAATATGGCACGTTTAGAGCAGACTTACTAGACCCAACTTTTCTGGACATTCTTTTTCTATGGTAGATACTCAAGTACAGCGCAGTCATTACAGATCTGGACAGAAGAGAACTGGAGCTGATACTCATGTTTGATAAGGGAGAAAGATCCAAGGAGGGAGCATTAAATGGAGCACTCTGTTCTCCGAGTCCTTTCATCCTCCTGGTTAACAGACAGTCCAGCAAAAATAGTCCTCTCAAAGGCAGGAAGAGTTGCAGGGCCATCTTTACCATGCTCTCCAGTCCCCACATGGCAGATTTTAAGCTGCTCTGAGGCAGCCTGAAGGAAGCATATCCCCTGGTGTCTGGAGCAGGTAGGTCTGGCCACCATCAGGAGTTTTGGTTTGGTGTCGGTCTCCCAGAGGCTCAGGCAGGGGGTGGCAGCTATGAGAGAAAAGAGTGTTTGTAGCTGAATGAGCACTCCCATACAGGGTCTGGGCATCCATTCCAGAGCTGCTGCTGGTCAGCGAATGCACCTCTGAGGTTGAGGACCAGATTCTGCCAGTTGTGAATCTCTCCTGACATCCATTTGAAACCTCTTAACAGAAAACTTTTCCTCTTTTTTTTTGTCTGTGACTCACAGCCAAAAAATTACATAGATGCTTGGTGCTCAGTTATTTGGGCAAACGTGAGATGCTTTAAAAAAACATCTGTGGGTCCATGGAGCTTTTTTCCTTCACTGTTTGTCTCAGTCAGCAATTTCTTCAAGCACATACTGATGGCTGAAGTCCAGAATAACTGATAACAAATGAAAAATGGTGGATTTTTATTTTAAATAATTAATTCTATTCTGCGTGCAATAGGATGTAATTGGGGAAATAGAATGGCCTTAGGGTAAATTAAATGTTTTAGGTAGATAATTAACATCTGGCAGTAAGTAATCCTTTTGCTTGAGAAAACCCATAGCACTGCTATTACCTAGAAGTATTTCTGCCTGATTCTGAATAAGCACAGATAAAAATTAAAAAAGTATCACATCAAAGGAGATTCATGTTCAGAATCATTAGTTTTGGTGTTGTAGTCAGATGACTGACTTTGAGCGGATTAAAAGCTGCCAAATACTTGAAAAGCCCAGCCAAGTGGCCAGATGTTGCCTGTGAAAGACTGTTCCCTACAGATTTTGCATCAGGCACTTGTGCAGTCCCATTTAAATAGCAAAGAAGAAAGCACAGAAGTGCTGCACTGTGTCCATGTGAAGTTTGGAGTTGCTTACTTTGAAGGAGTGGAAGAAGTTTGGCAGGAAATTATAAGGACATGCATAAACCTGTAGTGCTGTCTCCAAATAATACAAAGGAAAATACTGGCAGATTCCAGCATGCTCAGCTCTGTTCACGTAAATATTACTTGCTAGTGTGTCCTGGGTCCTTTAAGATTTTACATGCCCCAGTTGACTAATTTGTACAAATTTGTACCGTCAAAACTCAAATCACTACATGAAATCCTGTGCTCTGTGCATCCTTGACAGCCCGCCAAATAGGATGCAAATGTATACATCTATCAGCTAATCATCATATGTAATAATAGTAATTAACAAATAGCCAGTCAAGCATAACACAAAATTAAAATAACAAACAACTGGACAATCTTCCATTCAGCCCTTGCCATAGTCCCACATGTCTCATCTCTGAGCTGTGTTGTGACAGCGCTCTGGTTGTTCACAAGATCTGGGCTGACAGCTGTTTTTGCAGTGAATGTGCCCTAAAGGGAGGTGGGATCAGACTCTTTTGTGGAAGGAGGGGTCAGTTCTGTGTTGATTACTGTGGTAATTTTGGACCCTCCAGTTGTGTGAATTTTCATAGCCAAGCTCAGTGAAAGAGCTATGAAAATTTACCATCAGCAGAACGATGAGAAAAAATTACTTTGAGCCAGGTTTTCCAAGTTATTCAGAGACTTAGAGACCCCAGAAGTATTTAAAGGAATTTTCAAACATGCTTATGTGAGCTACTTACTGAAATCTTACTGTAACTGGAACCAAAAGGAGGGAATGTGCTAGTTTGCCAGCTTCCTATCTGCAACTGTCATCAGCTGTGTGCCTGTAGAAAGTTCATCAAGTCAGGTGGGTGATTTTAGGAAGTTTGCCCCATGTTTATGAAATGTGGATGACTCCCCAGAAAGTTTAATGCTGATTAAATTTAGTGCATAGAGCAATCATCCTGCAGTAAGTTGCCAGAATTGTCATCCAAAAACCAACTAGAGTGGATTAGATCCCTTATGAAGGCATTGCTTTCCTTTTATCACCCATAATTATTTTTAGCTTTGCTTGCTCAGAAAAATAAAAAGGTGTACATTGCTATGTGTTCATTATTATTCTTATTATTACTAATTATTTCACCACAACAGTACAATGTCTGAGTTTTGTGTGGTTTGCTGTCCCAGGGCCAATTCGGTGACCTGGAACCCTCACAAGATGATGGGCGTCCCACTGCAGTGTTCAGCCCTGCTAGTAAGAGAAGAGGTATGTCACAGTATGCTCACTTCTCTCATCCTTTCTGACAGTTTGCTTCTAAAAATCCTGGATGTTTTCTTCATAACTGTGTCATAGCTAATATTTGCTAATGTGATGAGGATTAGAAAATAAACAGGCTCAGTCTGTGACTGCAAAAGAAATTAAAGTAGCTGTCTAGTAGAAATGATAGATCCAACTAATGGCACAGAATCAAAGAATGGTAGAGGTTGGGGGGGACCTCTGGAGATCATTTAGTCCAACCCCCTGCCAAAGCAGGTCCTTCTAGAGCAGGTTGCATAGGAATGCGTCCAGGTGGGTTTTGAATGTCTCCAGAGACAGAGACTCCACCACCTCTCTGGGCAGCCTGTTCCAGTGCTCTGCTACCCTTAAGTAAAGAAGTTGCTCCTCATGTTTAGGTGGAACTTCTTATGTTCAAGTTTGTGCCTGTCACTGGTCACCACTGAAAAAAGACTAACCCCACCTCTTGATGCCCACCCTTTAAGTATTTACAGGTGCTGATCAGATCCCACCTCAGTCTTCTCTTCTCCAGACTTAAAAGACCCAAGTCCCTCAGCCTTTCCTCATAAGGGAGATGTTCTAGTCCCTTAATCATGTCTTTACTGAGTTTATGTCCATAGTTGAGTTGTGAGTGCGTAACTGCATAACCCCTCTAGTTTCTGCGTAACATAAATTGTAAGTGTAGGAAAACTCCAGCCCTCTTAGGATGAATGGTATGGTAGACATGCAGCATGACATTTGGTCCAGAATCTAGGCACGATAACACTTTCTAGACTTTTATGATATTTCAGCCCAGCTCTGATCCATATGTCCTCTTTGGGGCACTTGGCTATAAAAAGGGAAGGCTATGTTCACTTGGAATAAAAAGTGGACATTGTGTTTAGGACTAGAATTTGAAGCCTGCAATATTCATACAACCCATCAGTTGCCGGGACAGCTGGTGTACAACCACCACTTACTCAACCAGCTATCAAAAAGCTGGTTGCTGTTTTGCTAACAGCTGTACAACAGATTGTATACAAAGTGATTGCACTTAGGAAGAAAGAAGCTGGGTTTTATTTGCCCTCTGGGTCAGTTCCCCGAGACAAATCCTGCCTGGTTGAAGTCAGTACCATCCTTGACCTCTAGTGAGAACAGATGGCTCAGATTAAGAGAAAGCCAGTTTTTTTTCCCCTCTCATTTTACTGTCGCAGTTTTGAGTTACACATAAAGATTAGACTTGATAAACAGCCAAGTTATGTTTCTTCTTGGACTGGAAATTGCAGTTTTAGGCAAAAACCCTAAGGTATACCTTAAACTTGGTTGAAGACTTAACTAGGGCCAGAATATGACTCGCTGCACTTCACTTAAAAAGCTAAAAAGGAAAACTTATGCTTTTGTGAGCCAGGTTCCTTCACCTTGTTGGCTTCTGGCCCTCCCACAAAGCTGCCTCTCAAAATGGTATCATGCAACCCAGAAATAGCTGTAGCTGGCTGTTTAAAGGCCATATGCTCTTCTCTCTGTTCAAAGATTTCTATACCACTTAAACATCCGATCTGCAGCCGAGAGCTTTGCAGAAAAGAACTGTGCCTACACAGAAAGAAAACAATGAAAATCAGAATTTTAGACACCAAAGCAGTTAGAAAAGTCGTGTGATGCTATTTAGATTAGTCACCAAATTGCCTTGTTCTGACTCAAATAGAAAAGAAGTATTCCAAGGAAAGGAGGAATAGGAACCAGAACATGGTTCCGAGCAAGATCCAAAAATAAATTTAGGCATAATGATGCTAGGAAGCACAACGTCCAGGGTTTTTTTTTTCAAATGCCTTGGCTCTGGAAGTAGATTACACATTGCTGGGTCAGGTACAAAGGTGTCCTGGGCACTGAATGGGGTATAAAAAACTTACTCCACTGAGCAAGTAAGTCTGGTTTTGTCCTCTTATTTTTTGGTCTTCCTTTTGCACTTGGACACATACTCGACTGAATTTGGGCATTTGTAATTTCTCACCCAAAGCAACCCTCAAACCGGTAGTCACATCTGTGCCAACATCACGTTTTTGTGTCTTTGTTTCTAAAAGGGATTGATGCAGAGCTGCAATCAGATGCATGCTTCCTACCTCTTTCAACAAGACAAGCACTACGACCTCTCTTACGACACAGGAGACAAAGCTTTGCAATGTGGAAGGCATGTTGATGTCTTCAAGCTATGGCTAATGTGGAGGGCAAAGGTAGGAATGCCTGCAGTATATTTGTTTGTATTAAAATAATGCACACCAGATACGGGTTTTTTTTCTGTAATCATCATCTTAGAGAATATGTGACCTGGATTTCCCATATATAACATGAAAGAAAGAACATTATTATTTTCTGGGGTTTTGTACTTTTAACAATTTTGCTTCAAAGCAGCACAGATGATTTTGAAACTTCAACTCCGTGGCTTTGCATAGGATTTACTATGTGTAACTGTAGGAGTTTAACAGCATAAATCAGATACCTAAGAATGTTGTTACGAAGGTTTCTGGAAATAAAAAGATGTTTTAATGACATTCAGAAATTAAACATGGCAAATCAAGAGGGGAATACCTCATTTCATTGCATGCAGTAGATAAAAAGTCATCTTTTGAAGAAGCAGAGGAAAACTCATCAAAATCTGTTCTCTGGGAAATCTGAAAACACTGACTAATGATTAATTCATCTGTATTTGTAGAATGTTGCTCAAAAGTTCTTCCATATATTTATCCAGTGTATTATGTCAAGTTGCCTCAGGTTTGTTCAGAGGAGATGACATCACTGTTTTCATTTCCAGAAAGCCTTAAAAGATCCTCATGTGCTTCATTAAAACTCTGAAAACAAATCTGAGACAGACATCAAGTGTAGCTGAAGACGTGGGAGTCTGTAAAAGAGGATCCAAGTTTCTGTGGTCACAAGCTGCTGTGCTAACTGGGGTCTCCAGAGTGACAGGCAGTTTTAGCCACGTCTCTCTAACTCCAGACCTTTCTCCTGGGGGTGTGCTGGCCCTACACTGTTTTGAAATCTCTCTGCACAGAGGGATAATGACATGGGCTTTTAAGTCAGTTCTGCACTGCCAGAATAGATTTAGCAGGGACACGCATCCATTACTCACAGACATTTCTTCTTCTTAACCCCATTTTTTCAATATGCCTTGTACTGCTTTTTCTCTTCTCACACTCCACTTGTAATATTAACATTACAAAATAGGATGTGTGTTTCTTAAACAATTTATCTATTCCAGCTGTTTATTCCCCTTCCTCCCTCGTAAAGCTGGATCTTTTGTTTGTGGCATCACAGCTGGTGATTGCAGGAACAATTATGATGTCACAGAGAGAAGATTATGACTTCTGCCAGAGAAGAAAAAGCAGGATTTGCTGCAGCTCTTAAAAACACAGCTTCTGAGTTTATATGGTGTCACTTAGAAAAGAAGAGGGAAAAACACTACAGAGGCAGGGCAGTATCTAAACAAAATGCAGATTTTCACAGGTATCAGACCCGTCTCTAAAAGCGTATGTGCCCATTCTGTGTTAACTAAAAAATACAAGTTTTTCTTGGAAAAAACCCTCAGCACATCACCTCTGGAAGATTAAAATCCTCTGTTCTAAAAATAGCAGGAAAATCCCCGTGTCTGGAACTAAAAGCCTTCTAGAGACTCTCTTCTGTGCCAGCCCAAGCTGTCTGAAACCACGCTCAGCCTCTCTGTAAAATCTGCCAACGAGGGCCCCCTTCCTCGGAGGTGTTAGCAGTATTTTGCTGAGAACCAAGCTAGTACCCGGTGCTTGTTTGGCCGAGGTGGCTACAGAGGAGTGGCAGGAGCTATGAACAGATGTCTTTCATCTCATAGAATCAGATCTTTAATCTGTCCCCCAGAGACTTCTGAGAGGTGACTTGTGCTGGTGCTTTGGTGAGTGCTGCATGGTCATTTGGCTGTTTCGGTTCACAGAACAGATAGTCACGTCACTTTTTTTTCTCCCTCTGCCTTTAAAGGGAACCACAGGATTTGAAGCACAAATTGATAAGTGCTTGGAACTTGCAGAATACCTATACAATAAAATAAAGAACAGAGAAGGGTATCAAATGGTGTTTGATGGAAAGGTATGTATTACAACTTGTTTTTCTCAGGTGGTCAATAGCACTTGACTTTGTCACTTGTTGGGATGCTACCAACAGGTCAAGCCAACCACACGTGACAGAAAGCAGTGTCCTTGTAACAAAACCTGTTGTTGTGCCAGTATCTCTCTGCCTCATGGGATCCAGGGACAGGGGAGAGGAGGCAGCTGTGCATAAGATTTCAGTTTGCACAGTTTCACCCCACTGAAACCAAACACTGGCATCGTGGGCTCACATCACACACACACAATTAGAGCCAGATCTTAAGTACTAAAAACAAGTTGTGCTTTCCTTATAGGAGGGTCTGTTACGAGTGGGAGGTTAACAGATCTCCATGCAACTCTGAAAGGATGTTTGTGCAAAGCATTTTTTTTCAGCATCCTTAGGTGGGCAGTCACAGGGGACCTGGTGTGACATGGGGAGGTCTTCTGCTGTGCAGTCCCTGCTGCCCTGCGGTGCAGTACAGCAGGGCTGGGGCTGATGTTGCTCAGGAACTGGGCTGGCTCATGTGTCTGAGGCTACACCACCATGTGGGGTGCAGATATCTCTGGGCATGTGGTTTGTGTTGAGGGAGTCTGGCTGAGATGGGAGCCCTGGGTGCCAGGTGTTCAGCTGGAGCTCAGTGCCCAGGGCAAGGTAGTGCAGCCTGGGCTGTGTGGCTGTACCTCTCAAATCTGATGGCCAACTGTGTTGGCCATCTCTTCGTGGTAGCCCTCTCCAGCTGTGATAGTTGAGGACAGGCCTGGTAGAGACCTCTGTTGCAAAGTCAGCTGGTGTTTTGCTTGTAAAAGAGTTTTTAAAAAATCCCAGTTTAGCTTGTTTCCTCCTACTTGTGATGGGTTTTGCTCTCTGTACTTGCCTTGGAAGGTTTTGTCTCTCAGAACATTGGTCCCTGGTAGCAATCACTTAGTGCGTGCTCAAGTGCTCTGCAGCACAAGGATAAACGTCACCATGTTTCTTCAAACAAGAGATCACAGGCTCATACCTACGTGCCACTGTGTGATTTATTTCCTGCATCTCACACATCATCACTGAATTTGGTCAACTGGGTCTGATGATGAGTAAGGGAACCGGCAGCAGTAGGAGTTAACTCACACATCTAGCATCCAGCAAAGAGGAACGTAGCAAGGCAGGCAACTACTGGGAGACTGCAAAAATACACAAAATGTCAACTGGTTCTTTCTTTATGCCTTTCTACTTGGTGCTCTCAAATAAGTTAAACTAGCTAAGACACTGCGGTGTGTGCATATTAATGGCAGCTAGCTGAATCAAACTGAGAAGTAATGAATTTCATTAAAGTAAGAAAATCTTAGACTGTCTTATGTACTACCTGTGACTCTTGTTTACAGAACCAGATTTTGTATTATTCTGTCACGTATTAAAGTAAATGACACGGTCCTCACCTCTAAATTACCTGTAACAGACTCTTGCCTTAGCCACACAATCCCTTCAGCCTCTGGAGGGGCCAGTGCCTACAAAATCTAGAAGCTTCTCAGTAGGGGACAAATATATTTGCACAGCTGGATGATGTGTTTCTGCATCTGACACCCTGGGAATAAATTGCCTAAAATTATCTTTTCTGCATTAATAATGATGATGACTCTCAGAGGACCAGAATAATGAAAGCCATTGACTGCTGTCACAAAATGATATATGAGAGGGGGGAAAGGCATGACCTTAATTGCAACTGAGATATTACGAGCAATTTTTACAGTGTAAACCATTGTTATTCTGTGTTTAGCCCCAGCACACAAACGTCTGCTTCTGGTATATACCTCCCAGCTTGCGCAGTATGGAAGACAATGAAGAAAGAATGAGCCGCCTTATGAAGGTAAGAAGCGTCCTCCAGGACATCATGTAGTGAACAGTGAAATCCTTGTAGGCAGGCAGTCCTCAAGATGGTCTCCCAGGTCACAGGGCAAGGTGACCTCACGATATTCTGGCAAATGACACCTCCGTGGTCATTTTACTGCAGGTTTGGCTAGCACCACCTTGCTCTGGTCTCCAAGTTTGGTATTCCCTGAGTTTGCCTGGTCCCTAGAGCACTTGTTTGAACACTGTATATTTCCTGGAGTTCCTGTAGACTGCAATTGCTAAACCCAGCCAGTGCAACAATAGCTTGATAATAACATGGCACTCTGCTGTACAAAAAGAAGATGGAAAATGATCGTAACAATGTGTTTTGAGTGAAACAAAAACAGCTACTGTGTGTCTGTCGGCAATATCCAATATTGAGAAAGTTGAGGGTGGCACATTCCCCAGTGATTTTAAGGGCGGGACAAAGAAACGGGATAAACCCAGTGTCTTTTCAGTGAGCCATTTATTCTTTAATGGAGGTTAACCTTTTTATCAATATCCTTTGAACTGCTGCTTCTAGCTCTTTTTCTTTTTTTAAAAAGAAAACATACTGTGTTTTGTTTTGATAAGAATGATGGTAATAATAAAAATAATAAAAATAATTATAATCATCATCACCATCCCCTGCTTTTTGTTACATGGCAGGTGGCACCAGTGATAAAAGCCAGGATGATGGAGTATGGAACGACCATGGTGAGCTATCAGCCCCTGGGAGACAAAGTGAACTTCTTCCGGATGGTCATCTCAAACCCCGCAGCAACTCACCAAGACATTGATTTCCTGATTGATGAAATAGAACGCCTGGGACAAGATTTATAATAATCGGGTGTGAAAGTCTGTTCCTGGACCTCTGAGGAGACAATTAAGTTGTCACAAACTGTGCGAATGTATTTGTAGTTTGTTCCAAAGTAAATCTATTTCTATATTGTGGCGTTGGAGTAGAGTACAGTTTAAAATCAAGAAACATGGCTCCTTTAAAGTCCTTTCCTGAGTTTTAGAATACCTCCTTAATAATCAGCTGCACAAAAAACTGCATTGAAACAAATAAGGAAGAACAGAAGATACTTACAATTTTGTCCCCTATTTTAACACAGCAACTACTGTAAATTAATAGCAATCAGACCGAATGATGCTAAATCTGCCCAAAATGATGACAAAATCAAAGTAGGGGATGTGGGAGAAGGCGGCGAGAAGAAGGGTATACAAGCTGTATGTTTAAAAGTGAAAGTATTTTGCCTTTTTCGTAGTATTAGAACAGAATTTCTAATTTACCTATAGCAACATTTCAAATGTATTTAAATAAGTATAGTTTTACAAAAGGAAATATATATATCTAAAAAAATCCTATTTTGTAAACTATATATTTTTATTTTATATGGGTTATAAAACTGCAAGGACAGAAGCTGAAAATTAACTAGGATTCTTTTAAAGGAGGTGCCTCAAATATTTATTAGTGCTTATTTTAAAATATAAGCCCACATACTACATTTTTAAGAGGTACCAGTACCTCATTTCTCCATGTCATGTGGATTGTACATTTCCAGGGTTGATTACTGAAAAAACCTCAAGAGTACTGCAGCTCTTAAAACCGCTTAATAACATCAATTACAGTACAATAGGATGCTATTATTCCTAATTAGGTTTCCCACTTGGCCTACCTAAGCAGACGCACAATCAGTATACAGTGCTAACCAAGACTGAAATAAGGTTGTATTTGGATGGTTTCTGTGTTCTGTGGCAAAAAAGCCTATCTAAAAAAAAAGTCACCTGTCGGAATAAATGCTTATCTCGTAACCCTTTTTCTTCTATGAACAGTCCAAAACTACACTGAAAATTAAAATTGACTAAAATTCTTATTAAAGAAATAGCTACATTAGGAGTGTAAAGACTTCTTACAGATGTACAGCTCTGCAAGACAAGGCCTAAATTAAAAGTGACTTTAATCTGAGTGACAGGGATGGGGTCTAAGTAACAAGCTGCTTGGTCAAAGGTTTCTCCCAGCACAGGACTCCATCCTTGTCTGCAGTGGCTTTTGAAATTGCAGAAAACACTGAGATAAGGGCACATCTGCCTGAAACAGCCCCCATGGAGCCTCACAGCCTTTTCAGAAACCACGGGCACAGATCTTGCAGAATTCTTGTGCTGCATCATTCCTTAACATTAGAAGTGACTCTGGCATGGAAACTGAAATTTATCCTCTTTTCCCCCCAACATCTGGAAGTGTTGGTAAGAGTTCTGCGGTTCGGGCCTGTCTACTTATAACCCTACTAAAGTTTTGGTTTTAACTTTGCCTAAACGGCCAGCTTTTCTTTGTAAAGCAATATTGTTTTGCTGTCTCTAAAATACTTGAAGAGGAAAAAAAAAAAAAAAAGAAAAAAAGTGCAATGTGGTTTTAATTTCATCTAAAATAGATAAATGGAGTATTGATTCAATGTAATATCATGAGGACATGAAGAGGAAATAAATTGTGTCTGTAATTGTGTTGCCTTTATTATATTGATAGTACTGTTTCGTCACCTCAGATTGAGGCTGTGCACTTTAGATTTAAACTGTACAATGTTGCAAATCAACATGTGTTGCTGTATAAGCTTGTACAATATATTATTGATAATGTCATTTATTGGTGTGGTAGTAGTATTGACTCTTGATATCGTAAGAGCTGCATTCGTGCCCCTCCCTCTGCTATATCTTTGCTTGGTATGAACCTCTCCTCCTCAGCTTTTGGGCAGACCTCTCGCCTCCTCCTCCCTTCCACTGCTGCCAGCGACGCACAGGGCTGCAAGTCGAGCTGTGGAGGAGGTGCCAGCTGTGTCAGGAAGGACTTTGGTGTGTACCGAGACACGTGTGAAAATCGGCAGACTAATCACTGCAGTACTGTGTAGAGCAGCAAATTACATTCTTTTTTTCTCGCTGGGAAAAAGGCAAGCAAAAAGCATGAAAAGTCAAAATAGTAGAGGGACAGTGGTGAAGGTGATCAGTAGCCTGGTTACACCTTGCATGTGCAATTCTCTTTAAAGTGCTAAGTGCAAACAACGTATTTATTAGCTGTATGTGCCAATCCAAGATTTACATTCAGTGTTCCAGGAGAACCAGCATTATTTTTTTTCCACGTTACTGTACTTCTTGCAGCCAGGAAAGAGCGGCATAGCAATCTATTCTTGTGTTTGACCAAAGTATCTTATCTGTGGTGTTTATCTAAATCCAAATAAAAGTGTAAAACGTGACTCTGGGTCTTTTCATTAGCAGCGCCGATGGGCACTGTGAGCATTTATCACTTGTGCCATTTCAGAGCAAGGCCCCAATAAAGAGAATGTTTAATTGTAACTTTATGTCTCCTGCTGATTTTTTCATGACGTGGCGCATTCTGTTAATTATTACAGCATTAAAAAAACAATTCCATCACCAGATCCTTTTCGAGGCAAAACTCAGCATCTGCATAGAAGCATAAACCTGCCATCTGGTAAAGATAAGGTAAAGGAATACAAGTCAGATTTAGTTGCTTTATTCTCCTCAGACAAGCTCAAAAATTTTTGTGTTTTGTTTTGTCTTTTTATTCTACCAGTACTTATCCCCAAATTAAGCATAGACTCTAACCAGCCTCTAGCACAGCAGAGAAAGCAGTCAGGGCACTTTCCAGGATGACACAGTCTATACCATGGCAACAGTTTAAAAGGGCTGTGAAGCAAAAAGGACAAAACAATGAATAAGAAAATTAAGATTTTAATCCTCATGTTGCCTCGGGCCTCATCCCTCCAAAACCTGCCACCTGTCTGCTCTATTTTCCTTCCACCCTCTGACGTGCTGCTGAGCGAGATGCCAGCACCAGAGAAAGAAAACAAAGCAATGCCGTGAAAGCAGCAGAAAATTTGTGCCTGAAATGAGATTTTCTGTGTCATTTCTTCAAGTCTGCAGCAGAATTGGAGATGAACGCCCAGGCTGAGTACCTGCACAGAGCCTGGCGAGAAGCTCTGTAAGGAAATACAGAGAGGGAGAAGATGTGAGGGGTCAGTGATTGTCCTTACCCCGGTGAAGCTCTCCATTTGGCACTGGGAGAGGGAGCGCTGGTTTAGTGCTTCTGAGAACTACCCTACGGGAGTGCAGGATCTTGGGCTTTGCTGTAAACCTGTTGCACCCAGAGCTGCACGGAGTCTCCCTGAGAGACAGGGGGCTGGAACGCATTTGCCCAGCCAAGGTGAGCAGAGAGTCCTGGCTGTCCTCAAGAAAGACAAAATAAAATTGCCAAGCAGAAGGGGAATTTGCACAGGAGCCTGAGTGCCTGATCTTTACAAAGGCTGGTTCCTTTGGCGTTCTCCTAGGAAAACAAAAGCTCTGGTTTTCTCTGTTTTTATTTCTATTTTTCTGCTTCTTAGCACAAAAATCCCTAAAAAGCATCCTGCACAGGGAGAATCATGGATCTAGAGGAGAAGATGACCTAACCCAATGCAGCAGCATACTGGCATGGCGATCTCACGCGTGTGGGTGGTGGGTTCCTGTGCTGCTGAACAGTCCCATATAGCTCCCAGGAGCTGTTGCCCCCATGGAACTCTCTATCTTCCCCCTCACTGCCCCACCGTGCTGCTTCTGCCTCTCCGCACCAGTGCCTGCTCCACCATTTCATGCTTCTCTTCCCTCTTGACCCTTTCCCACAACATAGAATCACAAAATCGTTTTCGTTGGAAAAGAACTTCAAATATGTATGTGAACATCTTAACCATCTCTTAACCATCTTCATAATTTGATGGGACTTTTTTTTTTTGTCAAAGGCAAAAACATTAAGGTTCCTTTGAAATGCAGCCTACAAATTCAATTAAAACCCCACAACAAGAAGACTGGGGCCCTCAATCCAAGAAGTGGTGGTTCTTTCCTTTATCATGGGGTGGTCCTGGTCCAAGCTAACTCCACAAGAAGCACAGTATCAGTGGGTGACCCCATCCTGGAACTGGTCCGCTGTGAAAGGAGGCAGAGCACCAAAGAGCCCAGCAGAGCTCAAAACCTGCCTGAAGCCATCCCAGTGGACTCACCGCCACAGTTCACTGACTATTTTTAGTGCTCTTGATAAATTGTTTTGCAGTTCATTTCTTAAACCTGGGCTTAATAAACTGAGGTTTTGTAAAGTTTGGATAAACCTGGTTTCTGTGGAGCAGAGACTGGCCAAATGAGCAAACCTAATGGTGCCTGTTCGTGGCCTCATGAAGTGTTGACACACGGGTATGTGGTATCCTCTGGGATTTTAACCTGTGGTGCATGATTTCATGCAGAGACACCCTCTTCCCACTTCTGATGACATCTGGTCTTGCTGAAATGGTTACTGTGTTGGGAAATGGACAGAGAACAAAACCGTACCAAGCCAATACAGCAGGATGTTTCCCTGAGGATGGCTCCGTGCTACGGGGGCCTAGGAAAGACATGGAGCTGTTGGAACGGGCGTTAGAGGCAGGCACCATCCCAACCCCACACCCAGAACCGCGACTGCACCAAAGCACGTCACAGCTCAGATCACAGAAACCCCACGGGGGTTTTTCTGTTCTTGATTATTATCGTTGGGGAGGGAGGGTGCAGAAACACTGCCACGTGATTGTGAAGTCCATAGCTATAAAGAGCAACAAGACAACAGGCAAGAAATTGCTTTTGCCATGATATTCACCTCCGTACGCAGTAGTTAACAGCTGCTGGCAGGGAGGAGAGGAGGTTAATGCAGAGACAACGGTGTTGATGGGCTCTCCTCCAGCTTTTGCAAATTTTCAGTCCTGAGGCCATGTTGGTCAGAGCATGGCAGTGGCTAAGGGGCAGATGAGAGGCAGGAGAAGATGTCAACCCAGCGGGCCAGACAACACAAGGTGGACCATAAAAAGATGTTGCTGATGAAGTGGTTGGTTCTCAACAACTTTGGCTAGTCATGAATGCTGCTTGTTCTGCAAATGGCCTCCAGGAGGGACCCAGAGAGAAGCCCTCCCCTCCCCTACAGCCCACAGAAATGAAGTTTAAATATCAGGTTAGTTGTATTAAGCTCGTGTTCCAACATGGTTAAGGAAGGAATAGAGCAAGACAGAGCTCAAGGAAACATATATCTTTTATCTGAGTTAGCCAGGCTGACTGCCAAGTAGAAAATCATTCCAGGTAGAGAGTGAGCCCCGTAGAAAGCCACGGGATACTGTCCTTAATGTACTAATGTCTTGGACTTAGAATGGCTGAACGATCAGCTCTCTACCTGACCAGCCAAACTACAGGGCATCATTCAGCCATTAAGGGAAAGCCAAGTGCTGTAGCTGGAAGAGTGACAGACCTGACTGCTCTCCATGAGAAGCCCAAGCGGCTGCAGGTGGTGGCACTGTTCATTGCAGCACTGTAGGATGCAGCTGTACAGATTTTACACTGTACTTCAGAGCAAGAAATTGGGTCTGAGATTAGAGACAGAGGAAAAGGAATACGTACCTTTTTTTTTGTGTTGGAATAAAAGCCTATGTATGCTGTTGCTGAAATTCTCGCATTACAAAGAAAAACTCGCATAAAGACTAAAGGCTATTTTCTAGGACACAGAAAACTCACAAGTCAAGGAAGGATGGAAACCTGCAGTTCCCTCTGCATCATCTGCCCCTGTGCATGTTCTCACTCCAGCTGATGCCTGGTGCTGAGTCTTCCAAAGGCATTCAGGTACCAAACTTCCATGATGTGAACTCCCATTGCTTAATGTCAGTCCTCTAGACTACTCACTTTCACCTGTGACCCATAAGTCCTTATGGATAATTTCCCAGACGTCTGTGACTGATAACCAGGAAGAACAAGTTCATATACTGGTCCTCACCTTCCATAGAAAGATTTTAGAGGCTCACGACTCAAAAGAGCTTGAAAACCACAAACTAGGCACCCTTTCTTTCTAAAACACTTCATTGTCCGTTGCAAGTAATGGGGTCTCATGTACTGCTGGCATCTGACCTCCACTGGGCACTACAACCATACAAGATCTTTATTATATAGCAGCTGAAAGGTATGTTCTGCACCACAAGCACTGAACCAACATGCAGGACAGGGAGTATAAGAATAGCTACACATAATTTGCCCCATCACCCTAGAAACTTATTATTTTATATAATCCTGTATCAGTAAATTTCCATTTTCTCAGACTTCTGCGCTGCCTGTTTGATGGACCTCTATTTTCCTACCCACCTTCCACTGACCTGGAAATGAAAGCGGTTCTGGAAGAAAGAACAGATATTTGGGACTTGATGTAAACATGCTTTTGCTGCTCTGAGAAACTAAAGGCTCGTGTGAAAATGCTTTGCTGTAGACCACAGCTTTTTGAAGGCAGTCTCTAAAGAGGGATGAGCAGCGTGGCTGAGGGCAGAACTCCCCAGGTGCTCCTGTGCTGAGAGGCAATGCCCACCATGGGAAGCAACTCCACAACAGTCCCGGCCAGACAGCTCGCTCTGCTAAAGCCAATCCAGCTGATTTCCCCAGTCAGAGAAACCACTGCTCTTTGTGTCACATTGGCAACCAGCTGAAGCCCAGACCTTGTAGCAAGGAAAGCTGTGACACTGTCTGCTCAAGATCTGAAAGCATAGAAGAGACTTGGTACACGGATCTTGTCTCTGGACATTGTCTCATACAATGATTTTTCTCTTTCACCAATCTTTCCTTCTGATCAGGAGAGACTGGAAATAAAATATGAAGCTTTCAGGCAATTCTCGGTTTGGATTCATCTTTCAAAGAGCTTGACTTTGGGACACGGGGTACTCCGAGCTGCTCTGTTTCCTTGCACCCGTTCCCAGATGCATGGCTTCCACCAGCAGCTCTGATAAATCCTCTTGGCTGCAGAAAGCTGAAGGAAAGCAGGACAGTACCTCTGCACAGCGCCTGCAAAGGGGATTCTCAGAGCCCGGGCCAATAAAGCTGTCCTTCCTGGGGGAGGTGGGATAGTGCACCTTCCTCCTGCAGTGGACACTGAGGTCCCACATGGGAGCAGAACACGTCTAGATGAGTTATGAATCCTCTGCAACAGGTTTGTTTTCACAAACCTTCCCCATCCCTTATTCTATGGCTATGGCACTTGCACCAACAGTTTGGGCTGCTATTCCCGACAAGCCTGTCCGTATTAAATTTGGGAGATTGAGAATTAAACTGTATTAATAATGATACTAATGACAGTTGGCAAGGATGATATTAATAAAATGCAAAGTGCCTCAAGTAAGCACCTACTACTCAGTGAGGTTCATGACAGTTCTGAATAGAAGTTTCAAATAGAAATTTTCAGGCTGCAAGATTATCATTGGGTTATTTTCTGTAATAACTTTGGA
The DNA here is from genome assembly GCA_026546715.1 of Gallinago undulata. Taxonomy (NCBI): domain Eukaryota; kingdom Metazoa; phylum Chordata; class Aves; order Charadriiformes; family Scolopacidae; genus Gallinago; species Gallinago undulata. The sequence continues at coordinate 16,957,542 of JAOTQQ010000012.1, read as the reverse complement.
TAAAAATATAATAATTTCCTGTTTGCAGTCTACAGACCCAATAAGCTGTCTCGGGAATTAGTATCCAACAGGCAAATGATAAATGGCAGGGTTATGAAATAGCACAAGTGCCTCCATATCTCACTCTGCCCTTTTACCTTCAATACAAATGAGTCGCAATGAGATGTTTTCCACGCTTAACCAAACAGAGATCTGTCTATTTACATCTCACATTTACTAAAATTTCAGTAGATGCCAGCAGTTGAAAAAAATAATCATATTAAAGTGAACTACAAAACACATACAATTAACAGCAGCGCTCAAAAACGTGGGTTGATGCACACACTTTACTTAGTGCCTTGTTTGTGCATAATAGGGTTCAATTTGCCTTGATTCATTTCTCCCTCTGCCATTTTGCTTAATTCAAAGTGTCATGTTTTTATCAGCTGGTGCTGCAGAAAATCTACAAGCAGAGCACGTATTGTTGATATGACACTGCCAACCCAAGAGGTATGCACTATTTTGCCATTGCTTCCTAAACAGCCTGCCTTTTATTTACCACAGCGATAGACTGTCTTCTACAGATGACAATTTGCAATCACTTTTCTCCTTTTCTTCACCTGGTTCAGCTACAGTCATTATGAAAAAAAGAGATAAAAACAATCAAACTCAAAAAAAAAACCCTTGCAGTGGCTGGATCTGACTGTAGATGCCTCAATTGCAACACAGCTGAAATTACTGATGTATTACAGTTCTTCAAAGCAATTTTCTTGCAGTAACTCTGGTACGAATCTCAAATAAATTGTAGCTATTGATCACTAGCTTTCATATTTCCCACACAGAAAGTCTGGTCCTTTGTTCACATTGTAGGCAGCCTCACTTGCTCCCTGGCTTGTTTTTAAAGTGAACCAACTGATCCTTTTCTATGGGAAAGTGGGCACATTTGACAGGATAGGTCACCACTGAGCCTGATCCAAGCAGACAGCATAGATGCAGACTGCACCAAGTTTGACTTCTGCATCACAGGGGACACTGCAATTTCAAAAATACTCTTGCTCTCTCTCGGGTACACAAAAAATAAAGACATCATTCTGCAGGCTGTAGCAGAGCCCTCTCAGAACTCATAGAATCATTTTGATTGGAAAAGACCATTGAGATTGGAAAAGATCATTGAAACCAACTGCAAACCTTCCAAGTCCACCACTAAACCATGGCCCTAAGTGCTGTACCTGCATGTCTTTCAAGAAGTGTTTCACTGAATTTCACTGAATTATTTTTAGAGTTGGAAGGGACCATAGAGATCATCTAGTCCAACTCCCCTGCTGAAGCAGGATTGCCTAGAGCTAGAAGAAGTTGAAAAAGTAATAATTATCCCTCAGGACTAACCCATGGTAGCCCAAAGAAACCTGGCCGAAGTGCTGTGCAGTCTGAATGTGTGCAACATGCTGGTCTTCAGCAGGCTGGGTACAAATCAGCCCAGGGTATCTTTAAGTTCAGTCCACGGAGGTACCACAGGCACAGCGACAGGACCAATGCATTAGATGAATCCAAGCACTCTCCTGCTCCAGGCAAAAATCTTATAGCAGGGTTTAGGACATGCCAGGATATATTTGTTTAAGCGTTTGGTGGTGGTGAGTGGTTTCTTTTTATGTCTGGCTGGCACGGGGCTGATGGGAAAGAGATCCTTAGAAATGGGGAATGACTTGTCCTCATGGGTGGCAATGGCCTCTCTGCAGGGCTCTCACTGATAGGCCATCTCTTATGAGACTTGTGTTGCTGCTCAAGGGGGTCCTCAAGGGTAGCAGACAAACGGCCGTGCTCCGTTACCTCACATGTGAATATTTAGAGCAGAGCAGAAGGGACAGCATTTTGGAGCAACGCCATAGATAGCTCACTTCTGTGTGCTTTCCCGCTTTCTAGACCAACCAAGATGTTCCCTGCTCCCCTTGTTGTTGGAAGACAGAGCTAATGCTGCCCAAGCCCTACTCACCTCATCGCAGGACCTTTGCTCGCACACAGGACTCTGTCCTGCAGTGATTGCAGCACCCCTGCTTCTCCACCCAGCAAGGATTCCAACACTTTGTTTTTTTGTTGACTTTTCCCCCTTCTGTAGGAAGATGAACGTATACAGTCGTTGGCTCCAGGATTTAGCTCAGTGCCATAAAATAATCGAATGAAAACACCTGTGTTCTTAGCTGCAGTAAGTCCCAGTGAGGAGGCAAAGGTCTCTGTTACTGCTCCAGCTGATACAATCCTACCTCAAGGTCCTTACTGTCCACAGGAGTTCTGTAAGCAGAAATTTAGAAAACTAAGGGTGGATCCTTGTTTCTGGCCATCCATTCCTAGTTTCAATGCGCAGGATCCCACATGAGCTGCTGGTTGTTTTCCACCATCCTTTGTTGTATTACTGCCTGGTCATTGCACGTGAACTAACTCAAAGTTGATTGAGGGATTGCCACAGGAAGAGCAACAAACAGAGGACAAAATAGGCTGAAGATCAAGAAGGCCTCACAGAAGAGGAGATCTCCCCTCTCATTTGGTGGCTGAGGCCTTCAAAAAACAACACCATGAGGTCTCAGGTCCAAATTCTAATTTTGTCTAATGAGACCTGAATCCACACCCGCACATTCCAATGAAGTGCTGACTGGTGCTTATAGGAATGCTTTTAATCCCTTCTGCTGACGTGTGGTCTGGATGAAGCTATGGTGGGGTTGGCACAAAACTGGTTAATAAATGTGCCCAGGGAGTTTTTTGTAGGTCACAGAGAGAGTGGCTCTGCAGGAGCCTGACCCAGACATGATTTTGTTCAGCTTCTCCATAATGACTTGGTCAGTGAAATACCGACTACATCTATCAAGTGCCTAGATGGTGTATGGTGCAAGGAAGGGCAGAATTCTGGGCAGAACAGGAGAAGGGCGAGAGCTTTATTCAAGTCAATCTTGACAACCTGGACAAATAGTCTGAAAAATATGTTAAAGCTCAGTAAAGGCAAGTGAAGGGTATCACTTCAAGCAAGACTAATCACAGCCATAGATTGGGGGAGTTGTGTGTGTTATGCAGCAGCCTTTCAAAAAGGGGGCTCAATTATTAGTGGATAATATCCTATCAGAGAGAAAAAGGATGTAGTCATTCTGTAATATATGAGTGGGAAAATGGGTTGCACCACAGCCTGAGTCATCCCTCTGATCTGGTCACCAGTGATGATTGGTACAGCTTCAACAGGGACTTAATACTCAGGTTTTGGCATCACACTTCCAGGAAGACATTAAGACAACAGAAACAATAATTATTAGCAATCTGAAAGCATACAATCTGCAAGGAAATACTGAAAGTTGATCTGTCTGCCTAAAAACATGTCAAAAATCATGACGGAAGTCCTCTAATATCTAGAGGAAGGGATATATTTTTCTCTGTGGCCATGAAGGCTCAAACAGGAAACAATGTGTTCAAACTCCAGCAAAAAAAAAAAAAAATCAGTTCAATATTACAAATAACTTTCCAGTGGTAAAGGTAATAAAGCCTCAAAACAGCTTACCTTGGGAGATCATAGGATGGTGGAGGTCTTCAGAACAGGGTGGACCAATGTTAAGCGAGGAACAGCTGATCCTGCTTAAAGCAGAGGGGCGGACCAGGGACCCTCCTTAAGTCCTTCCTGCTGTGGGTTAGCCCTGGGTTAACCCATGACTACCTGTAACACCTTCCAGTGACACTTTTCAAGACAGTGTCAGTGCTGTGGATGAATGTGAAGTTAATTTCTAGGAAACCCATTGTAGCAAGAGATCTGTAGAGCAATCTCGGGCAATCAGATGTAAGGACCTGCACTGGTTATCTTCCTTTGGCAAAAGCAGTGACCTTCTGAACTGCCAACTCCCCATGGGGACTGCTGCTACCCTACACTAACCATACCATGGGTTGTCTCCTCCTAAATCATTAACTGTTGAAAAACACAGCAGAAAATTCCTAAAAAACATTCTCAAGTCTAAGTACTGTGAGAGAGGTCAGATAGAGAAATCCAGGTAACACTTGCGACTGAATTTTGAAGGTAACAAAATAAAAGCAGGAAGAGAGAGAGAAGGAGGTGAGTTTGGATTCGGTCCCACCAGCTCTGGGTGCTCATCTTGACTCCTTAGAGCCAGGACTGGGGAAGCAAACTCAGTATTCTGTGTTCATTGCACATTTGTCAGCTTGTTTTGCCTACACATTCTCACCTCGCTCTGCCCCGGCACATTAGTAGCTTGTTTATACAGACTTTACAAGATTTTAAGTAGATAAAATAGTGTGTGGACCTGGCAGCCCTCCTACTGTGCCTTCAGGGGAGGGTTAAGGGAGAGAGGGGTGTAGGAGCAAGGTGGCTGGACGGGGAGGGCAATTTCCCTTGGGGCTGGAGAAGGGAGATGGGTGCTGATGCTGCAGGTCACGGGACGGTCGTGGTCCAGTCCCAGGTGAGATACAGAAGCCAGACCAGGCTGGTGGTGTTTCCTCTTTAATTCGTCTTTCCAGCTGGGTGATCTTGGGTGATCTCTCACCCTGACTCGCCTTGAAAATTAACCGGGTGCAGTGGTGAACAGGTGATAAAATATCCTGTAGCCTTGGTTACTGACAGATAGGTGTGGGAGGAAGGTGGCTGTAAATCCCGCTCCTCTACACCCCCGCAAGCTGAGCCTGATCCAGCCCCTGCCCGAGCCCGTGGCAAAATCCGTGACTGCAAATGGACTTGGGCCGAGTTTATGAGCCACATAATTTACAGGGTGTCTTGTCTGCCTGAACTAATGTCCATCTGTTTCAGTGCCATTTACGACACCTCACAAATCGGTTGGGCCCGGGGGCTAGGCAGGGGCCTGATGGGCAAACGCCAAATGGAAACCACCTTGGATGGTCATCGCTGCTGCAAAGCAGCTCTTCAGACGTGGCCGTTTCTCAGGGAGCCTTCCCCGGAGCAGCACCCACCCGCTTGCTCCTCATCTCCCAGCCCAGGGGGTACCCGAGCAGGGGGTGCCTTTAGAGTCAGCTGGAGAGGGAGGAGGCAGCTGATGGACTATCCTCACATCGCACTCCACGGCAGCTGGTGGATGGTGATGGGTGTTCATCTGCTCTCTAGACAGGTTAAGGTGTTGCCAAACCATTACAAATGTCTACAGGATTAAAAAACAAACAAACAAACAAAACAAAAACAATAACAAAAAAACCCAACCTGGTTCCTCACCTGGACCTATTTTTGGAAGTAAAAATTCAGTTTCTATGCATAAGGGAATTGAAGTAGGCACCAGAAGCTGGGTAACACCTACTACACTCTGGCAATCCAACTAAGAAATCCTATTTACCTTAAAAAATGGAGAGGGAAAAATTAAGAATTAAGAATGAAGAAACTTGGAGGAGTAATGGATTTTTCAGTTCCGTGGTAAGAAAACCTTTGATTTTAACTTCCTAAATGCCCAAATTCCTCATACAGCTCATGGAGAGAGGTAGGTATCTCTTCAAGACATAAGAAAAGACCCTCTTGCTTCAGATTGGGGATGAAGTTAGAGGGGCAGAGAAGAGTTAGGTACACGGAAATTTGTTTCATACAAATTCAAATCTTTGGCTTTCCCACAATCAAGGGCAACTTATATTTGTACAGAAAGAGTGAAAGTGCAGCCCTTCCAGTAGGCTGGATATTTTAAACCATTGCTGGTATGTGGTACGTGATATGGAAAACGCGCAATTTTTGTTGACTACAAGACTCTGCACTTAGAAGGGGGGGAAGGAGGTACCAAGCTAAGGTCTGTCTTTTGCGTAGAGAAATTACAATATTCTGAGTTGTGGCCCCCTGGATGGGAAGGGATTCTGCAGTCCAGCTGTCAGGTGAGATCCCAGCCTTTGGGGAGTCAGCAGTAGAACTCCCATCTATCGTAAGGATCCCAGGATTTCCCCAATATCCTTGCAGCATTATGAACTCGATGGAGTTTTCTCCATGAACAGGACGATGTTTCTGGAGTAGGTATTTGTTTCCTACAATCACACAGCTGCCGTCTGGTTGTTCTCACAAGAATCAGCCCTCCAGTGACTGGCAGGTTTGACTGCTTAATAGCAACCTCAATTTGACAGGGGAAGGGACAAAAAGCTGCAGTGCACATCAGACATCGATAACACAGAGCTCCTCTGACCTAGAAGAGCGGAAGGATTTACCTGACACACTGGTACCCGTGTGGGGAGGCGACTAAAGGTGAAAGCGACTGCCATCATTAAGAAGATGGATTTCTTTGTTAGTCTTGAGTGAAATTTCTCTGTACCTCAGCTGTAGTCAGGAGACCTTACAGGTTTTTTCCCCGGTGGATTAATTTAACAACCTGAAATGTTTTGTTTCATCCTCACCGTGGATGTCATTATTTTTAAAAAGAGACAAGCTGACCCAGGACTGTGCAATTAAATTGTTAAATTTGTAAACAGACTAATAATACATTGGTAGCAGTTGGGATATACTTTACCCTTCATTACTAGCGAGCTAGAGAAAGCTGCTGATACAATTGAACTGCATTTTATATACGATTACACATTCTTAATTTTTTCCTAGTCACTTATTTTCAACTAAGCATTTGAATAAACAACATTTTAAAATTCTTTAGCTAAAACTGTTCCTCTCATTTTGTTTTCTTATGTTTCTAATGCATGAATCTGTGTCTCTCCACCATATCTTGTTTTCTTTTTTTTTTCTTTTTCCTCTCATGTTTATACCTATATCATACTTTGTCTTCATCCAATTTTTATTGCCATGTGCTTATAAAGATAGTGTTTTTATCAATTGGGGCACACATCAGAGATGAATAGCAATGTGGAATTAAACCTCCTAAACTGTGAATAAAAGAAACCTTAGTTGTATTTTGTAGTTAACTTTCTGCTCAGAAACATTTTTTTTTCTGTGGAGGATATTTATATAATGCAGCTTCAAACTGAAAAGCTCAAAGCAAGGTGCCTGGACTGGTTTGGGGAAGAGTGAGTCAGAGAGATTATAGCAGGGCATGAAGTCAAGCTTTCACATTTCAGGTATTAATTGGCTACTAAGAAGGAACAGCTAAAGCATAGGAGGAGGGATGATTTTTGGTTGGGCACTAAAAAAAAAAGCAGAGAGCTTCCTGGTGTTTTTATTTCTCAATCCTGCTCCAGTACAAATCAATGTGAAGGTTTTTTTAAAAGTCAAGGCAAGTAGATGTGAGGACGCTGCTCTGAGATGATGAGCCGATGTCTGCTTGCAATTTTAACCACCTCCAGCCAAGTTTTCTGCTGCAAAGCCAGGCTGGGCTGCAGCATCTTTGAGCATCCCAGCACACCACAGACCTGGCTGTTGGGTCAATGTTTCCCTCTAGATCAAGAAAGTGCATGTATGTCAGAAGATGATGTTAAAAAAACAACTTGCAGGTATTGGAGGCACTTCAGAGCTAACTCCAGTTCCTACAACCCATCTAATTCAGTCGGTGGCTAAAAGCCTGACCATGCTGAAGTCGGAGATGAAAATGCTGCTGACTCCAGAAGTCCCTGGAGCCCACAGGCCATCTCTGCTGCTTGTTCCCAGCAGAGCTGGTTGGGTGTGATGGTGCTGTTTTGCACGCCCACAAGCCACAGAGACAGAGGGGCTGTGGTTTGACGGAGGGTAAGGTGGTGCCCTCTCCGGAGCCTGCACTTCTCAAGAGGACAAGCTTGCCACAGATGGACAATATGGCCTTTTTTGAGCTAAAATGCAAAGCCATCCTGGGCATGCACAGAGGACAGAAAGGACCCAAGGCTGTACAATTATCTACTTCCAACCTGCTGCTTCCAGACAGAGTGATGGGCAGAGACCTGCAGGCTAGCAGAGGGATGGGCAAACTCGGGGTCCATCCTCCCAGGCTAAGGGTAAGGGAGGGCTGCCAGTCACCCTCCAAAAAGACTGATTTACTCCCCAAGGAAGTCAAAGAGAAAGAAGAATTTAAACTGCATAAGTTTGTGCAGCTTCCGGACACAACAGCGAGTGGTTGCCCCTTGTTCTGGGTGGACTGTGGCATGACAAAACAATTCTTCACCAAAAATTGAGCAAGGTGTTTGTGTTTTATCTGATTATGAGTAGAATGCATGCAATGGCTTTAAAAGACTTAAAATACTTTATTTATATAGCACTGACGTGCAAACACAAAGAAACTGGAGCATTCAAAGGAGAGAGCAAGGTCTTGCCTGTGTTTTTTGAAGCATCCTACAGACCCCCGTGGCAGGGATTACTTTCTTTATTAATTCTTCAGCATGGATTGTTGTCTGCAAAAATCCCTAATGCAAGGATAACAGAAGTGTTTAGAAAAAGTATCATGAATAGTCATCATCTCTGCTCAGCCTCAGATATAGATACAGAAAACACATATGGAAACCAAGTATTTGTTGAAAAATGAAAGTAAAGTAACTTTATCAGGGTCAATGAGACATTGTCTTTCATTCATTATCCGAAGCTGATGTTTTCTATTAGAAGAGCTTTAGTTGGAATGTGCCTTGGACCTTTTAAGCAGAACAGGGATCAAGACAAGATTAACTGGGATGATGAAAACTTTGAAGTACACATTAGCCTATGTTGTGTTAGCTTGTGCCTTTCTGTGTACAAAAAAGTGGATAATATACATATGCCCTATTATTCAACAGGCATTAATGACTGTTAGCATTTACACAAACCCCAGCTGCATTTCATGGCTAGTGACTAATGTGCTACTTTTTCTGTATCTTTATAGAAATAACTTGAAAAATTCTTAAAGTACACTATAGATTTCTTCCTTTTTGTGAGCTGCTAAGACTACAAAGAAATTGCTACATTTTCTAAGAGTGACTTAAGAGACAACAAAGACTTTTTGTCTAATGATAGTTTTACATGTTCTTAATCTAGCTGCTACTGTGATGGTTGTAGTTAAAAAAAAAGAAACAAACACAGCTGCATTTATTCATAATGTTTAGTAAGCAAGAAGCCTTACTACACAAAGAAGCAATGGAAAAAAAAATAAAGAACTGTAGTTAAATTGTAGTTTTAACAATTCCCAGTTCAAAAATTCTGAAAAAACCCCACGTGGTTCAGTTTTTAAATTATGATTTTAAACTCCTTATAGTCTTCTGTAAACCTAGTGAAGACAAGGATGTTCTGAAGTGGTCATGGGCTAGTTTGCAGAATTCTGAGAAAATTACAAGGATTTAGCTGCACAAGTAGTTGTAAATGGAAACTATTCTGATTCTAGTATGGGAAATTACTTTCTCAGACATACATTTTTTATTTTTTTGAATAGATTTCAGGAATAGATTTCAGATTGTTTAATCTGCTTTGTGAACTAAACTATTGAGAAATGGTGCATGCGAAATACTTATTTTCACATTCATCCCCTATTTTACAACAAAAGTCTACCGTATATTTTTTTTCCTCCTCCTTATTTGGATAAAGAGCCAGAAGCAAAATCTGCTTGCAAAACTCAACACTTGAGTAACCATGTGGCTGTTAGTGTATTCAGAGGGACACTTATTAGCCACAATTATCGAGTGAGAACAGATACTCTGTGCATGTAATTGACATCTGCAGAGAATGTGTAGGCATACTATGTATAGTAATTTGCTCTATAATGCTTAACGTTTTAGGAGCGATCACCAGCCCTCATTTTCTATCTGGTGCTTCGCAGTCTTTAATATTCTTCTACAAATAGAAAGGAGATAATCTCTGCTTCCCTTCGGGTACAAATGGCTGTTTAAATGAAATCAGTAGCACACCTCACCTTACAGCCAAACACTATCAACATTTCTCCCAGCTTTCCTTTTCCAAACCCTAAAATGACAACACACTGAACATTAAATTAAGTGGGACATCTTAATGTTCAGCAAGAAATCATTCAACATTAACTCATCTCACTTATTGCTTCTGAGTATCCTGGAGGTTCATCTGAGTGCCCCTGCAGTATCTCTGGGAGCTCTAGAAGGTCTTGCTGTGGTCCATGCCGAGTGCATGTTTCCTCTCTTGGCCGGTGTGGTCATCAGCATTGTTGCTCTTTTCAGGATTCCAATCAGAAAAGCTATTTCTTTGCACAAGTACAGGCTTTCCTGTTGAAACAAATGTCGATAATTTCAAAGCTATCAGGCAGCTACTGAAATCAGTCTGAAAAATGTCATGTCAACTGAAATACGTTATAGTGACAGATGCAGAGCTAAAAATATCAGTTTGATAATTTTTTTTTTGAAAAGTCAGACCCTAGTGAGAGATTGTATTTCAGGCTCAGTCCCGCACACACGTGGACCAGTGAGCAAGAAAAGCAATATGTGGGAAGAGCCAGGGGCTGGAGTGAGATGAGGCTGGAGCTTCTCACTGCTCCCCGGAGCAGCACCCTGCTGGGGGCTGGAGCACCCTGGGGTCAGAGCAGCTCTGTTGTCCCAGCTGTGCTGCAGCAAGGCATGGTCTCGTTTCATCCTCTGTGCCAAAGGTTTGGGTCCCCATCCCCTGAGGATTCCCTTGCGGAGGTGGAAACTGCTACTGTCCACCTAAATAGCCACAGGAGGTTTAGCACAAAGGTGGACATCTCTACCCTCCATGACTCATTCCATGCTAAGGTGTGTTTCCATCATGTGCAATATAAAACCATGGGCACTCTGCCCCTGACAGACTCCTGAGCCCCATTATTGCATTACAAATGTTCATGCAAGTAGCTTATCTTCTGTTTCTGCCTTTGAAGATACCCCTTCTCCTTAAAAATCCCTCCTAAGCATCTGACCCTCCTTGTGGTTTTGCTCTGACCATGATTCTCAGTCCCCTATCTTTGCTGCAAATGAATGTGACAAATTGCTGTGAACTGGACATCAGGTCTTTTTTACACTGAAAAAAATGTCCCTTGTTTAATTTAAATTTTTTTACTATTCTGCTTTAAATCAAGGTCAAGCCTCTCCCCTCTACCCAAAACATTTAATCATGCAACATTTTTTACTTTTGTTTCTTTTTTCCCTAGTATAGTTCCTAACATGTAGAGGGAAAAGTGCTAGAGCTTGAATTTCCCAGTAGCACATTCTCAAATTTTCAGTGTCTCTCCATAAGGTTTGATTAAAAGTAGACAAAGGAATTGCTTTGCAGACCGCAGCATCTTCTGGCTATTTTCTGCCACTGATTGCTGAAGTTGACCACTACAGCCAGGTTTACTGCCCGATGGGCCATTTCAGTGTTCGAAAAAAAACACTTAGAAAAATGCAGTGGCCAGGTTTACCGAATCATGTCAAACCTATATAAAGTCACCCTACCAATAAATTTAATGAGGACAAACTAAATAGCTTTCCATTGATGCAAAAGGCTTGTGTTTCCAGACAGAGCAAGAGACTTTGTTATACCCCACTACTGGCAAGCGTCTGCTTTTGTCTATCGCTTTCCTTCTCCGGACTCTGATTTTATTATCGTATTGCCGTAATGAAAAGCACAAATCATCTGGACAGCAATGGCAAGGAGCCGTATCTCACCACTCTGATGTCACCAAACGACTATATTTCAAGGCTTTGTCATCATATAACTTTTGTGAAAAAAAATACCGACTAGTTTGAGGACTAGCATGCAAATAAACAGGAGCTGGCTACATGGGTCTCCTCTGAGTCACGTCAGAGAGATATTTCAGCCCTTCTTTTGCTTGTGACTTTCACTGCTGGCTGGCTGCTGCAGATCCCGACGGAGCCTCCTGGGCTCCTCTGCAGGGACCAGGGGCTGGGGCTCAGGATTTCCCCGGGGGGAAAGTCAAACCTTACGGCACAGCAGGGAAAGTTCTGGTTTTTCCCCCCTGCAAACAAGTGTTTCATTGCCATGGCTCCATTCATAATCCAATCACTAGGTGCATTGATCCCTCCCCTCCGACGGCAGGAAATGCCGCTTTCCGGATTGCACACACTTGTATGCAAAGCTCCCACAGTAGAAATAGCGCTGTGATATTGCAGCTTTTCTTCAGCATCTATTCCCTCTCCTTTTAAATTAAGGAGGAGCTGGACTGGAGCACTAACTCAGTGCTGTTTCAGCTTTCTGTCGATACCCAAATCGCCTCCCAGCAAACTAAGCCCACTCATGTGCTGAGAAGCAGCCATGAGCAAACCTTGTTTGGGTCTTTGTGTAAAAAGCCACAGGATGGAGAAAGAATCCGGCGAAACTGAGTGACCTTGTTTCAAAAGGCAGCTAAACTTTAATGTCTTTAGATGAAACATTCCAGAAAGAGCTAGTGATTGAGATATGTAATGCGATATCTGGAGAACTGACCCCAATTTCTGGTTACTGACCCTCATCTTACCTGCTACTGCTGCAGAAAACTCAAGTAGCTGTGCAAAGGCAAGTGTGAACACACTCAGGCTCTGCCAAAGGTAATGATACATTTCTACCAACAGGAAGAATTAGGCAGGGAAAAACCGATGGCTTTTGCTTCGCAAAACTTTGCAAGTAATTGCTTCATTAAAAAAAAATCAATCTCCAAAACTCTACAAAACCCCAAGGTGATTATTCACTGAAAATCCTTCTTCTTGATTACACCATTATGAAAATCATATTTTGGACTGAGATTTTTTTCCCCTTGGAAGTTGCTGCTGGTGGACACAAGGAGGGCATCGCTGCTTGCACCCCTGCGCTGCTTCAGCGGCAAGATGGAGTCACGGGGGCACCAAGAAATGCTCACACATGGAAAGAATGTAGGGTAAGAAAAGGTTATGAGAAAGGGCAATATAAAATACTCTACATTCTCACCGGAAGCTGTTTTAAGCTCTCCTTATTCAAATGTCTCTCCAGGGGCTCTGTGTATCCACAAGGCAGGCACAATCCTGCCAGCAACACCTGCTTGGCTGGTGCTTTCCTTCAGGAAGGCATCCTGGTTCATCACTGCAGAACCATATTGCTTCCCATTTATAAAGCAAAACCTCTCATACCCAGATATTTATGACATGATAGTAACTGCAAGCAGTGTTTTTTTATGAAAAAAAGTTATAGTGGTTGTAACAACAATCAGCATTTGAAATCCACGTCTCTCAAACATCAGTACGATCCCTAATTTGTAGATAGACTAACAGGAATGCTTGTGGCCAATGCAGCACTGCAAGCTAGAGGCTTATTTTGAACGGAAACATGGAACAAAAGCAACCAAGAGAGCCTCAAATTCTGCATCCCCACCTTGAAACACGAGAGATACTGAAGCACACATCTTCACTACAGCCAGTCTGTAGGAGGCTACTAGGTGGTAGGCAACTAGGTACCAGGCTACTAGGTCCTTCTGGGCATGCCCTGAAGGACCTATACATTGGTGTAGCTGATCAGGTGAGTGTTTAGCTCAATATAGTCCTTTCTGGATTACAAACTGAATTTCTTCAGTGGGGACTTTGCCATCAATTTTGTTGGAAGGAGAATTAAGCTTTTATGCGTTGCACTATCTTGTTTGTGAATGACTAAATTACCAATGTATTTTAGCACCTCTTTCAAAGCTTATTGAAGACAATGAAAATCTTTTTTTCATAAAACCAAAATTGCATCACGGTATTTTAGAAGTATTACCATCATGAATATCACCACGGTTTCACAAAGATACCCCGAGGCAGCCTCAGGAAGCAGAAAATGCAAATGCAAGGAGACTGGTGGGCAAGCACACAGCTGAGTCTCTGAGGCACATAATAGCTCCTGCAGGTCTGACTGAAAAGGACCAGTCAGGAGCAAAGACAGACCGAGACTCAGGACTGGTCCACAGCACAAGTCTCCAAACTCAGGGATTTCAATAATCAGTTTATGTATCACCTGTGCCCTAATGTAGTTGTTCTCTGGCTGAGTGGATATAGTTGTCTCTACCTGAAGTCAAGAAGAATTAGATTACAGAGGATAAGTTCACACCCATAAAAACAAGAAAATGTGATTTCTGCAATAAAAAAACCCAGAAGAGTTAAACGTATATGCTGTTTTCTGTGCATACTTATAACACCACAGAATCTGAACATCTTCCACTGGTGCTTTAAGTGATGCAGCTAATATTTGTTATGTGGCTTTTACTTTCTCTCCTGTTGCCAGCCAAGGGCTCAGTGTGTGTCTGTGAGATGCTGTGTCCTGTACTGGTTGGGACTCTACCTGATTGGGCATTCAGCCTCCTGCTGTACATCAATTTTAGACAAGTGAATTGAAGGCACATCCTAACAAAATTTCTTCATGACTATATTTTTAGAGCTTACCATGGAAAGCTCAGTCTTTATACTTAAACTGGAAAATGAAAATTTACCCCCCCACCCCATCAAGTTTTTAAGGTACCCCTTTAGATACACTTTCAAACAGTGCAAATATTATGGATATTTTTGGCTTTTGGCTCTGGTGAAGCACAAGGCATCATTTATGTATTAAATACACAGACACTGCAACTCTCCCCAAGAAAGCTCCTGTTACATTTAATTTGTTTCAAACAAAATTTTAGTGTCCTGTCCTTCTGATGCCTGATGGTCACAGCCCAAAAACATACAAGGTCTGTTTTTAATCTCTTTAAGGCAGAAAAGCACTGTCCTTTAGTGAAAGCAGATGGGAAAGCCTGGGATTCCAGGCAATTACACACACGTGGTGCTCCAGGAATAGAGCAGCTGATGATGTTCATCTTTTTCAGCCTGCTGGAATGGATGAGCCCTCTTTAAGGATAGATTCAAAGGAGTAATATTTTTCAAATTGATGGATTGTAACCCTTGACAGTCACTTAAAAATGACAGGAACTTAAGGAAAACATAGCCTGAAGGCAATACCCCTTAGTACATGATTACATTTCCATTCTCAATGTGCCGGTGGTGACCTAAAATCGTTCCTGGGCACACTCACAGAGAGTGACCTAAACAGTCCATGCCCTGCCTCCATTGTACCCACTGAAATCTCTTGGAGACATGAAGAGTTTTGCAGCCCCAGCAGCAGCAAAGGACTTGTGTTACCACAACGTGGTTGCATCTATTCAAAGTAAATATAATCATTAACCACCAAGCACAGCAGGCAAAAAAAAAAAACCAAAAGTAGTGGTGGTGGGGAAATACAGCAAAGGACAACAGATGTATGAGGTTTAAGTCACCTTTGCAGCCTTCCATAACTGAGCTGTCATGGATTGTATAGTTTGTTTAAATTAAGGCAGACCAAAAGTCCTCTGAATCGTAGAGTGTTGTGGACTGCTAGTGAGCAACACCGAGTCCCCATGTTCTTGGTATCAAGTAGCTCTTTCTGGTTACCTCTTACGGCATACTCCTCACTGAGTTTGTACTGATTCCTGATCTGAAGGGTGGTAGGGATTTTTCTTCTATGCTCCTCCAGATCCACTTGCAGGGGCAGGAACTCAAGTGAGAGTGTCCCAGAGCTGCCTTCAGTGTACATTTCTAAGAGCTTGGCAGAGTTGCCTGCAAAATCCGAGGTCTGGACAATATGACTACATTCCTTAATCCATTTGAGGTTCACCAACAAGAAGGTGGCTATTACAGATTATTATTTAGAAGATGCTGAAATCATAGGTCAGAAGTGTAAGTCAATGTATTAAAGATCACTGTTGGATTTGCAAGAAGGCAGTTTTCTGAAAGAACAATCATTGATCTCCATACAAGAGGAATTTTACATCTGTTTTTAAGTCCTTCCTTCTCCAAATAGTTGCCAAAGTCTATCAGCAGAAGGGTGGAGATGAGCTGGGATGAAATGAAACACCTTTTTAGATGTAAGGGCATTTTAAGGCTGCTGGTTCTTCTTAATTTTAAATAAATTGAAATAAGCCATTTTAATTAAATGGAACCATTTTATTCAGGAAGAGCCAAAAAAGAGCATCCTGCGGATAATCACATAGGGATTGTCTCACCAACAGTTCTACAAGTAAAGACAAAATTGTGAAACAACTGCAGGTTTCTAGCAAATCTGTAGCCGCAGTAGTGTGGTTTGGTCAGATGTGCTGTAAATAACTAAACCGAGCTCTGGATGCTGCTCCGTTTCCCTTTTGCAGCTCCGTTTCCCTTTTGCAGGTAGGCTGCCTACTTCATTCTTCATTCCTTGTTCTTCATTCTTCATTTTCATGTTCTTTCATGGATTTCCATGTTTCTTCCATGGACTTTCACTCAGCTACAACATTTATTATGCAGTTACGCAGTGCTGGCTGTGACAACAAAGTTGGCTTCAGAAGTATCTGCCCTGGAGCCCCTGATCACTATTTTAAACATTTCAGTGACCTGGTTTACAGCATAGCCTCAAAATCAGCCATAACTTCACAACTTAGAGGCAGTGAACTTCAGCGTAGCATTGCAACACTTGCTCATGGCTGTTATGAAGAAAGGACAAGCCTTATGAGGAGAGGCTGAGGGACCTGGGGGTGTTCAGTCAGGGGAAGAGGAGACTGAGGGGAGACCTTCTCACTCTCTACAACTCCCTGAAAGGAGGCTGTAGAGAGGCAGGGGTTGGTCTCTTCTCCCAGGTCACAGATGATAGGACAAGGGGTAATGGCT
>JAOTQQ010000012.1:16919719-16932729 GCA_026546715.1 Gallinago undulata | reverse complement strand
CACAAGTCACAAACCAGTCATATCACACACCTCCTACATTTGCCTTATGTATGCGGGTATTTACAGCTCAAGGTCCTATCAGCCACGTTTATCATGCACATGAATATTTCCATTAATTCTAGGACTTACAGTTACCCATAAGAATACCTTTCATACAAACAAACTCCTTGTAGAATGTCTGCATTTAATATTTTCTTCATCACATGAAGTTCACTTGAAGCAACTTTGCTAAGAGCATATTTCATGTGAAATAGCTATCTAACCACTGCTAGCAGGTACCAAGGATTCTTCCATTTATTTTGCCCGCTGGAACTCTTACTGTTTATAAATCCAACTCAGAACCTGATAATGCTGCTGGATTGATACCAGATGAGCTGTGTGGAGCAGAGCAGGCTGCTAGAAAGAAAATTTTAATCCAGTTGTACACTTTCATGGCCCTAAGAGCAACTAGAAATAAAATGGTTTCTGGCATAACTTCAAAAAAGCCATAAACTGTTCTAGATGTTGTAGCTGCTATAATCCCATACCTAAATAAGTTTGATTGGGAGAAGAAGCATCTTTATTATAGGCTTCAGCAAAATAGCTTTTTAAAAAGGTATTTGTGACTAACATCATGAGGTTCAACAAGGTCAAGTGCAAGGTCCTGCACCTGGGTTGGGGCAACCCCCACTATTGATACAGGCTGGGGGATGAGGGGTTTGAGAGCAACCCTGCTGAGAAGGACTTGGGGGTACTGGTGGATGAAAAGCTAGACATGAGCCAACAATGTGTGCTCACAGTCCAGAAAGACAACTGTATCCTGGGCTGCATCAAAAGAAGCATAGCCAGCAGGTCAAGGGAGGTGATTCTGTCCCTCTGGTCTACTCTGGTGAGACCCAATCTAGAGTACCTGTGTCCAGCACTGGAGTCCAGAGCAAGTGGTTGGAGCGAGTCCAGAGGAGCACCACGGGGATAATCAGAGAGCTGGAGCAGCTCTTCTGTGATGACAGGCTGAGAGAGTTGGGATTGTTCATCCTGGAGAAGAGGAGGCTCCGGGCAGACCTTCTTGTGGCCTTTCAGTACTTACAGGGGGCCTACAAACTTTTTAGCAGGGGCTGTTGCAATAGGACAAAGGGTAATGGCTTTAAACTAAAAGAGGGTCATTTTAGACTGGATATAAGGAAGAAATTTTTTACAATGAGCGTAGTGAAACGGTGGCAGAGGTGGCCCAGAGAGGTGGTAGATGCACCATCCCTGGAAACACTCATGGTCAAGTTGGTCTTCTTGTTTCCAGGTATGAAAACCAGAACTATAGGAATCTGTTAGTGAACGTATAGACTTCTAGAGTGGGCACTGAGAACAAGGCCTACGGGTGAGTGGTGCCCCAAAGCCCACAAAGTACAAAAGGAAAGCAGGCTGTACAAATAAAAGGGAGAAAAGCTAGGCAGATAAAAATACATATTTATTCTCAGTAATAGAAGAGTTTTTACCTCCATTTTTAACCAAAGAAAGGAATTTCTGAGGCCAGTCAAAACACAGAGTATCAAAACCCAGTCTTGACCAGAGGAAGGGGTTTGCATTGTGCTCTTCACAAATGCTGTTATGACTCCCACCATTCCTGCAAAATGCCACCATCCTGGTCTCCCAAGGGTGTAAGCAGGTCCAAATGAGACAAAATATCTCTGGTTATGCACATGTCTAAGCCTCCCATCAGTATGTGGTGCTTCAGTGTCCGTGGTGCTTCACATACACCGAGAGGTATGTGGATGGGGTGAGTGTGAGAGGAAAGCCTACATCCAACGAAACAAGTCAAACCACGGTCACACAGCAAGACCTCAGAGCAGAAGTAAAGGTGGATGTCAGGGGTGGGGATGTGGGAACTGTGGATTTTCAGCCCCATGGCCAACCATGAAGAGAGGGTGGAAAGCAGAATAGCTGAAATCAGAGGAGGGGGGGGAAAATCAACACAGCTGTCACTGCACCTCTCTAGCAACGCCAAAAGGCGGGGAAAAGCTTGACCACCTCAGGACAAGGGCTTCAGGAGGCTCAAGCAGCTGAGGATAAAATCTGCTGCCTCAGCCAGAACCATGGGGTTCACATCCCGCGGGAGACTCGCAGTATGGGACCCCATTTTCCAAGGACTGATCAGATGTGTTTGGCATGTATTGTGTTAGTCTGGCATATGGGTGCGAAATACCCTCAAAGAGATTTTAGCATGAATCAATCCTGCATGAAGTCACTGATACGGCAGTAGTTTGAAGCAAAGGTTTAAACAAACCTAGGTATGTGTTCAAGAAAAAGTGAAGCTTTTTCAAGCATAAAGGCATCTTAAGCCATTTGTCTTATCTACCTGGCATAAAGCACACGTTTTCATTCTCCTCTCCTAATAAAACCAACAACTGTACTTCTCCTTCAACAAACAGCGTATTTTACAGTATATACTAAATCTTTTTACTTTTTTGACCTTCTGACTAGAGTACGAGGCTTTTATTTGAGTTTGATGCAAAGCATCTCCAGCTCTTTACTCAAGACACCTGCGTTTAATCTATGACTATTCTCAGAAGTTTTTTTATACTCTGCAAGAGAAGGCTGCAATCATGCAACTCAGATGTGATTACCAGCCTAAATCACTCCCCAGGTCACACTCGCTTTGAAAGCCCATATCTATCATATGGACTCCTGAGCCGACTTCAACTGGAGATTTAAAACAATGAAACAAGTCAGGAAAAACTAGCTGTGACAAGAACACCCTCGACATCCCACAAGTACGGAGGTCCCGCAGACACTTAGTGCACATCTACATTATTGACTGCAGTGTAATAGGAAAATACCCAAAGGAGACTTAAATGAGCCACATTAGGTACCATCAGTAGCCAAGTGATGGTAACGTGGAGCTCAGAGAAGCCTCATTTATCTAATGAGAAGCAGTTCCCAATACAAACATAGTTAAAAGGTAATGATGAAAACTGATGTTTGCATGCCAAAGCCCACAAGCATATCCAGAGGTTTCCCGATATATGTTGGCACTTAATTAACTCAATTACCCAACTTAATGTTCTAGCTCAGCAAAACACTTAAGCATATTCAGAATACTCTGATGTTATTGAAGTTTACAGAAGTTGGTGGGTAGGAAGGGCTTTGATGAAAAGAGACAAAAATTAAGCCAAATGTGACACAATTCATTTTCAGTTGAACAAATTTTCAATTACAACTGGTTGAGAAAACAAGAATTTATTTTAGAAAGTTCTGAAGAAAACTAGTTTAAATTCTCATACATTAAATTACTGAAACACCAGAGATTGCTTTTTTCCTTCTCCCACTTTTCTCCCCTTCAATCTCCATTACCCCCACTTTCACTTTCTTATTTTCCTTTTTTTCCTCTAGCTTTCCAGGGGGAAAAAAAAAAAAAAGGGGGGAAAGCCAGAGAAATTGTTTTCCTAAGAAGAGGTAGAAGCTTTTTAAAATCCTTTTTCAGCACTTCTTCTTTTAGAGAAAATGGTATTTAACCCAAGGATATATATACATATGTATCTTATATATATATATATACACACACATACATATATCTATATATATATATAGTAACACAACAGGCTTTTATTTCAAGCTTCTGCTAAAGCCAGGCATTAACACCCTTCTAGCGGGGAAATTACATCCAGCCTTTTAAGGCTGCTTTCAAGAGATGCCATTTAAC
This sequence comes from Gallinago undulata, assembly GCA_026546715.1. Taxonomy (NCBI): domain Eukaryota; kingdom Metazoa; phylum Chordata; class Aves; order Charadriiformes; family Scolopacidae; genus Gallinago; species Gallinago undulata. The sequence continues at coordinate 16,929,056 of JAOTQQ010000012.1, read as the reverse complement.
AGGATCGCACTAGACTGTCTGGAGAGCAGTTAGTTTCTCTTCTGAAGAGCCTATAAACAAAAGATGCAATCCTGCAGGTGCCAACATGCCTGCAGAGCTCCAAGGAAAGACTGAAGAAAGCTATACACGCTGCAGCTGGCCAATAAACTCTGTTTCAGCAATGATGATTCAATTATTTAATGCAAACAAGAGTTTCTTGGATCTCCCCAAGAGCAGTCATTTGGCTTTCCGGCATCAAAAGCCAGGTGGTCAGACAGAGGGCTGCTGAGATCCAGCAATTTGGCAACATAGCTGTTTTGAAGCCCACTCACCGCCTGTTTTTCCAGGCAGAGCTACCACAGCAGCCCGGGCAGTGCCACTACCACAGTTAATACCTTCTGAGCCTTATTTAAGGCAAACCCTCCAAGGGGAGGAAGGGACACCACACTTGGTCACACAAGATGCTTCTAGACACCTATCCATGTTGGACAAGGAAAGGGCAGACACCTGAAGAGAAACACGGGGTAAATCTGAGAGACCCCTTGTGCACAGCGGTCAGAGATCAGGATGGTTTGGGCTGTTCTGGAAAGGTCTTTAACCCTATCTGCTGCTGAAGGCCAGGAGGGGCAATTTTGGATGCAGCGTGGAGGAGGATGGTTCTCTTTTCACTAATATTTCACAAATACTCTTTTTTTCTTCCTCTGGATTACATCCTTGGCTAATTTAGGCTATGTTAATGACGTCTGTAATCCTCTTCTTATACTAATTATTTCTTTGAGCCCTTCAAATGAGTATAAATGCAGTAGGTGATAAACACATCATATAAAATTTCTCATTTTTGCTTTCGGTGGAAAAGGCTGAAAGAAATACCAGGTGGTCTCAAATCCTTCTTTGGAGTAATCTGTTTAAAAATTATCCCTACAGAGGTCATTTGGTAGCACCTCTCTTTCATTCAGTTCTAATAAACAATAACTAATAAAAGGATGCAGTCGTAGAATTGAAAATAACTGTAAAGCATCTTTACTGAAAACACACGAGCTTTAACTTGCACAGATCCCTAGAAGAGCACAGCTGGGCCACTGCAGAGGTCTGACCAGGATAACCCCCCACACCACTATCAAAGCTTCCACATAGAATAGAGAGCCTATGAAGTACCACGGCAGTACACATTTCTTCTTTAAAAAAAAGTATTTTCATTTTTCTTCTCTGCATTACTATGGTGACCACAGCAACAACCAAGATAAACTGTACTGCTTTTCTGACACAAGTATTTATTAGTGTAGTACCATCAAATGCCATTTTCATCTTCTCAGATCTAGAGTTCCAACTGTGGGAACAGTCAGACTAGATCATCCCTAGAAATGTGTGCTCTTACTGACCTTGTTTAACGCTTAACACTTCAGCAAACACAGGTAACCAATTCACGTAACCACCGTGAAATAAATCCTGGCCCCAAAAGAGCCAGTGGAAAAAAAATCACAATAGCTGCAATTAGCCTTCCTCAGAACAGAACATAAACACCAAAGAATACTTATTGGTTTATTTATTTCAGTAAAGTTCTCTTAAAACTTACTCTTATTACTATATAATATTAACAGAGGCAAGTGTCTAAACAGTATTTTTAAAACAAAGTAATATTTCAAAGTAGGAAATTTCATTAAAAAGCACCATTTGAAACTAGTGTAGTTTTCACAGTGTGCTGCAATCTGCAGAGACCACACAACAGAGGAAGCATTCACAATATTAAAATATATTTAACATATTCTGCCCAGGTTTGACTTCATAGAAAGCACAAAACATTCATATAGGTAATAAAATATATTCAGCTAAAATCTTTGAATTTTCAAAATGTTTCACAATACAAATCGATGCAGGTCTTTGTAAGCCAACCCCTTTTTCCTCTAGTATGAGCAGCACTATACAAACTAAATTATTTTCCTCCTGTAAGGGTCATGTTTTCTCTAACAACCTTGTTGCCCATTATTGCCAACACATAAATGAAATAACCACCTGCCTTCCTGGATGTATTAACTTCAACTCTTTCTGTACAGCTAGATTCTGTCAGCCCCATACCATACTCTTACTTTATGAATACCCCCTTTGGAAACACTCTCTGGCAGAAAGGACTGGAGGGCCTGTCTCCAGCTATTTTAACTGTATTCGTGAATGTGGTATCAAAAGACACAAAAGAAAAGTTTTTTAATTAATTCCATACTTTACAGTATTACATTGTGCTACTAATAGAAAGAAAACATATGAAAAAATGAATTTAAAATGTTTAAAGGTTGTAAATATAATTAATAAGATATACCTGTCAATAAAACATGCAATTTATTACAGCAAATGAATTAAGTGCCATGAAATTAGCATTCATTGTATATTGTCTGATGCCTCATGAACTTCAGCTTATTTAGGATCATAGTGCATCACATAACGTTGCATGGTATGAGGCAATATATATCATTTTCATAGATGCAAAGGCTATATACTGTGCGTTAATTAGACGACCATAAAACCACACTGATTCCAACACACTTACTTCACAGTCATGTTACTATAACCAAGGTCAGCCAGTGGCCTGAACTATGGATTCAGGCTTTTTTTTTTTTGTCAAAAGGGAGGAATGCAGAAGAGGCTCAAATGATCAGCCTTCTCTTGCTTGAAATAAGTCTAAGCTTGCTGCAACTTGCAATTAGTACTTCGTATTTAATAAGACTTCTTTTTTTCAATCATGTGAGTACCTTATCACAGATGACATTAGCAAAACAGTATTAGATGCATTATCACCACCAGAAGGGGGCAAAATACTGCATTTCTGCCATTGTGCATCTAAAGATCTACTCTGAACTTAAGGGCAATTATGGGCACTCCTCCCAGAACCCTCAGAGAAGGTTTACTACACTAAAGAATCCATACTGTGCAATCTCTCTTAGCTGTGACAATGTTCACTTGTAATAATGTTCTCCCTGGTGGTTCCCGCATCCTTTAATAACGGTGCGCTCAAATACAAGTACCACCAACGTGCATAATATAGGATTTGAGCATCGGCCTCTTCCATGTTCAAGCAATTCCACTGACACCACAATCTCGCTCAAATAAAGCACACTCATACAAATCATGCCATTAGATTTGTTATATACCATACATAGGCAAATGCTCATTATATTCAAGTAACATCTGCACTTTGCTAAAGAGGTATCAGATTATGTCTAACATCAGATTCTGAGATCTGCTACACAGGTTTAAATCCAGAATGGCTCTTAAATTGTCATTATACTGGGGAGTGGCAGCCCTTAACACAACTGCATAGAGCAAAATAGTAAAGGGGTTTGTCTGTGAGAAAGTGACTTTCTTAACTTCCTCTACAACAAAACCTTTCAGTTGTCTTCCCCTGAAGTCTTACTTTAGAAACACCCAGGTCTGCTCTCTGCAGAGCCCCTCTTTATGTCCTGTGCATCCCTGTACAGAAATGAGCTACCTGCTTCTGTGAGGAAGAAGCCCTCTGACCCCCTCCTCGCGAAATCACCTCTTTGTAGAGAGGAGTTTGTTTGAGAAGATACGGTGCCCTTGATATCACCTAGGAATCATCTCACTAGTTTGCCTTACTAAGCAGATGGCTACGTCAGAAAAGTTTATCTCCTGTGCCATTTCATCTTTGTTCAATCTCAGCGGACTTCCTGAGTGAAGCATCCAGAAAAACTACTCTGCTTCTAGATAACACAGCTCTTCTGTACGTAATAGATACATGTGTTCTCATTCCAGAAGTCTTCCTCTACCACTACAAAATACCCTCTGGAACAATATTTCACAAATGCTGAACATCGTTAATATTAGCTTTACTCTGTCCTTCCCCATGTCCTTGCAAGAACAAATGAGTCTGGTTACACAGAGGCACCGAGAGCTCTGTCACAGACTTCAGGGGTGCTGGGATTGAATTTACTGTGGTTTGCACACCTATGCCAGCTTCAACACAACGTTCAGTGAGGTATCTCGTGATGGACTGCTCACACTTTGCAGCTGAAAGCAAGAAAAACTACTGTTCTCCATTTGGATCAGGAGAGCAACTTGTCCAAAGCCTGCATACCTTTCAGGATGAACTTGAAGAAAAAAGGATGAGGGAAAGGGAACTGCAAGTGTTAAGGATGCACTTAGTCCTTAGTAAAAAAAGGGGTTCATGCTTCCAGAGAAAATTATAGGAGGAAACTAAACAGCAAAAGCAGTGTGACAAATCCCAAAACATGTGAAGAGCACAGGAAAGTGCATTATTTTAGATATACATACTCAGGCAGACATCTACATTAAAATTAAATCATGCATAGTATTCCTTCTTTCAATGAGTTTGATATAAGGCAGCCCACGAGTGTCTTATTAATGTCCCTCTTCTCTAATTGCATATGTGACATACATACATCTGTTCTGTAGTAGGGATGGTGAAAGAAGGCTGCAAAGTGTTGATCTATGTGACAAGGCATGACATCTACTCCTAACAAAAGAAATGAGAAAGGAGAGTGAAGCAGCATTTGTCAAGGAGAAAAGAGAAAATGAGAACACTCAACATAGATTAGAAAAAGAAAGAACAGATTGATAGAAAAACTGCAAGAAGACAAAAATCAGTGTCACTGAATACATCATTTCTTTTTTGAATTAACTGAGTGGTTTAAGAAAAAAATAACAACCTTTTTAAAATAAGTACCTGTTCAGCAAAATAAGTAAGTTTGTGAATCGTGTTCCTTTTTGGTCACAAAAATATTTTTCATTTATAAGAAACTGAATAAAAAAATTGCCTAATTTCCAAAGTCTCATTTTCAAGACACTAATACTTATTTCTTTGCTCCTACATAATATTACTTTGTAGCATAGAATATCTCCCTTTTCATCCTGTAACTTTTCAGAGGCAAAAACTAAAAATGAGAAAGAGCCCCCCAAATTACCTAAATGCAGATTATTTCCAAATGAAATTAGGACAGTCCTTATTTCTAATGTTTTTGCTGAGAGCAATTACTATATTTTGTAAAAACAATGATCAATTTTTGACCCACGTCCATTTCTATAAAGCTAAGCATATATACTCCAGTGTCACCATAGTATAACCTCTAGTTTGAGGCATGTTCTCTCCATTTATAGAAAGCACAGCATTTTATAAGATGTAGACAAATTAGCCTCAAAGTGCATTTAGTCTCACTATTAACCTGCTGCAGTGAAGAAATTAAAAGCAGGTTTCCATTATTCAGCTGTGCTGCTTTCAGTTGCAGTACCAAAAGGTACGTATTCACCTTCACCTGCAGCTTCTTGTGGTCCAGAAATAACCCATTTTAAAAGACTGCTTTATTAAAAATAAGAGAGTTTGACCTGAATGCAAAGTTCCCCTGCCTGAAAATGTCAAAAGAAGTAAAACTTGGAACACCGAAAGCTCTCTTCTCTTTAAATACTGATCATTCAATTAAGATTAGAGTTAAATATTCCTAAAATTGAGAGCATTTTAGTGGGACAACCTGCTTATGTCAACACAGTATAAGGTGTCAAATATGCGTAGAATCAGAGTAGAATCCAAATGCAATTTAAACCCCAGTTCTGTGCTGCCTTCACTGTACATAAATTAAGATGAAATCCATAAAATAGATATACTGGTTCCATGTTCACGAGTGATCTGATTGATCCTTCCACGCACACAGTCAAGAGAAACGGATATCAGTGTTCCGTTATGTACTTGAAACGATGCACGGAGGGACACACTGGTCCATATGCTTCCCTCTGGCATCTGACCTCCGATCTGCTGAGCAATCGCTGTGGGTTGCATCTGATCCCTGGTCAACTGATTGAGAGTTATTTTGAGCACATTGCATGAGTGGATTAGCTTTAAGTTAAACGCAAGGCTGGCAACTCCCTTTTCAGTAAAAATGAAATACTTGTGAGCAAGCTGTCCAGAAGAAACCAGCTGTATCTGTTTCTCATTGGATGAGACCTGGGTGAAATCCAGTAATTTGTTTCTCACAGCTCCAGTAGGCAGACCCGTAACAGAAACTGTGGCTGATATGGCACTAGAAACTGCTGAAGGGATCCAGATGAGGCTAAACATACTAATTCCAGAACTATCTCCAAAATACCGAACATTACACTGCGCAGGAGAAAGTATCTCAAAGCTAATCAGATCTCCAGCACCAACTTTTGTGGCCCCGGCAGCAGAGATTGATGTGTCTCTGTAATTTACCCCAGATTTAAATACATTCATTAATTCTCTGTTGGTACCATTCCTATTGATATAAGAAATTAAGGAGAAGCCCTCCCGGACACACGTATGACCCATGGAATACAATGCTTGGTGGAATACAAATTTGACAACGCCGGTTTCAGTGAACTTTATAGCTCTGCCATCATGAGATAAACTTAGCATGTAAGGGTCAGAAACGGACACTATTTTAAAGGTAGGTCGATAGTTGGTTTGGTAATGTATTGCTGTTGACATCTGTGCACTGAGTGCCACAGCACCTGTGTCGTGGGACAACCAAAACAAACTGAGTGGGGTATTAAGATCATAAATATTTAAGTCTTTACTTTGGTTGCAGAATTGATTGGGGCTCCTCACATAGACGGAAAGAGTTTGGCTGGGCTCCACTTCAGCGGCACTGCTTAAACTAGTGCTCTGGAAATACTTTCCTTCTGGCTGTTCAATGCGAACACCGCTCAGTTCATAGCCTTCCTCACTGCCGTTCAGCTTTAAGGAAAGTTGCAAAAAATTCCTGCAGTTGTGCTTTACTGCAAAATTTAGGTCGGTCCACAACAGCCCATGTTGCCTAAATACCAGGCTGTTATCTTCAATGGATAGGATTTCACAGGGAAGCTTTCCCTTTATCTTCAAGTTCAAGCCGGAGTAGACCTGAGAGATGCTGGACTTCACAGAGGGCAGAAAGATGTTTGCAGCCCAAGACTCTGAGAGCTTGTTGTCACTGGTTGCTGAACAAATCGTATCACTGACAGTGGAGCAAGGCACGGCCACCATTCCATCTTCACATTTTAAACACGCCTGGCATTCTTGCATTTCCTTATTAAAGAAATACTCCTCTCCACACAGTCCCAAAGCTGCATCTTTCTCAGCAATTCCAAGGCATCGGAAACCACCTGTTCACAGAAAAGAGACAACTTTAACTGTCATACCTTTAGAACAATAAATCTAAGAACTCTACAACTCGACCTATCAAGTATATTTGATAATACATCTGATCAAAAGAGAGACAACAGAAGACAATTTTGATTTTAGATCACTTTGTGCTATTAAAGGATCCTTGATGGCAAACAGATGAAATACTAGAGATAATTCACCTTGTCCAAGTAGAATCCAGTGGTTTAGAGTGGGAAAGGAACAAATTAGGGCTGCATAGGGGCAATTCTAACCAAACCCTGACCATGATATTGCTGGAAGGGCCTTCTCTCACTCCCCCTGGGTGAAAAGCACACTGACTAATTAGTGTGCTGAGCAGCAAAGATATTTTCAACTAATGAAGAATTCCTCTATACAAGGAGAAATGCGCACTGCCTGCCCAGCCATGTTATGGCACATCAGCTGTAGCTGCGATTGCTAAAGCAGTGCTTTTCAACCCAAGGGACATGGACCCTGGGCATTCCGTGTACAGTCTTTAAAGAATCTGCAAAAGATAAGTAGGAAAAACAAAACTGTAAACAGCAGGCGTAACATAATTATGCAGAAGTCCACACATTTAAAATGTGGAAAACCACTACCCTAAGACACAGGACAGCAGTGGTTGTGACAGTCTAAAGTTAAAATAAAACACTGCTGCAAACAGTAAAGAGAGTATCTAGAGGTGCCACTTGCAATTACTTTATTTGACATAAAGCAATTTTGTGCTGTTAAATGGTCCACCATGACCTCAGTAGATCAAAGAACGCACACCCAAAGAGCAGGTTTAAAAAACAGCCTGTAATTTTTTATGGCAATTTTCCAAGAGCACCACCAGCTGCCAAAGCCTCCAGCTGTAGCGACTGGTACCCAAAACCTTTGTGCACATAGCCTTCAGGATCTAAATCAACACACAAGATTTGAGGCTCCCTAAAGAATAACCTGGGCCTCAAAGCTTAATTGCTAATGCACTCGTTCCGGCTTTTTTACCACCATCATCAAAACTCAATAATTATCATTCTTAGAGCTCTTCTTAAATGTCCTTTACTGTCTAAATACTGTGTCATATATTTGATTTATTCCTCAGCTGGAAAGTTGCTACATCTGGCCTGGAACTTGCTCTGAGACTGGGACTACAAGCAATTGACATGGACCCCAACAAGCCATTTTTCCCCATTGCTAACCCCCGGTGGAGCTGGCTCCACAGACTGCTGACACACAAAGAAAAGCACATCACCTGTACTGCAAACTGCAAGACAGAGCAGTGTACACACACTCCTGGCCCGCAAGGGAGGTCAGAATATTGGCTAAAATTCACTTCTGCTACTACATTGTTCATCAGAGAACAGCAGACACTGTGTTAATTTACAAAAGCTTCATATATTCACCCTCATATTTCTTTGTCTATTTATGTTTCATTCACTTAAGTGATGATTCTCCACTAGCACTGATACATAGGACTATACAATTTATGATGTGAGAACATTCCTTGTGAGAACAGGTATCATTTTCTCAAAAGCGCTCACTGCAGAACAATAAGATTTTTCCATTTGAAAATAGTCAAGAGAAACTTAACACTTTGTTCCCCCTGAAAGTGTTTGGCTTTTTTTTTTTTTTATGAGAAACAAAACCCAAGTAAATAAGATCACATTTTTTCAACTAAGAACATTCTAGAGAACACACACAAAAAAATCCCAGACAAAATTTGCTTTTGAAATCAGTTTTAACCATGGTGTAATTGCTTACATGACACTTCTAAACCAGTTCTACTTCTCACCACTTCTCACCACTTCCTCCACCACTGAGAAATGCTATTGAGTACACAAATACAGCTGGGTTCATGTAGCAGAGAAAACCTACAGTAGTGCCTAGGAATACTTTTTATGCTATTTGCTTCTTTAAAATATTTCCATGAATATTTAAGGATCTTTGTACATATGAGGTGTTTCAAATAGATGTGGTGACTACTCTCACCAATTTGCTGTCTGGTCTTTTAGTAACCAATAATCTGCAGCAGGCATTCCCCCTGCAAGTACTTCAAATAGGTGACACAGCTTTATACTGTGGACACAGCGGCAGGAGCAGCACCCTGCCCTTCGCCCAGAAGAGGTCAAGCAGCAAATGATAGCCAAACACCCAAAAGCCAGCACAGCAAGACACTGTGACTGCTTCCTACTTCTCTTCACTGCCTGACCACCTCTCCAACCTCTTCCTGGCTCCTGCCCT
>JAOTQQ010000012.1:16905759-16916221 GCA_026546715.1 Gallinago undulata | reverse complement strand
AATCATCTTATTTTGCCTACATGTTGTTTTTGTATTGTATAATGAAATGCATTTTATAATGAAATGCATTTTATAATGAAATGCATTTTATAATAAAAACATTTGTGTTCTAAATTTTTATGTGTTAGTATGCTATATTTAAGTTGGAACTAGTTTTTACATTTGTTTTAACTGACAGCTTTTGTTTCAAAACTTATAAATAAATATCTGACCTCTAGTTTTGCTCAGTAAAGCTTTCCTCTACTTTTTAGAGATGTCTAGAAGTTCCTGTAGAATGGACTGGGACTAAATAAACAAATTTAGCATGCATGAATATAGATGTTTTAGTATGTCCTTTCCTACCATCATGAAAAAAAATAAAAGTCCTGCCACCTGTCAGGTTTGGGGAAGCATCGTACCCAACAGGCACAAACTAGTGCTCCATTTAGCGCAGTAAACAGTGAAGACAAAACCCACAAAAAACTTTAGGCAGACTTCGAAGTGCTATAATCTGGCAAAGCACATTCTTCAAACTGGATGTCTCTAGCTCTCCAAACAGTTATTTCCAGAATGTTACTCCATTATGTCCAACACAACACTTCATAAGCAATAATTGAAAGACACAGAATTATACTTCACCTGGCAAATCCGATCAGAGTTTGCAGAACACTCAGCCATTTGGAAAAAACCAGCAGGACACAATGTGCATTTTTCACATTGCGAAGGTGTCTTTTGGAAATTGCAAAATTCATCACTTTCACAAAGGCCACAGTCCAGCAAAGACTCTCCGACATTAATCACTTTTGCATCCACTTCTACTTTATGCACAGAGTATGACTTCTGGAGATGACTTCTGACCTGGTTCTGAAGTCCTTGAAGATGACTTTCAAAATAATTTTGAATATCTTCTTGCAAACTCTGAAATGACATTTGTTTCACTGTATCAAAAAGCATGCCATACTGGACTTTGATCAGATCCATTTGCTCATACATTTTTCTTTGCTGCTCAAGAATCTCCCGTTGCTGGCTAACCAATATCTGCTGCTGTTCAGCAAGTTTTTGCTGCAAATCGACAATGATCTGCTGTTGGCTTTTTAGCATTTCAGTAAATTTCTCATGCCCTTTTGCAAGGTGCAGCTGTAGTATTAGGGCATCTTCAGATGGAACTTCATTTTCTCCTGAAATACAAATGATCGATTATTGTCCAAGAAAAGTAATTTTCCAGCTTGATGTATTATTTCTTCAAAGGCATTAAAATTTTAGTAAGTTCATGAAAATTCTCACTAAATTCAAGTCATGATTACAAGGCCAGTTCCTTTACTGTCTTTGTAGCCCCTTCATGGGACCACAAGGTCATCCATTTCATAAGCAGCAACATTTATAGCTGTAGAGATTTAAAAAGTCACAATTAATTTATGCCCTGAAGCATGAGGCTTGATCATCACTAGGGTTCAATAACAGATTAATCATTCCTATGTACGCGTTCAATACAGTAAAGAGTAAATGGCCAATTTTCACTGTAGAGGTGATAAAATAAGGTGATAAAACTTGCTGAGACTACTAAGTTATTAAGGGTAGTAAAAGGGTCAATTGCAAAAAGCTACAAGAAGAGTCTATGATAGCAGCAATAAAATGGCAAAAAGAAACTAAAAGGAGATAAAGGTGAAATGAAGCACCCACTGAAAAAAAAAAGTGTTTTATATCAAATGTTGTACTTGTAGATCATTATTACCACTTGGACACAATCTTGAGGTAATATATCTACATACGGATGTTGGGCTACAGAGCCATGTAATCATCAGAGTTCAGTGGCCAACAGAGGTCAAAAAGGCAAATAAAATGCTAAGACTAATTAGAAGATGAACACATAACAGAAGAGAATGTATCATTATGACATTGTGTTAATCAATAGAGCATCTTTAATACAACACGTAGTCCTGGTTCCCCATCTCAAAAAAGGGCACAGAAAAACTCAGAAACTTCGCAAAAGGGCAGCAAGGAACATCTAACGTATGATACTGCTACAGTATGAGACAGTAGGGAGGACATTTCAGGCTCGGGAAAAAAAAAAAAAGAAACCAAACAACCGTGCTATATTACATTTGACTGGTTAAAGAAATAGCACCACCTCTTTCTTCTTCAGAATGCAGAGCAACAACCAACCTGCTTTTGGCCTACCAGCTGAAAGGATTAACAGGTAGAGGCAAATTTTCAAATGCTCATATCCCACTCTCTCCTCTCTTCAATCACCTCTTACAAAGTTTATACAACCTTGCTTACTTTTAATACCTCTGCCCATTGTCAAATTTGCCTGAAATTAGCCCATAGGTTTGAAAGATACTGGGTAGCAAGACAGCTACAAGCACACTGTGATTGCCTATTAAGATTTTTCGTCAACCTACATGAGCTCCATTTGTGCTTGAGGCTGGAAAGACATGAACAAATTCCTTTTCACAAAATTTGTGCTCTGAGAAGTCTGCTTACAACCAAGAACATACGCAGAGGAACCCAGGTCTTTACCTTTAGAAGTTATTTTGGCTTTACATGTGACAACACAGTGCAAAAGGACTACCCCACGTATCAGTAAGAGTTATGTCTTCAAAGCAGATGGAAAATCTGTGAGGAAAAGGGCGGCCCCTACCTGGCCAAATAAAGCATGCGCACCTAGAAAAATAAGCTTATGAAAGCTGGCATATTGAGGCTTTGGATATCATGTTGACTACTGCTACTTAATTGATTCTTGGTAGATCTCCCCGTAAGTTTTCTGAGAGGGATGTCATCTTCTTGTCCTGCATTAATATGGTTTCTTACATGCTGGGACCACACGTGAGAACAGGGCTCCATGCTAGTACTGCAATACCGTTATCCATAAAGGTAATATAAACATAGCAAATAATGATCAGAATATTCTTATAATACCAGAAAGCCTAAAATCTAAATGCATTCCCCTAGGCTACATAGTACTAACAGCCATCACATTTACTGTCAAATAAGCTGTGTGCATGTCTGCCTTTATAGGTAACTTCAGAAAGAGATGATCTTGATTTTAAGCTTGAAATGTTTACAAATCCAGGTTTGTAAGGAACGCATAGTAATGAAAATAACAGCATTAAACTCTAGGCCTTTCGACCCTCCTTCTCAATGAAATAGGAAATAACCTTCTCCAAGGTCCATCTGCACCAGTTAAAAGTCAGCCCAGGGAACTTCCCCTTCCCCTGGGCAACTGCGAGAAGGAGTGAATCCTATAGTCAAGGATATATTACCAAACCACTTTTTTCCAAAAACACTTTTCCTCCAGCTGTCCATGGCTGAGATTCAGCAAGCTGCAACAGTAACATTTTGAATTCTTCCAGCCATCACAAATTTATAGTCAGGGAGAATATAGACTCTTCTAAGACAACTTTATTGGGCTCTTCCTATTCTGGGAATCTGGGCTTTTCTCACACACACACGAGCAAAATTATTAGAGCAAAGAAAGGTTAACTAAAGCCCTTATTGAACACAGGGTAGACACAAAGTAGATCTCATTTTTAAGCACATATTTAAGAAGCATTGTCTTCAGACAGTAACTAACTGACTTTCTGGTGGTAACAAAAGCTATAATTTTAACTACTGACTGCAGTGGAGCTTTCTCACATGATAGACAAGCTTTCTATTATCTCTGCCTTAAACAGCCTTATCGAACTTTGTAACAACAGACTACATTCCAGTCAGTCAAGGAGCTTTGCTCCTTTTGCCTGTCTAAGGCTCAGCTGGTGAGAATACAGGGCCTAAAAAGTTCTCCGTGACTGTTTTTTCTCTCATTTTTATCCATTTTGCAGTACTATGACAAAACTTATACTTACCAGTAGAAGAGGCCCTTCACTGCACAGTAGTAGAGTAGGTGCTACTGGTAGTTCACAATGTCAGAACAACAGAGAGCATAACAAAGCTCTTGCATGAAAGAGAAGACTCTACTGAAAACAAACTACATTTAATTAAGCAGAAGGGCTATCTTGTTTGCCAAAATAATTCTGAAGGAGACATCTAAAATAGCTCAGATGCCCTAAATGTGGCCTTATTCTTTCCATTTACTATATAAAGGTAAGGCATGGTGAACATGTCAGATGGGGATGCCTCTATCGCAGACATCTAAAATTACAAGAATTCTACTGCAAGTGATGTTTCCACATCAGCAGATGCCAGCAATCCCACTTACGTGCCTTTCCACATTGGCCAGACAAGCATCAAACAGGTACACCCACCAGTCACACTCAAATTTCCCCATGGCCACAGATGCTATATTACTATCCTCGCACACGCATGCCATAGCAAGGCCTGTTCTGCAAAAAGCCACTCCATGCTTCCAGGATCAATCCATGGTGCAAACACAGTACCACATACAAACCTCTGCTACATTTCCCCAGTAAGGGAAATGGAAAGGACACTTCATCCTGAGGGCACGCTGCATGTACAAGGTAGCACTGAGGCACCATCTGCCACTGCAGAAGGGGCAGAGGCTAAAAGCAGGCAGCCATCCTACTGTGAGGAAGGAAAAGTGAGATCTTGATTGGGACCAGAGAGCACAGGGCCATCTGATAGGGCCAGTCACTCCTGGTAACCACAGGAGATGAGAGCAGTGGGCTGCTCATTGCAAATAGCAATAACATGAGAACCTACCACCTTGTTCACCAGGTGTACCAGGTGATATTACAGCTGCACATTATTTTGCCCAAATGCAGGTGTTTGAAGCTGCAGAGAAGTCTGCCCAAAAGAAAACAACAGCACGATGGGTCTGGTAGGAAAAACGAAGGATTTAATGGCTATTAATGAGTGAGGAGAGAAACATAGAGGAATACAAAACGATAAGACAACAAAAACAGGTCCTGTGCATTCCTTCTTTTGGGATGCCAGCCTTTCATCTGAAGTAAGGTGCACCCAGGGTGCTGCTGAGAAATAGCAGTGGCAATCTTGCAGAGGAATGGGCTCATGTGATTTGAAAGGGAAGTACAAGTCTGCACTCCAGCATCTTCACCTGGTGAAGCAAACAGAAGCTGTGTTTCAGCTGCGGTTGGCAGGAGCTTTCCAGACAGTAGCTGTGGCACTGGCTGAGAAGATGCTGAAGATGTTCCATGTCCCCACAGAAGGGCTGTGCTGTTTCTGGCAGGCAGCTGGTGGCATGGTGCCTCATGCAGGTGAGCCTGCAAACACAGACATGGCACTGGGAATCAGCTAGACCCCCTGATACTGGCCTGTATCTTGAAGGGCTGATATCAGGTCTCCACATGTGGATGGTGAATCAATACAGGCAGAAAAATGGCCTTAGGGTCACCCAGGCAGCGTATTCCAGCTCCTCTGCTGTCTGAGGAGATACCAATGGCAAAGAAACACACCATGCAGCTGGCCTTAAAGTGACACGTTGAAATGATAACCAGACAGAAATGTTCCCCTAAAACCAAGAGAAAGACAGGGACAGTCACTGACCTGTTTCTTCTTGGATAGATGGTTTCCTCTATTTTCAGCTACAGGACTTTAGATGTGAAACTGAAGGGCAAGACCACCTTCTGTTTCTTTATTCCACCAGAAATTAACTATACATTTATATTTGATCTAAAAACACTAGAAACCCCCCAAAGAAATTGTCTGCACATGGTTGCCAGAGAAACCTCCTCTTTTGGGGTGATTAACTGAGGAAGAATTAAGAGGATGGGTGAGGATGTAGAGGTGACAGACACTATCTGTCATAGATTTGTATTATTTCTGACTGTGTAACAAGTTCCTGGAGGCTAAAAAAAATGTGTAATTTCCTGGGCTAAAGGCATACACCTGCACTGTCCATAAAATGTACAGACATCACCATGCAGTCATGCAGAAGATGTATTGTGCAAAGAAAAAAAAGTATTTTCTTTGCCTCCTGCTCACTTACGTCTCAGGCTGAGCACATGGAGCAGCCTCATCTCACAAGAGACCGCAGAGGACTGTGAACACACGGCAGCCACTCTGAGCACTAGAGGCAACTTTGTGCACTCTGACTAACTCCAGAGACTCCTGGAGTTCAGCTAAGCCTCTCTGCAGCTTATTTACCACTGCACTCTAGGTTCCTAGATTTCCTTCAGAAGGGACCCTTGCTGGTCCCCACACGCTACTGACCACCATGGGCAGTTCTCCCTGAATCTGGTTCTTCTTCATGAAGTCACACTGGTACTACGCATCTGTAAGACAGATTCCTGACACACCTGCATAATGAGATTTATCCAAAAAAATTCATGGCAGGAAAGACACTATTTCCACCATACAGACTGGGCACAGCTCTTGAGTGAGCTCAGTCTCCCCTAGCGGGGCTCTTTAGAAGACTAAAACTGCAGTACTCTCTTCATGATCCTTACCTGCATTTGCCCTGTCGAGTTCACTGCATGCTGTTTGAGCAGCAGCTCTCCCCAACTATAAATGCATTCCCCCTAATTAGATGTCTGATTATCACATTTTGTCGTTTGCTGTTTGTTCTAGTAGACAAGCCATCCTGAAGCTGCTTACAAAGTACCATGCTCATTTCCAAGACCCACCACTCCAGCAGCAATGGGGACTGAACAAGGTATTCTCCGCACTAATGCAGGAAACCCACTAACCTGTGTTCCAAAGAAGGTGTCTGGCAAATGCAGAGAATGTTAAGAGGCTGCAGGCAGAGCAGAATACTTTGCCTGTATGCTGACTTTGAAGGAAACCAAAGACTGTCAGCATGTCTTATTTTTTTAATTCCTGATGACAAGAACATGGAATTTCTGCTAGCTGTTGATGAATCCAGTATGCTCTTCTTCCACTCCTAGGAGAGAAAGCTGCCTGGTGAAGGCCTGTGTCCAGCCTTTGGAATGGGCAAAATGTGTAGAGAAGTCCTTTGTTCAGCGTGGACAGACGTATGTGTACAGCAGGTCTCATCCTGCAGCCTTGATTGCTGCAGTGGGTCTGGGTATGGGCTGGTGACAACCAGTGTCTCTCGCTGGCCACAAGGCAAAACCAGTGAGACAGGAGAACTTCTGAGGATGCAGTTGTCCTCATCTGAAAACTCTTTCTCCCACATCGAAGCTCATATGTTATCACAGGTTTTCTCACTGGGTGCTCCCATGCAGACAGTGCATTCCATGAGATTACGCAGTTTAGTGGGCAGTGCTGTACACTGCTTTCCCTCCAACAGGTAAGATGTTTCTCTCTGCCACTGGAAGGAGATGAATGCACAAATCCACGACTTCCATTGGCCATGAGGTATAATCCATTCTTGATGCATTTGAGGATTTTGTTAAAAGAAACTTTTCACCACACTTCTGTTCCTCCAAGACTTCTCCCAGCAACAGGCCTGCAAAGAGCATAAAATTGGAAGAGTACAGTGAACTCTGTGTCAAGTCTCCAAAATCCCCACCATCTTCACTCCCTGACCCTTTTGCTTTAATTTCCCTTATTCTGTTTTCCTCTGACCCACATCAGAGGGGACAGAGGACCTTACCCTAAGGCCTAGGAGATAAGGGGTGCATGAAAACTCACCATGTTAGCTAGAAGTGCTGATGGTACTGGAGACTGGGCAGTACAGACTGATCCGTGTCCTCTAAAGACAGCCAAAAAATAAGATGATATTTGGAGAAAGAAGTCATGCTGAGCTGCATGCTCTTTGTAAGACCTTCACGGAGATACAGCATGTCTGCTTTCAGCACCATCCAAGTAGTATTAGTCTCTTCTGTCCATGCAGAATGCCCTTATTATTTGCCAGGGCTTGTATTACACAGAGATCGATTTTGGTAAAGACAAAGAAAATGCAAATATCCTGGGTCCTTTTGCAGAAGGTAGACATGGCAGTTATCATTACAGTACAAAGAGTATGAACATAAGCAGAGAAAATTGAGGCTAACCATACTGACTTCTCTATTTTCTGTCCACCTTTGGTCATGCAGCAGACAGCGGTTTTACAAGACATCTGGGAGCAATATCAAGCAAGACGAAGAAAGGCAGTGTCACTGCCCTAGGAACAGCAGGGGTTAAATCTCAGCCCTGGGACTGGTATCACCTCGAAGTGTTGGAGTCTGCTTTGGAGATGTCACTTCACGAAACAGAAGTTGGTAAGAAAGCTTGGCATGTGCTCTGGTGTCTGAAGCAGCCACAGCCCTCAGACTAGCCACACAGACGTGACAAAGTTTAAATGACCTTTTTCGTGCTTCCCATGAGCTTTCAACATCAATGGGGAGCACAATAAATCACCCTTCCTCATACATTTTATATCTTTCAGGTAAGGCATTAAATCAGAACCTGAACTGCTCTACGGTCATTAAAGATCTGCTGGTGCTTTTCCTGTGGGTAAATCCACATACCCAGGCAATTACAGAACACGTTCTGCTGACCTGTGAGTATAACCACAGACATACCTGGCTTCCTACGGGGACACTGAACCGACCAGAGCCGTGCTCTTGTCAACTGCCAGCCCAGTGCTCTGAATGATGTGCAGTTAGAGAGGCTCTGAAATTACTTTTAGGGCATTTTTTTTTGCTGGCTATTACAGCAAGACAATGTCAGCAGCAGCAGGTTTCTTACCAGTGGCACCAGTCTGTTCATCCTGGGTGTGGAACGAACACACACACCCCAATGAAGCCTTGTACAACTTTGCTATAAGTTAAAAAAACCCAGAAATACTAGACTGTGAAGAGAGAGATGGTTAGAGGTCTTGTGCTTGTTTAAAAAACAGCACTAAAAAAAGTTTTGCCACATTTCACTTGCCGTGGGTCGCCTACGGGCACATGTGCATGCAGAGGGGAGATGACAGGAGAGGAGCCGGGGCAGCTGTTTCCCCCCAAACACCACAGCGACCAGTGCCCATTCCCCTCCCAAGCTGAGAGCCCCTGTACCCGCCGGACGCCCCTGTGCCCGGGGCTCCCTGAGGCGCTCAAGCCCCTCGGCTCAGCCCACTCCCGCCGGCCGTGAGGCGACCCGGCACCCGGCGACGGCGGCTCCCGGCCGGCCACCCACGCCGAGCCGCCGCGGCCTGCAGGGACCCCCGCCGACCCGGGGCGACCCTCCCTCCCTCCCGCCCTCCCTCAGGCCGCCCGCACCTGGCTTGACGTCGCAGGTGAGCTGCACCCCCAGGGCGCCGCCGCCCAGCTCGGGGCCGGCGTAGGCGAAGTCGTCCCCCGCGAACTGGGCGGCTCTCTCGGCGGCGCGCAGCAGGGCGGGCTCGGGGCAGCCCTCGGCGGCGGCGGCGCAGCCCGGGCCGCGGGGCCGCGGCCGCAGGCGGGGCAGCAGCCGGCACTCCAGGCCCTGGCAGTCGCGGCGGGTGCCGTTGGCGGCGCAGGCTCCGCCGGGGCAGGCCTCCGCCGCGCCCCCTCTGCCGGCGGGGTGCGGGGCGGCCTGAGGGGCGGCGGGCGGCGCCTTGCCCTGCGGCGGCCGCAGCGGCGTGGCGGTGTGGAGGAAGGAGCGGGCCGGGCGGCTGGCCCTGCCGCCGCAGCGGGCCCCTCGGCAGGGCGGCGGGGCCGCCTCGCCGCCGCAGGGGGGACCGCGGCAGGGCTCGGGGCTGCCGCCCCCGGCGCCCAGCAGCGAGAGGCAGACGCCGAGCCAGCAGCGCGCCCACCACAGCCGTCTCCCCGGCATCTCCGGCCGCGCCTGCAAGAGAAGAGAGGCCGCGGCGGGTCAGGGGAGCTTGTCCGTCTTTGCGGGGCGGCCCCGACCCGCCGCTCCCTCCGTCCCAGCCCGGGATGCGCAGAGCGGCGGACACACACACCCCCCCCCGTCCCTCTCCTCCTCGGTTTTACAGGTCCAGCCAGAGCATCCCACTCCATGGAAAACTTTTTACGCCGGCTCCCATCCCATCCCATCCCGTCCCGTCCCTTCCCGGCGTCTCCCGGCGTAACCTGCGGGAAGGTGTGGGGCAGCGCCCGGAGCAAGTGCGGCCTCGGGGCTGGGGCGGCTCCTCGGAGCGGCTGCCCGCAGCGGGGACTGACCTCCTCCGAAAGCTGGAGGGGAATGGAAATGTGCAACATTCCTGGGGCTTCGTTAGCATCAGATTTCCCAAGCGCCTCCCTTTAACTCCTTCGCTCCTCCAGCCCCTCCAGGCTGCCGGGGGTGGGGGGGGTGGGGGGGGGGAGAAGGGGCGGCAGGGGGCTGCCCCTCTGCTCCCGTCGGGATCCGTCTCTGCCGGCGGGGCTTCGCCCTAAGTGCTATCGCAAAGCGCCCGGCAGGGGTAGGTGCACGTCCTAAAAAGGTTGGCTTTCATTACGACTGGTTTTATTTAGCCTGGGGAAAAAGAAAAAAAAAAAAAGGGAGAAGAAGGAAAGAAAGAAAGAAGGAAGGAAAGAAAGAGAGAGAGAAGGAAAGAAAGAAAGAAGGAAGGAAAGAGAGAGAGAAAGAGAGAAAGAGAGAGAAGGAAAGAAAGAGAGAGAAAGAGAAAGAGAGAAAGAGAGAAAGAAAGAAAGAGAGAAAGAGAGAAAGAGAGACAGAAAGAAAGAAAGAAAGAAAGAAAGAAAGAAAGAAAGAA
>JAOTQQ010000012.1:16843967-16905659 GCA_026546715.1 Gallinago undulata | reverse complement strand
AAAGAAAGAAAGAAAGAAAGAAAGAAAGAAAGAAAGAAAGAAAGAAAGAAAGAAAGAAAGAAAGAAAGAAAGAGAAAGAAACGCCAACACAACAGGAATCAAGTACACGCGCGATGCAGTTTTCAATAAAGAAAATTTCACGCGGCTGGAAAAAGTTATTGGTAGTTTGGATTTCTTGGTTCTCGCTTTGATCATCAGGAACCTACATGAAAGATAACCGCGATCGGCAGCTGCCGTTTTTTCTCTGAGGCTACCTGTAGCTGCAGTGTAAACCAAAGGGGAGGACTGATTTTGCCTTTAAATCAGCCATGTGGCTGGGCTGATGTGTATTGCTTTTTGATAAAGCAGCTTTCCTAGACCCTTTCTGGCAGCGCTCACACCGATGTGTGAGAATCAGCATACCTTTCAAGTGTTCCGAAGCGTGAATAACTCCCCGCAGCAGGAGCCACCTCACTTATCTAATCTCTTCCACATGCTACTGGGGGAAAGCGACACCAACTATGTGTCCACTTCAGCACTAACTGCGATGCCGCGTTTTGTCTTTGAGAAGTTGGCCAGCATAGATACAACAGCTATGGTCAAGGAGAACAATTACAGAAAATACTATTTATTGAGTCATTATCTTCAGCTTCCTCCCATCCACGGGCTTCCACACACGTAAACCCCTTCAGAGTATCTTTGTAATGCTCTCACACAGTCGTCTCTTTGCTATTACTTATACGGGAAAGGGGAGAAACAGCACATTGTTCTCCCCCTCAACACATTGTTCTCCCCCTCATCTCTCCCCAACCTTCCCAGCAAGTTTTATATTTGAAACTGGTTGGGAATCTCCATTTTTTTAAATCCAGACTGGCCGATCTACCATTTCCCTTGCTACAGAAGAAGCATACCAAATACATCACTTACAACTGGCTGGCCGTTTCTTTGACCAAGCATTATTTATTTTGAAGACCCCAGCTTGTCAAAACTGAATGCTGTGCAGCAGCAAAGGCTCCAGGTGCAGAGGGGTGGTATCCCCAGCTGAATTCTGCAGGGCTGGTGACTTGCCGGGTTGCAGGGCTCCTGGAAGCCCTGCCAGACCAAGTCCTACATGAAGTGCCCAGCAGTTCCTGGACTCTCTGCCCTGACCTTCAACTGAAGTGGGACTCCAGGACTCCTGAGAAATCGTAGGTTTTCCTATGGTTTCCAATATCCCTACAACAGAAAGACATGCAATAAACAGAGATAAGCCTCCAGGATCTGTCCCTCCGGGGAATCCACAGCCCAGCTGTGGTAGTATGGAGCTCTGCATGAGCTAATTCTTTCTTCTGACTTAATACCTCTGCATTTTCTCAGGTTCCTTGATATGTTTTGCAGCCAATACATTGCTATCACAGCTGTATTATTTTGGGGACCCATGCCAGTGCATATAAATCTACCTAAGATGGAAACTCATCTTTGGATAATCTTTAGAAATGACATAGAAAAGCTATAGAGTTGGGGATGATTCCCGGCATAGCTACACCTGCAAGCTAATAGCTCATGAAATGACATGAGACAGGGTATTCACATTCACAGCACAAATCAAGAGCAACTCTACTGAAATTGAGGTATTTATATACTGCTGGGAAAAATAACGACAGAATTTAACTTCAAACCTGAATCTTAAAAAAATGTTTTTGAAGGAAAAAAAAAAGCCCTTTGATAAGCAAACATTGTATCAGTGATAGTGCAAACGAGAGCACTGATTCATGTGTTTTGACTTTGGAAGTGTCTATACTGCAGAATACAGCAGTGTGAAATGCTGCCATCAGTTTGACAAGCAGCATAAGCATGCATATACTGTCCTTTATGATTGAAAAGCTGTGTATCAATTAAATAGAGAGGGGGGAAAAAAGGAAAAAAAAAAAAAAAAGGAAAGATGTTCTGTATATGGCATAGAAGCTATATGACACTATTTGTAGGTACTATCTACTGTTGCATGGTTGCTGCAGAGTCACCAAGCAAACCTGCCAAAGATCCAAACTGAAGTCAGTGACTCATATGTCAATACACATAAAGCAGTACCTATCCCTTGCTTCCTTTCCCTGCACGGGCTCTGTATAGGCAGGGAGAATCCATACTTCACATGTTTGCAAGATGGTTTGGTACAAGGCTTTTTTTTTTTCTCTTCACAGCATTTTTCAGGTTGGCTGTGTTCACGAGCATAACAGGAGTGGCTCAGATCAAAGAACTAGGTAAGGAGGCCCCTGTGTCTAAACTATGTGCAGTTTGGGGAGAGTACTTCAGACTTTGCCATGATTGAAATTCATACAGACTTGGCCTGGACCCCTACGTCTCCAGTCAGGAGCTGGTGCCCATTTGGTGGTTGTCCACAGAACTTATATTTTAGGTTCCTCCAAACGGGTCCCCCTCTGCAAGCACAAAAACCAATGCCACAGATGAGGAAGACTGGGATAATTGCTTCAAAACTGCCATGCTGCTCCAAACTGGCACAGAAACCATAAAGAACCCAGAAAGAGCTAAGCCTTGCTTAGCACCATCTTCAAGTAGATGCAGCACCTCTAGCGTGCCCCTTGTAGTGAGAGATGAGCTTTGCTTACCCCAAAACGCATCTCACCAAGGCCAAAGAGACTGCAGGGTGCTGTCCCATCCCATCCTGTCTCATACCTGTCCCAGGTGAGGAAATCAGTTCCCCCGCACTCCCTTACTCTTCCCCTCCAATTTTGTTCCCCGTGGCCATTGATTTGGGGTCTTTTGAGGCTGTACAATGAGGCCCAGACCCTGGGTACTTGAGGGGCACCACTTCTTTAAAGGCCATTTGCTTTGTCAAGCTTTTTTCTGCTTGTTTCCTTGTTTCTAATCATTTGAGGCATCTGGATGCTGTAAAATGTTCTTTTGTGTGTGTTCTCTGCATGAGCCAGTATTTTGCAAAAGTCTGGACGACCCGCATTAAGCATATCCATATTTTGCAATATGAATAACAAAAAACATCCAAAGTAGTCATACATAAACATGATTGCTCACGCTTATTATTTTTTCTTATATCTCTAGTTTAACCATACAGCAGTTTTGGAAAAATTCCATGCCAGGTGCTATCTAAATTCCATTTTATTTTCCTGCTTTTTACAATCTTTTACAATAGCAATGCAATGCACTACAATTATTTGATCGTACAGGCTTTACAGACATGCTTAACTTAGCAATCTGAAATACTACTGCATCCAGCAGGACTGCTCACAGTGCATACCTTTCAAGATATGCATTTTTCTTTAATCAAAATCCAAACCAGAACAAAATAAATGTTTTTGTCTGGATGTTTTCAATTATTTCTTTTTTACAAGTCTTTATTTTTTAGGCTAAACTACCACATATTACTGTCATTTTTAGTAAATGTTGGCTTCCGAAGAAGATTGATAAATAAGAAATAAGTAGGAACCCAATAAAAAGCATGGGAATAGTTTTGAGTGTTAACATTAAAGCTATTTGGATTTTTGCATGATGATTAGTTAAGAAAGAAAGAAAAAGAAAATAAGGAGAAACAAGCCCTGCTACAATATATCTAATTTACTATCAGCCAGCATTTAAAACACCCTAATTTTGCTCAACACCTTATATCCTTCACTGGTTTTCAAAACATTATCATATTTAAATTCCAAGGTGTTTTCATCAGAACTGACAAGTTTCCTGTTTAGAAATTCTTTTTAATGATACAGAGTGGATAGATTCCAAACTTTTATTCCTTCTTTCCTTGAATGATTTTATGTCATGCAAAATGGCATGCAATGGTATCCATTATGACTAATTTGCCTGTAACTACCTACCTTAGAGGACAGAACATGTAGATAAGCAGAGCAGAGAGCCATGTCACTGAAGTAGTACTTCTCTCTGCTGTGTCCTCCATAAAGAACTGACATCAAATTGTATGAGATATAGCCAACCTCCCTTAGATGTCTAGACTGTAATCCTTTTACAGGTAACAGTTTACCATCTAGCTGGTATGGGGAGAGAAATGTAAACTCACAACTGTCCAAACAGAGAAACCCCAGAAAACCCACTGAATAATGACAATAATAAAGCAATAGCCCCACAGTGATGCTAGGTTTTCATGCAAATGATAAAAAATGGGGAATAACAGAGTTCAAAGGATATACTTCACTGTTGCTAAGTTGCACACAAGAAGTCAAGTTACCTTGGCATATGGGAACTGAGAGTCAGAAAAAAGAGGAGTTATTCTGTGCAAGATCAATGACATAGATCTCAGATGGACCATGCTACTAACCCCCACCAGCACAGAAGCACCCGCAACAATTCTGTAGCTACAAACAAAAGAGGAATCCCCTTTTCTAAGTAACTTTGGGAATGACCTGATTATCCAAACAATTTCAAGGAATCACCCGAAATAATTTTTGTAAAAGTTGATAGAAAAAGCACACCAAATTAGGCTGCTAGTACAAGTGTAGTCTTGGTAAGTTATATTTCTATGGTTAAAATCGTACAAAGACAGGAAATACTAACGTTTTTCTCCAGTTGTTGAGAGAAAACTACATCCTTTTCACAATGTAGTTCTTCGTTGTACTGTAGCCGAGCAGGAGAATGTGCACAGCAGAGCTGGAAAGGTTAGGGATACCCTTTGGGGATACCCTTTGGCTGTCTCTGCAGCCTGGTGTTGTTTCACGTGCTTCCCCATCTCCCGGTGCCGCTGTGCGGGGCTGCGCACACCTCTGCAGGGTGCTCTGTGCTGCCACTGCCTCCTCCAAGGCAGCTGTCTCTGAGGATACTGTGATTCTGTGAGGAATAAGGATCCTGTAAGGATAAGGTGATTCTGTGATTCTGTGATACGCTCCCAGGACTCTGCCTCTTTTAGGTTTTTACATTTGGCGCGGACTACAAGTACTCAGAAGCTGCTCGCGGTTAGAGTTGGTCACAGCTCAGAATTTACATTTTCTGAGAAATCTCACCCCTTGGAAATCTTAATTTGTCCCAATTTAGAATGAAAACTGTTAAAACATTTCCTAGGAAGTAGACATTCCAGTAACAACTTCATCTGAGAAACAAAGATCCACAGTATTTCCAAAAAGCAATGATTTTTTCCAGAGCAGTGGAGCCCTGAATCCCAGCAGGTCCTTGTGTTCCCTGGATCCCTGAGGCAAGGAAGAGGCCACCACAGAGCAGTAGATCTGACTGAATGGAAAACTGGCAGCTGACATGCCTGGCAGAGAACTGTCGAAAGTTATCTGTATTCCATTATAAGGCTTGCTGAGATAAGCTTTCATGAAATGTTTCACTCTCAATGAACCAGCAACTTCTGACAGAAAACATTCCAGCAGAATGGTGTTTCCAAAGAGATGCATTCATAGCTGGATGACACAATGATAAAAACATCTCAGTCTTGGCTTCACTAGCTGGTCAGCATTAGTCTAGTACTAAAAGTCTCAGCCTTCTGAAGTAACAATCTTTGGGTCACCCTCTCTTGTCCTAATTACTGATTGCACTTCTTCAGTAATGCCACTTGTGAGCACTAGTAGCGCAGCACAGAATCCTTGTTAATGTATTCATGCTTGGATAGAGAGAATCCGAATCCCTTGGACAGAGGTTTTTGCATTCTACTTTGAAGGCTTGTAGTTAAATATGGATTACCACACTGCCCTGAAATTCTCCCGATCAAACCACCTTAACAAGGAGTCTATCATGGTAATGGGAACAGTCCTGAGGAAAGACTTCTATCAAGCAATTCTGGAGTTAAGTTTTGGAAGAGCCTATTGTTTTCACAAGCCTTTATACAACGGGTCTTCTACTAAGAGGCAGAAGACCTATTTTGGGGGTACTGGTAGATGAAAAGCTGGACGTTAGTCAACAATATGTGCCCACAGTCCAGAAAGACAAACACATCCTGGTCTGCATCAAAAGAAGCATGGCCAGCAAGTCGAGGGAGGTGATTCTGTCTCTATGTCCTGCTTTGGTGAGACCCCACCTGGAATACTGCATCCAGCTCTGGAGCCCCCAGCACAGGAAAGACATGGACCTGTTGGAGCAGCTCCAGAGAAGGGCCCCAAAAAGATCAGAAGAATAGAACATCTCCCCTACAAGGACAGGCTGAAGCAGTTGGGGTTGTTCAGCCTGGAGAAGAGGAGATTCCAGGGAGCCCTTATTGAAGCCTTTCAGTACCTGAAGGGGCCCTACAGGAAAGACAGAGACAAACTTTTTAGCAGGGCCTGTTGTAACAGGATGAGGGGTAATGGCTTTAAACTAAAGGTGAGAAGATTTAGATTACATATAAGGAAGAAATGTTTTACAATGAGGGTGGTGAACCAATGGCACAGGTTGCCCAGGGAGGTGGTAGATGGGATGTTCCCAGGACGTTTCCCCATCCCTGGAAACATTCCATGTCAAGTTGGACGGGGCTCTGAGCAACCTGATCTAGTTGAAGATATTCTTGCTCATTGCAGGGGAGGCTGGACTAGGTAACCTTGAAAGGTCCCTTCCAACCCCAACTATTATATGATTCTACGATTGTATTCATCTACGATTCGTCTAGAATCCATGATTCTAGAAGAAAGTAAGCTTGAGGTACTTAAGACTAATGTACATTTGAGCTACCATGAACTGTGGAGCAGGGTCACCTCCTGGACATAAAGAATGCTTTCAAATAAATGTCCTCTAGTGCAAGAGACACCTAACTGTTCCGTATTAATTGCTATATTTCCTTCCATATATTGTTTCTAATGGCTAGAAGAAAACCTCAAATCTAACCTGTTGTCTCTCTTTTTCATTACTAGAGTAGCAGAAACTATCCCTTACAAGTAGAGTTGCCTCAGATTTTCCTATTATAAGATCTGGTTTGAGTTTTTTACACTTTTGCCAGTTTTCAGGACCAATACATACTCTGGTAGGTGTTTGCCTCTGGCAGTGGCCTGTGGAAAAAAATGTAGAGGCCATATAAAAAGCTATATACTGTATGCAAAACATGTGACAGAAATTAATTTACATCAACAGTCCTAATTCTGGCATCTCCTAAGTCATGAAAGTTTTATTTTACAGCCTTAATAAAAGCTTTGGGTTTGTATATGCTTATGTGTTAAACATTTGGTATAAAATAAACCACTGGCAGGTTACCACCTATCAAAACTCCATGGCCCCTGCAAAAGTAAACATTTGTAAGTATGGTATAGGTTGGACTAAAATGTACCAGCTACTCTTGGAGCATCAAACAGCCCTGAGGGAAAAAAGATGGTGGTTAAAGAAAATATTTTTTAAAGCTAATAGGGGTGAAAAATGAGGAAAAGGTCCTGGATCCACTAAAGTCAATGGCAGAGCTATAAATGGTGTCAGCGTTTCATGCAGAAAACCAAAGCAGAAAAAAAACCTAAATGCCTTGGAAATCTGGAGCTATCTGGGTACAAGACTGGATTCTTTATCTTTTAAAGTCTTCAAATCACAAACCAATGTTTTTCCAAAACAAAAAATACTTCACTTAGTACAGAGTGTATGTGTAGAGCCTTTTGACTTGTGTTATAAAAAAGAATAGACTAAGAGACCTGACATTCACTTCCAAAACTTCTGGACCAGGACTTGACAATATGGAAGTAGGATGAGATGGTCCTGTTTATATTTTAGTTTAGTTTCTGGACTCTGTAAAGATTAGTCTCCTTGAAACTTAAAACAAAACAAAAAAAATAACCCAAACCAACTGTGATTGAAATTATATACTTAATGTTTTGAAAAACTTTTAGCAACATCCCTTTTTATCGATTTGTGTCTAAGTCAGAAACAATGACTATGTCAATCACTGGCCAACAATGAAGAAATTAAATCTAACCAAGAGAAGTGTTACCTCTGAAATCTTCCAGTGAGCACTCTTGACTAGACACACATCAGGTATGAGTCTGAGAATGTTTCAACTTTGTTTTAGATAAGTGTACAATCACTATTAAAAATGGGAGCTTGAACCTGGAATTCAAAATGACAAAATCCTAAGTGCTGTCTATATGTCACTAATGCCGAAAAAAATCACCATTCAGTCTTGAGGCTGCCAAAGAGGACAAAAAAGAAGACAGCTAAAGCTAGATAATTTTTCTGCACATAACTTATATCAGTGTACTTTCAAAAAAGCCAGGCTGCAGAGTTACAAGGAAGATAGGAATGTATCTTGGTGCCTTTTTCTTTCACGGTGAAAACGGGAAGAAAACTCCAGTTGTAATAATTGCTATTGCCACTTTCTTTTCCTTCTAATTCATGAGAATGACTAGTTTTCCAGACAAACAAGAGGAGTGCTGTGCACAGGAGTGCTGTTTCTGGAGCACCAGCGCATGTATAGGTTTCCAGTTCTTTATCTTCCTTCATTAAAGAACAACTGAGGCTTTTCATATACAGTAAAAGGTTTTTCTGACACATGCAAGGAAAGGGCACGGCCGTGAATGGCTTCTGCAAAGACAGGCAGCGCTGCAGCAGCCGACAATTCGCCTTTCTGTTTGCAAGCTTAGAAATTAAAAGAAAGGAGGGTTATTCTCAGAAAGATGACTAAATTGAGACTGTTTAAGATACTAAATACTGTAGACTTGATCCTCATTTACCACATGGAGCTTTACTCCAGATGTAAATCAGGTGCAATGTGTGTTTTCCAACCTATTATAAAATCTCGTGCACCAAACATCCCGTATTAGCTTATCTTACTGCCATTTTATCAATAAGAAGAATTCCATTTTCTCCTTAAGAGAGAAACTACCCTCTTGCTGTACAAGAGAAAAGTAAATTAGCTCCCTTGGTTCCTAGTGCAGAATTCTGCACAGTAACTCACAAGGTTCTTCTCAATAATGCTCCAGTGTCTGGTGGTCTCTCAAATACCCTTTGTAAACAGTTTACATTGATCTTTGCTCCAAGCTGTGAGATGTTTATGGATCTTTTTTCAGTATGGCTATTTGCCTACCACCAAGACTCAAGACCTTATTTTGGTAATCCTAAAAATAGGCTAGGATCAATTACAAAGACTTTTCCTCAACAATGTAGTTCTAAAATAAATTTAAAGCCTAAGATTTTGGCAAAAAAACACATTAACAGTCAAACTGGAAATGTTTCAAACACTGATTGATCAAGACCCAGCTGAGTTTATTCTACTCAAGATAGATTTTCCTCAGATAGTCCAAGAAGGGTGTTTGTTTTGGCCTCTGTTCCTAGAAATAATATTAACCTGGCAAAAATGTTGTTTCTATAAAGAAAAAGGCCGTTGAGCAGGCTAAATATCTGTGTCTTTCTTCTCATGTACTACATTAGTTTCACTTACATCCTGTGTTTGCTCAGTATTTTTAGGAGCTGTGTCAGAGTTTCTGTGCTGTGGTTAAATCACCTATCTAACTCTCTGAGGTAATTACATGGCCAGAGTCTCTGAGAAGGTCACAGTCCAATGCAGGTATGTTCAGAACAAATCTCAAACCTAAAGAAGTGTTCCCTCCCCATTCTTCACCCATAAGGATTTGATTCATAAGCAGTTAAGGTGCCAGTTTCCAACCACTTAGACGCAGTCACATAGCTAATGGGACCCAAATATTTTCTACAATTTGAGGTGACATTTAGCTCTTTTGAAATTTTTAGGTGGCTTTAAACTTGGTTACAAATGTCCAGTGGCAGACTTAGAAAATCAACTTCCAAACCCACATTTAGCTCCTTCACCTCACTCTCCATTGCTTTATTACCAGTCCTCTGTGCTTTAAGAGAAGAGCAGGCTTCCTTACCCTCTGGAAATGTTTGAGGCAAATACATTGGAGAAGGCAAGACTCAGAGTTCCTAGAGGAAAAGAAGCCCATAAGAGAGATTAAATTATGGGAATTTTCATTTTTAATTGAAGAGGATTACATTTCTCATTTCATATGACCCTTGCAGAGGACAAGTGGTATATAGTGTTGTCAAGCAAGACTATCTTCACTTTATGAGACAATAAGATATTCACAAAGTTGTAAATGTTTAAGACATTTTCTGGAGTATGTTCACATAAATGAGACGTTCCTTTTGTATGTCTATATCAAAAAGCAAGGAATTCTGTTTGCATAGGAAAGGAAAAGAAAAATGCTGCATTGGTCTTTGAAAGTCCTGTTACCGTTACAACACACTACCACCGGAGCAAAATATAGAGTTTGCTTTTCATAGTCTCCACAGGTAACAAATCAAGTGCATACCATGGACGTGACAATACTGACTGCTTCAAAAATCAGTGCATGCCAGTCGCTGAATTTACTTGGAATGCACATTTATATGTTCCAGGTTCACTTGCAATGTATGCTTTTCAACATTTCTCTTTATCTGTCAACTCAAGCATGAGTTGAGCGAATGAAGAGATTTAAGAAAATATTTGCTTCCACATGCTTTCCTTCCATGCTGTAAACTGGGCATCACCTTTGACTTAGAATATATCCAGATCCTCGCAGATCAGCTGTGTCTAGAGATTGCTGATTATTTTTTTGCAGCACTAAAACAGGTGCCCTCTTTCCATACATCAAAGCTTGAAGCAAGGCTCTTGTTTCATATCCTTATCCTTGGTCTCCAGATGTGGTCTTTCCCTTTTCATTTATTCTTTCTTGCTCTGAAGATTACTTTCCAGGCCCAATGCTTCTATTGTATCACTTAGTGTCTGCATTCCTCAGCTGGCACTGGCTTCCCACTTATATCAAACATAAGCTGCTGATCTTCATTTTCAAGTCCCTCTAAGGACTCCCCACATTCCACATCACTTCTCTTTCACTATAAACTCATCAGTTCTCATCTCTCCATTGCCCATTTATTAAAATTTACAAGGGCCATCACATTTTATTCTTCACATCTGAAACTTCTAAAAAGCCTCTTCAAAAAGCTTTTTGAAATCCAGGGACAATGTAGTACACATACTTGCTACTCTACTACTGCTACCAGTATTTAGAAAGATGTCTGTCAGCTGGGAATAATCTAAATGCTTCTGCAAAGGATTTTCATTTGAAAATGAGCAAAAATAATACTGAAGGATGAAATGTGAAGAGTACACAACTTTAACTATGTTCAGAGATAATCCAAGAGATGAGAATAGAGTTACTGAGTCAAAAAGGGCACAGAAATAGAAATTTCAACATGAGTAAGAAAGCACAGAGTATAAACACCAAACATAGTGGACTGAACATGGGTATGGGGCAAGCACCTCCTTAATTGCTTTTTTTAAATACATCTGTAAACCAGAACATACCCCTTTTCCAGAAAATCCTGGAAAAAATTGGTTAAGAGCTTGAAGATATTTGTTGTCTGTTTGAGAAAATAATCTGCTTACTTTCAGAGAAACATTATCAGCCAAAAGATCTTTCATGCTTATCATATTTTTAGAGCAGAAAGAAGAGTTTTTCTCAAAGACAAGTTACATTATTTGAAATACTTGTGGCACAAATTTTACCCAAAACCCAAAGCCACATCCTGCTTTAATGTGTCCTGCTAGAAACTCTTATAATTGCCACTGACATAGCTAGTACGTAGGAACCCTCATCCCCAGCAACATGAAAGACTAGTAAAACATCTGATTCTGGCTGGAATACTTAAGCTGTATAATGATTTAAACTACTTCTGCTGGGTCAAAACTCACTTTACCTTATTCTCACAGAAAGCTCTGTTGTGGTCAGCAGACAGTTGTGTCACTAGGCAAGAATAGTTTGACAATGGGACACTCAAACTATTATATCAGGAAAATATGACAGTATTTAAAATATTTTTTATGACCATATTCTAAAAATAATACAAACTGTGCATTGCAACTGTGCAGTGTAGAAACTTGAGCTATTAAATGGAAAAGGAAGTGACAATTCACTTCCTCCTACTAAAATTAAAAAAAAAACCTACCAAAGGAAGCACAATGCTATTGTCAAGTTCCTCTTTTACATATTATTTATTTTATTAAATTCAAACAGAGCTCATATTTGACTTGCATTTTATGGAAAACTGTATTGTCAACATCATCTGGAAAACACTGTTAGCTTATTACATCTATCTCAGCAAATCATTGTCTTATGCTCTTATGAATCATGTGAGATGCTAGACTTGAGTAAAGTGATGCAACTGACCATAGGTGGGGTGATGTCATTTCTTTGTATGGTGGAAGAAGTCTCACGTTGACTCTTGCTTGGCTCACAGCACCAACTATAGGCCATGGAGAACTGTAGAAGAAGAGAGAATAGAAAGGTCAAGGTCTCCAAATTCTTAATAGTGATATTCCGAGCTCAGCTGTACATTACCTGAGTAGGGCACGTACTACCCTTCAGGTAATCCACAATTTTATGGAGGCAAATTTCTATGGACTCAAGTGAAATAAATAAGTTCCCTGGCAATCTTGCATGTGCAAAAAGATGTAACCTAGCATTCAGACTAGAAAACTACCCTCTGAGATGGAAAGATGAATAAATACGTACTCAGATTTTGGAGACACTTTCCAACAAGCGAAAAATACTGCCAATTATTTCTGTAAAGCTTTCTGTAAAACACTGAAAATTGTGGGGAGTGCGTCTGAGTGTGGGTGATACAAGTTTAGTTTGAACCCTGAATAACAGAAAAAAAAATCTCAACTTAAAATTATGAAGTTTCTTTCAACTACTATTACATAGTCAAAATAAGACTGCTAAGTGTTTCAAAGGTTTTCTGTGGGTCTCCACACAATGGGGTAAATGTTAACAATCATGTGAATATAACCAAACAGCCAACAGGGAGCAAGTAAAGGAGAAAGTTTAACACTAGTGTGATCAGAGAATTGACTTCAGAGCTGGCTCTTGCATGAGTTAACATAGGTTGACCTTTGGATGGAAGGAACTTCAAATGAACATTCTACCTGTGTGAATCATGCCTACAACATTTTAACAATCAGGGGGAAAAAAATTTGAAGGGAAATAAATCACAGAGGGAAGAAGTGAGTGAGGATAGGGTTGAACAGTTTGAAATGAGTAAAATACATCATTAATTTATTTCTATTACTGGAGCCAGGTAATTCCATCCTCTTTTGTCTTTTAAATGCCTTTTATATTCGCTTCAGTAAGAAGCTTCAGAACCTTGCTCATATCATGCTTAGTTTGCCACACATGTGAAATTGATCACACAGCATTAATAAAATCAAATGTCCAGTTTAAAACAATGCTTCGATGCTTCTCATTAAGCTAACTTTTGTACACATTGCTCTGAGCAATAGCTAAAAGGCTATCTTGTAAAGCTAAAGAAATATTGTTAATAATAAATGCTGACATTTTCAAATGAAGACCCTCAGGTTACAATTTCCTAGTTAATAACAAGCAGCATTCTGAATAAGTTAGATGAGATTTCAATATTCCATTTCACAATATTTTCAGGATTCCTTTTAGGGGTGCAGACAACTTCATTTTATCATAAGATTAATAAAGCTAATAAACAAGATATGTTACTCAAGCTTTTCCTACCTCAGCTGCAATTTGTGTTAGATGCTCAGCTCTCACAGTGAGGTGGGCTGACTTGAAATGATGTTTTCAAAGAACAGAAAGGGATATATATCTACTATGTATAAAGAGTCACAAGAAACGTGGATGTACACAGAGTGGTGTTTGTACATGAGAGCTGGAAACCTTAGGCTCGATCTAAAACTCACTGAACCAGGGGGGAAAGGCTCCCTCAGGCATCTCTGGCTTTTGAATCAAGACCTTTGAAATTTTAACAGCGTAAAGCCTGGTCATGTAAATTGTTTCCTGAACATATTCTATATGTAGAAATTGAATCCATTGGCTAACCTGAGGCCCTACCATACACAGAGAAAAAAAGAAAAAAAAAAGTGGAAATCCATCTTGAAATCATCACAGTGGGCAGAACTTCAGTAACTAAGCTTTGATCATAAACTTTTCGGAAGTACTTCCGTCATAATTTCCTGCAGTTAAAAGTGTGAATTTGCCAGCTTCACTGCTGATACTTTCAGATAGACTTTGAATCTCTTCTTCAGCTTTTAATCCAGGTTGGAGTTTTGTTTTGATTTTGGTTTTCCACTGTTAAGAACCAATGCAAATAAGCTTTCCTATGAATAATTATGGAGAAAGAATGATATTCCTAGTTCTGAGTCCCTGAAAGATGCCATCAAAAGGAAGGAAAGACAGATGGGCAGACAGAAATTGATGTGGCCACATACCTGCTCTTTAGTGTATTGAGTGTTAGCTTCTTCATTTGTTCTAATTTTAAAGAATTATATGTGATGTGTTTGCTAACTAGCTTCTGCATGCAATGCAGTTTTATTTAAATTGGATTTTCTGTGGTTTTTCAAAAGCTATTTTTGGTAATTTCTTCCATATAAAATCTCAAATGTGAGCTTTCCATCTTTCTCATAGGAAGTTTTATAGTTTGCAGGTCTTCCACAGTATTGCACAATCACAAAGGAATATGAAAGAATACCCAAATGCAAACTTAAATAGAATTAATTCTTACTGGAAGAACGTAAGAAAGACCTATAGTTGCTACTTCCTTAATCCTGTAGTTTCTGCTTTTGGCTTTATCATCTAAGAAGATGCCAAACAGATATACAAATTTTTCTGGAATGCCCTGACACTGCAGTCTGATGTGGTGCTGTGATTCACTTCACACTGATTGCAACCTCTTTTAGGTTTCTGGAAAAAACAGCATCTTGGTGAAAGAACTTATCTCATGTGCCCCAGAGGATCGTCCAGTCACTGTACCAAAGCTTTTCCCAGTGTCTGCAGAGCACTATTTGAAAAGAGGATATGCCATCCTTTAGATATTGCTTGCCTTAAACTGATACTATTTTATCCTATTTTGAAGCTTGTGTCTATGCCTTTGCCTTCTGAGATCAAAACCACCATTCTTCCAGAGCTCTGAAAATTTTGTTTGGATAACAACAGAACAAACAAACCTTGCAATTGTATTTTATGTGTTTTGCTATGACAAAAGATCTAATTAATACACTGATTTATTTATTTTTTTTACAGTTGAGCAGTGGCGCAATGTTTTGGCAGTATTTTACATTACTGCACCCTTTCCACTCACAATGCAGAGGGCTACGGACTAATCCTGCATTATTCCAGGCAGGTAAGATCCCAGACTGCGTGGTGTCACATTTACCCTGTAGAGAAAATTAAGGTCACTCTCTAAAGTCACGTCATTATCAGTTTATAAAGTGATGTCAATGAAACTTAAGGGAACGCATGTATGGTAAAACATTGCTTTTTTTGCCAATGAAAAGCGGCTTTCCTGACACTAGACATATCTATTTGTTCCCTTTCAAAAACAGATGTTCTGCTTTAACTCTAAATTGTTTGCTGCTTTATGGAAACCTCCATTACAATGAAATGCAATCCACAAGGGCTGTGGAGGTCAGTAAAGCTCCCCCCTCCATCCCCCCAGCTGAGGGTGTATAATGACAGCATATCTACCCAGTGAGCTGCTCTCCCGTGATAAGAAAAGGAAAAGAACGATTTGTAATTGCATGTGTTAGATCTTGAGTCATGCAACTGCTGTGAAACACACAATTGTAACGTGGGTGGGGCGCGTGTCTCTTCTTTCCATCAGAAAATGAAAAGCTTTTGGAGAAGCGCAGAACAGAGGGCTGGAATTCAGGGGAATGATTCTGCTGCACGTTTGTTTTAGTTGAGAGAGGAGAAAACAAATGAGGCAGCATCCCCTATTTCCACCTGCTCTTGCCATGAGTTTTGCCTCTCTCTAGCATTAGGACACACGCTGTTAATCAAGTCCATATCTGCTGCAGCGTTTCCCTCACCACATTTCTTCCTCATGAATAAATACATGATGGCCTCCACCCATCCCACTGGAGCACAATGCTCATGCTCCTGAATGCAGACCAAAAACTTCTCAGATAGCTTTCAAGATCTTCTGGGATGTCTATGACTTTCTCCATGCTTTCTAGAGATGTGCCATTCTCAACTCCACTCTTCCTCGTAGAGAGAATGATGCCCATCTGTTACAGCCAGGTACAAGGAGAGCCCTTCAACTTTCTCAGCCTTATTTCAGGATATTCAGGGAGCACAGGAACAAATACAGACTCAGAGAAAACAAAGGTTCCTTTGTACAAGTAGAACAGATATTTTCTACACTGTCATAACAAATATCTTGGTCATGTATTTTAACAACAGCAAAATAAGTGTGAAACCAGTAATCAGGGTGTGGCCTACTACTGGTAGGTCACATACAGAAGTGAAATAACACTTTTTGACAACAAAATGCACCATCAAATACTATTCTTCTAATACATGCAAAGCGTTCACTGCAAACTGTTGATTTGAAAATTGACTTTGGGATAACTAAAAAAAATTATATATATAAAATGATTCCTAATCTATCTTTTGAAATTACCTCTTTCCTTGGCACCATAATGATCCCAAAAGGAACAACTGCAGAGTCGGTAAAGAGAATATGCAGTATCCACGGAATTCAGATTCCCAAGATGCTGAACTAGAAACTGTGTATTAACTATGTGCATGATTTTTCAAATGCTAAGAAGTTTGCCAAATTTAGATACATTTTCACGTGCCTGGCCAAAGATGCAGTTATGACCTCAGCAAAGCCTCTGGCAAATTTTAGCCAGCTTCTCAGTGAAATAACTTGGGTTTTTTTTAAATAACATGAGCAGAACAATGTACTATTCCCTAAATGCATTCTTAAATATGGCTGAGCTGTCTCAGCTGGATTTTTTCAAAGCAATTACCCCTTAAAGCATTGAAACATATTTGCTGTGCAAAACGTGGTGGTAATTTAAAATGCCACCGTCCTTCTGCTATAATTATTTTATCTCCAGCAGTGTTAGAAGAACAGAACGTAAGATTTCTTGGCTGCTTTGGAGCAAAACGTGGTGTTTTAATATAAATAGCCTGTAAACACAAGATTAAGCTAAACTACCTGATGACTTTTTTAAACTAAAGTAACAGAAGTAGGATATGGTGACATCTTCACCTTCATTCACTACACTGCCTGTCGGTGCGTTAGACATCTAAGAAAAATTTAGCTAAAAGCATTGGTTTGGCAAAGTTATGGACAATGAAAATAGGATTTTAAATCAAGAGAGAAAATAGGATTTTAAATCAAAAGAGGGTTCTATTCTATCTTAGAATCCCATCTTTATAACTTCAGGACATTAACCCTACCAGGGCCGCACTGAATTTTCTTTTTAACCTTGCCCTTTTAACTTCACTTGTAAACCCGATTTTTTTTCCTTTCCGTCTTTTTGTGGAATTTAACTTGTTATTATTCTCAGTTACTCCAAAGCAGCACTTTGCGGTGCTACAAAATGACAAAAAAATGCCACGAAAGCCATTTGCAGCCTTATTTTAAAAAGACGTGGAGTCACTAAACAGAGTCGGGGAAGAAACACGTTTCTGTCCGAAGACCAGAGAGCCCCTGACAGCGCTGCCCAGCCGAGAGCCGCCCGCCCCGGCGGAGGGGAGCCAGGCGAGGGGCGGAGGAGGTAGGGCTGGGCTGCCCGGGGCTCCCCCGGGGGCTACTGCCCCCGCATCGGCCACAGCCACTCCCGCCTGGGCCTCCAGCCCCGCCGGCCTCGGCAGGTTCCATTTCGTGGACACCTCAGGCGCCCCTAAGGCTGGTGAGGCGAAGGCCCCCCCACAGCGCGGAGCGGAGGCGGCCGCCCCCGCTCTCCACAGCCGTCGTCGAGCGGCGAGTCCCCGCAAGGAGAAGCCGTCGCAGGGAGCGGACCCGGCTCCTCCTGCCCCGCAGCAGGGTCTCGCGCGGCCCAGGGAAGCGGGCTGCCCCCGGGGCCGAAGGCGGGGAGGGCGGTGCTGCCCGCAGCGGGGCGTCTCCCGCGCAGGTGGCCGCTGCGGGGCGCCCGGCAGCCCGCGGGGCGGCCCCACTTCCCCACAGGCGGAGGGCGGGCGAGCTCCCGCCGGGCAGGGGTGCCGCACAAGCCGCCCTACTCGCAGCGCCTCCGGGAGTCGGCGACCCCCGCCGCCCGCCCGCCAGCCAAGGTAAGCCGGGCACGGAAGGAGGGAGGGAGGGAGGTGCCGGCCCGCCTGAAGGGGTCCCCATGCCAGCCCCGGCACCCCGACGGGGCGGAGGTTGCGGCCGCCGTGTGAAGCGTGAGGGGCCCGGCGTCCTACTCGAGGTGCGGAGAAACGGTGCCGGCAAACGGCGGTGCTCAGGGCGGGGGAGAGCCGGGCCGGGCCGGGCCGCGCCGCCCTTGGAGGGTGGCGGCCCGGGGTGGGCAGCGGCGGTGCCCGCTGAGGGGAGCCCGCCAGCCCCCGCCGGGGAGGCCCGTGGCGCCCCTCACACGCAGGCCTTCCCCCTTGGGGCAAGGAGCCCTCCGAGGGCAAAGGCGGCCTGGGTGGGCTGAAACGGGATAACGGGATTTAGCGCTGGGTCCCGGTGTTGTCTGTTCTTTCGTTTCGGCAGGGTTAACCCGGGTCAGACCTTCCCTGTGCCCGCACCCTGAGGGGGGCGAGTAGGAGATTGATGGGTTTTCAGAGTGGGGTTGCACAAGCTTTCACCTCGGCTGGGTGAGGCGGGGGGGATCCCAGGGGACGCCCCGCTTTGGGCGGGTGGGAGAAACTGCAGCCCAAGCTGCCTGGCACCAGGGGCTAAAGAATACACAATATACATTGATAGATGTGCTAATCTATCAGTCTGGAACCAGGCCTGTGAGAAGGTGGTGTGGTTGTGGCAAAGCAGCCAGTACTGACTGCCAAGGGACCGACCCAATTTACACCTCTGCTGGGGGTGCATTTGGCCACATGGTTTAGGGAAGAAATTGGTGAGTCTCCAGAGTTTGAGAAGGCCTGTCCTGCATGATACCCTCCTCTGAATACCATGGAGAAAGAAATGCAGTCTCCAAAAGTTTGGGGTGTTCTTTCAGTCCTTTCTGTACTGGAAGAGAAGTTACTAAATCCGTTCGTGGTCACACTGGGAAGATGTATCCAATAGGGTCTTTTAGGCAGCATGTCATCCAGCCTATCTTAACTGTCATTAAAAATATGGATGCAGGAATACAGCCTACAAACAAAATATGCAGGGCACCACCAAACTGGGACGGACAGCTGAGATTTTTGAGGTCCCTTCCTGCCCCAGATTACTCCAATTCTGTGATTAGCGTGGCTCCAGCTTAACTCTAACCTTCAAAACTTCTGTTCGCAGAATTTTGGCAGTATTTTTTCCCCTTTGGTTCTAGTTCCCCTTTGTGAATTAAATGACGTGCTTGTTTTGTTCTTGACTTGCTTCTAAAAAGTATGTATTTCACATACGACTATTGATGTCACTGTTAATTAATTACCCTGGTGCTGCACAACAGTGGTATAAATGTAGTGTGTCCAGGGCTCGAGTTAGTACACCTCTTTCGTTAGAGACAAAGAGGTCAGTCCCAGTGCCTCAGAGGGCTATAACAGATGATCTGCTCTACCTATGTGGGCTCCTACTCATTCATCTTCACTACCTTTACAGAGGTTCTCTTCTAGAAACTTTGTAAAGAATATGAATTTAGGTTAAAACTTGATGTTTAAAACAGAATGTTTAACTTTTTGCTGCAGTTCAGTTCTGTTTTCCCCTGTGGGCTTTCCAGTGAGACTATTACATTTAGTTGTACTTCATGGTTTGTGCAAACGTTGCTTAAAAATGGAGATAATTTGGTTTGTAGTTGGTTTTGGTTTTTACAAGTGTCTTTGGGAGGTTTAATCAATGGAGCATTACAGGTAACTTGGTGATCTTTGTCTTGTCTTCTCAGAGAATTCTGATCCATCTGGGAGCACACATAACTGGAAAAATATACTATCTCTGAAAGGGTACTTTTAATGATTCCCTGTGTCCTCTCTTTCTTCTTAAATACCTCCTGTGGGTACTAGCAGCTCTTCTGGTGTTTGGAGGCAAATTTGACTGAAGGCTCAAAGTAATTATTGAGTAAATTGTGTTTTAATTGTTCATGCTGGAATTTGTGATTATTTGATGTGTGGTATCTTCAAGCAGGTCATGATGCTTTTTAGGTGCTGGTTTATTTTATTATCAAATGTATTTATTTCAGATAAGTTTGATTTTTTACAGGTCAGAGGTCTGATTCTAGCTACCCTTGAGCAGTACCTAGATGATCACACACTGTAACTCATGCATCTGTGAATCGAGCTGTAAAACTTTGTATTTTTTTCTAATTTATAAATCTTTAGAGACTAACACATTTGGCATGGTAACAATTTCCACAAAGGGGGCAACAGTATGAATGGAAGGGCCCAATGGGTGTTGTAGTAACTTAACTCAGTAATGCTGCCCAAGATTTATTAGATAGTAAAGAATTTACCCACCTCACTAAGATTTTGCTTTTGCTGTGTTTCCACCTTTCCTGTTAGAAGAAATGTCTTGCAGCAGTGAGCAGAACAGATGCAGAAAGTTTTCCTTCTCTTCTTCTGCAGTATGTGCTGGAGGGAGAGGGTAGGACTTGGGTTACCTGTGGATGCAGGGAGCAGCTCCCTCATCTCTTTGCCTTAGAAAATGACCAGTCTGGAGCTGAGAGGAAGGTTGTCTTGTTAAAGAGAGGACCTGTCTTGTTTGTAGATCCATGAACAGCCACCCTTTGAGAAGATCTGGGAACGGGGATTTCCCTGAAAGGCTGTTTATGTTTCAGAGGTGCCTTTACAGGAATGTAGCTGAATTTGGTTTTCCTGCATATCATTCCGATACCAAGGCCCCTCTCCTTTTCTGCTCTCTCTGCAAACTACATGTGTTTATCTTTGTCACAGACCTTTTTTTCACCTTTCATTTTGGTATGTTTGGGCTTATTTTGTTGTAGGCCCATCTCACCTGTGATGATGACTTCACATGGTCAGGTGCTGATCTGGGGTGAAAGTGAAAATAAGCCCTCTTATTTGTCTGCAGCGAAAGAGAAGCTTTAGCTTGTTTCTTTTGGAAGGTCTCCAGTGACAATGGTAACTTGCATCCTTGCAGACCTTCCAAAGCACTACTTGGACTTTATAGGCAAGATCTTCGTCACCCATGTTTAGATGTTAGCATTTTAGTTAGTTACCTGAGGTTCTGTGTCACCTTTACAGTCAATAAAGAGAGGTAGATATTGCAGAAACTTTGTCCAGCTGCCTGGTTTTAGACAGCTACCATGAATCATGCTGGAGAAAATTGCCTTTTTTTTTTTCCCCTTAATTAGCTAAAAAGAGCCTGGTGTGACCAGGTCAGATGCAAATGTCATAGAAACTCCACCATATGTCCTTTCATGATTATAAGTGGTACAAGATACAGTAAAGTTGCTCTTGGAAAAGGCATTTTAGTCAGCTTTCCTTATCATGCAGCCTGTTGATTCATGGCTACCCTAGATATTAACAGTGTAGGAGACAGTTTGTTGCATTGTGAAAGAAAGAAGCTAGGGTGCCATGTTCTTCTTAAGCTTCTATAGGAGACTTTTGAACATGTACATGAGCGTATGTGAACATGTGTTCCTCACCATCCCTAAATACTAATTTATAGCATTGCTTGTGGACTATGAATGAAAAGGAAACACGAATTATTTTGATTTGACTTACAACTTTAATGTAGGAATTCACAAACTAGTTTGATAATGACTATTAAAAAGTTTAAGCCTCTCATTAGTTTCAAAGCCTTTCTGCCAGTAAAGTGACCTTTTAGATCTGTGACTAGCTCAGAATTTTTGCTACAAGAAGCTATGCCAACCTGTGCATAGCACTCTTTCTTCTTGTTGAGTGGTGATCCAGCATGCCATGAGTTTAGGCTCAAATTTAGTAGGGCTGTAGTTATTAGGAGTATTTTGGGGAGCTGGTGCATTATGACTCCTAGAAGAAAAAGAAGATTCAGTACGTATGAACCAGATTTTTCTACAACACTCTGTTTAAAAATGCATACAGAGACATTTCTGATAGAAGTTTTGCACTTCTCCTCAGTTCACTTCCATTTTTACTTTCGTTCTTTATTTGCTCATAATCTAAAGCAGCGGCTGTAAGTGTGACACGTAACAATAATGCTGAAGGGTGAAGCTCCCTGTGTATCTGTCAGTGATGGGCAGACCATCCATAGCTGATATCATTAACAATGGGAAGTTCTCAGTTGTCCTCACACAATCCAGCTGATATAATAAAAGCGCTACTAATATAATTTTGGTCAAAATTTTGTCATTGTACCCACACCTGTCAGGGAGAGGGGAGGATATATGGGGAGCAAATCTGCTTCTAGCAGCATTGCTAGTTCATCAAGCATAGGGACAACATCTAGGAGCCAAAATCATAGAGACACTCACCTGATGCTTTTGCTGATAAAGATTGCAACAGACCTTCCGAGTTCCCCGTTTTAGGCAAAATGATTTGCCTGCCTAGAAGGTGGCTCACCAAGAGAGTGGGCAAGCTCTACAGAATTGTCACTTACCTGCTGGCA
Organism: Gallinago undulata; assembly: GCA_026546715.1. NCBI lineage: Eukaryota > Metazoa > Chordata > Aves > Charadriiformes > Scolopacidae > Gallinago > Gallinago undulata. Next base: position 16,883,330 of record JAOTQQ010000012.1, on the reverse strand, counting down.
CCTAGTCCGTATGGGCAGCAAATGAAAACTTGCTCTTCAGTGGCCTTAGTTGGTCTGTTTTGTACTTTCACTGTATTTTCAGGTAGTGCAAACTACAGACACATGATTACTTTTCTTCTGCTTCAGAGCAATATTTTGGCATCCTTTTGAGGATTTTCTAGTACTTTCTAACAGAACTAGAAACCCCTGTTCTCTCAGGGAAATTCTATGGGAATTTCATTGAAGCGCAGAAATAAGGATGTATCAGGTCAAAAAGTATTTTTGCAAGTTGATGTGGTTTTTTGCCTCTGCAAACTTTTAAAAATAATCATTTAAATAAGTCAAGTCCACATTACTGTTTTCTGTGCTTTTTGATGAAATCTTATATTTGAAAGATCTGCTGTAGGTTTGGAGGGCCTAAGGTGGTGAGAGAACCCTGAGCAAGTGAGAATACATGTTAAGAACATGAACACAGATAACATTCCTAAATGCTTGTGGTTACAGCTGAGTTTTGTAGTTTGGTGATCACATCCTCATGACTGAGCAGAAGCTGGCAGACCTAATGTTTGAGAGAGCAAATACAAATGACCCAGTGGTTTTGGGTGCCAGTCCTAAGAAGGCGTTCAGCATAAATTTAACTGCAGTTTTGTCCCATGGGGGCCGTGTTCTTCCATGGAATTCAGCAAAGCCTTTCATATCTGTCACTAGATTGATGCCCCTTGTCTCCCCAGTGTCATGATGGAATAGCTATATCTGACCAAATCAGTTGTTCCATCCCCCCTCCACTTGGTAAGGAAAAAAGAGAGGGAGGCAGTGGCATTTCCTTCTCATGGAAAACCTTACAGAAATGGAAGATTTACACTGTAAATGTCACAAGGTTGTTCTCCTCTTGCTACGTTTTCTTCCCATAACTGCTTCCTTTGTGCGGTTCAGGGCTTGCTGGGCTGTGGCAAAGCAGCCACAGCCATTCCAGTGTAACATTCCATCTGGGGTGACTCCAGGCTTCCACTTTCCTTGCAGATCTTTGTCTGCAATCTACTCGTTATAACAGTTTGTGATCACTGTGCATTATATAGGCTGAAAGAAACAGCTTTTGTATGTGGAAAGTCCATAATGGGCCTTGAAATTGTACCTGACTTTTCAGTCAGTAGTAAAGCTGAGAAAGACGTTTAGAAAAAAAAAATCTGCATTTAATATTTCTATCACTCACTATGGTACTGAGCACTGTACTTTGGTGAAATATATATGAATTCATACTAAAGCATTACTTACTTCATCTGACTTTAATACATAAACTGTGTATGAGAGAAACAGATGGGTTCAATAAAGTTTTTTGCAGATTATTTTTCACCCTTTTGCTTCACTCTTATCTGTTAGAGCATTTTATGTTTGTGTCTTTTCCTCTTTCAGTCTTCCTTTCCCATACCATGTGTACCCTCCTTTAAACTTTTCTGGCAGTGATAAGAACATGTAATGATAGGAGATAAGATGGTGACGTAGAGCTTTTGCTGATGACAAGGGCCTAGGAATAAGTTATTTGTATGGGTAGACAGTTGTGTCATGGACCTTTATAGCATTTCTTGCACTTACCTTTAATGGCTCCTTGTGGGAGGAAGTGAATAGTGGAAAAGGTGAGCCATTGATTATTCAACCTTAGCAGCTCCTGCAATTAGATGTTCTGTTGTAATTTTTTGTTTATTTTTTTCCTCTTCCTAAGTTTGTGCAATTATTTTTGTTATTCTACACTTAACATGTCTCAATTCTGTAGGAAATTGGGGAGGTGAAGGTTTTTTCCCCATTGTAAATCCCTGTATGCCTTTCTCTCTCATCTGTGGGCTTTCTTGTCTACTGTTTTCTGCTTGTTAGACAGTGTGCTCATGTGAGATCAGCTACTTTTGGGACTTTGTTAAACTAAATACTAAAATCTTCATTTAGTAGGGAGCCACAAGACACACTTCCTGTAGCTCAGTAACCTGATGATGGGGAATTCTGGGAATAGTTCAAAAGTAGCAAATGGGAATTTTCAGGGATGAGTTAGGCTGAGCATTCTGCTGGATCCAAAATTTATTAATAATTGCACTATTCTCATTTGCTGGCATTTTTTTCAAGTAGAAGACAGTCTCTTCTTGTCACGTAAGTTCCGTACAGCAGTATTGGGAAACTGGAAAAAACAGGAAGGAAAACATTACACCAACATCAGCAAACTACAGATGATGGGAAGGAATGTGGAAACAGAACAAATTTGTGCTGCTTGGACTTGTATTACTCTTTCACTATTTTGCTCTCCCTTCAAGGCAGGGAATGAGAAGAACCTAGATTCATATTTTTCTGGAAGCAGATGTGTTTGCAATTGTTTATACCTGAGTAGAGCTGAAGTAGATATGTGATCAACATAAGATGAATGACCCTAGATCAGCTGGTGGTTCACGAGCTGAATCCAGCTTAGGGAACACACTTTGATCCAGCTTTCTGCTTTTCCCAGGAGAAGATAAGTTGGGAGAATGGAGACCTTGTTCCTGTGTGCCAGTAATCTGGCATGGAACAGGGAATTTTTTCTTCTACCCATCTTCTACCCATACATCTCCTCCTACCATTTCATTCTACGCGGAGAGTTTGTGCTGCCTGTATGGCTCATGGGGAGAAAGTTCCTGTAGAAAGTCTGTAGCCGTACAGTATTTCTATAGTGTTCTTAGACCCACAGGCCAGACTGAAGCAGATTGTCTGCTGGGAGGTTGGTATAAAAATGAACAGAAGAGGCACTGCTTTCGAGCTCCATAAAAGCAGTCCCTTTTGGGAGCTGATGGGAGGCTACAAGGTGAAGTTCTGGTAGCTAGAATTTGGTCCCCAGCTTTCTCTTCCCTGGGTCTGTGCTTTACACTGAGGTTTCTTTTTCCCCTTTCATGAGGTGCTTTTAATTCACAGTCTCCAGCTGCTCGAGTACATTTGGGATACATTTTATGGAGCCCAGGATCCAGACTCTGTGCCTGAGCGCGATTCTGGAGAAGAGCTTGGTGACTGAGCTGTCTTGCATGCAGCCTGCATGCCATACCCCTCTGCACTCCTTTTCCATAGCCATCGCATACGCTGCCGGTCACTGGTTAAATATTCTTCCTGTCCTTTCTCTCTTAGCAGGAGAGCCCTTTGCTGACCCCTCCGCTGGCCTTGGAGTAACTTCCTCCTGACACACTCTGCATAATTTTGAGGTAGCCCATCGTTGCTCTTGGTCCCTCTTAACAGAGCTTCTAGGACCATTCAATAATCTTGCCATCTTGCCTCACCCTAAGAACGGGACCCACAGCTGCTTCTCCCAAACACCACTCCCAGCAAGTGGGGTAAAGAAGAGAGTACGTGTTTGGGGCGGTGTGTGGGGGAAAGGGAAAGTCTGGGGAGCACTGAGGGGATGGGTGCTGAGGCACCGTCATCCAAAGGACCACCTCAGACTTACTGTCCTGCAGTGCTTTACAAACGTACTAAACCTCTGTCTCTCTCTCGCCAATGGAAAATGAAGAACTCAAATATGTGTCACTGAAAGATGGTGGTGTACTTGTGCTCAGTCAGTGTACTAGTGCACAGGAGTTCCTGCAGTGTTTAAATTGTCATTATCATCTTAACAAAACAAGGGTAAAATACAACTACTGTCATCAATATAGTGCAGCAATATACCTTTCAGGTCTATGAAATCTGTGTCTTTTGGACTAATAAAGAGTTCTTCCAAATTTAGTCCTGACTTCAGACTTGTTCCTGTAATACAAGTTAACTGTGAATTTCCAAAACAGCAAAAAAGGGAACAAGCTTTCAAGAGGTTTAATTGTATGAGTGTACAGAAGCAGGATCTGTGAGTTTGGGGTGCTCTCATCTAAAGATGTTTGTGTGTGTATCTAGGTGGATGATTCTGGAGTTAATAATAAGCTTAAATATCAAGTGTGGCTTTAGTCTTGCTAGACACATTATGAGTAATGTGATACAAGATAAGCAAGGCAGCTGGAATCAAAATCAGTTCCACAGCATGTGTAAAAACGTGTCTGGAGCAATCAGTGGAGAATGCCGTGAAGTGGTTTTTGTGGCATGGTCACCTGAAGATGTTCTAGTGCCCCAGGTTAACTTTAAAAGCAAGTTGCATTTGGCTTTGGATTAAAACAAAAATGGCAGATAAATATAATAATGTGAGAGAATCCTTTTCTAAAGTAGGAAGGATACTTGGGAATTGTATCAGTCTTCTGCAGCTCCTAGTGTTTTAGCATGTCACTGTCATTCCGTCGCGAGTGGCATTATGGCATGTCGTACCCATCCCTGAGATAAATATGCAGTGTAATTTCAGCTGCAGATAAGCCTACAGTCATTGGCACACCAGATTTCCCAGAAGAATAGGTGATAGGAGTAAGAACCTGCTTTCCGAGTTATCTCTGTGTGCAAGCTTTTTCTTGGAAAGGGCCACGCTTATGAATGTTAGGAAAGTGCAGTGCTGGAAGCAGTCTAATTGCTTTTGATCCATCCTTTTTAAGATATGTGTTAGTATTAAAATAGAGGAGAGTTACATGATACAGGGTTGTCTTACGTAGAGAAGTCTTTGGAACATGCTAATTGTCAAATTTGATTGTGATTTTTGAAAGCTTGGGGGCAGCTGCCATTTCTCCTTTGTTACTCCAAAACTTCATTTTCCTTTCTTAGTACCTATCAGAATTAATAACTAATTGGATTATTCTTCTAGGCTGAATTCTGCAGAGATAGATATTCTCATATTCTACTTTGTAAAAATGGATTTAAATGTCCGTTAGGGACTTTTTACTATATGTGATGCAATAGCTGGTTACGAAACTTCCATCCTCCCTCACTTAAGTAGATAAGAGACATTTGAGTAGTCAAACTTTTTCTTGACACTTAACTGTAAAATGCTGGTAAGAAACCTAGTTAGAACTTAGCAGGAGGTTACAGTGCTGGTAGTGGTAGTCTGGTTAGTCATCTGGGTAGTCAAACAGCTTGCGTTCATTTTGGTGGACTTGGCACTCACACCCTGTAGTGCTGGGGCTGGGAGGTGAAGGTGAGCACTTGGTCTTTCTGTGTGACTTGCAACTATATACTTCACCTATTTTTGTCCTTTGCTGTTTGCATATGTAACAGTTTAAGAATAACAACAGTGCTTTGAATGCAATGAACGTGTCCACCAGATCACCACTGTCATAGCATGAAACCACTGTATGTTTTTGTTCTACTGATACCATGCTGTTCGTCCTCCTATTTTTTTGGTTTGTAGCCCTTAGGTTGATGAAACTGCATCAGCCCAGCTGAGACCTGAGTCGCAGAGATGGTAATCTCCTGTGTGATACCGTTGGTGTTTCCTGTTCGGTGTTACACAAGGGCTTTGAGCTTGTTTTCAGATTGCGAGTGCAGGAGCCTTGTTAGCATGTGAGTCAGACCACTCTTCCTGTCGAAAGGGACTGGCTTTCAGTAATTCGCAGAGGCATTGGGTACTAACAGTTCAAACCCTGCTTAGTGTAGTACCATGCTGGGGTGTTTTTTGGTTTTTTTTGAGCTACACCATATGATTACCCTGTCAGCTTTCATGATATTTTTTAATAGTTTCTTTTTTAAGGTGGGTGAATTTTGTGCCATTGTTTCACTATTCGTTCTGTTAGCTTCCTGCCAAGCCATAGTGATTGTATCAAACAATTCCATTTCCTAGGTATCGTTCATAGATATAGTGCTGTTGTCTTATGTGTGAAAATCACAAAACTTTATTTATTCTTTTAAAAATAATTTTTTAAATTATTTTCTCCAAATCAGAATGTATGCAACCACACAGAAATCATATCCTGATTACAGACTTTCATATTACAGACCAGGAAAGGCTGTTCTGCTCTGCCTGGCAGTGCATGACACTAAATAGCATAGGTGAGCTTCTACTTAACCCAGGTAAGATTGTGTACCTTGAGACAGTGCAAGGACTGCTTTTTTATTCTTGCAAGAAATTTCTCAGTCAGTGTTTTTCTTTGATACCCTGGAATACTGGACCATCCCTAGGGAAAAACAGTGTTCACTGTCTGCAAAGTAGGTTACTCATGCAAGTGCAACAAGTTGGACCAGGGAGCAAGTCCCATCCATCTCTGGGCTAGCTTTCTTGCTGTGCATCTGCCAAATCCCTCTGGTGTTGGAAGTGAGATAACTTAATTCCAACTTCCTAGACCATAGCTCAAAAATTGTGGAAATTTCCATCTCAATTTCAAAGCAAGGGTATATATGGATTAGATATTTAGGAGGAGGAAAGAAGTTTTGTGTGGGTCTGTCACCAAGTTTAGAGCACAGGAGTTTTGTTCAGTTATCCAGGGCAGCAGGGCTGGTCCTTGTGAAAAGGAAATGGTTGGAGGTCCCCTCACAGGGGTACCTGAATGGATGCAAGTAGGTGTTTGGAAACGGCAACAAAGTGTGTGATGGAGAAAAGATAGATGCTAACAGGTAAGGAGAAGTAGGAACAGATGCACAGAAACCATAATGTTAAGTTGGGTGAGCCTGAAATACAAAGACATACACAAAAATACAAGAGTTTTGTTATTTACGTCTCTTAATTTAGATTTAAATATTTTTTTATCAGCAAAGAGGCCACTAAATCTGAAATTGGGAAGGTAAAAAAGTAATAGGTCTGGGGGACTTCTGGTAGATGGTGCTGCAAAAAAAAGTATCGATGAGTCAAAATACAATGAGTCAATATTCATGTATCATATAAACCTATGAGAGTTTAATATGCATAAACTACACAGTGAGCTGAAGAGAAAAAGCCCCAACCCTTTAGATACGTAGTATGAGAAATGTGAAAAAAAAAAGGTTTTTATGAGACCTCAATGAAGACTTAAAAATTTGAAATATTTGGAGGAAATAGAAGAAAAGGAATATCTTTACCTGTATGCTTGGTGTTCCTTCAGAAAGTCATCTAGAAGACATCAATTTGAAAATCAGTCACTTCAAATATAGCTTAGGTTTCACATGTGTGCCTTCCCACAAGCCCCTCCTTAGCTTGTCTATTCTTAACAACTGCAATTTCCTCTTTTATTTTAATTCTGCTTTTTTTTCTGTTCTTAAACTCTCATGAGAAACACCACAATTTTTATTTCTTATCTCTTCAGTATGTTGTAGTTGGTAGTGATTTTAAGCGTTACTAATATTAGTACCATATACAGAAAAACCTAACAGAAAAATTACTATTTAGTGGATATAGGGGAGGACTGAGTATGAAACTCAGTATTCTTCTGGGCACTTTGCTAAATCTTTTCCTCTTTTTTGTTAATAATAGCTCATACACCTGCAGGTTTCACTTTGAGTTTCTGGTTTGAATAAGTTCAAGGCTGTTTATATAAGTCAAAAGAACTTGTTGGTCTAAAATGCAGCAACGTCTTCCTTGATTAGGATGGTTCCCATATTTGTGTATTGTTTTGTCTGTTTTCTTCCTGCTGTGGCAATCAAATAAAAAAATGGAACTGATTCTGGAGGAGAATGGATGGACACTCGTTTACAGTTCCATGTTTTGAGGATTTTTTTACTATATTTTGCTTTTCTAGTTCTTGACAAAATAAATTTGAGAGTTCTTATACCAATTTAAGAGATCATTCAATGTGTTTTAACATAAAAATATTTGCAGGGTATTTGGTGATTATGGAGATAATTTTGTCTTCCTAAGCCCGATCAATAAAAATTCAAAAGGGAAAAAAAAAAAGAAAAAGATACCAGTGACAACATGGCTTTATCAGTCTGGTGGTGGATGGATGTTCATCAAAAGTGACATTTGAAAGGGACACCGACATATTTCCTTCTCAAAATATATGTTCAGGCCTTCACTCTTCCCCCGTGTGCTTAAGGTCAAGAAAACCCATACTATTAAATGTTGTCTGTTTGAATTCAAAAGGAAAAGTCATCAGTGACTAACTCATCTCCAATTTACAGTGGAAATTCTTACAGAATTCTTTGCACATTGCTTTTTGATAAGATTACATTATTTTCCTTATGACCTGAACATGTCTGAAGATTCAGAAAATCATAACTGGAAAGGAAAAGGTTCTCAGTTTACTAGAACCTGTACAAATCACGTAGTTTAGTGAAAGTGTTGTATAATGCAGTATTCAGTTCTCATGCCTTTTTGTTTTGTTAACTACTGAAGACAGTTGAGTTTTTTTGTTTTCTTTCTGTTTTTAGACAGTTCTTGCTCCTCTTGATAAGGTGTCCTGGTTGCAACCCAAGAGTAATATTTTTTGCCATTTTTATATCTCTATTCTGGAAAAAATACACAAAGCAGGATTTCAGTTTGTTAAAAGAACCACTATGGAGATATCTAGCCAGAGCTTAAGAAAACCAGAAAAACACACAAATGGCTAGAGCTGGTAAGATTCTCACAGCAGATATCTTGTTCTCCTAAATCAGAAAACAGGAAAACATAAACTTATTCAGTGTTGTTTAAGTACTGATGAGATACTTGTTGGTATGAACTGTGGCTCCATTTTTTTGTGTCACATAACAAATTTGACTTCACTCCGCCTGATCAAATAAGTGCCATTTTATCTATCCTTTTTATGAAATTTGATTCTCCAAGTGCCAGGTGTGTAGGAAGCTACACAGCTGTACATTCAAATAAATGAATTAAGTTTCAGCAATTATTTACCCAACCAGTATACTGCTGATTCTACAGACTTGGAATTTTATATAGATGATAACTATGATACATAAAGAGAGAGTGAGCCATCCGGTGTGGGTTTGTCAGCTGGAAATGAAGCAGAAAAGATGACTTCAGCTCCCCATTCACTCATGACTGAGTGATGTGTGTTCCCTCTTATGTGGGCATAGCTGTGCTGTCTGCAGTGTTGGACTAGGGTTACCCTCAGTTGGGCCAACCACGTCCTATTAGAATGTCTTTAATAGAATCCAGTTCCCAAATCTTTAAGTCTTTGATTTCCAGAATCTGAGAGAAACTTGAAAGTTCAAAGTCCAGTTTCTGGTTGCCTGTGCCTTGCTTAGTTACACAAGCTAGGAAAAAAGGTCTAAAGCAGGTAGAATATGTCCTGAGCCTGACTGATGAAATCTGTACATGCCTATTCCTAATGAATTCTGGTGTTGGGGAAGAGGACAAGTGGAAATTTAGCTGGTCTTGCTTATGTAGATGCCAGAAAAGACCTAAGTCCAAAGGAGGCAGAGCAGCTCAGATTGCTCCAATATTAACTTGTCATATTAAAGACATGCTACCAAATAATTCTCAAACAACAGCTACTGACTTCAGTGTTTCAGTAGCCTTTATGATTTTACTGTGCAATAGTTACGTCACACAAGATGCTCTATTAAAGGATAAGCATTAAGATTGAAGAACACGATACTTGCTGGTCGTCTTTTCTTGTCAGTCTTTATAGTCATTAGAGTTGTTCGTGTCCTCAGTTGATTGCTTCCTTGCATCAGGTTAGTCCTCATCTTGTAAGGTGGTTTGACCTTGGTGGTGGGTTGACCCTGGCTGGCCATCAGGTGCCCACCAGACTGCTCTTATCACTCACTCCCCTCTCCTCAGCAGAACAAGGGGAGAAAATACAATGGATAACCAGGTCCTGCACTAGATAAAAACTAGTAAACTCTTGTATTAATCATCTCAGCCAAAGAAAGCAAGCTTTTAAGATGAAGCCATCAGGAATTTTTCAACTCAAACTTTGTTTTCCTCTCCATCTCTCACTAGTTACATTTCTTTGATGTTTAAGATGCAACTATGGTTCATTAGCCAGTGACTTCCTGTGAAATAGAGGAGGTTGTTGGAACTCCTCAGGACCATAAAGTCTAAGTGTATGTTTAAGCATATACAAGATTGAGATTCTGATCTGTAGTAGTTATTTCTAAACTATGGGTGGAGGTTTTTGCAAGTCATGAAGAGTTGTTTTAAAGTTAATTGGGAAGAGAATATAGAAGAACATTGCAGATCCTCTGGTTTTGACCGTTGCTGGCTTTGAAATGAACTTGTGATGATTCTTTGTCTGTGGATTTTTTTTCTTTCAGATGGAGCAAACATGCGATGATATAGATGAAATGTTCAGCAATTTACTTGGGGAGATGGACATGCTGACCCAGGTAAATAATACCAAGATTAGAAAAAAGGCTATTATGTGTTAGAGAAAAGAGGCAGCTTTCCACATTTTTCATGTACCTCCACTCTGAATAAATACAGATACATTATTATGAAAAACCTTCAACTAAATTTCTGTGCTTGACATTTAAAACAAGTGGCCTGAAGAATAAGGTAATATCAGCGCAGGCTGGATTGTTAGAGAGAGCTAACTGCTTATGAAGGACGCTTTTTCCCAAAAAAAGCAAATAAGCAATTTAAATTCCTCTGGACTCAGTCCCAAGAAATTGAAAGATTCTGTCAAAACAGGAAGAGTTTGAGTCAGAATTTTCAGGTATGAATGCTTTGCATACATGGGCTAATGGGATGTAGCCTAGGTATCAAATGTAAACTTTGGAAATGAAAGCAATGTTTTGAATATATGCATAAGAGTAATCTTTAGCTATGGCAAAATACTAAGTTACAGCTAGGGTGGCATTCAAGAATCTGTAGAGACATTATTGCCAGTGCAGAATGCACTCTTGACAGGAAACTGTAAAACAGCATGAGCCTATTTCTAAACCTGTAGTCATGGAATACTTCCTGCAAAACCTGATGAAAGGAGAATTTTTATTTTGAAAAACCCTCACAAAGTCAATAAATTTGTTGTAGTTTAATAAATGCATGCTTGAAAACACTTAAACTGTCATCTTGGACACTGTGTGAGTTTGATTGCTTACAGCCTTTACTTTGAGGGGTCTTTCCTCTTGGTGAATCCCAGTGCTTGTCAAATTAAATACTAGTAATTCTGAGATACAGAATAGGAATTGTGCTTAAACAGTGTGAAAGCCAAGATTCCACATGGCATTCTTAGCGGTCTCTGCCTCTTGGTAGCCTTTCTGCTTTTTTAAGGCTTTTTGTAATCATGCATTTTTATTTTATATATATATATATATAAAGAGGAAGGGGTTTAGAAGAATTTCATTTCATTATTATGTCTTGAAAATTAACAAAAGGCTGCTTATCATTAGATAAATTCAGGAAATTCAGGTAATTGATTTGCAGGTTCTAATGTCTGTAATAATTATTATGTCATCAAATAACTTTTTTTTTTTCCTTCTACCTTAACAGAGTTTAGGAGTGGAGACTTTACCACCTCCATCCCCCAAAGTGTCCAACAATGAATTTAGCTTTACAGTTGGTTTTAAAGATTTAAACGGTAAGTAGCTGAATGGACTCCTTCATGCTTTTTGTGCTTATTTTAAAATACCTCACGGCAACAAATGAGAAGAAAAACTTCAAACACCCTTGATCAGAAAAAAAAAAACCCAAAACAAAAAATAGGGAGGTATATTTGCGTCTTAATTTAGGAAACTTCAAAGGGCCCAAATTTTTTTTAAAGGGACATTGCTCAGTCTTATGTAGGAGTCAGACTTGTTAAAATGCCTGAGTATAGAGAAGCAAAAAAATGAGAAGTCCCTCAAAAAGCTTTCTAAAATGCAACTTTTTTAATGTAAAGATTTAACTTAATAGAAGACAAAATTCCTCAATGTGAGGTCAGAGCTTTTTGTCCAGTGGAGCTATCGACTTCAGCTGTTTCCACTTTACACTGCTTATTCTCATTCTGTTTTGCACTGACAGTTTTGCATGTACAGCTGATTGTTGAGGCTGTGTGATGAACCAAATGAGGGAGTTTATCCTTTGCTTTTGTTAGTGGCTTTTTTTTTTTTCTTTTTACTGAGCCTGGTTTTGTGCATTTGCCTGAGTTGGTTTTAACCCATGTTTTTGTCCCAGAATCATTTCACTATTAAGCTACCTAATGCCTTTAACCAGCAAAGCGGGTAGAGGTATGTAAACAGAGAGGATCATAAGCCAACTTTCCCACCGAAAAGAAAAGCTTGTGAAAATACTCTATTAGCCTAACAGGTAAAGCAGAGTAAACTGGGACAGTCTAGTGACATGTTCACACTTAGCCTGATGAGTGATAGAGTCTTTGTTGGACTTTATTAGCATTTTTGAGTATCTAGTTCAGTGCTCTCCATCCCTTTCCGAAATTACATTTAAAGCGTTCCCAATTTGTGATTTATTTTAACTAGGCTCTTTAAAGAGATTGAAACCTCTGAATCTATTGGTACTTAAAGAAATCTTCTTTTCTAGAAACTTAGATCATCCCTACAAGATGTTATTCCATAGGATCTCTTATACCATGGAGACATACCGTGGAAACAACCAAAGAAGAAATTGCATGTGCAATTCCAGTGTAGGATTTTCTTTAACAGAGTAGAAGACAGAAAGCAAAAAAATATTTCTATCTGGTTGATAAGATGCTTTTGAAAAGATACTGTCTTGTTTGTTCTTTGTTTACATGATCCTCAAAACCCTGCGTATTGCATGAGATGTGTCACAGATGTTGATCACATAATTACTGATCTGCTGCAAATGATACAATTTCTTGTGTCTTAGAACTCTGATTCTGCTTCATATTAATTTTAGTTACAGAATAGCAGTAATATACGAAGATATTGTTGATATAGGCCTCAGTTACACAGTCTATGTGCTATACCAAAACTTGCTAAGAATTGTGTGCTAAGAATTTGTGTATGTACTTAAATTAAGATAAGTAAATAGCCTAATGGGAGCTAATGGAATTTCTTGCATCCATATCACTAAGCGTGTGTCCAGAAACCTTGCTGGATCAGGGCCAGGTTTCATAACATCATAAGGGCCTGAGACTGTGTCACTGAAAGTGAAGCTTCCTGTCCTGTTTAATTTGTATTTATAGTTCCTTGCACTCTGAACTTCAGTATGACCAGGTTAATGGCTATTCCTAAAACCCATTTGTTTCTTGAACCCATTTAAAATGTTGTTTCCTTTCCCATAACCCTTATATCTTACAGTAACCATGCCTCCTGCATGGTTTTTAATTTAATCTCTGCTGAACTGGAAACATAGTCTTTTGCATTGCACTCATTCTGACGCGTTTTGTGGTTTTCTTTACAGAATCCCTAAGTGCCCTAGAGGACAAAGACCTGGATGCTTTAATGGCTGATCTTGTAGCAGACATAAATGATGTTGAACAGAGAACTTTACAAGCCCAGAAGACTACTCCTGGCAACCAGCAAAGTACAATCACTCAAACTTCAAGAGACGTGGACGGTGACATGTATTCTAAATCAAGTCCCTATGTTACCATTACTGGACATGTTGGGGATGACTTGCCCCCTCCACCTCCAGACCCAGATTTAGGGCTTCCACCGCCACCACCTCCTCCTGAGCCACTCACCCAGGTAAGCTTGAGTAGAACCTGTTCTACACATTCAGTAGTTCTTGTAATTTTGCAAGGGGTATTTGGCATTGGAACAATTTGGATATCCCTGCTAGAAACATCTTAGGAGGGCTCTGCAATGATGAAACACACATGAACTGTGGAATGAAAGTTTTCTGTTACTGTCAGCTCATCAATTTCTGACTTTTCCTTGACCGATTGCCCATTCCTTTGCCTTTCTGATCATTACTCTGATAGGTCAGGACAGGCATAAATCATTGCAAATGGTTTACTGTAATGGAAAACTTGTCACTGATTTTTTTAATAAGCGCTGATCAGTTAATGCCTTCTCATAGAGGACTTGGCTTTGGCGTCAGTGCAAAGCATGCCCAAAGATCAGTTTGTGAAGCTGTCACTGTGTTTGTTCATTGCAGTCTGTGCTATTGATGCTGATGAGACAGTTCTGTGGATGTTTCCCAGACTCATCCCTGACCTAAGTAATTTCTTGAAATAGGAAAAGCTGTTCAGTTGTGTGAAACTCAACATTTGCTAGGAGACTGGGTGCAAGGCTGAGCACACGAAGTACCTCTCCTAATCCCAACACAGGATCACTCTGCTCTTCTTGGTCTTGACTTTGAAGGGAAGTAACGAAGACCATCTGCAATATGGGACAAATACACTTTACTTAGGAGGTGCCAAAGTTATCAGTAGGTACTATTTATAAACAGCTGGCTTTCCTGTACACTAAAATTTCATACTTAGCACAGCCTCCTCCACATTTGTGTTTCTTGCAGAGCTGTTTTAGCAACTGAAAACCCGTTCTGGATGTGGAGATACTGGAGAGTGTCCAGCAGAGAGCTACTGGGATGGCCAAGGGCATGGAGTGATCAAGGGCCAGTGAGGACAGTCTGAGGAAGCTAGGCTTGTTTAGTCTGACAGAGGAGTGATCTAATGACAGCCTAAAAATACCTGAAGGATAGCTGCAAAGCTGGTGGAGCTAAATTCTTTCATGGTAGTGTTAGGTCATATAACAAGGGGCAACAGCTACGTGTTGTAGCTTTGTGGTTTTGGACAGGATATTAGGAAAACCTTTTCAGGCAGTGGTTTAGCACTGGAACAGGTAACCTAGAGAGATCACAGTTTCTCTTTGGAGATTTTCCAAACTTTGCCAGGCAAAATCCTGGCTGACCTGATCTAGTGTTGGTGACAGTCCTGCTTTGGGCAGGGAGCCAGACCTCCAGACCTCTCTTCCAACCAGAGCTTTTATGATGCTGTGATCTAAAGCTCACTGAAATCAACAGCGCTGCACAGTTCTTCCCCTTGAGTCTTGGACTGAGCTTATTCTCTGTTAGCTGGCATCCTGCATTACCTGAGTGTCAAACAGATTTCAGGCTGAAAAGAGGATATACTTCCTAAACACAACTGGAATTCTATGTGCAAAAACGTAGCTGAAAGTCACTTCTGTCTCCCTTTATTAAAAGTGTTCTTCTGAGACTGTGTGCTGAGTTAAATCTCTAGCACGGGTTTCTGGTCTCTTTCCAGATACAAGGGGAGGGCAGAGAAGGGTGGGAACAGGAGGTAGAGACATCTCGAGGGAATCTGTTTGCAGTAGGTGATTTCCACATGAAGGCACTGGTTCTGCTTTCTCCCACAGCCCTTGCTTCATTTTTTGATACCGGTTGTATTCAAATGCTGGTGGCATACCCATCATGTGGCTTAATGTCCACAGAATTGCCTATAGGGCTATTACACAAGTTGCAGTGTGAATGATGGGGGTAATAAGCATTTAAAATTAATATGGAAAGAACTGATTTCAAATTAGCATTCACGATCTTGGTTAGTTTTTCCTTTGACATGACATTTCTCTCAGTAGAATGAAAAGCAGCTGTCAGTAGCATATATATTGTTTCATCAAAATCTATGTTCCTGTTAGCCAGGATAGATAGATAGATAACCATAGATAAGTGATTCATTGGTCATGAAGACCAATGTTTTGCTTAACAGTTCTGGTTGTCTGTAGTCAAATAATCATAGGGTTAATTATTGTCAGTGCATCTGTGATATCACGACTCTATTCTCTAACCTTTAAGTGTGCTGAAATTAAGAAGTACAGCCTTTCTTTCAGGGAAGCATATAGCTGTCTTGGAAGTTTCCATCGATTCTGATGTTTCTTTTTTAAACTGTCCTTAAGCTAAATAAGGCTTCTACATTTTCTGTGACATTATCTGGATGACTTTATGTACTTCTGTTTGAAGATCCAGAAAACGCAGTGATGATACTGTAGTGGGAAAACAAATCTGTTAGCCTGTCAAAACATTTCTTTAACAGTGCTAAAATTTTGCCTCTGATAGCTTATTTACTTTACTTTGTTTCCTTTTTCTACATTAAAACAGACAAAGGTTATGAAAACATGAAGGCTTTCAGGCGAGAGCTCTGTTGCACAGATTTTACAATGCATGAACTCTGTTCAACACAGGTCACATGGAAATGAAGCCTGAGTTATACCTTCCTAAAAATTTCAGCAGAAAACCTACCCGCACCACACTCAGCCGCTTTGGTTAGGATGCTTTTCCTACTTCCTTCAGAGAGGTGTTCTCAGGTGGTAATGGGAGAGCCACAGTGTGACTGTGTGCTCTTCCCTCTGTAGAACAGTCAGCCTTACTGTGAAAGGCACTTTTGTCCAACAGCTTCTGTTCAACTATAGAACCTATTTTTGGATTCTCAAAGTTCAGCATCTCTGAGCTGTAGCAACGCGAACTTCTGTACCTGTGCAGAAAAAAAAGAAGACTTTTTTTTATCTGATTGCCTGGAATTTATAGTGGAGAATTTGACATCAGCAAACATGCTTGAAGCCATGTCTTCTAGGTTGCACACTTCACCTTGTGTTTTGACATCCTCAAGGAAGCCAGTATCCAGGGGAAGCAATGATAAAACAAAAGATGTTTAGTTCAGCAAGAGGGATGTCAGTCAGGAGTATTACAGAATCACAGAATCACCTAGGGTGGAAGGGACCTTTTAAGATTATCTAATCCAACCAATGGAAAAAAAAACCAAACAACCAAAAAACCCCAAAACAAAACCAAAAAACCCCAAAACAACACCAACTTAACACTAATCCATATCCCTGAGCACCATGTCAACTTGTACTTTACTTACTTTACTTTGTTGAACCTACCTCAAAGCTTGGGATGAGTAAGATGACCTTCTTAGCTCAATTTTTTTGCTATGATTCTCTGATACCTCTCAAAGAAGGTAGTGGTGGTAATGCTTAGGCCTAGTTTCTTGCAAGTGCATCTTTTGTGAGTTACAGCTATTCTCGGTTTTATTTCGTCCAAAGACCACTAAACTACAACTTCAGGGTAGAAAATGGAGGCTGAAGGTAACACAGAAAAATCTTGTGTGAAGCAGGGCATGAACTTTCTCCCGTAGTCAGCGACTGGAAGTAGGGTTTGCCTGTGAGTACCATAATAGAAAATCTTACTCCTTTAAAACAAAGGAAACTGCAGAAGTAAGAGAGCAACGGACAGTAAAAATCAACAGAGGTAGGAAAGCAATGGCAGGACAGTTTTCAGTAGGGGGAGCAGGGATTTGAAGTTGGAAAGAAACTAAACCCTCCAGTGGTACTAACTGTCCAAGGTGGACTCAGTAACCACAGTTATTTGCTGTCCAAAGTGTTCTTTTCTAATTTTTTATGTGTCCATGAGACTATGGGAACACAGGTGGCAGAAAGGAACAGTCACAGTTTACACACCAGTTGCAGAAACAACAGTAGGCATTGGCATCTGGTATGTGTACCTAAAACTCTCAGCTGCTGGGGATCCAGAGTCTTCTTGGATCACAAACTTCACTGATACTAAGAGAGGGGGCATGATACTGGTACGGCTGCTTTGTAAAACAAAGCCCAGGTGTTTCTAGAGATTTTTAGGAATCTTACTGTGGTATTCAGCAAAAGCTGGAATGAACTTGAGTGCTCTATTTAACTGTGTCTGTTAATATGAATAGGTCCATTACTAGAATAAAAAGCCATGATACCCTTCAGTTTAAGGAGGTGTTCCTCACAGTAAGTGTGCGTGCAGTAATAGCTCATATATGGCAAGGGAAAGAATTCAAGTAAATGAATGTACTTAACAGAAAATTTAAACTTATAAGGGGAATAATTGCAAGCCAAGTTTTCAGTAAGATCCTAAAAACTGTAGTTCTCTTAACCCTATTGAGAAGCGAGATTTCTTCCAAGCAGCTGCATCCACAGTGCTGTTTCATTCAGGGTAGATCTTCCTTCATCTTCTCTTTTGTATCAACTGTAGCCCCTATGGAAACAGAATAGTCCAGTTTTCAGGCATTCCTGTAGCATTTGAGGAAAAGATCAAGTAAGAGCTGTATGACTGGGCAACAGAAGGAAGCATTGGACCTGTAAATCAAAGCTTTGGCTTGAGGGTGATAGCTCAAGGAAAGCTGGCGATTCCATGTAACTATGAAGTTTCCTGGAACAAGCCTTATGTTCTGGATATAGATAACAAGAAACAACTTTTTTCAAGTAAACATAAATTACGGGCCTTATTTATCAAGACATATACGAAATATCTTGTCTTTTCAGGAAGAACGAGAGGCAAAAGCTAAAGCTGACAAGATTAAACTTGCATTGGAGAAACTGAAGGAAGCCAAAGTTAAAAAGGTGAGCTTTAAAATAGTGAAATGCTACCATGAGAGCTACCAGCTAAGTATGTGTTATCATTCTTCTCAATAATAAAGTTCTTACTAAAGTTGCTAGGCTTTTTCATATTTTATCTGCAAATTGAGGCATCCAAAGATATTCTGTGGAGCTGTCTTGTCAAAGCCAACTGTTCTGATACGTTGCTTTACAGAAACAGAAATACACATAAAAATGTTGCTTACTTATTCTGTGCTGATTCTAGAAGTATTAAACTTTTCTTCTACAGTGGATGGGGATTTAGCTAATCCCAATTAAATTAATGAGGGTCGTCTTGCTAAATCTTTTGACAGCAGTGCAGTAATGTACAAGGATAATAGAAGTTATTTTAGACCAACAAATTGGAAAGCTTCCAGCTCGTGTCTGCACAGTGCTGCAGTGTCTCATGCAATTATGCCCGCTCATCCTAAGCTAGTGTTCCAGCTGAACTCAACAGAAGCTGCAGATGTTCAGTAACTCTGAGAAATGAATGTGAAGAAAAACAGTCATGACCTTTCAGTCTTCCTCAAATAGGAGATGGGAAGTGCTGGAGATCAGAGCCCACAGGGCTTGCCAGAAGAATTGAAGCTTCCAATAAATTTGAGGGTGTCCAGACTTTGAGATAGTTCCCACAGAACACTTTATGTTCATGTACAAATTCTACTTCTGAGAAAATGTGTTGGGAGGATTTCTCCAATGTTGTCTTTGGAAAGCTGTATAACTAAACTTATGACTGCTCATTGGTCATCTCCTTTTCCTTGCAATGTTAGCAATTCTCCTTTGGGAGGAAACATTTATTTTGAAGACTTTTTTTTTCCCCACTTTTTTTTTTCCATACTGAATATTTGGAACCATAGTGTAGAAGTAAGCTTAATCTTCTTGTGGCTGTGTCACTATAATGAATTACTATGTCATTCATGAATTCTAAATTGACTAAATAATTGTTAAGAGAATTGGTTTTCTCTCTTTTACTGAAAGTGGAAGGCAGAAGCCAGGGAGGATGGTGAAAAGCAAGCTCACAGCCCTGGATTTCAGGAGAGCAGACTTTGGCTTCCTCAGAGAGTCCCATGGGATAAGACTCTAGAGAAAAGAGAGGCCCAAGAAAGTTGGTTAATATTCAAGGATCATCTCCTCCAAGTCAGGAGAGTTCCATCCCAATGAATGAAGAGCCACAAAGATGATTGCGAAACTGAGCATCAATCCTATGGGGAAAGGCTGAGACAGCTGAGACTGCGTAGCCTAGAGAAGAGAAGGCTCTGGGGGTATCTTGTCAATCTATAGAAATACCTGAAGGGAGGATGCAGAGGACAGAGCCAGGCTCCTTTCAGTGGTGTCCAGTGACAACCAGAGGCCATGGGCACAGACTGAAACACAGGATTTTCCCTGTGAGGGTGGCTGAGCGCTCGCACAGGTTTCCTGGAGAGGTTGTGGGGATACTCAAAAAGCTGTCCAGACAGGGTCCTGGAAAATGGGCTCTGGGTGACCCAGCTTGAGCAGGGGAGTGGACCAGATGACCTCTAGAGGTGCATTCCAGTCTCAACAATTCTGTGAAGATGGAACACGCATGCATGTTTTTGAGCGGTCAACTATAACCACGCAAAAATACCATTTTACTGCAAATATGTGGATTATGCATGTACAACATGCAAGTTTATGGTTTTTGTTACTTTTGGTAACAAAATAAAAAGAAATAACAAAGAAAACCCCAAATACTTTTAGTATTTGCTGTTACTTTTCAGAGATACTGCAGATATTCTCTTGAGGATCATCACTCTGCTACTACCTGATCCTTAACAGAGATTGTCTCTATAGTACCAAAGCTTCTTATGCACACATCTTAAAATGAGGAGCTATTTAAACAAGACTATATGGAGAAGTCCTCCCAACTCACCAGTTTAGTTCCAGTTTCCCTGTATAGATCCTGTAGACAATTTTTATTCTGTTTTCAATATTAATGGAACATTTTAAGTACTTTCCTTATAATGTGTTTGCAGTTCTTTATCACTTTTATGCACTTCAGTGTTTTCTTGCTTTGTTCTTCTCTGAAGAAAAGTGCACGCTGTTTCTTGTTTACAAATACTTCATTGTATGAAGAAATAGTGAGCGTCTTAGGTGGATTTGGTCAATATAAGTAACTCACCTCTTTATTTATTGGTGGGTGTTGGACTACTGCCGATCTTAGTACAATCTGATTTCAGGTTAGTCTGTTGACATGACAAGATTCTTCCATTCTTTTTCTCATTTAAAACTAAACTTTCCGCATTTCTAGCTTGCGTTAAGGGACACACTGCCCTTTTGTACTTGGTTTCCTTATCAGGCATTTTCCTTAATTGCACATC
Source organism: Gallinago undulata (assembly GCA_026546715.1). Taxonomy (NCBI): domain Eukaryota; kingdom Metazoa; phylum Chordata; class Aves; order Charadriiformes; family Scolopacidae; genus Gallinago; species Gallinago undulata. The sequence goes on along the minus strand of JAOTQQ010000012.1, from coordinate 16,863,006 downwards.
TAGTAGATTTAGAGAAGAGATTAATAACTTCTGCATTTTCACCGTAGCAATTTCACCTTTCCTGAAGTCATGCACAGGACAAGGTTCAATTTCCTTTTTTGAGAAAATGTCTTTATTTTGGTGGTAATATAATGTGAAGGCTTCCAAGCTGTTTTACTCCCTCAGCTCACTGTGGGATAGGGTGCCTTTGAATCAGTAATAACCTTCAGCCTTAATCTTTCTTATCTGTGTTAGCAGATTTAGACTACCCTTTTACTTGCTTCTGAAATTAACTGACTCTTCTGTGACTCTGTACTCAGCTTGTTGTCAAGGTGCACATGTACGATAACAGCACAAAGTCACTGATGGTGGATGAGCGTCAGGTGACACGGGATGTTTTAGACAATCTCTTTGAGAAAACCCATTGTGACTGCAACGTTGACTGGTGTCTGTATGAAATATACCCTGAGCTGCAAATTGGTAAGTGGCGTAGTGACAGAGCATATAGCAAATAGATATAGTGCATCCTATGCTATTGGCAATCTTGAAAATATAATTAATAACATTTCTGCTGCCCTTATAGTAGACATCCAGTTTTGACTTTTTTTCTGGTAATAAGAATTAAAAAAAAAGACCCCCCTGAGAATGATGAGATCGTACATTTTATACAAGAAAAGCCTGGTATTGAAAATGAATAAACAAAAGTATATGCAGCAAAAATTAGTGTTAAATAACTAATGTTACAACCTGAGAATTATTTTACAGCTGTCCTGGACTATAAGATACTGTTTATCCTTTAAACCATTACTTGGGGTTTATGTAGTGCTTTATGTTTCCAGTGAATTGCAGAAGTATCAGTTGCTAAACAAAATGTGTTATGTTGTTTGTGTTGTTAAAAGTTACTGTGTGTGTGTGAGCTGTCCCTGAAGCTAATCTCATTTTGTGAATTTAATTAATTCACAAAATTTAGTTTTGATGGGATATACTGAGCCCTGCCACAATACTGATTTTTGTAGAAAAATGCAGTTTGGGTTCTTCCAAAATTACCTGTCAAATTAAGCTCAATCCCTTTTCCTTCCAAAGGGGGTTTATGTGACTGTTCAGCTACATTACACAAGTGCAACCACAGAAGAAGAGATCAGAGTTACCAAACCACAGCATACCCTGTGGCTTTCCTGGGTGGAGGGTCTGGGTTCAGATCAGTTCAGGAAGGGAGAAAGCTGACACTGGGTCTCCTGCATCTCTGGTGAAGTTTTTAACTGGAGATGCTGTGTGAGACATAAATCTTCACATCAGTTCTCAGTCTGTCTTCTTATTTCCTCTATTTTGCTATTTCTGTTTTTAAATATAGTTGCTTGAAACAAAACATTTTATTTCCAGCATATAGAATTCTTTCTGCTGACAAAAAGCTATTTTTCATTTATTCTAATAAGTAAAAAGACAAGAAAATAAGTTTTTACTCTTTTTTTTTTTTAATTAAGTAGCTGAAGCAAATATATAACCCTCCAATCATATCACAAATCTTAAAAATCAAAGCAAAAGCAGAAAGCCACTGAGAGACATGAGTGTAACTGTCTACTTCTAGTGGGTCACTGTTTCCGTCCTTTTCAGTCTTTGATCAACAGCACAGACATGCAGGAGGAATCTAGGAGCATGTGAGAGCTACATGAGGTGTCTTCTGTAGCTGATTTGCCATTCCACGTGACACAATTTTCACGTGGTTTTGCTCCCTTCTGTGCAGTAGAAGAATAGTATTGGGCTGTCCAGCTCTGAGTGAACATCAGCTAGTAATTACATTCTTACACAGGAATTTCTGCAGCCTCAGGAGAAGGGAGAGAGGGTTGGAGTGTCTGACATGACCTTTTCTATCTCTCCAGAAAGGTTTTTTGAAGACCATGAAAATGTTGTTGAAGTGTTATCAGACTGGACTCGAGACACTGAGAATAAGATTCTGTTTTTGGAAAAAAGTGAAAAATATGCCTTATTTAAGAATCCCCAGGTAAGCTAATACGGTATTTGGATAAGAGTCTAAAATTACATCATTTAGTCTGTGTGCTGACTATTGCATTAGTAATTTGCTTTCAGCTCTGTCAATTTGGAATTCGTGAAAGCAAAACTTGTACTTTCAACAAAAAAAAACCCTGAATGTTGAATCCAAGGATTTGAAAATTAGTGTTTTCCGTTTTTTTTCTGATACTATTCTAAAGCCCCATCTGCAGTGGTAAAAAACTGAAGCATGCAGTTTTCCACTGGTACAAGCTGTTGCCTAGGCACAGCTCTGAGAACTGGGGTGAGATGGCACACCTGTAAAAACCTGGCCTTTGTCATTACTACAGTTTCTTGCCTATTTCTACTGATGAAAACCAACATTTCCTTGAAGGTCCAGTTTTTGCCAGTTGCACGTGAAACTTCATAAGGAATATGCTGAGTACTACAAAGAGTTTATCTGTATTGCATTAAGACTGGAGAGAACAATTGGGTGAACACTAACTTCTGCACACTTTGTAAAAAGAAGATCTGCATACTGAATTGTGTCAAACTATTTAGGATAGATGTATACACAAGTGATTTATTTCTTGTGATATGTGGTCAAAGCCATATTTACAAACACCCTAGCATGCACAGGTGATGGATTCCGGGGCATGAGATCTTTTCCCCTTGTCAGTAGTCTGTTAGCTCGCTGAGCATCTGGTTTGTTCCCAAGGGCAGCAAGAGGAAAAAGAGCAATTCAGCATTGCTGAAAAAAAATGAGTCAAATATATAATTTGGCAGCAAATCTCACCAAGCTGCTCATTAGGAAGTGGTTTTTTTTAGAATGAGCCAGTGTTTCAAATAAAACCTGCAGAGAGGAAGTTTCCTTCATTGACATAAGAAGTATCCACAGTCAGGGAAAGAAAACTTACCCTGCAGTGTACATGGATTGATGTTGATTTTTAATATGAAACAGCAAAGCCAAGTTTGGAAGTAAAACATATGTGATGGCTCAAGATGTCATGCTTTCTAATACACATAAACATACCTAGCAGCAGAGGTTTGATTGTACATTTGATTCATACAATAGTAGTGTTATTTGGGCAAGTGGCTTAGGGCAAGGCTGTGAACCATCCACAGGATGTAAACCCCTGATGAAGATTCTGGGCATTGTGATTGCAATAAACCTTAGAAATAAACATGACCTAAACCAAAACCAGAATAAGAGTGTAGCTCTGTCCTCCCATCTCGGGACATGCTGAGCTTGATCTGGACGTGTCTGCAGTCCTTCAGCCCCTCTATGATAAGCTCTGAAATGAGCAGCCTAAGGAAACTGAATCAGTTACGGCTATCACACTGTTGAAATATTTTGCTAGTAATAAACTCTAACCATCTGTCAGGCTTAGTAAGTACAGGCAGACAGAATAGTACAGTCATATTGGCAGTTTGTCTCTTTGGCAGAAAATAATCATTACTGTACAGACAGAACTCATGGTAGATAATTAAACATGCTAAAATACATGATATGGAGTAAGACCCTGAAAAAGTAAACCAAGCAGAAATGCTGTGCTGGTGGGGGGCCGGGTGTATGATTACCTAACTGACTACTTACGGAAATTATGGTGTAACCGATGGGAAACTGAAATCCAGTGCTCTGATACTGTGTTCTCAGTATATTCAGCCACCTCCTCCTAATTTAGTCAAGGTTGACTCAAACTCATTTTTTGAGTACAGAAATTGCAAAATGCTCTTTTTGACACAGCCAGTGGTGGGAACGCAGCAGCAATTGGATTCCTTGTTGGTCTTAGTGCTTATTCTGTCAGAGGTTGTCTGTGGAGATCTTACAGTTTTGTAACTTGCAGATATTCTTCTGGAAAAAAAAAAGAGTCACCTTCCAAAGGTGGCTAGGTGCCTACAGTTTATTCTTAGACAAGTTAGTGGTACAAAAGTTTCATTCCAGTGGTTTGACTCAATTAAATGCTTTTTAAAATCTTATAAAGATGTCCAGATGCATTGCTGGAACAAGTGAACGTCTGGAGAAGGTCTGTGACCAGTGCCAATATTCATTGTTTCTTTCTGTGAACTAGCTGTATATCTGGTATAGATTAACATCAATTAATTAAGCATGTTTCATTTTCTAAGGAGAAACTGAGGTTTTAAAATGCAGGATTTATCCTCTATGTCTATGCTAGCAACGTGCTAATGCCAGTGGCTTTTTTTGGAGATTGTCATTCTTGTCATGCAGTACTCTAACATTTTTCTGCAGCTGTGTTTCTGAAAACAATTTTTTAAAGTACTTGGAATACATTTTAGAAAAAAAAAACTGAAAAATCCTCAGGTGTTCCCCTCTTCATGAAGACAGGCACACATTTGCCCTTTCCTCACTGTGATCTAATTTACCCTGCAGGGAGGTCACAGTAAAAGATGTTTCCATGGATGGCATCAGTGACTCATCTACAGGGGTGGAGCATCACAAGTCTGTGACTAAAGAATGAAACAAATAAATATTGGTACATGTGCAAATAAAGAAAACCTTTATAAGAAAGGTGATGCTTTGTCACGTGGTTGAGTAATACAGTGCTTGACTCTTTAAAGGAAAGGTTGTCAGGTCTCAGCACCTCTTTTCAAGAAGCTTGAAGAATAATTCTCAGCTAAAAGAGACTCTAAAAAAAAAAAGAAAAATGTAGAAATGCTTTTGCTTCATTTAAACAGTGTTATTTGTAGCTGAACCTAAAATCCTGACTGTAAGTGCTGGTCACTCTCCTAGAATACTATATTTGATTTTTTTCTTACGTGGATTTTGATTTCCTGTGTTTTTATTTTACTGGTACAAACAGATGGGATGAATTCAAACATTGCAGGTGACAAAACAGGCATGTGGGGCTTTTTTGGTTTTCTTTTTATTATTTTCAGACAGCATTTATGAAAATTAATGAAAATCTGTACAGTGAGTGCTTTATGCTTCTGCTCCCTCATATGTAAGACAAAAGCAAGAGCTATACTTTCCAACAGAGAACCCATACACTGAATTGACACTTTATTTCTTCTGAAAAGCAAGAGTACTCAACGGTATGAGAAGGAGGTGGAGTAGGAATTTGTAATGTCTTTCATAATAGGACAGCTATAGTGAGTTTCACACTTGAATATTTATTTTGAAGTCAGTGACATTGGGCTAGTATCCACCAGGAGATACTAATGTTTTTTGCCACATTGGCCACCTTTATGAATCAAGGTTTTTCTTTTGTCTCCACTGTTACCCAGTGAGGGAAACAGAAGGGTGACAGGAAACCTGATTATTGAGTGTGCTAGCAACTGTGCAAAGAAACAGAAGTGAGAAAAGGGAAGTGTTTTCACCATACTCCCATTGTTTAGTAATTAGAATTTCTATAGTAGTGTATTTCAGACCATGGTATAGTTTCTAGTTGAAGATAATACTTCAATGAATGTTTTTCTTTTTCTGACTTGAGCAACCTGGTCTGGTGGGAGTTGTCCCTGCCCATGGCAGAGGGGTTGGAACTAGATCTTTAAGTATGTCTAGACATAACTAGATCTATTAAGTATCTTAATGTAGATCTTTAAGGTCCCTTCCAACCCAAACCATTCTATGATTCTATGGCTTGGGACTTTAACACAGAAACCGTCTTTACACATTTGAACCATTTTGCAGGTGACTTTCAATCAGCATATTGAGTGCTTTGCTGTTAGCTGCATCCTAGCTTATGTACATCTTTCATTTCTTCCCTGTTCCCCTCTCTTTGGTGCTGGAGACCATCATCCTCAAGGCATGAAAAGTCAGCTGTAAGTGATTTCTTGAAACATTATAAAATCAAGTAAAGTTGAAAATCAGGTCTTTTGGGGCTTCAAAAGAGCTTTGCCTTTAGCTTTATTTATTTACATTGGTGATCTTTAGAGCAATTATAGGTATCTTCTAATATTTTCAATGTGGGACACAACATGGTATGGGTTGCATGTATGACCGTGTTCTGGCTTGTATCTTTCTGCACAAACCGTGCTGCTTTGGGTACGCGGCTGCAACGCGCTGAAATGGGATGTGAGCTGGCCAGAACTGCCCTGCTGCTGGGCGCAGTTCGGATGAGCATAAACAGGCAGCTCATTGCACAAAGAAGATAGTCATGGAGCAGCTGTCGTTTGCTGCACCCTGTCTGCTCTGTGCTGTTGTGGACCTTGCAGTCTTTTGGAATAACAGTTTCAATAGCTTGAAAGCAGAAATACAAGCTAAGAGAAGGGGAAGCAGAGAGAAGATGCTGCCTTGAACACCTTTTTTTTTTTTTTTTTGCTGGGTACTGACAAGTAGCTGCAGTATTCCAGCTTGGATGGGGTTGTATATGAAAGAAGGTGAAAGGTATAAGAGAGGTGCTGTTTCATTTAGGTTTTTAAATTTTTTTTATTTATTTTTTTTTACAAATGTAGAAACATAGAGTCAAAACTGCCACTGTAGCTCTGTGTTACTCTGAGCCAGGCAGAATGGCACTGGGAGAGCCACTGGCTTCACGTCGGCTTCAGCCAGTCTGGGTGCGTAGGCACAGGGGGTAATTCTGCAAAAATGCTCAACTGCTCATCTCTGCAGCAAATAACCCAAAGAGTGCAAACGAAGCAACCACAATAACAAAGCGTGTCAGCATACTTTGTTTTGTTTGCTAAAATAACCCCTTATATTTGCTTTCTTGTATTACTAGCCCAAAAGGATGAATCCATGCTGCTAAGTAAGCTCAGCTCTCCATTAAGAGAAAGACATTGTCTTTTGAACATTAAAAAATAGTTAATTCTCAAATCTGCAGATATATGCAGAGAGCTGCTCTGTAGCCAAATCTTGTCCCATTGATGACCTGACATCCCAAACCAAACATGCATTTCCCAGTGGTGTCCTCAGACAGGAAAGAGCTTGCTTTTAATCGTGACCTTTGACTACTAGACTTGGAATGACCTCTTGTGGACACATGGGGTTTGCCTCCTATAGGATGAATGCTTCTAATCAAAAATAGGAGACCACACAGTGATAAAACAAGTTCAGTGTACAGTCTGCTCCCCAGGTTTTTAGCCACTGACAAATAATGAGTACCATGTTCTTCCAGATTTCAGGGTGGAGACATAAAGGAGGTAATCAGTAATAAATGAAATGTGTGTTGAAAGGTGGAAGATGACAGTGTACATCTGTGTAACATTGGTTCAGGTGACAGAGCCCTGTTTCCCTAATGAAAAAGCTGCATTGTTAGAGATCCAGCATGGATATCGTTACAAACTTTCTCTCTTTACCATTGATTATGTCAGTACAGGGTGGTCTATGTTTCTGCTAAATAAATGCCAGATGCCTGAATGAGAATCAGTTGTAATCAGAGGAGCTTTGTTTTCTTATTATCAGTGCACTTACTGAGGGCTGACTGAGCCAGATAAATGTTCTCCTCCCCATTAGTAAAGCTGATGAGCCAGGCCTTGTTGAGACAGTGATACGGTGTACTTGCCTTGATAAACGTTGTGTATTTTAGGGGTTGCACTATGTCTTTATAATGATTTATAGAAGAAGACGGCTTACAGTTTGCATGTCCCTCTACTTTCCAAATCCATCCCAATCTCTGGAGGCTCAATCCAGCCTAATGGTGCCCTCTGAGGTTTCTCTTCATACCTCCATCAGTGCAAAAGCGGGTGTACCGACATCAGGCCAGCTGTGCTGTGACAGTGCTCCCTGTCAAGAGCTCTTGCATACGTACGGAGGACTTGGCTGCAGCTGCTCACAAGAGCTTCTTTTTTTCCAGTGGGATGAGTGGGGCATTGTCACCCAGTCAGACCTATGGTTTTGGAAGCATAGGCAGGCATCGCTGTACGGCTTGTACTGAGAGCACACTTCTAAGCAGGTTTTGTTTTCAGCTGGTTTGGGTTTTTTTTCCCCCGTTATGAATACTGTCTTCAGATGTAGTCACGAAGCTGTGGTCCTTAATGTTTGCTTACCTTCATTGGTGAACTAAAAATGTACCCAGGAAGTCTGGAGCCAGCTATGTGCTGCTGCATATTCCAGAGAAGGACCTCGCTGTGTTCCTGGCATAACTGTCTTTTTTATTGAACGTTCAATTTCCTTTTCTTACGTTCATACCACAGACATGGCATCAGCATAGCCCAGATCGCAGGTGGCTGTGGTTTTGACGTCCCCTGTCTGTCTTAATATGAACTTTTAAGAAAGCATTTTTTAACAAAGTGTTTTTGAGGGCATCCACACCCCTTCCTCTTCCTCTGCTGGTGCCCCTCCAAAAACATCTGCAGTGAGGCTTGTGTTCTGGCAGACAGCTGTTCACTTGCAAAAGAAGATGTGGTCGTGTGGAAGAGCAGGGTTGCACTTCAGATAAACCTCACTGCTGTAAACATGGCACGCTGGTAGGGCAGATTTACTGCTTGTTTGTGTCTGTCTTGTGCTGTAGCAACGGCATGTTCCTTCATTTACACGCTTCTCGTTTGTCTTTTGGTAATGATTGCAGTTGTGTTGCAGTTTAGTTGTTGTGGAGTTCTAGGCATGTAAATATGTTGCCACATTCTCATAGTCTTGAGACACGAAAAAATGGAGAGATATGAGAAGTCAGATAAAGTCTTAATTTTCTTCCTACAGAATTGCTGAAGAATTACAGAATTAGGAGTAATTTTTAAGTAGATAGCTTTCAAAATGTGTCAGATTTTTATGATTTTGTGTGTTTCCTAAACAATTGTTGCTTGCAGAACAAAGGGTGTAAACCAAACTTAGCTTGGTAACTAATTCCAGGGAAATCAGTAAGACTGTCCTATGCACCAAGTATTTCCTAAACCCAGGCTCCTCTTCTACATGCACTTTCATGTAGAAAATGGTAAAAGGTGAGAACTTTGAGCGTTATCATTCTGGCCTCAAGCCCATGGATCCAAATGCTACTTGATGTGTGACGTAGCTCCTTGATGTGCTTGCTTCCGTCGTGCCCCACTGCCTTTCTGCCTGCTTGCTGTTGAGCAAAGCCACAGCAGATGCTCCGGCACACGAGTCCTAGCGTGCTCCAGACCTGCCGGAAGTAGCACCTATGTCCAAGTGCTGTCCTTTTGTCCTTGGATCTGTACAATCCAGAGGGGTGCAAAATTGCCTTTGCTGTTTAACAGTGGGTGAATTTTTTTTACTGGTAACTGTGCGTGAGGCGCTGGGCATCCTTGTTTGCAGGGGCAGACAGGGAACTGGGTCCTCTGGGGGCGGCTGCAGCTTCACAGCCCTTTGTCACCATAGCGGAGCGTCACTTCAAAGTGTAGGTTTTTATTTCATTAGGTAGGAGCATAAGTGCCAAGGTACCGTGGTGATGATTTCTTCCAATTTCTTCTAGACTTTTGAATACCTTCTTCATTGCATAAAAATACTTTGCAGAACGTGAACAGGAGTTTACAAGTAGAAAGTAGTGACTTTGAATAAAGGCTTTGGCATATAAGCACTTTTATTTAAAAATAAGAGCTGAGTTACATCCAGAGTGCCAGATATGAAGCATGCGAATTACCAAATAGGATTGTTAGGAAAAATGCTTTCTAGCCTTTTGATACTGCATTGTATTCATCCATATATCAGCATGCAATAAAATGTTATGTTCTTTACTGCCTGTAATAATATAGGAAGCGGTGAAAATTGGAATGGTAAAATCAAACCCACTGATCCAGAAAAACAGCCAAAAGTATAAGCCAATGTTTTTAAAACTTTTTGGAGTCTGTATATACATAGGCAAAAGTAATTTTGTATTAGTTTTGAGTTATATTCAAAATAAAGAATTAAAACTCATGAGCAGGCAGCTGTGATTGAAGTTTTCTGTAAGAAGAGTCCATAAGCATCTGCCGGCCTGGGTTCTCAATGTTGAAAGACTGAGTATTGAATGAGTTTTTAGTGATCTAGTTACTTGTATTGCTGTCTTTATAATGAACATCAATTTCTTTTGTCTTGATCAGAATTTCTACCTGGCAAACAAAGGGAAGAATGAAAACAAAGAAATGAATGATAAAAACAAAGAGGCTTTACTGGAGGTAAGTCAGCTTTCAAGGTTAATGATGCAAATGTCACCAAAACTCTGCCACCATTTGCATCTGCTCTGCAACAACAGTATTTAGTTCTTTGTGGGCAAATGTGTAACAGGAAGTTGTTCTGTGATGGTTGGTGTCTAAGGTTTAACATGTGGATTTTCCTCTGCATCTGCTGCTGTCATTAAAAATGCAGATTATATCCCCTATCAGAGAAATTAAACGATGGAGAATTACTTTGTTGTTATAGGCTCCAATGCCATGAAATGTTTTTACTTAGTGTTTCTATGAAGAGTAATGCTGGGATAACAATAAAAGCAATGTTATACAAATATGAATAAAACAAACAGCTGTGCCACATCCTTAGGCCAGCCCTTATGTCTTTATATTGTTAGTGAGGTTGATCAGTAACAAACAATTATCTTTTGGGTTAGAAGTAGATATATTCAAATTGTTAGCTGTACTACAACAGAATAAGAACCTTTGCACTTTTCCAGAAAGTCTGTTTAGCCTCATTCGTTTCCTGCTGAAGTTTTACTTCAGTTGTGCATTTGAGAGAGAAAAATCCAGAGTTATATGAAGGACATTATCACAGTTCTGGCAAGCATTTTGCCTTTAGTAAAAGTTCACAAAGGAAATGCTGTTGTCAGGTGACTGAGGATTCCCATTTCAAAGTTAGTGCATCTCATGAAGGCACCAGATGTCAAACAGTACAAGTGCTGGTAAATTCTAAATGAAAACATTAAGTGATAAGTGTGTTTGCGCTAAAATTACCCAACAGTGGGTCCTTCAAGCAAAGAATGAAGTATATTTGTTTAAACGGTGTTTTTAATGCTAGCATGTATTTCAAAGTGAAAGCAGAGGTTGAGGGGGGGATTCTTTTCTTTAGCTGGTTTTAGAGCTCTAAGCAGTCTCTAGTCTCTAAAGACTTCTCTCCACAGAAGTATTTCTCTACAGAACCTTTACATACAGCAATAGAGAAAAAACAACAGCAGCAGTACCAACCACATTCTATTTTATTGCCTTCACTAAGCACATATATTTCTAATTAAAACCTTTTGTAGGTTTTTACTTGACCCTTTAGAGAATGAAGGTTTTGCGAAGCTTCTTTTCCAGTGTGAGCACCCAACTTGATGGCTGATTTACCACATCAGCTTGGAAAGTTTCCTTTGTGTGTCTAAGGTGTTCATCTCCGTGGTAACTACATTCCCTATGTTCATATGTTCACCATGACAGGAAATATATTTATTTTCAAAGGGAGCATTTTTCTGCTATTTATTAATAGGGTTGTGCTTAAATAATTTTATTTTGTGTATTATTATTCTTGTTGCACAGGAAAGCTTCTGTGGGACATCTGTCATTGTGCCAGAGCTTGAAGCGTTCCTTCATTTAAAAGAAGATGGAAAGAAGTCCTGGAAGAGACGTTATTTTCTTCTTCGAGCTTCTGGAATTTATTATGTACCCAAAGGAAAAACCAAGGTCAGGAAGCCAAATAATCCTTTTAGCAGTAAAACAATTCATGGAGGTGAAAGTGAAGAACTCCCAAGGTGACATATTTAGAGTACTGTTTGGTGCATCTAAGAGGGTTGGGGTTTTTTTGGTTTAACTTTGACTACACCACTTGTGCAAATATTGGAACATAGTCATTGAATCCTGTCACGTTTCTCTCCTTTTGATTTCTATGGATAGATAAAAGCTGTGATGAAGTAGCACTCCTCCGGAAGTCAGTAGGAGAAAGAAAAACAGCACAGCACCCTTGAGCTGGTGTTACGCTTCCAAAATGCCTCACTGTTATATGCGTACCCTGTGAAAGAATATTTTGAAAGTTCTCAAGTAAACTCATTTCTAATTACAAAAATGGTGGAATTTTACTTTGCCCACTTTCTGTGACAGTAACCAGCACTCAGAAACACTATACATTTTTTCCTACAGTGATCTTTATGTAGAGAATGCATTGTGCCTTTTAAGGCTTTTTAAGACTGCCCTTTGTGTAGGAAGAAGCGAGACGGAAGCATCTACCTGATGGAATCAAATGCGCTGACCCTTAGTATTGCAAAATATTTAAATAGTCTGAATTGCCAGCACTGGAGAAGGAGAGGGGTCCTGGACATGTTGCACATAAGGGTGGCTGGCTTCTCATTTTCACAGTGATGAGGTCAAATGGTGGCTTCCAGGACTGGTGGCATTTTTATTTTTATTTTTTTGTATTCTGAGTACCACTTCTGTTACTACTAACAGCTCTGCTAATGCTTCATATTTGAAAATCTGGTGCTGCTGATAGAACTTTACTGTTATTATTTTGCTGTGAAACTTACCTGTTCTGCTATTCCCTGACTAAATTACAAAGAAAAAAAAAAATTGATAGCTTGTAAAGGAATGCCGTGTTGCTGCTCCAGTAACCTGTGTTTATAACCAAATCTCAGTGAAACACAGGCATAGATTACATTGCTGCTTTCACAGTAATTTATTTTAACTTTACCTGACCCTGAGATAATGGCTTTCAGTCCTCAAATCACATTGCACACACACACAACATCCTATCAATTAGGAACTAGAATGATATTTGGAAGGTACTTAAGGTAGAAAGATTATAAAAATAGTCAAATGAAAAGTCCTTCTTGGACATTTCCTTGTATCCTGCCTCTAACGATGGCCAGTAGCACGGTGACAAAGCAGGGCAAGCATATACCGATAGTTACCCAGCCTTTTTTCATCATCCAGGGACACCAGTTTCAGTGACTATCCATCACAGTGCAAATGAGGAAGGTCCTTTCTTTTTTGGGGGTGATAAGCCTGCAAGCACAGGCTCAGGATGGAACCCTGCAGTCACCCTGTAATGGCTGGTTTAGTTTAACACTGTACTGCCTGTTAGTCCTTACAGCCTGTGTACCACCCTGCCTATAACCGAGCCGTTTCAAGGAACTGTGTGAGTGCTTCAAACTCACTGTTACCAGCTCAGCCACTCGCAGGGGATGAGGGCCTCAAATCTAGTTCTTCAGAAGATAGTCACAGCTCTTTAAAATGGTACCACCATCAGCTGTTCTTGCTTCTGTAACAGCCTTCAGCAAAAGGATGCATATGTCCATGCATCACACATTCCAGAGAAAGCCAAATCTCCTAGCTCAAATCTGTGTTTAATGGTGATTTAAGTTAGTTACTGGACTTTGTATTGGAACAGTCAAGGCACAAGTACATGTCTTTTTTGGAGACAGTAATATCTGGTAGATGAGCAGGGTGCAGTGAGGGTGCTAAACATCTTAAAAGCAGTGCAGCACAATTCAGTAGAGCTCATTAGTCACAACCCTTAAATTATGAGAGTTTATCCCATGTCAGGGTCGTATGAGGAATGCACGTGTATCTTGCTGCAGTCATTCAGTTATGGGTAGAGCTTTCATTGAGGTACAGAAACAAACAGTTGGGGGACAAGAGTATCTTCAGCTGCTGCAGCTGTTTTTAAATTCATCATGTTTTTGCTTGTTACAAAAAAAGCAAAGAAGTCTGGCATACCTTTGGTGCTTCATGTTGGTTGTAAAATACATTTCAAATGTGAAAATAGAGGGATGTGTTCACATAATTGTACACACATACCAACAAACCACATGTGCCAACACCAGAAGTGTTTTTTGTTGTTTGGGTTTTTTTTTGTTAGCAGGCCCATCAGCGCTGCTGTCTTAATTTCTTTCTTCACCATTATTCTACTTATATCCCATGTAATAACATGCTGGGTCACAAAACAACAGAATCAGACTTGCAGATACAATTTTAAAATTTGTTTGTGTTAATTTTGTTGCTTTGTCATGTTAACATTGCAGAAATACTAGCAATAAGTGCCTTTGTCTTTCTTAAAAGAAAATAACAGCTGCATTCATACTGGCCTTAAAGGAAGGGAACAACTCATTATACTGCATGGTTTTGAGCACTTTTAGGAACTTACTGTTTTGGAAAATCCTAGATCCACACATAAAAATGACAAAATTCCTGACATCAGCTTCAGGGGAGACAAAGGAGAGAGAGAAGCCCTGTCTGCATCCAATATAGTGTGTTCCCTCTCCCCACAAATCTTACTTGCAAACTCAATTTGTAAATAACCCAACTCAAGGGCGTATTGTAATGACGGTATTAGTAATAAATAGAACAGCATAAAACAATCATCATAAGCGGAAATGTAACCCCATTCTTAGAGTTAGAGAGGGTTTGTGGGTTTTTATTTTCTTTTTTCTTCTTTTCACAATTTCCTCATTTCACAGGTTAGCCAACAGTGACCATGTGATATGGATGTTTTTGCATTTCCACTCAGAGGGTTGCAAAAGTTATGCTTTGCAGAACTCTACACTGAGGAGTGTGCCAGCAACAGAAACCTTGTTACTTTAGCAACATATTGTGAATAAGCAAATAGTATGATAAACAAAAAAGGAATGATGCCAGGAAATGTGAGAAAATTCAAAGGAAGACAGATGAAATATGTGCTTATTTCCTGATGAGATTTTGTTTGTTACATGTACCAAAGGAAAAAAAGCTTGCAAAGCAATTTAGATCCTCAAACCTTCTTTCTCCACTCAGAATTATAAGGGTGTGCTTACAAGGCCTCTATTTTACTAAAGTTATTTCTCATTATGGTGTTCTATGTGGTCTTATTAACCTTAAGTCAAAATCTCCACATAGAAGACAGGAAAACGTTGCACTGTGCTATATATTATTCCTAATATGTACTGACCCTCCTCCAATTGTTAGTTTAAGAATGTGCACGCTTAAAAGGTCATTTTTCTTCATTCAACTTCATGACAGTTAAAAAAATTAAAAGCATTGGAATTCATGCACTTGAAAAAAGTCCTATTAATGAGGTGCATGTTAAAATCCAATATGTTCTAACAATGATGTGCTTGGTTTTTGTTTGTAGACATCACGGGATCTGGCATGCTTCGTTCAATTTGAGAATATGAACGTTTATTATGGTTCTCAACACAGAGTGAAATATAAGGCACCTACAGATCACTGCTTTGTCTTAAAGGTAATGTGCTGGAAAAATAAGTTCTGCAGATGTCATACAGTTTCTTTTATCATGTAAACATGTTTAAGTTTGATGTTCCAGGGACCCTGTTTTATTCTTTGCTTTATTGTTGATCAGCGACATACCTTTAGAACCTTAATTTTAAGGACTGGTAGTCCTGTAATATGTGTTTACACTGCATTTACAAAGCTGTCTTCAAAATAAGGACAAATATGCTTCCAGTCACTGACTGTTCAGGTGACTGGACACATCTGGACAAATGGCACTTGTGGTAGATACATAACGAGAAGATTGGCAGTCCCAAACATTGACATGATGAGCATGTACCAAAAAGTATGCCTACTTTATATTTGCCATGTAGTCATACCTGTTGAGTGGTTTGTTGAACTGAATTGCAAAATTTTGCAGGAATAGACATCTCAGATGGCATATCTTATTGCACAACTATTTGTGGCAGGAGTGCAAAAGATATTGTTCACCCACTTGTGAAAAATCAGTGCTTACTGTTGAAGTAAGTATCTCCTTGCTGCCTCTCCAGATACTAGCACTGCAAATAGGCTGGGAATTCTGCATTCCTCTCAGGAAAGAAAAGGTGGCTTATGCTTTTCACATAGTTCAGGTAACAGAAAAAACTTTGAGGTTGCAGTAATTAGGCCTTGCTTGTTTGCTGTCATTAATACAGATTTTAGAATTACAGTGGGATTACTGTGTACAATACAGAAGATAATCTTGTTGCTGCTTTTCTATTTAAAGGCCTGCAGTGCCTAACAAGATACTAGAAAACATGGTATCTTGCCATCTCAGATAAACAGTACAGGAAACATTCGCATCAGACGTCACTTATAATACCACATTTCTGGCTGTACCTGCACACTTACAGCACTTTTTTATTCAGTTTCAAAATGTCTGCTAGCCTAATTTACACATGGCCAAGCAGAAGTGGTTTATAGACCCAGACTTATTTTCTGAAGCAGATGTATCTAATTAACATAAATGAGCAGTTTTAATACTATAGTTGTCTGCAAAATGCTCTGCAAAAAACACTATCTATTTTGTAAAAGAGGGGTGAGCCTTCTGAAGTTAACAGGTAAGCATTATTTTTAAAAAATACAACTTCAAATAAAAAAAAAAGGAGAAGAGGACCTGATTTAAAAATAAGAAATTGACTTTCTAAACAGATGACTGATCACAGGAATATCCGACTACTTTAGTAACAGTTATTCACATTCTGTTCAGATGAAAATAAAAGCATGATTTTTGAAATGTGTGTAGCAATGTGTTTAAGTGTTCACAATCATTGAAAAAATTTTCTGGACTTACTGCCATCATTTGTGAAAAGAGGTATGCTATAAATAAGAACTTACACCCCAATAAAGTCACAGCTCAACTGAAATACTTGCTTTATTGGATGTGGGATGTTAGCATTGTACCCTCAAAGTGAAATGTGAAGGTCAAAAGCTCCCTAGGGAAAGCTTGATGTGTAATAGGCTTATAGGTGCCTGAAACCTACTTAGCAAAACTGTTTGCTCTTATGCTTCTAAAATGTGTTTGCGGTATACTAGGATAAACATCATATTGATAAGATCGTTATATCTGTGCAACACTACTCAGTGATGAATCGATTATGTTACAGTGATTGCTCTTCATTTTAATTCCCACAAATCAGCATTGTGTAGATTCCTGTCTGGCTCAGTTTCAGACTTGGCTTCTTTTAATATCTGTCTTCTGCAGTGGCTGGAGTTGGTCAGGAAGTATGGGCAAGTATTGTTATCTTCAAATCTTCTGTTGTTTAAAAAGTGGAAGCCTCCCACTTAGAGTGGCTTTTTGAGGGTAAAGCAATGGGGAGTTTCATATTTATTACAATTTCTGTACATTAATTTGAATTCTATCTATACATTTTTGAAGGCATGCAGCTTAGATAAGTTTTGTCGTATCCATCTCTTAGCTTTGGAGGTTGTAGCTGAGGATGTAGTATGTCTTGAGATCTGTGGCTGAGGGAAGAAGCAAAGTTAAATATCAGGTCTCCTCTGATGGTTTGCTTGGTGACACAAAAGTGTATGGACAGGAACACAGAGCCATTTATTACACTGAGTCACATTTTGTTCCTGTCTGTTTTCATATGGAAATCTCCCAGAAGAAAATAACCTCTCTTGCTGGGAGAAACTCATCCTGAAATGCCAAAGGAAAACAAACTGTCATCCTTGAGGTATTTCTCATCCTGTCATAGTTTGAGAATAAAGTCCTCAAGATAAAGTGACAGTACTTTTGCAGACAGCTGCAGTGAGCAAAAGGCAATAGATTTAACAGGTAAACATTTGTGTTTGTTATACTGGCAACCTAGTAATGTTGAAGGGATTTGAGTGCCCAGCTTAGTCCAAGCCAGATGGAAATTTCTCCACAGCCAAGGCTGCACTGCTGTGTCTTAGCTCTTCCATTCCCCAGTGTGTGCATTCCCCGGGCTGAGCTCTGCAGAAATCCTCGGCCAGTTACTTGTTTGTGTTGGGTGCAGATTATCTGTCTTTAAAGCAAATGGGGGAAAATAATTGGAAGAGTAGCAGCCGTAGCCCGTCTTAGCTGTTCGCTGAGGATGGCTGTAAACCAAAGGAGATTTTTGTGTTTTAGAAAACAGGTTAGTCTGCAGCCCTTACTAGCTCCAACAAGTTGTAACATCACTTGGAAAGTTTTGAATAAAAGCACTACATTTTTTTAAAGAATTGTTGCTTTCTGAGGACCCCCTTAGGAACTGCTGTGTCAAAACGGTGAGCTGCCATCAGCTAAGTTACTTGCTCTGCTGTCTTTCAAATTTAACAAAAGAAACTGCCCAACTCAGAGGCAAGAGACCAGCCTGTATTTTATAGTGCAGGAGAAAAGCAAGGACTTTGTGGCTTCAGCAGCATCTTGCTTCTGTGCTAGGTGGAAAATCCTGCTGAATTCAGAACCAGACATAATTTCCCAGCTTTGAGCATTGACTTGAAAAAACACTGTATTTATTTCTGACTGGTTACGCTAATTGGTATCCTTACTGCAAGAACAGGGAAAATGCCCTTTGCTCGATCAAATGGCAGCAAATGGCCAGTGAGGTGGGCTGTTTTGGAGTTGAATACGGCCTCATGCTTGAAGGAATCATCCCTTCTTTTCCTCCAGTCCCCATTTGAATGATGAGCCTTCTAATCAAATAACTAGCCTAAAACCACTTAACATTTGTACCTGCCTTCAAAGGTCCTGTCTCATATTAGCAGGGAGAAAAGATAGAATGACCTGAGCCTTGGTCATCTTTATGGAGGGAAGAGCCCTCAAAGAGGTGATATAAGCAGAGTATTCCTTTCATTTTTGTGTCTATGTGCCAGGCATTGCCAGGAACTTATGGGAAAGAGGAACCCTATGACTAATGTTAATCACAACCCCGGTGACTTGCTTTTAGCTAGAACAGTGAGATTTCTCCAGTTTTCTGATACTGCCCTGAACTATATGGGTTTTTGCCTCCAAGCCTTCATGACATTTCTTTGAATGGTGCTTCACCTTGATCTCTCTAAATGGGATATGGGCTTTTTCTCCAGTTTCTTCTCTTAGGCTACAGTCAAGTGAGATGCTCATGGAGACAGAGAGCCTTTGCTCCTTGTGCCTGTTCCAGCATCACACACCCAGTCATTGGGAGCCGGCAGCTCCCTCTGTCCTGTTTCTTTTTTAATTTAGCCATTTCATTTCAACTTCAGTGGTCGTACCTGAAGAAGGGTTACTTTGCTGATGCTGGCATGCGTACTGGTGTTGGTGTAGCGACAGGAAGATCATGCACATCATGGGCGGCTTGCTTTGGTACTTGCTTTGGTACTTACTTTGGTACTTAGCCAGAAGCTGGGTTGAGTTTTGCAGCCTGTAATGTTGGAGTTGCACCTAGACTAGCTATTTTAAACTAGCTCAAATATAAATGTTCTTGTCTGCAGATCCATCTAGTAGGATGTTCCTCTTACAGCTAGAGAATCACAGACGGGGGGTGGGAGGGGATCATCAACTTTTATTAGACGCTCTTCTTGCTGATTTTGCCCCAGGGTATGGCTCCACCAGTCA
>JAOTQQ010000012.1:16807272-16843867 GCA_026546715.1 Gallinago undulata | reverse complement strand
CGCGTGGTCTGAGGGAAGCTCGCGGTAAGGCCGCTTTTAAATTTGGCGCGGCTCGCCCGGCCCGCCCCCAGCTACGTTGATGTGTTGTGAGTGCTCCTTGCCTATCATTTCTTCCCATTATATCAGTAGCCTATTATATATACTTTAGCTCAGAACAAAAATAGGGTGGGTTTTGCTTATTTACTAACCATCAAGATGGGTAGGTAATGGGGAAAAGGGTGGTGTGCGAGAAACAATTCAAAAGCACACCACAATGTCTGCCAGCAAAAGAGAGCATGCTTTGCTGAGCTCATTCAGGAGTTTCCTTTCAGAATGATTCAGGAGGCAACTGCAGTAACTGAACAAAGCAGTTGCTTCCTCACAGCGGCTTCTCTCAGGCAGCAGAAAGCCCAGCTGGGACCAACTGAAAGGAGCACAGCTGGCTGGTGTCAGAGACCAGGGTCACCTCTGGCTGTCCCTGTGCAGCAAACCAGAACCCATGTGGCTGGGTCCTGAGGACAGGAGTGCAGCCTGGCACAGGGGCTCTGATGGAGTTGGCTTTCAGGGACCTTTAGACTTTGGGGCAACTATAAAGCTTGAAGAACTGATTTATTTACCAGTAGCTACTTGTTCTGGGCTGAGCTATAACCTTCTGAAATTGCATTGTTCTGTACCACTGCTAAACAAGCATTCCTCTCTCAAAGGAAGTCCCATATTTAAAACAACAACAACACAAAGATCCCTTAACATATGAAAAATAGAGCCTATGAATAAAATCAATATTTGTGCAGCAACTGCTCCTGTAAATATGCAGATACGTCTGATTTTCTACTCAGCTTAAATATAATGCTTACAAAAAATTAAAGATCCCACCCTTCACTTTTACATCAGATAAAGTGAGTCTTTTCTTAAAAGAGACCTCCATAAGCAGAAAAGAGGAAAGGGAAGGGCAGCCAAGAGTGAAAGAACACCCTTGCTCAAACCTGCATCTGTCAAGGTCAGATCTGTCCCTCTGTTCCAGGCAGAGGAGGCGGGAGAGGGTGGCAGCGCGGCTCTCCCCGCCACCCTGCGGAGAGTGCTGGCCGCTCCTGGGAGAGGAACGGTGAGGAGCAAAAACCTCCTCCTTCACAGAAGAAATAAATTCACACACTGCTCGCGGCGAGTACGCAAGTTGGAGTGATTTGGTTCCTCGCAGTCACTTTTGCATTTACAAATACAAATTTTTATGCATAGATTCCCTGTAGGTCTGCTTTTTCACCATCTACTACGTTACATGGGAAATGCCGTGGAAATGGATGAGACCTTTTATGATTTATTCCGTATTCTGAAGCTGAAAGCCCTCAAAGCCAGGAAATTTCACCATGAAGGAGGGGATCTGTTCACCGTGCTAGTGACAGCATCCATTGCACTGAGCAGAAATTGTGAATGTAATGTTTATTTTGTGCACTAAGAGTGTCTCTGTGTCTGTGTGTATGTGTGTGTGTGCGCACACACACTGGTCCAGGAGCTGGTTTTGTCACGCCATGTTGAAAAATCTTTCAAAGCAGACAAATAGCAAGGTAATCTATATGCAAATTTGCTGGTTTAGTCAGTCTGATGTGCCTGTGACAAAGAGTGGATTTAATTATAGTTTATTGGTGCTGGTTGTGCTTGAGTAATCTGGAGGTAATGGTGCATAATGCTGAATTAATCTAGGATGAAAAAAATTGGTTTCCTGGGGATAAACTGAGACAAAGGCAAATCATCCTCTATTTCCACAGCTGGGTACATTTTCCTGTGCCATCTAAATCTAAGATAAGTTTTCCTGATGTCATTTGGAAACTATGATTTAAAAGAAAAATAAATTCCAATAATCCAAAGAATTTTGGAAGTAAATTTTCAAGAAGAATAGCTTCTGTTAGCAGCAGTGGCGTCATTCTAGCAGGTAATTTGGTATTTAGTTGCTCTGCTCCTGATTCCCTCCTCTTTAGCACCCAGTATGTTCCCTCAAAGACTGAGTCATGTACGTAATGCATTCAGCACAATGACAGTTAGGAAGGTAAAGGGTGAGAATTAGCAGTGTAGGTAGGAAAAAGACGTAGAGCAAGCTGCTAGTGCAGGAAATGGGGATAGAAAACAGGAGATTTTCTATTTTTTTTTAATGTGAAAGAATTGAAAACAGTTGTGCTAGCATGAATGCTTTGGATAAATATTTCAGAGTAAAATTCATTGCTAAGTAAGCTGAAAAAGCAAAAGCAGAAATACTCTTTATTACACAACACTTTCAGATATGTGGATTGACAGTCATAGTATGTGCACATTTTGCAAGATTAATGCATAAACAATGGGGAGAATAAGGACAGAGAATGGACAATGAGAAGTGGAATATAATAGCTTTGGAAAACATTATTTGCTGTATAAAGTAGTCCTCTGGTTACAATGGTTATAACAGATATTTTTAATGACCTAAAAATTTTGCCTCAGTCATTAGAGAAATGTCAGTCAAAAGAATAATTTTCTTATAAAAGGACAGTTACTGTTTTATCTGCGCAGTTCACATGTGTCTTCAAAAAAATCAGTTAAGCCTGGTCATCTTAATGCAAGGAGTGTGTAGTGTCAGAATTTGACCACGTTTAATAGTACACGGCAAACTTAGCAGTGTGATTGTGTGTGTGATTCAGTGTGATTTTTGAAAGGTGCCGAGTATTAATTCTACTTGCAGTCACGGGAGCCAGAAGAGTCTCAACTTTTCTGAGAAGCTGTCTCAACATAGCACAAGTTCATCAGTAGAAGATAAGGTATCCAAAAACATTGACCATTTTGTGAAAATTTGGCCTAAAGCCAAAGCTTTTGATCCGAAGTAAGTGACTCTTTATGCTTCTGGCTGTTGTTTCTGCCTCAGAGACTGAGCACTGATCCATGTATTTTGGGGCAAGGAATCCAATGAGATGCCTGAATAACCTGAGTTTACTTTTCATCTTCAGTGTTGGAAGAAGGCAAAGCAAAAGATTTTATTGGGATAATCTCTAATTTCATGCATACATGGCCTTTGGTCATTTGTTTTGGCGCAAACCTTAGAAACCACATAGTTCAGTTCCAATTTCTTCTGGTTTTCACTGTGGTCTATGTTTTTTTCATTAGCCAAGGAGTTTACTTTATATCTAAAAATGAAATCTGTGTACAAATATGTTTTTTTAAAACCTCTCCAGAAAATAAGCTCTTTATATATATATTTGAATGCTTCTACTTTCTTTATCTATAGACAATTGATACTTTTAGATTTGAAAAAAGAAGAGACAGTGGGTCAGAGGAGAACACTAGATTCTGTTCCAGAACTTTTCAGTGCTTTTTCGCGTGGAACACAGCACATCCTTTTGTAGCCTGACTTTTGAGGTGCTCAGGCTGGACAGGTGTCCAACACTTCCAAAAATCAGGCCCAATGACGTGACTAATTCATCGTTATTAAGAGTTTTGACACTGAGCGAGGAAAAAAAAAATAGTTTACTGTAGTCAAATTAGGTTGCATTTTAATGCATTGTATTATTTTGAAGCATTATTCAGTTTATTTCTGTGAGAAAATTTCTGGAGTCCCTTTTTACGTGCATATTACCACTTTTCATTCAAACAATGACTTCTGGGGTGGTTGCTTTTTAAACAGTTGTCTTTCATAATTCATTTTTGTGCTGCATGTTTCAGAGGCAAAGATGATAAAGCTTTCCAGAGGAGATGTTTTCACTTTGCTGTCAGATGATTTTAAGGACCTTTTCAGGACACGGTATGCACCATGTAACAAAATAATTTATCTGTCTCTATATGTGAGACATCTAAACTGTGGCATACTGAGCTTAGTGTTACTTTGCCTAAAAATACAGTATTTCTCACATGACTGTCATGATATTGTTATGACCTCTGTTAGCCTCACAGAGGGGTTATTACAGGAATATTACAGTTATACGGGGCTTATTACAGTTTAGCAAAACCGGGCTTGCTCAGTGACTGTGCAGCTCCTTAGGACTGTGTGCTGTGCTACACAGCTACCCTGGGACACAGGAGCTGTGAAAGGAGGAAGTTGATTCCCGTGGATTTTCACACCAGGTCATCATTTCCAGGGACTTTCAGCTGCCCAGGTGCTTCTCTGAATTGACTACACTGAGTCAGCATTTTTAGGTACTGATAGATTTTTGCACGTGACCTGAAGGTTTTAGTAGAGAGGCGAGCCTGTAAAGGTCACCGTCGACAGCAGAGACCTGCCATTCGTGCCACTTGTAATTTCACTGTGGTACAGCTCTTCCCAAGCGAGCAAACTGCTGGGCTGGGCTGTGACAGTTCCTGGCTGAAGCATTATACCCTTCCTACCCAAAGTAGGGTAGGAACATGCATCATGCATCTAGAAACCACAGGAAGCCAAATGCCTCCATCTGAGCCGCTTTCTAATGGTCTTTTAACAGGTATACACCTTCAGTATTAAGCTTGGTGCTGCTGGTGTTTGGTCTGGTGGTCTGGCCTTGCACACAGCTGCAGTAGGCTGCACTGATAGCATGGAACAGTCCTTCTAGGACTTCATCCAAAGGTAGGGGTGTACCCCAGGAAAGGTAAAAGGGATATTTCCAGTTAACTGCAGTGGGCTACGGGTCCAGTACAAAGTTATGGTTTACGTGTCATCGGTAAGGTTACACGTAAAAAGAGAGCTAGTGCTGCTGCTGGTTCTTGGAAAGTGAGAGACGATACAGTTCTTGGCTGTTACAAAGCGAAGACACGGCTTTGACGTGTTTAACCTTCCTTGTGAGAGCTGGGTGCCCAGCAGCTTGCTGGTTTCGACCCTAATTGACAGAATATACTTGTGACTCTGCATTTAATCATGGTTGCTGATTGGAGTAATTTAATCAAGGAACTGATTGGGGTAATTTGGAATAGGCCCCATTGGTGAATGTCAGTAGTTAAGATAGATTGCCCAGTGGAGACAATAGCTAATAAAATATACTGTGGAGAGTAGGCAGTAAATAACTCCCATGTTGTCCATCACGGGACACTCCAGCCTTGTTCGCTGACAGTTCCCTCTCAGATTCTCATGATGGTGAGACCCCACAATCTCAAAGTATTCGTCGAGGGGGTAAGCAGTGAGGTGAGGAAGCTTGCTGATGCTGCTGCATTGTTCAGATCTCTGAGGAAAGGGCAGACTGAAGAATTCTGGAAGGCCGTTATGAGGCTGAGGTTCTGGACAAAAAGATCATAAATAATATATGGTCTAGATATAGTCACACAGTAATGTGCATATGCTAAAAGTGATCAGTGAGGAAAGCTTTGTTTGAGTGCTCAGTGGTGGTCAGATACGTAAATCAAGCATTAGGAATGATTAGGAAAGGCATAGGTGATAAATCAGTGAACGTTGCCCTACCATCGCACAAGTCCATGGTTCCCCCTCACCTTTGCAGTTCTGGTCTTCTCATCTCAAAGAGGTTATAATAAACTTGGAAGAAGATCAAGGAGGAGCAACAAGGATAAGCAAAAGTCACTTCAAATCAAACAATGACTTTGATTTGAAGAATTACCGCAAAGGCTAGAAGCCTGTAGGCTGCGAAAGAGACGACTTGCCAGGAATATGATACAGATCTCTAGGCTCAGGAGTGGCATGGAGAGGGGTCAGCCATTCTTCCAAATCAAGAGTGTTACACAAAGCTAGTAGTGGTCAGGTTCAGAGCAAAAGGAGGTGATTCTTCATAGAGTGTGTAGCAGACCTGGGAAGATTGTCGCTAAAAGATGTTGTGGATGCCAGAACTCTCTCTGGACTCAATAAAAAGCTGAAGAAGTACCTGGAGGAGAAATCCACTGAAGAACCTAAATACAGAAAAAATACAGAAAAACCCCACGTGGCTCAGAAAATCCCCTGACCTTAAAATAGTTACAGAGAGGGAGAGTACAGAGAAGGAAGTATCGTGTATGCTTGTCTTGTTCTTTCTCTTCCCCCAGTATCCATCTGTGGCCACTGTCAAAGTCCAGATACAGGATTCAGGGACCTTGAATCTGACACAGTATGGGTGTTCGTGTGACACTGGTAGGGTGCCTAGAGGAGGTCTGCAGCAGCCCCTCTGAGGTCCCCAGCAGCAGATCCCCATGGCCGGGCTGTGTCTATGTGCAGCACCAGTCATTACCCGACTCGCTCTGTGCCACATCCTCCTCTGCCTTGTTTATGTGGTGTGCACTTTCTTCCAGGTGTTTGCATGAATTATCTCTTAAATTAGGAGTCTTTTTTTGTTTTTCTTACAATAAAATACTGTTGGTAGGTGTGGTGTTTGAAAAGGAGGGCAGATACGTAGACCCTTTGGATTTTGATGTCGTGAAAAAGAAGGAAAAAAAAAAATCCTTACTTTTTGAAAGCTTTGGGTGCCATCTGCTGGGTCCGGTAGGACCTTACACACTGGAGCAAAATTGCTAATTGCTGGTTGAAAAGTGCCTGAAGAATTGAATTTACCCAGGGTTTCAGTGCCTTTGTTTGCACCTCCTGGTTCTTCTGGCTCTGGTGATAATGGAACCCAGGTCTATGGGACATGCTCTGCCACATGGGGAAGTGCCTGCTTACAGTTCCCTTTTAAAGAAACCTTTCAGACTGAACTCTCTCATGGTTTTCACTGTGTTGGGTCACATAATAAATGGAGAAATGGTGGAAGGAGAAAAGGATTGTCGGGCATTGTGTGCTGGCCACGTATTGCAGTAGCAGAGTCCCTTCTGAGCAGCATTTGGGCTGGCTGAGGCTGCTGAGATGGGGACGGGCAGATGCTATGGAGATGGAGAAGGCTGTTTGTCCAGGGGCCCCGGTTACTGCCCCCGTTTGGTAGGTGGCCTCGGTCTGTATCAGCCCTGTGTGTGAAGGGGTGGTGTGTGAGTGTACCGGGTGGGTGAGACAGAGGTCCGTGGGATGGCCATGGTGCCTGCTCTCCAATTAAGGCACCTGGTGACAGTGGGCTGTCACCTCTGGGTTTGCGATGGGAGATGTCCCAAGCTTCCACCTTGGGAGTACCCAAGAGCAAGGTGATAGCATAAGTTGGTGCCATGGAACTTTCCAGAGGGCTGAAATGGACTTTGCATATTCAATGTGCAGGGGAGAGGGACTGTGTGTTTGCAGAAAAATGGTGAACACTATGACCCGTGTGAGCAGCTGAGTTCAAACAGCAGAGAGCTGTAATGTGGTTACACACAGCACTGTCTCTGTGAGAACCCTCCAGAGTAATATCCCTTTGGGTTTTGTTCCTCACGCTTATATCCCTGGTGTGTTCGCTCTCAGCCCGTGATTTGATGATCCAGGCGTTGGTAGCAATACTGCTTTGTGTGGTCCCATCCTCTCATCCATCCCTTGGTAATTGTTCTCTTCCTAAGCCATAGTGACCTGTGTCCCCATGCTCTATGTGAGGCCACGCTGTGGACTGCTGGGTTTAAAAAAAAAAAAAAAAAGCCAAAACTACAGCGGGATGAAATGGGCTATATTTAACCCAGACCAGTTCCTTTTTTTTTTTCTTTTTTTTTTACCCCAAAATCACAATGTGGCCTCAGTTGGGTCAGCACAAGCAAGAGAAGCCTGGTATCTGCAAGGCTGAGAGGGGAGCAGGACATGTGGCTGAGAAGCAAGACCTCTGTATTCAGCTTTGCTTTTGAACCCCTGTGTCACTGAGCTGTGGCCAGGGTTTGGCCCCTGCACCGGGGACTCTCCAGCCACCAGCAGGCATCTGTGAGGAGATACCTGGCATCTACATCAGCTCTGGGCTGCAGGAGATTCTGCCGAGTTCCCCACATCCAGCACTGCTCTGTTTCAGGTTAACAATATGTATAAATTGTTATATGTATAATATGTATAAATATGTATAATTTGGCTTAACAATCTGTATAAAACCAGGGTCCCTGCTGCTAGGTGGAGCTTACAAAGATGATCAAGGGACTGGAGCACTTCTCTTACGAGCAAAGGCTGAGAGAGCTGGCTCTGTTTAGCCTAGAGAAGAGAAGACTGAGAGGGGATCTCATCAATCCTTACAAATATCTAAAGGGTGGGTGTCAAGAGGATGGGGCCAGACTCTTTTCAGTGGTGCCCAGTGACAGGACAAGGGGCAATGGGCACAAACACAGGAAATTCCATCTCAACATGACAAAAAACTTCTTTACTTTGATGGTGCCAGGGCCCTGGAACAGACTGCCCAGAGAGGCTGGGGAGTCTTCTCTGGAGATATTCAAACCCTGCCTGGATGTGTTCCTGTCCCAATCTACTCTAGGTGACCCTGCTTTGGCAGGGCATTGGACTGGATGATCTCTGAAGGTCCTTTCCAACCCCTGCCATTCTGTGATTCTGTGAATTTTTAACTGGCCAGGACAAAGAGTGGTTTGACAGTAGTGAATCCTTGGAGCATATCTGTCTGTTCTTTCGTGTGTTCACAAGGTTTCACTGTCTGTGCACCTATAATTTGTAAGAATATAAATAGAAATGAACCCATAAATGAGGGATAATGAAGCCTTTTCCTTTGGTTTCATTCTTTCCCTTGCGTATCAAGAGATGGCAGTGTAATGTTCCATCTAAGCTACTAGAGACTTCACAGCCTTCTCTGCTGTAGCAGGGGAACCAAACTCCTGCAGAGTCTGTTCAATCTGAGGCAAGTAGGCAGATGGGAATTTTGGTGATCTTTGAGTTACAATGGTACATCACCATGTACCACTACTACATTGATCAGTACGGGGGAGAGATCCTAAATTGTGTCCAAAAGAACAAAGAATGTTTAAAAACTGTAGATGTTTCTGGTACAAACAAACGAAAAAGATTATTTCTGATGGTATTGCATTTTGAATGATCCTCTATCTAGAACATATGGTAGTATTACAAAACTGTTGGCAAACAACAGCAAGAGTAAAGCAGAATAAAAGTGTGTAGGAAGATAGCTAGAAATAGGCCCAAAGAAAGGCAGGCAGTTAGAAGGAAAAATCTGTTTCAGCTGAGAGTTTATGCTTAAACAAATTTAACATACTCTTTGAAAACTAATTATGTTCAGCATTCAGTCTGGATGCCTTACAGATGACAAACTACAATAAGAAACAGACTTCCTTGCAGTGTTTATGCATCAAATGTTAGACCTTGAACCATGGCATTTGTAGACTTCATTGAACTCTAGATCACTATTGGATTTCTGTAGCCCTTTAATTTGTATTACAGCGTGTTAAAATTCTTTCAAGCAAATGCTGTCATTGGGAACTCATGTATAGTTCACAATCACCATATTTTTTATGTGTTTTTTATACTGTGTTTTCATTTTTAAGTTAACATGATGCCTATCGGCAGTGTTCTCATTGAGGTCGCTGTGCGGTGCCTTCACACTTTTGTACAGTGACTTGATTTCTGTGTGTCTTACTTTATGATTCAATATCTTTCAGCACCCCCAGATTCAAAAGGAGTCACAATATATCAAGTACTTATGCTGCGATGATCAAGCAACCCTGCATCAGTGGGTAACGGGAATAAGGATTGCCAAGGTGAGATTAAAAGTAAATTTCATTAAATATGTTTTCTGTAAAATCCTGTCTGTCATCACCTCAACTGGAATACTGTGACAAGAATGGACTTCCATGCTAATTCTACCATAGAAAGAAAGAGCAGAATGGCATGACCAGGATGGATTTGCTGAATATTCCTGTACTCTAGTTATCAGTGTGTTTTTCTCATTAAAATGGGGGTGAATTCTGTAGCTATAAAACTCATCTACTCATAAAACTCCCTCCACAGCTATCTGGCACAGTAATAGTATACTGTGGCTAAAGTTGTGCAAGCTCTGATCAGTCCATTCTGACATTTTCAGACAGTTGTGCCCAAATTGTCTGCCTTGCCCTCTTCAAAAAGATCCAAATTCACAGGCTGTTTCGGTTTGCACAAAATATTAAGGGAGATGGATTTATACATAGCCCAGTATACTGGCTGTACCTGGCTATACAGACCTGCTCCTGTTAAATAGATACTCTTTTCTGCTGGTTCTGCTGCATGGTGACATCCAACAAAGGTGTGGGGTGAACATCAAATTATTCTATGTATTTCACTGACAGCTGTTTTCCCTAGAGCCCAGGATTCAGTGTCCCAAGTCTCCAATATGAAAATATAATACTTGGAAAGCAGTGGAAAAAGATCTTTATTGAGAACAGTTGGTTGTAAAGCCACATTTCAGGATGTTTACAGATACTGAAACGAACGTAAAATGTGAGAACGATATCAGTAGGACTGTGTTTGGTCACAGGAATTCCTGTTTTATTTTGATATAAATGGTGGATTTATATGGTGGATGCTTTCCACCCGGCCCTGTACAGAAATAGGCACAGCACTTGTAGAAAACTAATTTTTAACAAAACTGGGTAGGAAGGAATGGGGTCAGAAAAGTTGTCCGAGAGCAAAATGGATGCTTGACCTATTTCAGGCTTCTTATATTGTTTTAATTGTTTTGCAGTATGGCAAGACGCTATATGATAATTACAAACACGCAGTGAAGAGAGCTAGCTTACCCTCTCACTGGACAAACCAAGGGACGATGGAACCAGCTGCTCCTGCAGGATCCTTATCAGCAGGTACCAAGTGGTTGAAATTACATTTATTGCCCTCTTCTGTCATCATCAGTGTTGCAATAGTCTTTGTTCGGAAAACTATGCATCCCATTGATTCAGCAAGATAATATCTAGACAGCTCAGCGTAGCTCTAAGCTATAGCTAAGCTGGCAGCAGAGCTCTCGCTTTAAAGGTAGAACTTGAAGAACACAAAGACATTTAAATCCAAAGGGCCATTTAAATCTGCATAATTTAATAAGGTATTTTTCTGTTGGCATCTGAATACAAATCCTTTACCCTCCCTCCTCTACATTTCACAGGCTGATGGTCCATGTCTTGAAGTCTTCTGTTTGCCCATCTCTACACGGGCTGTATCAGAGCATTTCTTCCCTTGAGTGGGATATTCATTTCAGAGAGAATGTTCATTTCAGAAAGAGATTATTATAGAGTGAGCCGCTCTCTTTCCTAGCCTTTCACTCATTTGCATGATAACAATGTGGATGTTAGGAGAAGGATGCAGAGGAAGGAAGGATTGGGTTATTATCTACTTTTCTAGGAGCTTTATCATATTGCTGTTACCTGTTTTATCATTGTACCATTACAACAGTTCATGATACTGAATGTAACTTGCATGAATGTTTGTCATTTTCGTGCTTAAGGTATGCTTTATTTATTAGGAAGGATGGGCTGGCCAAATACTTGCTGTCATAAGACAAGCAAAGTCAAAATCAGTGTTGGCAGTTGAATATTCTGACTTCCCACGTAGACAACTCAGAATCCTCCAAACACCTTTACAGGGCTTTAGTTTGCCTTTTCTTAATGCATATGAGAAGGGGATGGTCTTTCTACTGCTCCTTGGAGACAATCATGGTAATAAATGCACATTTTTGGTAGGGAGACCCAGTAACACACTGCTTTGAGATCAGGAGATTTTTTGATGGTTGTGTGCGGGGGTACATTAGCAAGGGTGGCTGCGACAGTTGTGGAGCATTTTGTGTTCTGACATTGATGACAGTAGAAAGGTGGCTGGCCAGTGGGGCTCCATGCTGGTGCTGCAGCCTGTACTGGGTATGGGCAGGATCAAGGCCTTATAAAATACATATATACGCGTTATAATTTCAGCTCCTGACTAGAATCCAGAAACACTGCATGTGATCATAAAATATACTGTTAATCTTAACTAATGGATCCCATTAAATGGTTAAATTGCCTGGAAAGATTTTAGTTGTGTATGTTGTCTCTATGGAAATATCTCTGAAGGATCATTAGTGTTCTAATTGAGGCAAGTCACTGTGATTCTTGCTGTCTTAATAGTTATCATTAATACCCTGTGTAAAACCTGGGGCCTGACTATAATACTGTAACCTGAACTGCCTGACTGTGAGTAGTTGTTGGCCCATGTTTTGGAGACAGAACAAAGCACGTTTTCTTCTGTTCTGTTTTCAAATGGGTGTATAGCCATTTATATGGTCTGATTTCAGTATATGCCAAAATCTGCTACAGAAAACTAGAGTCCTGTGTGAGCTCAGCAGGGGGGCTGTACTCCTTTGACTTCAGCGGCAGCCAAAAGCAATGCTTAGGAAGGCAGGTGGAACTTCTCTCATCTCATGTAGCCTGTATTCCCTGGTGACACTGCTGTATCAGCATTTGTGTGTTCGTAACTGGTCTGTGGTTCTGAACTGTCCCAAGTCAGGCAAAATACGTTGTTTGCCTCTCTGCCACACTATGTGTGTCATTGGATGCTAAAAACCAGTGTATGTTGTGTGCCAACACAGTATCATTGTGTTTGAAAGATGAAGGATATTGCTTTATTCAGATGTTCTGCATCACTACATGGCTCAATATTTTGCATTCTATATTTTGAGTATCTATGTTTTGCATTATAGTTGGACTATTTTTTTTTGCTTAAAAAATGTTAATTCAACCTAAAATCTTGGGGAAAATGACTTGCAAAGATTACTCTAACATTTAAAAATAAATCTTGATAGTGGAATGCATGAACTTACATGTTGGATTGGCTGGGAATCCCTTTAGCTGACTGATGTGTATAGTATATGTGCAGGTGTGTGGCAGGAGTTAATATATCAAAAGTTGCTTTCAAGTCTTGCATAGTGTATGAAGACCATTAACAGAAGAAACAGATTACCATTTAGCTGTATCCCAACTTTCTGATATAACATATTTGCCAAGTAGGACACTATACCTTGTATAGAGTGGATCTCTCTCTGCTGTCTTTCATTTAGTTAAATCTCAGCGTGACTGAGGGCTGCAACATCCTTGTGCAGTGTGAAGCCCAAACTCCTGCTCTGCTATGGACAGCAGGAGGAGAGGCAGTAACTTGCTCTGCTTGAGGGCATGGCCACAGAACTCGGGGATTTACATCTCTCTCCACTGAGCACTTACAGCCATAAGATTGATTTTTATCTCTTTATTGACTTCCATGTTAATCCTTCAACAAACACAGACTGTGGTTTGAATTATCAAAATGGTACATTAGATTAAGTGTGCTGAACAACACGCAGGCACAAACATAAAACACAAGGACTTCAGACCATCCTCTGTCACCCCTTGAAGCCTAAATAGACCTAGTAAATTCACTGCACTGCAGAGTTTGTCTTGCTTCTCTGTCAGTCATGTGATGTGCAGGCATGGCAATAAAAATCATTTATTCTGTTTCTTATCATATTCACAGAACCTCTTTGCTAATCAGAACAATACATGTTAAGATTAAAACCATCGTTGTGCTTAGACCTCTAGTATAGATAGCTAAGGGTTCACTAGCATCCAAGAAGTACACGAGTGGAACTTCACTGGGTCTCAGAACTGTAAATTATAATAGAGCTAAGGCAGTCATTAAGATTTATAAATGTACGTATTCAGGCACCAAACACTACCTACTACTTTGACATGTACAGCTTCCAAAAATCCAAAAATAGACTAAACCGGAGAGTTTATTTAATCCTCATCAGGCTATACAGGAGCTGGGGACTTTTTCATAATTAAACCCACAAATTTGTCCTTTGGTTTTGCATTCTCTTACTCCAGTTGACAGTACTGGGTTATTTATGCATATCCCTTACAAACACAGTAGTGGTCGGCAGACATTTTGCAGAGCTTTAACTTAGCCAGCTAGCAGATCTTCACTCATCTGAGAATACAGTGAAGTTCACAAATGTTCCGTGATTCCAGATGGGGGAGAAGTTTCAGAGCTTATTTACTAAAGAAAATGGATCAGCCTCTCTGTAGGACTTCAAACCTTCAGCTCTCTTGACTCATATTGATAAGAAACTGTGGTACTTCTAATTTTTAGCCTCAAGTAAAGGGAAAAAAACATGCAATAAAACTGGGAATGTAGTTATACTACAGCACACTACAAACTTCCAAATGCTGTTATGAAAGACAGTTAACACAGGTATTTAAACAGCGGAAGGGCGGAGGGTGGATTTAACTGTGCCAGTTTGGTTTCTGCTTATCTTCCCTTCCAAAGCTAGCTCCTCCTCTTTGTTCTTGTGTCAGCCCTAATGGTCCCCTTCTGTAATCGCCATTTACAATAGTCAGAAGAAGCAGCTCTTCATTTGTCAAGACCTTTACACACACTGATAATTTCTGTCATGTGTCTTCATAATTCTGCCACTTCCACTTCCCATAGGATTGTCAGCTACAGCCGTGGAGGCTTGTGAACAGGTATTGCTTTTAATGTAAGGTATCTTGTTTATTTTCCTTCGGTAATGAACTGAACGTGAAAAGTCACAAAATAAGACTGAAGTAGAAAACACACATCCTCATGGATTTTACTGAATTATGTATAAAATCCTGTAACAAGTGGATCCTTGATGGAAGTTATAATGATGTTTTTATAGCCTTTTTCTTAGTTTGCTATTCCCTGATCTGGTTAATATCACACAAACTTAACACTCTCTTCCCTCTCTCTCCTCTCCTTCCCACAGGTGCTGTTCAGTCAAATGGACAGATTCCCCAAATTGTTCGTCGTTCCAGTGCAGACTTTCCAGAGACTCAGAAGAAGGTGGATGCATCAGAGGTACAGGTCAGCAGTTACTAGCGGTGCACTACTTAAATGTCACCTGTGGACCAGTTCTTCAAGTTTGCTTTCCTTCACCCGCTCTCTTACCCTCAGAGTGCCAGCGTACTGTTGTGACAGCGATTATGCTTCTGGTCAAAGCAGTGGTTTGCTGCCCCTCCTCATGCTTTACACCCTGCAAAGGGGGTGCCCATCGCACAGAAGCGAGGAGCCACTGGCGGGAGGTGAAGGCACAGGCATCTGGCACTTCTGTTCATCAGAACAAATAGCTGGGAGTTCGTGCGGCAGGAGTAGGAATGTGCCTGCTGGGACAGTCTCAAAGAGCCTGTGCTGTCAGAAAACGGGTCTTGCCTTAGTAGCAAAAGGATACAGTAGTGTTTTCGGCAGGGAACAATGCGCAGCTGAAGATGAGTGTGTAAGAAAGGGGGAAGTGTGAAGAAGTAAGGGAAAACATTACATGTTTTCGTTAGGCTCTAAATGCAAGGAACTTCCTTGGTTAAGTTCCAAATTTTGTCTACTTGCACCAAGTCTGGCAGTAAAAAATCTCAGGAGGGTACAGTATGAGGATTTCAAAAACATCCTACAGAAAAAATACTCTGCATTTGTTTGCAGTTCATTATTCAACCCTTCCATCATGCATAAAGTACACAGGATAAGTGAAATTGAACTCCTAGGGTTTTGCTGCCACCTGCATTATGTGTCCTACGCTTCTTGTTTCTGTCTTTGAGTTCCTCCTTCAAAAAGATCCATTTCTCTGTTCTGAACCTCACTTCCTCTGGAGTAGATCATGCTCTCAGAACTCAGCCAGTAGTTCCCTCCTCCTGTGTCTCGTTTACTTCCATCTTTGTAGGTGAGGAGAATGAGGAAGAGAAGGCATGTGTGTTATACTTGGCTAATGCTGGAATCAGCACAGCTGGCTGCAGGCTTGCAGACAGAGCAGCTCTCTCTGGCAGAAGCAAACATGTCGCCTGACATGGCTTTCAGGGTGTGCTGTGCTACAGTTAGAGCAGTAAGCTAGCTTGATCTAAACCGATAAATTAGCACAACTAGCAATGAATGTGTTACAGAGCTTTGTTTTCAGGACAGCAGACTTCTCCACACGTTTGCAAGAACAGACAGCATGTTTGTGTAGTAACTGTCAACAGCTATCAGTTGCTACCTGAAAATAAAAGAGCAAGTTATATTCAGATATCACCAAATGGGCTTTATTTATCTTCAGAGTGCCAACTAGCAAACACAATTTAAAAGGAAAGCCACCTAAAAAATAAACATCTCCATAATTCGATTCATTTTTCCTTCAAAAAAGTTGTCAGAGGGTTTGAACATCTCATGAGTTTGCAGACATGGCTAGAACTTAGTGGTTTCAAGAACCTGTTTGTCACACTATTGACTCCAAAGTGGAGGAGGTGTGTGCATGTGCCTCGCCCAGCAGAAAGACACCCTGCCCCAGGCTTATCAGTGGCCCTTGCCATGTCACCGACGGATCCAGCTCTGAATCTCCAGCTCAAAGGGGAGATGGAGATACAATGGAGATGAGAGGCAAAACTACATCTGCTTTTTATATTCTCAAATCTTGCTCAGTGTTTTTGGATGTAAAAGCACAGCACAGATTTTTTTATTTTTTTTTTCTTAAAATCTTCATGTTCTCAGGGAATGAACAGCAGGGTGGAACATCAAGAAAGTATCTTCGTATGTCTTCCTAACTGCAATTCTTTGAAATTGAAAAGCACACATTTTCTAAGGACATCACTTGAGGAAGCACTGTGAATACTGTACACATGGAGGTTTCCACTGTCAAAGCTCCATGGGCAGCTCCAGAAAGAAAACAAAATATTCCTTACGCTCCTCAGGCAAAATGTACTCTACTTCATTATCTGTCTGTCTACTGCACTATTCTCAGATATATTTTCACACCTTTTTGCTGTTCTTCAGCAGTGACAGTATTTTACACATGCACTGACTGTGTTTTGTCCTTTTGTTCCTTCTGCTTATTAAAGGCTAAGTCAAATAACGTCAGTGCGCCTGGCCTGGCACAGCCAGTGGTGAGGCCACAGAAATTCCAGAGTAAGAGGAACTCACTGCAGCCTCCTCCTCCACCTGAAAGGCGGTCATCTGCTATTTCTGTTTCACCAATTCTACCCTCCAAAGTCAAGCGAGACAGCGGCATTTTCCTAACAGATCCAGACAGCTTTCCAGCACCGCCACCTACACTGAAGATTGATTTTCCTCCACCACCACCATCTGATTTCTGTGAACCTCCTCCTGATTTTGTGCCTCCACCACCACCAGCCTCCAGTAGCGGTAATGGAGACCTGCCGTTACCCCCTCCACCTCCACCTCTCTCCAGTAAGCCACCACCTCCGACAAAGAAACCTGTGCCACTTCCTTCAAAAAGGCTAGAAAACACAGGACAAGCTGGAGAGCCGCAGTCAGCTGGGCCACCTCCAACTGGGGGTGGAGGCAGGCAAGCAGATTTCATGTCTGACCTAATGAAAGCTCTTGAGAAGAAAAGGGGCAGCAGCTCCTGAACTCTGGGAGCAGACGGACTTCAAGCCATAGCTGTTTTTGTGGAAGGTCATGCTGGATCAGGTTCCTCCAGGAGGAATTCTTCTTCAGAGTTTCTCCTGGGGGTCTCAGGAAGTAAAGTGGGGTGCCCTCTGTCCCCCATTTTGTCCCTGTAACCTGTTTCTTTCCCCCCTGCTCCCCACTACCACCATTAATTACCATCCCAGCACGATGCAGAGGTAAGAATTGGCTGTAGAGTCCTTGGGGACAGTCAGGGATGGTGGAGCAGCACTTGCAGAGCCGGCCAGCAGGTGAAATGCATCTTCCGTGGCTGCCTCTCTAGTAGAATTGGAACTGAAGGAAAAAAATACAACAATGTTCTTGTGTGAATTTTTGAGAAGTGGGAAGATCCCTTTTCACAGAATTCTCCTTGAACATTTTTTTATCAGAAAAACCCCAATCGTGTGGGTTTTTTTTTTTCAATAAAGCGACCCCATTTTTTTAAAGAAATAGCCTTTCTTAAAAAGTAAAACCTCAGCTAGCTTGTTCTGAGATACAAGGCAGGACCAGGGCCATCTCCAGACAGTGGCACCCCAGATGTTAAACACTCCTGCTTCTATATGCAACAACAGTCATGCCTGTCAGCACTCACAGTTGCTGCCTTTAAATCTCGTTTATTTGGTTAATCTTAGACAAAAATTTTTATTTTGAAATCGTGTGCTTCCCTTGGTAAGCAGGATTTTTTTTCCTGTTGGTTAACATTTGTCTTCAAACTATACCTAGAAATAGTCTGTCTTCTGAAATACTTTGTAATTACTTTGTGCTTGATGTGAATATCTCCTCCTACATTTTTTTCTCCTTTTTTTCTCCCATTTTAATTCTCCATTGTTCATTTAGGCAACATTCATTATTAGTTCTCAAATAAAAATAGCTTCTATTTTATATCTGCACAAAGTGTCATAGTTAATGAACAGGCGTTTTACTGGCAATTGGTACCACTTCAAATATTTCAGAGTTTTTGCCTATACCTTCTAGTCTTTATTTCTTCCAGTCTGTGCCTCTTCTCATGCATACAATCTTCTAAGATATAATAAATAATGTATTTCTATATTGCAATACAAAAAGCATCAAAAGCAAAGTATGTGGACTAAATAAATTAGTAAATACTTAAAAGCAGCTGACAGAGTCGGGGGTGAGAGCACTGTTTTTGTCAAAGTGGAGTCCTAGGTCCAGAGGTGGGAGGGGAGGGGGCAAGGAAATGATAAGCTGGTGGCAGTGCTGTGGCCTGGGAAAGTTTTGGGTCATCTGTGGTCTTTGGCTTAAGGTTGGTTTGTCAGTACCCATGGACCTGCTTAGCCTTCATATTTCTGCTAGGCTGAAAACCACAGCTTTATAAAGCGCCTTTCCTTTTGAAATTATTATCTTTTTTTTTTTTCTAAGCTGAAAACACTTAATGATGTGATGAACCACGTGTATTTCCTCCTGCCACTGAAATGATTCTGCTTTAAACGCTGTGGTAAAGGCCACGGCTGTGTCATCCCTGGTGGAAGAAGTGGCTACTTAAGGCAGACCAACAAATGCGTCTGTACGTGGGTGAAGGTGGTTGTGGTGAACATTCCTCCCTGGTTTTGAACTTGAAAAAAAATGTAAAAGCATTTCAATGACAGGGTTTTTTACAAGAAGGTGTGTGAGAGATGCAAAGAGTGACATGTGTAGCTGCAGAGGTGGCAGAGAGTTCGGGCACTGCCTGCAGGGGACACCCTTGGAGCACAGACAAGGAGCATTCTAAGTCAGTTGATGCTGCACCTGTGTCACACCACATGTCCCTGCATTCACCCCAGTCTCTGGTGGGGTCTTTGGTTTAGGTGAATTATTTGACCAACCTGGAGGAGGTAGAGGACTTCTTTGGCTTTCCAAGGTCATGCAGGTTCCTGGAGTCGCAGACACTTATCTTCCCCATTTTCCAGGAGTTCACAGCTCAAAGAGCCACCCTTTTATCCAAGAGCGGAGGGCAGGGCTGGTCCATCTCGCTGTAGTTCAGGTGGTGCCTGCTGTGTTTGCACATTCCGGTGGCTGCAGGAGTGTAGTCCTCCACAAGGCAGCAAAGATCAGGACTTTGATAAAGCACAAACCACGAGCACTGAAAATGGGGGAGCCAGAGCCCTGACAAGCTGGAGCAACACAAGGGAAAAGGTGCCTGTCTCAGCACTGGAGGAGCGGGAGTGAAAGCACGAGCTCTTGGAAGGAGCTGGCTTGGAGATGGTGATGGACACAAGAGGAACTTGGGGATGCACAGAAGGTGTTTCAGAACAGGGATGCTTCAGCCAGGGAAGTGCCAGATGAGTCACTAAAAAAATTTGATGTGACCCACAACTCACTTTGTTTCCAGTTGAGATGAGGTGAAGCTGAGGGATGTTCTTCCTGCAGTAATCATGCCCATCCCCAGAGTTACTTGGGTGCAGCCATGGGACAGCCATTCCCTGGTGTCAGTCAGGGATATGAGGATGGGGGGATGCCTTACCACTGCTGTTAACCATGTGTTTGCTCTGCAGTCTGTGGCTGAGGAGCAAGCACTGCTAGACAGATGCTACAGCTTGTACAGCCCTGTCTCTACTGCTAAATTAAATAGGACACAAGCTCGAGCGCTGGCCTAGTGCTTACCCGTGCTGCCAAAGTAAGCACAGTCTTAGGTGCAACTCAAGGAACTGCCTGGGCCAGGCACCAGAAGACAACATGGACAAGTCTAAAGCAGGTTTTGCTCCCTCTACAGAGCCCCTGTGGTGCAGCTGTGGCTAGTTAGGGAAAACTAGCCAAGGGACTAGTTCCTGACCTTCTTACTTACCAGTATCGACAGAGGCCATACAACTCCTGCTGGTCTTCTAGCTCCCTGGCTTTCACTAAACTCAGCAAAAAGCTCTCACTGGGTAAACTGTTCACCACGAACACAAACATGACCTAGAAGCTTTGAGCTGACAAGTTACAACATCCAAAGGGTGTCTCATCATCTCCAAACAGCCAAACTGAGAAACGCTCTTGAGACCAGTGCAAGGCTCGTCAGCTTCCTACAGGCTATAGTTCCAAGTGCAGGAGAAAAGATACAAACTAGCTAAAAGTAGGAGTGCTAAAACTAGGGGTGAAAAAAAGGAAAAGGATTAATGTTTCCCAGTTGCTTTCCACATGTAACTGAGGTGAGCATTACGCAGAATCACTGAATGCTAAAGAGCTGGGTGTCATTTTCTGACAAGGTATTAGGAGTGCACGTCTTCGACACACTTCGGTGACAACAGCTGTCTGCTATCCAACCGTTTTTAAACCAAATTAATTTTATTTCATGAAATCTACACTTGGCATCAAAATAAAGCAGGACGTGTCCTTAGAAAACTGCTGCCCAACAAGCTGGTTTCTCTGAATTCATAAAGCACCAAGACTTCTACACGGCATTCACTCTTCTCCCTGGAACGCTCAGCCTCCTGCCCTATTTCCATCCTTTTGTTACCACACAATAAATTCAACTTTATACATTTTACATCTGCGGTCAATCAGAACTCAGGCACTTAATCTTACACAAAAGAAAAAAGCAGAGCTTTCTTCCAAACAAAAAGAATCAAAGCCTACAGAAAACTCCAGAAATCAATTAAAATGCTGTGATGATTAGACCTCTGTCAACTATTTTCTGTATGTACATGGTTGCATTGAATTTCTGAAATGTAAGTATTCAAACTGCATTCAAAGAACAGCGCTACCATCGTAATGATACACAATTATCTTGCTTTATTTAGTATAAAAAAGATGCTGCAAAATACAAAACTATCTTCCTTTCCAAGACCATAAATCAAAGCATTTGTAAAAAAATTGAAATGAATCCTTCTACCTCCATCTAACCTATTGGCGTATGAAATGCTCTTACTCCTGGGGATCGCAGTAGTATGTACAGTACTGGAGATTACAGCATTTTAGTCTGAAAAGATCTGAAATGGCACCATGTTATTTTTAACCTTTCTCCATAGCTCAAATGGAAGCAGTCTCAGCAGCTGCCATCTCTGGGCTCTGATATGGAAGAAGGACCTACTTCAAGTGACCACTTTTCCATCAGTCCTTAGGGTTAGAAAGGTCAGAGTCATGTGGAAAAATCTGCACGTGGGGGATCAGCACTGCTGTCCCTCATACCTGTCCTCTCCTACAGGACGAGGACAAAAATACAAATAAGTACCTGTTTGATTACCAGCCCTGCTGTTCTTATTCTCCATCTGCTCTGGCATCGCTGCTGTGTTCATGTAACATGAAGGAAGAGGCAGCTCCAGAACTGCAGGTGGAAGCCTAGAATTTTGGAGAATATATCTCAAAACACAGTATTAATGCTTACATTGTGATAATAAGCCATAAGGATTAAAACCTAGAAGTGGAAAGGCAGTTTGATCACCATTAGCAGTTTGTACTATTATGGAATCAGAATAATTACTAAAAACAGGCACTGCAAACTGCATGGTAAAACTAGGGGGAAATAACAGAGATTTGCTTTCACACAAATCATGGAAAGAGGACATGACTGAGTCCATCAGTGAACTCCTGGAGAAGAGAAGTAGCTAACCTGGTCTCTGCAGCCAGAGGAATATGTGAAACCAATTTTCAGAGCTTGCTTCATTCTTCCAGATATTTTTCAAGAACCCGAGAAAAGGCTGACGCTGAGCACTGCGGGCTGTCCCTGTCACTGCTTGTGAGGTAGCTCCCATTTGGGATGTTCTGGTTTACATCCTGCCGCTGGAGGCTTTCCTTACCTGAAACTCTGGGTGAAGCACAGGTCACTGATAGGATTTAACATTTAACATTTAACATTTATAAAACACTTTGAAGAAGACAGCAGTATAAAAATGCTTTGTATTTATGCAATTGTTCCATGAGGTCAAGACATATAGGCAAGCTGAGTTAGGCTCGCACATAAAAGGAACTTTCTGGATGCTTGGTTTGACATAAGTTCAAGTTCTTTCCTGTCACCTACCTGGAACCCAGTCCCGAGGCTGCACTGCTGCTGTATTTACCCTGCAGGCAAAACCACCTTCATCTTCAAATCCTCACTTGCAGCGTAACTCACTCCAGGGCAGGTGGTAATGCTGGTTCTCACATTTCATAGAATCACAGAATCTTCATGGTTTGAAGGGACCTTTGAGATATTGAGTCCAACCACAAAAAAAAACAAAACAAAACCAAACAAGAAACCCAACAAACAGACAAAACCCAACAATCTTGGGCACTAGAGCATGCCCTGAAGTGCCACGTCTACACATTTCTTAAATACCTCCAGGGATGGTGACTCCACCACCTCCCTGGGCAGGCCGTTCCAGTGCCTGACCACTCTCTCACTAAAGTAATTCTTCCTAATACCTAACCTAAACTTCCCCTGCCGCAACTTCAGACCATTTCCTCTGGTCCTGTCATTATTATTTCCTCACAACATGCTCTTTCGCTTGTAATTAGCTGAGAACAGACATCAAGGCCAATGCTGGAATGGGTTGGGAACACAGCCCACTGCTGGGGGCTTCTGCTGGCCCCCCCAGCTGCCCACTCCTTTTCCCATGGAGGTGCTGCCAGCTCCAAGGCGTGCAACCCCAATGAATGCACTTACAGCCTGCATGTCAGCCTGCATGGTGGCTGGATACAAAAGGTGTACGGAGCTGACTAACATAGTGAGATACTTCCAAGAAAGTCCTTTTTTGATATCCAACCAGTGAAAATTTCCAGAGACTTTATATCATTGTACCAGCACTCTTTCTCGTACTATCAAAAGATGGACTTTCCAAGAGCAGTGGAGCAGGCTTGGTAAGCACCTGACACTGGCAAAGACACCAACGTTTGTTTTCGGA
Source organism: Gallinago undulata (assembly GCA_026546715.1). Classification (NCBI taxonomy): domain Eukaryota; kingdom Metazoa; phylum Chordata; class Aves; order Charadriiformes; family Scolopacidae; genus Gallinago; species Gallinago undulata. The sequence continues at coordinate 16,820,953 of JAOTQQ010000012.1, read as the reverse complement.
CAAGTCACTCCCAAGACAGACATCTTTGCTCACTATTTAATTGAATTCCCTTTAAATCTTTGTTGGCAGTTTAATGGGACAAAACAAGGTCAGAAAGAGAAAAGGTTTAAGTGTAAAATGATCCTCTGTTCCAGCTCTGCAAAAGACTTAAGAACGTTTATATCTTCAGAATACAATTACATTTGAACAGTGTGTAACAGCAAGAACATTCATCAAAATACTGTATGATTTAAATTAGCTTAGATGGATTCTAAATTGACCAGCCATTAAAACTTACTGAGATCCACCTGATCAGCCATGAATTCTGAGAGGTTATGATAGTTTGGCAGAACTTCAGTATTGGGACTCAAATTAATGCACAGTTGAATATGAAGGGCAGAGTTATAATTTGCCAATGAAACCATAGATAGTGGTCCATTTCTCTAGTCTTTAAACTTTATAAAGTTGGTCCAAGACCTTGTCTTGCCTTGCAGAGTAGCAGATTCCAGTCCACCAAGTGTAAGGGATAGAAGTTCCCAGGGCTTGATCCATTAATCCTATTTGAAGGCCCGAGCTTTGACATGGATGATTTTTCTGGCTTGTTCAAGTTGCTCTCAGGATGAGCAGCTGACTTTAAGGTCCTTGGCCCAAGCTGGAGGGCGCAGGGAGTAGCCAGCTTTCTCTCCAGCCTGCTGTCTCTGGAAGGGATGTTGTAAAATCTGCTGTAGAAGACGAACCTGGAAGCAATTAAAATAGGTCAGTTTTCATACAAAACGTTTTCCTGCAAACATGAAAAGCTTCTGGCACTTTATCATAGAATCATTCAGGTTGGAAAAGACCCTTGGGATCATCGAGTACAACCATGTTATATTACCCACCCTCCAGGCTCCAGAAATTATTACTATTACTTCTATTTATATAGTCACTACTATTTATGTTATAATTAATACTATTTATAATTTTGTTAATATTTTTAATAGTAAATTATATTAATGCAATGTTGGTCAAAGCATAGTGTAGGTTCAAAGTATAAATGCAACAACTGTTTCATTAACAATTATGCCAATTGTTAATAAATATGTCAAGAAAGAAAGAATTTTACCTCTGAGAAGTCATTCAAATTAGCTTTTTGCACTGCTGATTCTGCCATCCAATTCCTCAGAATGTATCTAGGATTAACAGCTGAAACCAAAAGTAAAGCATGCTAAATTTAGTTAAATGTATTCAACCAAAGGAAAACAGTCACTGAAACGTGTCATTGAAATCTTCAAGAAGGTTTAATTGCAGATCAAGAAAAAAAAATGCATAAAAAGGAAACGGAATGAATCAATATATTTTTATGAGCTGCTAAAAAGGATTTTTTAAACTTGTACAAGCAGTAATGCCAAAGTTCCAAACAAAAATTAGCATAGAACATCATACTGATACACAATCTCCTGTTATGAACACCAGTAGACTTCTTAAATGTGATGACTTTCCCACAGCCAAGTTCCTGCTACATTGTTGGAGAGCATATTGCAATGTTGTAAATACCTTCCTGGAGATCACAAAAATGAATATTATATTACTTAATTTAAAAAGGAATTATAAAGATATTCATTAAAGTATGTGTACCTAGATATTCCTATCATATATCAAAAGTTTATCCATGAAAGCCTTTGATGTTGCATTTCAGATGTATTTTTTTCAGAAACTACCGTTTCTACTTTCATTTCCTGGTGAGGGCAGGGGGAGGTTCCCCAGTTTTTTCCACAACTGTCTGCTGTCTCTTTTTGGAAACCCCCATGACAGCTGCACTGCTTCTCCAGTTTCTGCCAGGCTGATTGTGTCTAATTAGTGGTCAGGAGATTATAGGGACCTTGAAAATTAAATTGCTGAATGAATAAACCAGGTTCTATCTTACAGGACAGCAACTAATAACTTGTAAAAGGAGTTCTGTCAAACTGTGTGCCAAGGCCAGTTCTCATAAGCACACATGGCTTTTATTATCCAATTTTACAGATAATGTCAATACAACTCTTATTTTTGCTCTGCAATTAAAGCCTAAGATTCTACTTCAGAAAGTTTTCCCTTTAATTAATGATCAAAAGAATGTTACAGATTAGTTGTAACAAACACTTCGGGCTTGCATTGTAAATCTTAATTTGACCTTTGTCTCTGTATTTTCCCAAATTCAGTAACTGATTATTACATGAAGAGATTAATTTGTGATACGAGAGGCATTTCACCCATGGACTTCGAAACCAAAAGTCTGTGATTTATGGGCATACACAAACTTCATCTGTTCCTTCCCTTTTCATTGATGTTCCCGTAGGTTTTATAAGAAAAAGACATCAGTTTTATATAATAGATGCTTTCCAAAAAAAAATCCATGTAGCTTTAGAGAACATTCTTATAAACACCTTTACAGCATATTTGAAAGAAGGTATTAGAGAAAGCAGAGTATTCATCAAAATCACCATCTCAAATTTCCCTCTACTCAGATTCTCTAATCAATTAGTTGTGATGTTATTTTATTTATAAATAATACATTATATTAGGAGGGGGATGATCAGAAGCAATATTTTGGGTGAAGGGATTAAACTTAGTCTATTTCCATTTCCCAATTCACTCTATGCTTGCATCTCCCTGTACCGCTGCTTCGGCTTGCAAACATCACTTGTCTGTCTTAGCTGACGACCAAGACAACTGATGTCTTTGAGAAAAGCTATGACTGGCTCCTCCTGAGGTTCTGTGGTTGGACAATCACGGGACTTTATTCATATTTAATAGCTCCCCATACAGAATTACTGTCTAGTGCAGTGAACAGACTTCTCTGTGATAACCACTCCTTCTAAGAAGCACCATTTATCCAGCTAACAACCCAGAATTTACTGAAGCTATGTAATCAGTGGAACAACACTTGCATGATTATTTTATCTATCGCAATACAATTAAATTCTTTATCTCTGGAACTGAATGATAGCCATTTTAAGCCACAGGATTTGCCATACAGCAATATTACACAAAGAGTCTTTATGTTATTTAGAAGAGTAAAGGACAAAACCAAAAACCACTCCGTGCTCTAAGTGCCCAACTCTGACCACTCCTGCTCCTGCCAGAGGAGAGAAGCTGAAGCTCTTGTACAAAATCAGAACGTGGGCTGGAATCAGAAGCATCTGAGGTGGCATTGGCATTCCCTCCTTCAGAAAAGCTGCCCAGGTAACAGAAGACCATTCCAGCACAGCATCCATGGCAATGAAGACTGAGATGCCATCCATCCAGATACAGACATTCACCTCTTTCGCTTTACTGCTGTTCTGTATGTACTTACATACATTAAACACAAGCAAATAAATAGGACTATTTGGAACCCCTATAACCTTTACGTAGTCATAACAACACTCTAACTGCTAAAAACCAGTGTTTTCCCACTTGGCAAAGTGATTTCCTCTGGCTAGGTATTTGATTTAATCCAGTAAATGGCTTTTCAACAGTAAAGCGTGATAACAATATAAAAAAAATATTTTAAAAGTGGAGAAGTTAAAATATGACTCATACAAAAAATGATAATTGACATTAAAACCATGACTCACAGTAGCAGGAGAATATTTGTCCCAGAAATAATTCTTAACAATTGCAAATTGACAAGTTTCACAGTGGCGTTAAAAATATCTGTAATTAACACAAGTGACAAGATAATTGTGAGAGAATGAGACAAGCCAGATAAGAAAAGGACAAAGAAGAATAATTTTTTTGCCCTTACAAGCATTTTGTGATCTGGTCTACGGGGTTTTTTTACATGTTCTTTTATAAAAAGAAATGTTTCTTTTATCAAGAAATACAATGATAGACCTGTATGAGGATGTGGATTATCAAATCTTTGTGATCAACTCCTAAAGAACTGTTTAGGCAGTAAAAAATAATGTGCTACTAAGGACTAAAAACTAAATGAAGAGAGGAAAAAATGAAGATAACGAATGTGATCAACTTTAAATGGTTCAAGGTAATGTACTTTGGGACACGAGATATTTTACTAGACTTACTAATGATGAGGGAAAGGTGATGAATAACGAGGTGATAATGGCAATATATTCAAGGTCAGTCAGTTCTAAAGACAGCGATAAGAAATGTAGTGGCACTTACCAACCCCTATAAAAATCTGTAAGAGCCCTGACAGTTTTGTCTTTAACATGGAATGCCGGGTAAAAATGCACAGTTGAGTGAGTTGAGCCAGATTTGGGCTGCAAGTTGTACTGACAAGGGACAGATGTTACAAGCAAATACTTCAAAAAAATTAAGAGATCACCGGGGGTATATCCAGGAGATCTATTTAAATGTAAAAGAGAACAACAACAAAACTCTAAGAAACTTCAGTCAGACTGTAATATGGTATCTTCATCATTTGTGATTTCAGTCACCCAAAATACGAACTGACTTGCTCTATCCTTCAAAAACAGCAGAATCAAAAGAAGAGCTACTTGGACTAGTAATTGTGGAGAATTTCTGTGATCTCAGACTCTTAGGCCTGAGCCAACTGATAGGACTAGGACTGTATTCACAGCAGAAGGTGTTTGGGCCAGACCGATTTCTTCATAAATGCAGACTTATATTAAGAATTTTTCTCTTCTTTTAAGGAGGGAGAATGGAGGATCCCTGAGGAGGAAAAGTGCCTTAATGTAGCCAAGGAACATCTTGATCATTTAGGTTATATAAAAAGTACATATATATTTTCAAGTCCAGCCATACATATGTGGCTGGATTCTAATCACACAATTGGGTGAGAGCAGAGATAGCCACAAAAGTGTCCTCAAAAGGAAAAATAATTAACACTGAAAAAACTTATGTAAATAGATAGCTGCCATCTCCAAGAATATTAATTCCTTTGGATTGTTTTACTCACTTGTCATTCGTGTTCTTCTCTTGGTGTCTGAATCACCCTTATTACTATGAAAAACAAAGCAAAAGAAGAAAAAAGAAAGTGCTTTACCTAATGAGGTTGATACTTATTTTTAGAAATATTTCATTTGACTTTCATTAGAATCATTAAGTGTTCTGCTTTTGTGTTTAGTGGAAGCAGGTGTGAATCTGTAAGAATGATTAGATTTGGAAAAAACTGCATGCTTTCTTGTAGGTGTTTTATCTTGTATTGATTTTTTTTCTGTAAGAACTGTATTTACTGAGTAAAATTTCTAAGTACCTGATATGTAATTCTTTTTACTATCAGCCATATGATTAAGAATATATATTAAGCACATTGAATTCTTTCTTGGTTTAAGACAAGAATTAGTAGGATATTCTAACATGGATGTGCCTATCTGTGCAACACCAGCTGCTTCCAAACACAGTCTGTTTATTCACAACTGTTCCATTTCCACCCCTTGTCATCCTAAAGCCATATTATTACATTGTAAAAAATATGTGTATTACCAGTAGTGAAACACTATTCATTCCTATGTATTTGCAGAGCCTAACTTTCAGATTCTTGGACTCAATCTGTAGGACTGGTATTTTAACAAAAATTATTAACCAAAGAAATCTGGTCAGTTGCTTAATGAAAGAGAACAAATACAGACCACTCCTCCCATGTCATTTTTATGTACCTGTGTGTCAAAACAGAACTAAGCTAGTAATTATTGTGGAATCTAACACAATGTAGAACCATAAAGACAAAAAAGGCATAAGAAGTTATTTTTACACTTGAAACTGCATCAGACTTACCGATTTAATCTCAAGAGGTACATAGTAACCCATTCTGAAAACAACTTGTGTTTACTCAGATCCTGGAGAGCCCAGAACTCCTGAAGAGAAAGAAACAATTAATGGAGGGTAATCAGAATTTTGTCCCTGTTAAGAAAAAAAAAAAAAAAAAGTAAGCAAATTAATATTAAAAGGATATAAGAGGGAAACGCGATGACCCTTCAAGGAATTTTCTCCCCCCCCAAAATTCTAGTAATATCTTTTTCTCTGTATTTAAATTATTTATTTTTGCTAGAGTGAGATATCCATATTAATCCATCTCTGTCATGGCAAATTCTATCTAAGCCCACCCAGCACTTCATCCCTGTTTTTTCTTGACTTATTGTCTGACCTAATTTACTTTTTTAGGCTACATAACTACAGACTTCACTGTCTTCTGAGTTTCTTACACAGACCGGATCTATTTGTAGAGATGTGGCTCGTTTTTTTTCCAAAATTGTGGAATACAGATAATATATTGATAAAGAAAAATAAGATGTGGAGGAAAAAAGAAATTTAAGGCTACAAGGATGGGAGAAAACTGAAGAGAAGAATAGAGAGACAGTAGGAGAGGAAGGTGGGAGAGGAGACAAAGCTTGGAAAAGGCAAACAGAGAGAAAGCAGAGCTTGGGGTTACTGCCTCCAGTCTTGGACAAACATGGCTTCCCTGGCTGACTACACAGAGCTAAACAGCTGCTTCATATTGCTCAGCTGAGAGAAAGTAGCCAAAGCTCACAGAAAAAAAAACAAACTTCAGAGAAAGAACAGATTAGAAAGAAATGGACACAGATAAAAGGAAGCGAACAGCAGATACACAAGGAAAAATGGGTAAAAGTTAAGTAAGGGAAATTAAAAGCAAGAACAAAACAAAGTTTTGATCGCATCTGTGGTTTTTTTAAAGGAATGGAAGTCAAAAATATAATGAAAACCACATTTGAGTATAAAAATGAGTTAAAATTACAGAAATGACTAAGAGCTGGGGGTCAGGAAAGCCAGGTAACAGGTGAGTGCAGGAGTCAAGAATTCGTTCCAAGATGTGCAGGGTTAGGCTGCTTTGGGAGGAATTTCAGAATGCTTCCAGTTAATACTGAATGTAAGGACTCCCACAGTGTTCCCAAAGGCCTCTAGCATTTTTAGATCAATTTTGGTGTGCAGCTGAAAAAAAAAAAAGATTTTTTTACAAACCAACACATGAACTTACTTTGCTACTGAAAGTATTAATGGGAATAAACAGCAGATGAATTTAACTTATTATTTTTAAAAGTCTTTAAAAAATAGAACTTTTCACCAGCTTAAAATTGTACCTGCTTTACCACATCAGTTTGGGAACTCAGAACTTGTGGGCTCAACCATTTCATTGGGCGGGGAAAAAAAAGGTCAGCTGCTACCAGGTGAAGGCTGCGAATGTAGTTATCAGGGTCACAACTACACCGTGAATAGTTCCTCAGCCAGCACCTTCAGAGAAGGGGAGATGGAGTTGTCACAAATGCCACTTCTGCAGCAGCCTGGGAGTGGCTTGGTACTGCACGAGGGTGGCTTCTGGTCTCCCAGTTGCACACAGGCCACTAAGAAATGGAAAAATCCCTTGTATATTCTGTGACAAGAATATCTTCTCTTACAAACACACACATCCTCTTATCACTCTCTCTGTAGACATGATTAATTCCACAGCTACAGCTCTTTGTATTATTGTTGCTTACCGCTAGAAAATTTCTTTTTAACTATTAATGGTTTCAAGCTCATATAAAAGGTCAGGTTAGACCTCTTACTTAACAGAAGAAAACAAGCGAAACTAGAACCAAAATCAAAATCACTTAATTATCTAGGACACAACCAGAAAAAGAAACAGTAACTCCTCATTTTCTTTCTAAGCTTTACACACATTCTGCTCCCAAAAAACCTAGTAAATCCACCTGCTCTCATTTTTAATTCAATTCAAAGACAAACAGATGTAAGTCAGAAGTTACAGAAAGGCAATGGTTTCCCAAAGTGAAGAATATTCCCTATGTGGAAAAGCTACTGTATTAAAAAATTAAAATAAAAATAAATCTTTTGGCTCTTGCATAAAGGCTTCCTTTTTCTCCTTACCAGATCAGGTACTCACAAACTTTTTTTCCAGAATTTCCCCTCTACATTTTTATCCACTTTTTGCTCAGCATCTCACTTCAGTTCAAACATTTCAGCCAATTTTCACTTCTAAAGATTGCACTCTATCCAGGTAAGAGGTTTATCTCTTTTATTATGATGCTCTCATCTCTTTTACGATTATACTTGGTCCTGCAGAATAAGTTTAGGCTGAGTTAGCAGCAACACCAGATGGGACAGCAGGCTGAGCAGGACACAAAGACAACATGTATTCCTACGCCTTAAGCTACATTTAAAACTGATCTTGTGCCCAAGGAAGATGAGAGACCACTGTGGACTGAGACTCTAGCAAGAGTTAGTGATGAGATGGGATCTCACTTGGCATTAGATACTGAGACAAGCTGATGGGCCTGAGAGCAGATGTTTCAGACATCTGGTAACCCCATGTTAAGAACAGTTTTGGTCAACCAGAGGTTCAAATTTTACTCATGAGCCCTTTCCAACTTAATCTGTGTCTCACAAAATTCTATGAGAAGGTATTTGTAAACAAAACAAGACAAAACAAAAAGTGGGGGAGGGGAGGGAATGAAGAAAGGAAAATTCTTTCCAGCAGACGTGCCTTAAATGTGAAGAAAACTACATTCCCACCTGTGTAAAAATATTTATGACTACTCATATTAGACCTGTACCAGAAACTGAACATTTTACTTCAGCACTCTTCATTAATGTATCTTTCATTACCAGTCTTTGTTAATGTATCCTTCCTTATTAGACGTGGCCTTAACATAGGGTAGTAACATGACACAGATATATCAGTCTCCTTGTCCCTTAATAATGTGTCTTAGTTTGAGGTAAAACCAAACCAGGGACATAATGCTACCATGACATGTTTCCCAGGCAAATCACATCTTGAGATTTGTATTACACCAGGTTTATAAATAGCCCATTTTACTTATTCTACATTAAGTATTCCTAAATTTGGGTGCTTGTATAAATGAATACCTCAGGAATATGGAACTTCTTTAACTGGTCTTCAGTAATTTCACTGAGCTGTCGAAATGTCATTGTAAAATCAGCCTTTGTATCTTCCATAAGCTGGTGAAAAAAGTATACTTCTATCAGAGTTTTTAAAGTATGGGGTCCAGAAATTTGCCAAACAAATTAGCAAAGCAAACTTACTTTTAAGAGGAAAGCAATCAAATAGTTATCATCCTCATTCTCCCCAAGAAGACCCAATTTTGCTTTGAATAGTTCTGTGAAACTGAAAATAATTTTAAAAGTAAGGAAATTGTCATATAATGTGATTTATAGTATTGTGACTGCAAGGCTTGAGTTCTGGAACTCCATACCGGATGTAATAGCGTTCACCATATCCCTCCAAAATCTGGGAAGCTCTGCAAAAAAAACCCAAACAGGAAATGTCAAATTCTGTGGAACTACAATACTACTATGGGTACAACCCTACTGTACTCTAATTAATGAAAAATTCTTCCATCAGATCTCACATATATTGATATTCTGATTCAATCAGGATCTGCAGTGGGAAAAAAGACTGAGGGGAACCATTTTAACAGGCTTCAAATACATAAATAACTGCTGCAAAGAGGAAAAATACAATGTTCTTCCTTTTTGTACTGAGTAAGAAATCATGAGTTTAAACCACACAAAAGAAGATTTCTGTCAGAATCTTTAAAATCAGGTATTAAAATACTATCTCTTTACTTCAGAAGGATGTATGGTCTTCATAAGCAAGCACTTTAAAGAATACACTGGACAAGAATAGAAAGCTACAGGCAAAGGTCCTACCTTAGGGAAAGGAGAACAGACCACACAACATCTAAGACCACCTCCCAATCACACTTTGCTATTATTTATGACCAATGAAAACCTTTCTCCCCTCCCTCCACCTTATTCTGACCAATAATTAATTCAGAATCATTTTTCACTTAGAAAAAAAAATAAGCTAACCCCTTTCTTTCCTATGCGTATGGTGATTAGAGGGTCTCCCATCTCACTAGTTCTTTTAAGCACCAAGATATTTTAAGGATTACTTACAGCTGCTTTTGCCTGGGATCCAATAAAGGTTTTAGAGCTTGTAACAGTTTGCTCAGATTAAACAGCCCAACATTTGCCTGGTTTCCTATTTTATACCTCCTTTCGTCATCAGATGTGTTTGGAACAAAATCTGTTTCAAAAAAACCCATTGCAATAGAGTAATTACAATAAACAAACAACGTTAAAATATTGAAGTGCATTCATTTTTATACTTCCCCGGTAAATTAATAAAAGCCCTAAAGTTACTCTAATATTTAAAATCAGATCATAAGGACACTTATTTACAGTGAATTAACTCAAGATTTATTATTTTCAAATCTAAGAAATACATCCTTCACATCCCACATGTATCAAGTGACATTTTCCTACTTGAAGATACAAAATAAATTCAGACATTTAAAGAGGTGACCATTTTTACACTAAAAGCAATGTCTTATTCAATGTTTTTACTAGATATACTGTTACTATTTAACACACCGACTAAGCAAATAACTGTGACCAGATTCAGTGTTTACAAGTCTTTTTTGAAAAGTAACAACGAGCAAGATTTGTTTCAGTTGCACAAGCAAGCTTTATGTATTCACACAAAAATTAGGGCTAGCAGGTTCCAGTACTTGGAAGACAACAAATATGTGCTATGCAAGATACAGGCATCCAGGAGTAAAATGTCTGCAGATCTACAGCACCAGTCTCTGAACAGATGTATCATGAAGCCCATGCTCAGATCAAACGCAGATAAGCTGATGGATGCACACAGCATTGCCCGAGTCCTCAGAGGAAATCAATGACAAATGGAGCATTAAGGAGGAGAATTGTGACACATCTCTCAGGTTTGGTGAGTGGTTCGAATCTGAATTTTAACTCTAAAGCATTTAATCTGATTCTCGGGTGTACTGCCCCCAGCTGGGACTGAGTTCATTTTCTCCACAGCAGCCTGAATGGCACTGTGTTTTAGACTTGTGACTAGGACACTGTTGATAGCACACCGATGTTTTAGATATTGCTAAGAAGTGCTTGCACAGCATGAAGACCTTCTCTGGTCTCACTCTGCAATCCCAGCAAGTGAGGCTGGGGGTGGCCAAGCAGCTGGGAGGGGACGCATCACTTGTTGGTTGCCCCCACTCCTTTTTTTCCCTTCACTTATTCAACTGTCTTTTCATGACTCATGAGCTTTTCCTCATCTTTGCTTTTCCAGTTCTCTCCCCCAACCCACAGCTGGGGAGAGTGAATGACTGGCTGGTGGGTCCTTAATTGCTGGCTGGGGTCAATCCACCATACAGAGAAAGATCTAAAACCAGAAGAGCTGATACAATAGAAAAAAATATGACATTTATTCTCATGAGATTTCCTTAATGTGAGGCTGCGGTCCAATGAAAACAGACAGTGAGATAACCACTGCTGGTTCTGAAGCTTACTCGGATGCAGCCTCTAAACAATAATCCAATAATCTGCATTTATGTACATACTGGACTTACATCTATCAATCCCAGACTGACTGAGTTCAGGCTTTCAGAGAAAGATTGGCATGACTGGGTAGGTTTGTTTTCTCCCACCATATAGTTAGCTGCTGCGACTATAAAGCTAGAGCATGATGCATGCAAAGTTACTGTACGCTACTTTAGCTTTTGCCTGCTTACAGCAATATACAATTTTCAGTTTTCTAGGTTTCTGTTGTAGCATCTATTCAGTTGAGGAAGTTCAACTGGAAACATTTTCATGAAAATGGGCTTAATAGTAATATTTCATTAACAAGACTTTTAGCACTTGAAATGCAACCAGTATAATGTATCATACAACTGGCCTCTAGTATAATTTTTTTCCCTAAAACTCTTCAAACAATACACATGCTTGGGATTTTTCTGCTAATAATGTTAAGACTTTTCATGCACACAGAAACTAATATAAATTAATATAAAGAATTTATTTTAAGTAAAAAAAATTGTCTTTTAAAAACAGGTGCTACACTCACTTGGGTCATAGGAGTCCATAAATCCAAATGGACCATAATCTATTGTTATGGATAATAAACTGAAGTTATCTGTGTTGCACACACCTGCAATTAAACAAGAAGGAGAAGCAAAAGTTAAAATTCTACCCTGTAGTTTTTAGAAAATTTGCTGTGAAATAGATCCACCGAATCTAGAAAACTGTGGGGCCATTATCTTTTAAAAATCAAACTCTGGAAAATAAACTTATCTCTCTTACTCTTGACCTGGCATGCATTTTAAGAATGAAAAAGAGAAACTGTTCACTACATTATCTTGCCTCTGGTTTCTGTACCTAGGTGGCACTGTTTCCTTTTCCTTTCATGGCTACACAGTACTGAAACAGCATCTTGCAATTTGGTTGTTAGCTGCTTCCTCATAAGTTGACAGGGTGCTGTATTAGCAAGACGATGCTATTTTGTTTTTCATAATATAAATCTGAAACAAAGGTGGACAGCACTGTATGCTATACACCACAAAAGGCCAGGTTTGATACATCAAATTCAGATCAATTAAACTTAGAGATGACATCGGTACACAGTCTTTGTACATCAGACTGTTATACCAATTCTGAGAATTCCTGCTCTCACATTCTTGCTTCTCTCAGACACAGTCATGCTTTTAAAGATCAGAAAGTGCTCCTAGCTCTGTTACGAAAATACTTGCATATGAATGCATAAGAGATACTGCTGGAGGCAGAGATACCAGAAGAACTGAAGAACAAAGTGACAAATAATAGCTACCTCTAAGTATACACCTATAAAGAGTCACTCCTGCAAAGCCAACGCCATCTACTGCAGCTTACCATGTGCAAACCCCACAGACATCCACAATGCAATCAGGTTTGCAGTCTCTGATACGACTGTAGAGAAAAATTCCTAAAATCAAATACATCTTTTACTTCAAGTCTTCTGAATCAAAAACATGGAATACAATCGCATAAACATTTTATTCGCTTTAGAAAGGTGTCCTACATTCTATTTTTAAACATATATCTCTGTCTGTCAGGCCTTTTCATTCATATTCTAAATGATGTGGCTATACAATAACCTTATCCAGCAAAGATAAAATAGTTAAGTACATAGAGATGCCCCAAAAGAAATTTAAAACTCAAAAAAGAAACAAAGACACTACATACACTAGTGTATATACTAGTATATACTATATATACTACATTTATAGTAGAAAAAGCGTAATTCAGCACTTCATGACCACTACTCAATTAAAATCTGAGCAGTAAGAAAACAAAAAGTAAAAGAAAATAGAAGGTTCACAATAAACAATTCAATAATGAAAAGTGGTGAAGAATGTTCAAATTTGACTTTGAGAAAAAAAAAAACAAAACTCCAAGGAGGTTTTTAGGGAAGAGAATTAACAAACTTTCACTAACAAAGCCTGGAAGCTTACTTCAAATTTTAAAATCTTTTAAAATTTGGAACTTTGAGAAGTTTTGTATAATTGTTGTTCACATGCTTGTAGAAAATAAAAATAACTTTTTTAAAAGACTTACCAGATATCTATTTGAATCATTCATGGCTATTGATGGAAAATGTTCCTGGATGATAAAGTCTAGCAATCTTCTGTAATAGAAGAGTCAGAATTCTTTAAACAAAACTGCCACTTTTAGAACTGATTGTTCAAAATTCTTGTTTTCGAACAGCTAAATGCAGATCTGTGGCTTGCTGCAAATAGTTCTTAGAAAACTCAATCTATTTATTCCAATGAGTCACGGATTAAGCCGTTCCAAATGCTTAGAGATAAAACCTAAGGTTCCAGTCATACTCCTGGGTTGAGAGACACAGGACTAACTTTTCTTCTAATACTGGGGAAAACTGCACTTTTAGAAGACTCTAGTGTCT
>JAOTQQ010000012.1:16792488-16807172 GCA_026546715.1 Gallinago undulata | reverse complement strand
GGATTAATACTGGTTCTTTAGTATTATTGTTAATTATTTAGTCTTAGTCTATTAAATCTATTTATATTTCAACCCTTCTGTTTCTTTGTGTTCCCTGATTCCCCTTTCCAGATGGGGAGGGGTCATCAGGTGACAGAATAATTGTCTGAATGACACTAGATTGTTACGGGTTTTCTCAAACCATAACACATACATATCACTGGAGACTTCCACGTAGACTTAAAATTATTCCTGTGTGTTAAATTTCCAGAGCACTCCAGGATCCAGTTTTGCATGTAATAATATCAGTTTTTAATGGGCGAAAAAAAAAGTTTGCATAGCCAAAAAAAAAGTATACAATTACAAGGAATAATTCTACATCAGAATTCTCAGAAAGAAAACTTTCTGGTTGAATTCTTATGAAGTAGGGTTACTCGCCATAGTAACGGCCCATTCCCAAAACAGTGCTGCTGCACAGTCCTACAGACAGGCTCAGGAAATTGGGATACGTGCATTAAAAATGGCAATGCATGTCAGGATGCACATCTTTAAAGTAGAGCGGGTGGCATCTAGTATATTTAGGAGCTCCCTGTAGGAATCTCTTGTGGTCAGAGCCAGCCAGGGCCACTGGCACAGATGGCTGGAAGCACCATCTACATGTGGGGCAGGCAGCCTGGGCAAGGGCTGGGCCCGGGCAAGGGTTGTGTGGCTGTGCACACAAATATCTAGATTTTACCTTTTAATCAGGTCGTTGGAGCAAATTACTGGACTCCCCTCAAACTGATGATTTTATCAGAGTACCTAGCAACCTGACCTTCAGAAGGGCGCCTAAGCTATTGCCTCTGGATTTTAGCTCTCTGCTCCAGGACATCCTCTTTCAGGAGGACCTTCTCTGAGGAGGAAGAACAGACAGTCACACTAGCCTTGGCCTGCTCTTGGCCATTCTTCCTGAGGCCCCCTCCAAAACAGGCAGGAAGGGGTCATCTATTCTGCATGAGTACAGGTGAGCTTTACGTGCTCCTTAAATGCAATGAGTCACAATTACAAAAACCAAACCAAACCAAACCAAAACCCAATCAAAACAAAAAACTAAAACAAAACAAAACTCAAAATCAGTTCCTTAATTGAGTCTTTCACTTTTACAACAAAAATCTGCTGTAAGATTTCAAAAAAAAAAAAAAAAAGGAAAGAAAGACAGCATAATCATGTGGGAAGTTAAACTGAATTATCAGTTACTACAATATTCAACTGCTGCAACTGCTGCTATGAGCAATTGCTTGTTTTTAAGCACCCAGAACAATTTCTATTGCAAGTGATTATCAATGACTACATTGCTTCTGAGGACAAATGACCTGTTTTTAAATATTTAGAGTAGACCTAAAAACTTGCGATGCTAATTGCTTGACACACAAATTAATATTGCCAAGAGGCTTAAAACTGCAGCAATTTCTTACCTAGCATACTTCTCTTGTTCTGCATGTTTCTGGAAAGCATACTTTATACAACATACTTATGCTACTGAGTTATTTCATAATTGTATTAATTTAGCTTCACAGACAACTGTGAGAAATGTAGGAACACATACTCTACAATCACAAATCTTTCCAAAACAAACAACCCCTCCCTAGTGCTTAGTCACCAGAACTATTTCAGCTATAAAACCTTTCTCATTTTGTAAGATCCAGGCCTTCATAAAAATAGCATGTTATCGAAGTTATGCAATCTTCCTTTCTAAATAATTTATGTCTAATTTCCAACTGTATATATGCATCCTGATACATACTTGTTTATTAAGAAAACTAACATAGTTACTAGGAAGATTAAACTCAAACCTTTGTAAGTCCAGCTCCCCAGAATGAGCTAAGATTTCCAAGGATCCTATACGGAACCATGATTTGGCAAGACGTAGCACTATCGCACCTTAAATATAGACAAGTGAGTTTAAATGTAAACAGAGTATTGGCAAAGTAAAATAGTTCCATAGTAAAAGCCGTCACGCGCTGTTTCTAAAGATGCAGAATTTATATAAGAATAGTTATACTGATATTTTTGTAAGTATGCTCAATGCATAACAGCTGAATATGTATATTACTTTACTATACATACTTTTTAACGATAAAGCTTGATTTGCAAAAGCAGCGAACACAGGCAAAATTCTAATACTGCATTAATACTAGAATTACTCCAGAAAAGCTAGCAACAAAGAAAGAACCAACGTAAACAGATTTTTCCCCATGCTCTACCATCCCACTCTATTTCCAGACAGGTGTAGATGAGGCATGAATGGCACAACCACAGCAGCGTTCCCACCCTTCCAGCATTGCTATCAAAACAATGGACAATTTCCCTAGTTTTCATATCATTTTTATAATGGCAAGTGAAAATAAAATTACAGCCCTACGATACGTAAGCCACAGTCAGAGCAGACCTGTTCATAGTGCTTCATTTCTTTAACTAAGATGTTTTAGACTGATCTTCTCAGGAGAAGTTTTATTTCTTAATAAATGAAATTAAGCCTATTTAGTACTTTTTATTACACATATATGACATACTAAAATTCATTTTTGCAACGGAGAATTAAGTTACAGTGTTGCAACATATTACTTTGAAATGTGTTTGTTACCTCTTTCTTTCTGAATATTTCCATCGTAGAACTGATCTCTCCACACATCATCATCACTTACAACTAAGCTGTAACAAACAGGAAATGAACATTTAAAAAGTCAGCTCAGGAAAAATAATTTACAGTGAAGGTCAAGTCATATTTTATATAACTTCATTTCTCTCATAAAAGGAAAGATCTTTTTGCTTTGTATTTACAAATGACACAGGCAAACAGTAAGCCAAGGCTCACCAAGCTTCATTAGCAAGATGAATTTATTTTTTATTTATACAATGTTGTCCAATTTCCATTTTTTACCCTATTCTTGGGAAGGGGGTTGCATTCAAAAATACTAGTACATTCCTTTGGAACCTCAGTAACTGATTAGTGTGATGGTAACATTAAATAAGTCACAACTTCCCTCAGAACAACAGCGAAATTAGGAGGACAGAGAAATTAGAAACCAAATTGTTGTATCAGATGGAGGTTGCCCTTCACGTGAGCCAAACTGCTGTCACAGGAACTTCAGGGACAGATCTGGGACCCTTAGCAATAAGGAACTCTTCAAATACTATCAACACACAAAAAAAAGCACGATTTTGATGACACATTATATCTCTTCTTCATTGCTACTTGTACTTGGATTTTTAAAAACAATCTCTTCCTTTCATTTGCCTTGAAATTCTACACATCCTACAAATTTTCATGTTTATCCAACTATTGAGATTTGTGAGTGCTTGGAACAACTTTGCTTGCTCTAAAATATTTCACATCTTAAATTCATTTCAGAAAAGAAAAGAAGTTATTTCAACTTAATTTCTGTTACATTGGGAAAAATGCTTGATGCTGTCTTCTGAAACAGGTGTTGTCCGCTCAACAGACACAGAAGACTTCTTGCTCAAGAGCAGCAGGAAAATTTAGCTCATTTTGCATAATTCTTCTTTACCTTTGCTCGCTGGGAATTATCTATTAGGTAGTTGGAGGCTGCATGAAAGACAGAACCAAACTTTCCTTGGAGGTACACAGAAAAGGACAAGAGGCAAACCTAATATTCTATTCATAAATACAACTGAAGACAGTCACAGGGTTAAAATGACTCCCAAAGGTTAAATTTTGAGACTACACTAGATTCTGGTTTTACATAATTTGGCATCACAATTTCAGAAATAATTCAGTAGGACCGAAATGTGGGATATGTGTATAAACATAAATATGTACCAAAAAAAAATCATGAAAAGGAATGATTTGTCTGAGTTCTTACCCACTGTAGTTGCTTATAGCAATAACTGTGACTTTAAAACTATATTATTATTATTATATTCCATACTTTTGAAGGGATCTAATAGCTATCCAAACTGAATGTTCCCTGTTAACTGCAAAGAACAGGCAGTGCATTGTTCCAGAAGGAGGGAAAAATTATCTAGAAATCAAACTGCTCCTGTTACTGGAGCTGCACTGATACAAGCAACATTAGGAAATTTTTTCAGAAAAAAGACTCTTTTGGAAACAACCTGCTATGTTTGACTATGTAACACTTAGCAGGCTCTCTGCAAAATTCCTGCAGAATACTAGCTCTTCTCTTATTACCGAAAAAAAAAAAATAATCCATGGGGGCATCAACATTTGATTAGTTACTAATATAAGTTAACAGATGAGCACCATTTAAGAGCTGGCCAGATAGTGGCACAGCCACGTAAAGATAACTACATTCCCACTATAAAAGTAGTTTTCAAATGGCCCCTGTTGTTGGTAAGCACCGTTACTTGAGAGAAGGCAGTGGGAGACCCAAAATAAACTCAACTGCAGGAAGTGGAGCACCGAGATGGCTCCTACAGCAGAGAAGCTGGAACAGCACTCATGGGATGGATGGATCTAGCTTTAGCTCAAGGGCTGGACTCTACACTCCCAAGTGCTCTATTTGTTGTTTTGCAGGAACTTCAAGCCCTGTGCAACTCCGAAAACTATGCATACTGGCTCACCACTTTGAACGACTGCTCACTGGTAGTCCCAGTATGTGACTGAAATGGTACCACATGAAGCAGTGTCCTTTATCTGGCAGTACAGTCGTAAACCACAGCACCCCATTGGGAACATTGTACTTAAAATTAATAGAGCAAACCAACCCGCTGGGTGTTCTGGAATGAGCTGTAAGGCTTTTCCCCACACTTCTGCCAAGACTTGACATGACCTCTGTTAGAGCATCCCACCAGCGTCAGTGCAACAGCTCCCCATCGGGAAGAATATGGGTATCAGCTGGGGATTTTCCAAATGAAGCCTTGCTAACAGTCTGGACAGCTTGTACAGCAGTTAAGAAAGCCAGGCATTTAACCAATTTGCCAGCAGAGAGCTAAAGCACACTGTGTACTCAACAGAATTTTTTTGCACAGTTAAGGAGTAATTTCATATTGTTGTTGCACTGAACAATTTGTTGAGACGACAACAAAGAAAGGCTATAACCTTGCCAGATGTCTTCCTGCTGCTACTCAGACAGACTTAAAGTTCTGCATTAGCAGCCAACAGCAAAGGGTCTCAAGGTGAAGTCAGTGAATAAACCATCAAAACTGTCACTTACGAACACTGCGCTTCAACAGAGCACATGCGTTAGAATTAATGCCAGGGAGATTTGCAGACACTTTGCAAATACAGACACCCAGCCACGTGGCACCTGAGTTCAGGCCTTTTCTGCAGAACATTTACTTTCTTTAAAGCCTGAAATGCTGGAGTGCAGACACGAGACCACTCGGAACACAAAATGAACTTGACATTTTAAACACGATCATCTGAAAAATTCAGTTTACTTAATTCTGAGAAATTCATCCAAATGAGTGAATGTGTTTATTAATCTTCTTTGGTTCAAACAGAATTATTTTAAAATATGTTTTTACCAAATCTCCCTCTCTGCTTTGCAAGAGTTTTGCACAAATGCAGTTGCAAAAGTTGCAGTGTTTGTACAAATAAGGAATTGAGAGCAATTATCTACATACTGCATTATGTCCAACAGTAACGTCTGTTCATCTGACTGACAATTTTCCTTACTGATCTTAAAAATTGTGACTGGGTGATTATAACAATACAGAAATACCCACTCAACATTTTCCTACTTGGTCTGATTCTTGAAAGATTCATCCAAATGTTTAACTTTAGTGTAAAGACTCATTTATTGACCATGTAAAATGTGTTAATAGACTCACTGATTATTGACGTACACTAAAGGTATTAATTATTATTATTTACAGGGCAGGAATCTAGTCCTGCTGTTTTTGCAAGTCTTTTGGTGAGCAACAAGGGAGAGAACTATTTATTATTTTGTTAAAGAGAAGAAATTCTTGATTGCAGTTTCATAAAAGCTGCAGAGGGGAGTTAGTGTCAGGCATAATCACTCAATCTAACTTCTACTTTTTACTCTCTTTACAAAATGAACCAGATTTCAAATTAAGGTAATTCAGTTAAAACATTCTTACAAGTGAAAGATAGCTGTTCACTGCAAGACACAGACAGTACATGATACTGTATTTAAACAAATTAGTACGTTAAAGCATACCAAAGCAAAAGTGAACAGATTAATTGCTGGAGGTCATTATTACTGGAAAGTTTTACTTATTAATTATTTAGTTTTATAACAAAATCTATGAAACTGGAGGTATATATTTTATTCAGATTGCATAGATATGAAAAGGAAGATCTATTCTCTTAGAAATTAACTGTCTTGCTTTATTGATGCTCAGTGTAACTTAGTCACTAAATTACCTATAAATTTAGGATGCTGTGAAAAAGAAAAGAAAAATACCTAGCAGCTCTGCTTGTGGGAATTCCAAGATAGTACATGGCCTCACTACACAAAAATTCTCGCACAGAAGAGCGAAGCACAGCTCTTCCATCACCATTCCTAAAGAGAATGGAAAAATAAGGAATAGGTCATAAGATCAACGCAAATTTCAAAAAGAAAACATCCAGTTTTTGGTGTACGTAGATTAACTGCAACTTACCTGGAATACGGGGTCTTTCCTGACCCTTTTAACTGTAGTTCCCACCTCTCACCATGCCTGCAAAAATACCATTAGCATTTCTAACAGTACACCTCAGGTTGTGCTGGAAGCAGCGACACAGAATGCAGAGCTGAATCTGTCGCTTAAGAAAACATCACACCTGTTTGTATATACTCCGACCAAGTGGGCTCTTCCATCACCCAGCTGACCTGCCCAGGTACCAAACTGACAAAAATAAAAAGCAAGTTATTTTCTTCTATCATTTATAGCAGTTATACTTGAAACAGTAAAAATTACGCGTTCTCTCTGATCTACACAATATAATGACAGATTTGCTCAGGTAGTCATTAAGACATTGATCCCTACAGCTGTATTTCCACACTCACACCAATAATGAATCAGAAAACCACAGAAAAAGAATAACACCAGTAATCCCCATTTTTTTTCCTCTACCTTCCAGCTACGAGGTACAGCTACAGCCCTGACTCTTTTGTGTAATGAGCCTTTAAACTGACACAGCCTGTAATATATTTTTTTTTCTAATTGGAAATTACAAATCAAATTCTACCACTCTTGTCCATGAATAATTTTGCCCACTTCAACAAAACTTAACTCTTAGTAATTGCGGTGTTGCAGTGAGGCTCCGTCCTTTTTCACTCCTCTGAGCCAGTAATACCTATCATGAATCAGAGCTTGTCAGGCTGCAGGGGTGCTAAGCAGACTCTGCAGCTAATGGAAGTTAAAAAGATAATTTGCTTCTGGCGTCAGCAGCAGCAGAGAAAGGAGACAGAGAAAGAATATTATAGTTCGCTTCCATCCACAGCCCCTTATGAAGAACAAATCTGCAATCAAAACATTCCTAAGTATTCATATATTTACAGGCATATATTCATACACTTATAGGGATTGCCAAGGTGCCAATACCCTTTCACATGAAAAGACCTACATAACACTTGTTCTTACAGGTGGAATTATAGTTACCTGATGACCCCCGTATCTATGGGCCAATGGAACAGACCCAAGTATCACTTTCCCACCACTGACAAACTGAAGAAAATCGGATGTTCCTGTGACAGATATATCAAGATCCAAAATATTTTCAAGAACTTCCTGGAGAAAAAAAATAATGCAGATGGTACTTGAATATGACCAAATTCATATCAAATTGAATTTTTGATCTGAATCAAAATCTGCCTTCTCTGCAGATTTCATTATTAAAAGACATCTCACGATATGTTTTAAATGTTCTAGTTATCTATTGATAAGATGCTTTCACAATAAACAGCATATGGATATCAAAATATATTTTAGTACATGTATTGGCAATCTCTACCAATTAGAGAGGAACAAAAAAACTAATAGCCAACCTTTGAAACAGCTACAAGACGAACTCGGGATTTAAAAGGTGTAGGATAGACAATTGAAAAAATACAGTTTTTCACATTACGGACATAATTTTCCTGGATCACGTCAACTGGAAAAGGATCTGTAAACATGAAACAGACAATAAACATTTTTTAAAAACAATTAATCATATTATTAATACCTTTCTTCTTAATCAATCAAAATACTTCAGAAACAACTAAAACCCGACTCTTTTCCATGACGTATATTAAGCCTGCATGAAAAGCAAGCCCCTCAAAATTCAGGATTTTATTCTGTTTGGGGTTTTTCAAAAGAAGGACTGAATTCTGCAGTTAAAGAAACTGGTAGGGCATGCTGGTTTTAAGATCTAAAACGTCGAACGTAGCTTCAATTAACTGTGATTAGAAGAGTTTCAGGGTAGTTTTATATTGCACTCAATTACGTGCAACCCTAAAAGATATTTGCATGAGACAGAAGAGTTTGGCTGCCCTCACAGCTGAACGAGGTAGCGCAGCAGATGAAGTCAGTGTGCACCAGTAACCGTGGTACACAGTCCATATGCAGCGATGATCACCAAGTAACCTAAGAAACCAGCTTGAAGTCTTCTCTGAGTAACGTAAACAGCAAATGAAAGGGTCAGAAGATGCATTCCTTGCTGTAGCATAACGTATGTACTCAAAAGATGTGCTTCATTCTTCCTTCAGAGCTCCTCTGCACCCTGATCCATGGTAACACAGGACAAACACTGTTTTAAAACATTGCATTAATACTGTGTGTTTTAACATTTTTATGGACTTTTGCTTGCAACAATCTTACAATCCTATGCTTATTATAGAATCCTGATGTCTCATAGTGTCTGTTTTGTAAAATTCTAAGTTAGTTAGCATCTCTGGAGACTGTTAGCCAGGTTTCTCAATACCTCTAATGACAACTCCTGTTACTGCCAGCTGCCACAAGATTTATCACTGATTATGATTTCTTAACGCTCGCAAGGAATTGTATCACCTGAAGAAATTATTTCTGTAATGTTATCATATACATTATCCTTATTATTATAGGCAACTTTGTATGCCCGAGAGCTACACCGCTTCAAATCCGGCGTCAGGCTATCAATTTTGCATCAACATGTAATTGGGACTGGAATGTCTCTCCGTTACAACGAGGTGAAAAGAAAGGAAGAAGGAAAGAAAGAGAAGGGAAGGGAGAAGGAAGGAGAAGGGAAAGAGAAAAGGAAAATGGAGAGAAGGGAGGGGAGAAAAGGAGAAACAAAGCTTCTTACGGCCAATCTAGTTTTAATTTTAAAATTAGTAAGTATCGGCCAGTGTATGTAAGGTGTTCGCTTATCGCTTTAGCAGCTGCCGCACCGCGCCCCGGCCGGGCGGGCCGTACCTCGGAGGCTGTCGGAGCCGAGGGGCCACGCGCAGAGGTCGGCCATGCCCCGCCACGGCTCCGGCCGGGAGGCGTTGGGGCCGAGCGGAGCCGGGCAGATCCCGCCGGCGGCGCACAGCGGAGGAGGCTGCCCGGCCCCGGCGGCCCAGGCCAGGCAGGCGGCCAGCCCGACGGGCCACCACATGTCCCCCAGGAGTCGCATTCGCCGAGTCACCTAAGAAACCGGCGTGAGGTCTCCTTCCCCTCAGAAAAAGCCCCAACTCTTCACAGAGCTCTGAGGGGAGAGCCGGTGCCTCCTCCGAGGGGGAGAGACAGAGCGGCTGTAGCTGAAGCCGCCCTCCCTGAGGTGACTGGGGCCGCCACACACGCCTGCCAGGACGGCTGCCACGGCCGCTTCCCCGCTGAGGGGCGGCGGTCCCCGCCCTGTCCCGCAGCCGGGCACGGAGGCCGGGCCGAGCTCCGCCAGGCGGCGGCGCCGCTCCCCCTGCCGGCCCTCAGCCACGCTCAGCGACCCGAGGGAGCGGCGTGAGGTGAGGAAGGGCCAGACGAAGGGGGGCCCCCCGCCCGGATGTTCTCCCGGCACCCCTGCCAGAGGGTGGCGGCGGCGCCGGGCTTCCGCGTCCGGGTCGCGGCGGTGCCGGAAGGCGGTGCCGGCGCGGCGGGGCTGGGGGACACCATGGCCTTGCGCTGGTGGTGGCGGTGCGGCGCCTCCTCCCGCCGGGCGCCGCCGCTCGGCTGCCTGCCGCCCCTCCGCCCGCCGGGGCCCGGCTCCCGGACCCCGCCGCCGCCGGCCCCCAGCGCGGCGGTGAGTGCGGCGCGGCGGCGGGCGCCTGGAGGTCACCGGGAATGAATGGGGTGGTGTGGGGGGAACGGGACGGACACCACCTCGCGTCCCGGCCGCCGCTCCATCGGCCTTGCTCGGCCCACGCTTTCCCGCCCGACCGGCAGGGCCCGAAGGCGGGTGCGGTGTGTGAGGGCCGGCGGCGGGCAGGGGGGGGGTGCAGCTTCCTGCCCGGGGGAAGGGGGCGTCTTGCAGGGGGTAGGAGCGCTCTTGGTGCAAGGTGGTTTAGGGTTTTTCGGGGTTATTCCTGTGGGGAATAACCTCTCGGAGCCTTCTCTAGGTGGGAGCGGGGAAAGCGGTTCTCAATCGTGTGAGGTTTTCGAGGTGTTTGTGTGTCGGTCAGCGTTGTGAGTTGGGGGGGGGGGGGGGCAGTCCACTCACTGCTGTCGTTTACACCTCGCTCAGGAGGCTGAGCCGCTGTCCTGACCTGCGGTAAAGTGTTCGGGCTGTGATTTGTCCAGCATCGTGCACGACCCGGTCCTACAGTGTTAAGCAGCAGTGTAAAGGACAGGAGAGTCTCTCTGTGCTCTCATCAGAGGAAGAATAGGAAGAGATCAGCTGTTTTTTAACAACAGGAAGCTGTGAGGGGTACGAGAGAGTGAACTAACGAAGGTCTCAGCCATAGGATTGGGCACTGAAGTCAAACAGCAGTGAGCTGCAAATCTATGACAAGTTACGAGTTCCTCTTCTTCCCGTGTCTCCTTTCCTGGCCTTTTTTCATCCTGTGCACAAGGAGGATGGAAGGGCGCCCTGGACCCCGTGCAGTGCTCTTGTTTCTCTCCTTGTGTCCAAGGAGAGAGAGAATTCAAGCCATGTGCAAGGAGACACTGAGGCACGATGGGCAAGTTGGGAGAATGCTTCTCCATACCTAAGTCTCCTTGAGTGTTTCTGTGTGGGCTTTCGGAGAGGCATTTTGGTGAACATGTGGATTACAGTGATTTTGGGCTGGGTTAGCCCTGGCCGCTGAGGCAGTGTGCACTCTAGGGCAGGGCTGGGTAGATCTGGGCAGTGATACTGAGCAAAAGGTGTGTTTCCTTTTTCAGCTTATCTCTGCTGGAATCATGTACCTGGGACTGCACCTTCCCCCAGGCTCCTGGGCCCTGTCTGCAGGAGGAGATCATTAGAGAGATTGCTAGGTTTGCAGTTAGGTTCTTGACATCTAGCAGGAAAGATGCACAAGTGTACATCGTCATAAGAAGCAAGCTGAATTAAAATGGCTTCAGGGGAAAACAGGGTAGGTAGTGTGGTAGTGTAAGGAAACAGCGTTTGCCCTTTCTTCTGTGGCTTGACTGGTGCAGTCAGATTTATCTGCAAGAGGGGGAGCGTTTGAAAATTGCACCTTCCACGAGTGCAAAAGCAAGATTTCGTCAGAGCAGTTCTGGGAAGTTAACTGATATGCCTTCTGGGCTGGTCCTGCAAGGGGAGAAAGTCCAGCATTCCTGAGCTGAAGAGTCAGTTTAAGTGAGAAGCTAATGGATATATTGGCAGTCTCACGTGATATGAAGGAAATTATGAGACTCCCTTTGCTGCTGGGTTGTTGGAGAAATAGAGCAGTGCTGATGAACAGACACTTGTCTTTTGTAATCAAATGTTATCTGTCAGTTTAACGTTCTATTAAATTAATGCTCATTTTTCATTGTGCAGATGTGTCACTTTACCCAAAGAAGTTCAACGTTGTCATTTCCAAAAATATGTAGCATATTTTGGCGGTAAGTTGGAGACTGTTGCGTAATGGGTAAAAGCCTACTTATTGGGTGAACTGGGTAGTTACACCTGTGAACTGTAAACTTTGAAAGTAAGGTTATTCGCTGCAGTACATAGTTGGATAATTCTATGTAGACTGCTGCTGTGGTGCTGAGTCTGAATCTAAGTCCTCCATCCTGAATAGCAATGGAGAAAGCAAGAATACCCCAAGAAAACCTATATGGTTCACTTTGGAAAAGGAAACAAAAAAAGGCATAAACTTCAAATCCAGGGAATGTAAAAAAAAAATCAGATCTAACTGAGGAACTTTCGTAGCATCATCACGTCACCTGGAAGTATTTATAAGGTAGCTGGGTGCCTAAAGGAGAATTTTCAAATCCAAGTCAGCAATATTTTTGCAGGAGTGTACAGGAGAGGGGAAAAAAAAATAACAGAATAATTGCATTACTGCAAGATGAAGGCTTTATCTCTGAACATATGCTATACCATCAAGAGTGTATTCAAAAGAAATACATTGAGAGCAATGTTTTCTGTCTCAGAAGACTCTGTTAAGGGTGAGAGGGGGTTATTGTTTGCCAAATGCTGCACTTTGCCAGCTCCTAAAAGTCTATGATCATCAGTACGTAGCTGCGCTGTCCTTGCACCTTGTTAGCTGGCTGAAAAGAGTGGTTTGATGCCTTATGCTTCTTTTTTAGCCATTTGGTTAAATTTTGCGTAAGGGGAGAGGAGGAGGAAATGCTTTGATTCTGTTTGGGGAATCAGGGAAAGTTTGCTTCTAACAATGTTACTCTATTGAAAAACACTGTCACCAGGTTTCATCATACAAGTACATCCCACTTGTGCAGCTGCAGTAAGACAGCTAGTGATGAAAAATACCAAGATCCTTTTCAACTTGGCAGAAAAGACTTGAAGAATCTCTATGAAGATATTAAAAAGGTAAGGGATTTTGGTGTCTGTTCTGGGATATTGCAGTGATTCTGATTTTAATAGCGGCCTTCACTTTGGAGGATAGTTATTGAAAGAATGTTCTTTATGAACAGCTGTCTGAAACTGAAGGCAAAGAGAGCATTTCTACATATCTTATAGAACCAGAATTCAGGATTTTTTTCCTGCTGATATACAGTGTTGTAATACATCCATTTATGTTTCAGAATACTCAGTCATTTTAAAAACAAATTCAGTTTACAGGCAATACCTGTAATACAGGCAATAACCTTATACATCCATATGGTTTTGATTACATGAAACAGATTGGCTTTGTGACTTTTATGCAGATGTGTTTTTTGCCTTTTTATAGGAATTACTTGTATCTACAGCAGAACTTAAGGAAATGTGTGAATATTACTTTGATGGGAAAGGAAAGGCCTTTCGACCAATGATTGTGGTGCTAATGGCGAGGGCTTGCAACATTCACCATAATAATTCCAGGTGAGATATATGGACATATATCGTACTTGAGATTTATCATTCTTCATATGTTCCCAAAACATATGGCTAGTAACTTCTTGAAAATAAAAAGCTTCTCATGGAAGCCTGAATTTAAGTTCCATCATGAAGCTGTATTCTTGTAGTTAACAGTGCAAAATGGAAATACTGGGTTTATTACATGCTTCCATGTGTGAAATTGTGGACTGTACTGCAGTTGTAACTGGTAATGGATAAACAATGTTACCAAATTGTGATATTTGTAAGGTTTTTAGTCAATTTTAGCTTCTTACATAAATGCTTTATTAGAATCTTTAATGCTTCTTGAAACTATATGAAGTTAGTTAAAAATATTTGTCATTTTTAACCACTCCTGTAGCTGTTAAACTCTTGTCACAGGTAAGAAGCTTGCTGCAAGAAGAGATTTTCATAGCTTTTTTTGTAATTATGCAGAAAAGTCATTAAGCTGTGAGACATTCAAAAGAGTCAGAGATTATTTTTTTTTTTTAGCCCCTCTAGGATCAAGTTTCTACACCTTAATGTAAGATTCTAAGCTTAGAGCTGGTGTAATCCTCACAATCTTAAAGTTACTTGTCTTTTGAAACAGTTCTAATTGAGCAGAACATTATGCTCACCCTGTACACTTCATCACTCCTTGCTCTGGCTAATTGCAAATGATTCTCTCCACATGTTCTTATCGGTTACTATCTTAGCATTTTGAGGAAAGATGTTGGCTGGAGTGTTCTTTGCCTTCCGGCTATGCTTCCAGTCCTCCCTCGCATAGGATTTCAAATATGACATCTTTGGTCTCTTGCCAGAAGTGTTTCTAGACTAATTTATCTGTCTTAAAGGATTTCTCTCAGCCCTTGCATCGTTTTCTCCTTAGCGGTAGGTTAATCCCTTCTTGGACTTGGTTTCTACCTCAGAACATGGCTTGATGTGGCACCTCTTCTGGTATACCCCCTCCTATGTGATTATAATTTTGAAGGAGAAAGCAAAACCTAGTTGGCAGAGTCCTGTCCTGTGTGTGCCAATTCCTCTTGTCTTAGGGAAACATTGTCCAGGATTAATGAACTTCACTCCAGCCTGGTTCTGTTCTCCATTTGGTATTGCTTCTTGTCATTGTCTTAGACGTAGTGAAAAGAACAATCAGTTGTGAAACTCCTCAAGGATGTCCTTTGTCACAGTACTGATTGACAATATTTTAATGAGAGAACTTGACCTGAAAAGTGATGAGTGTGATGGTGGCACTTTTCAATGTGCAAATAATTCTTGATGACTGGCCATTTGTGGTGGAATGAAAGGAAGCACAACACAACAAAAATTTCTGCTTGAGCTAGGAGGTGCATGGGTATCCTGTTGGGGCATAACCCCAATGTCATTTGCAGCCACC
>JAOTQQ010000012.1:16720341-16792388 GCA_026546715.1 Gallinago undulata | reverse complement strand
AGTTAAAGTTCATATATGTTCATACAGGTCTTCAGTGTGCTGCTTTTTGGTTCATGCATGATGACCAATGTCTTTTGAGGGTTGGGTATGCCATGCCAACAGAATATCTCTTCATATTGTGGATACTTGCTTGTTGTGAGTTGGTGAAGTTTTATATGCATTTCCTTCTTTTTTGCTTTTAAGCTTCTTGAAGCAGGCTGTGTTAAACCTGCTATGTGTATACATATACTTCCAGTTCACACTGATACTGTATATTAAATTGCTTATTAAAGCAGCATTGCTTCAAGGCGACAAATTCTTCCAGCTTTTTACTCTTTGTTTTCCTCACAATTTCTCTCCTCTTCCGTTGTGTAGAGAAGGAAACACTTGTGTATTTGTAATTCTGCTACTCTGCTATAGACCTGGTGGAAAAAAAATACTTCCTTTCCATTCTGCTTCTCTTGACTTTTTTATTTTAATACATTTTTCCTCTTTAAATTTGCTATTTCCCTTAAGGCATTTTATTGTTCTTTTCCTCAGTTAATATTGATTCTTCTCCCAGACTTGTTTTTCTTTGTTGAAGCTTTGGTTCCCACACAGGTAATCAAAGATACTGGCCACAACATCTGTAGACTTGTAGGGTGAGCCAATATCCTGTGCTCTTCATCCCTAGCATTTTTTTCATTCCTCCTCTGGGGTTTCTGTTACTGATGTTGAGTTTCTGCTTCATCTTGCTGCCATTCTCGACTGTCATATAACTTGCTGGACCCAGCATACTTTTGCCTCTTTTTTCATCTGTTAGTTTTGGCTGTTTTTTTCCTTTTGTGCAATATCAGTAAAAAAGGTAATACACTTCCTTGTTTGGCTGTTAAAATAACAGGACAAAACTTTGTAAGGTTATAGGTCTTAAGAGGCAGTCCACAGAGACCTCTTTGTCTTCACAGAGCCCCAGAAGGATAGCAGAGACTTCTCAAGTGAATGGAGGGGAACACCCAGGTAGTTCTTTTTACAGGTTAGGTGACATGAGTGTTTATGTTTAAATTTGAGAAAGGCTAGATATTTAGACTGCCCTCAGCAGGTTAACTGTCTTTTCTAGAGTGAGATCACTTTATTGCAGTCATAATAAGGAGAATGACAATTGTATAAAGAATCTGAACTATTATTAAAAAGGTAAGTGCCTGAAGCATTCAAATTATTCTGTGCTGGTATGTTGGGTTTTTTCCCTTGAAGTGTCGGAATTCCAACCCTGAGTCCTTAGGTCACTTGAGCAATGGCTTTTTGCTTAATGATAGCAATTTAGCTTTGTTGGAGAGTGAGAATTGTTGTAAAGAGTTTAAGCTGAGGTCATGCAAACCCTCAATTTCACACATCCACTGGCATTTCTTCACATACCTGTGTGCAGAATTTCACAGAATTATCACTTAGCCTGACTGGACCTAATGGGTCTGTTTAGGATATATTCTCCAGAGGTGTTTGCAAATAGTAGCTTTTATTTCTATTTCTTCAACCAAAATGAGAGACACAAGCAAATAAAGAGAAGGTCGAAGAAGTACAGAGACATCTCAATAGAGGAAATAGCGAGCACAAAAAATTTAGGGGGGGGAAGGGAAATAAATTCATTAAAATAGTGCAAGAAATACTTAAATATAATGACCTGGGTGAACTCAGTAGAATATTATTTCCTAAAGACATGAGGACCTGCTGGCCACCTTAGTCTTCTTTCTTTCACTGCTCCAAACTGTGGTTGTCAGGTGCCTGTACTGTAGGTGGTTTTCAGCTTTTCTGTAATTTGCTCCCATGTTGACACATCCATTCTCTGTGCTTCCCCTGGTTTTGTAGTGCCCTTCCGTGTCACAGACTGTGCTTCTGAAATGGTCCTTTCTTTCAGCCACGGGGACTTAACAGCAAAAACGTACTTTGAGGAGTGTGGTCATAACACAGAAATTTTGCAAGTGTTTTTGCATGTTTCCTGTCTTTAAACTGGCAACATTTACTTACTGGCAAACACATAAACATGTTGCAAAGCTCTTTGTTGCAAAGTGTAAATACTGTTTTGTGCTGGTTTAGTTTTTCCCCCTGTTCTTTTTTCTTTTTTTTTTTTTTTTTTTTGTGAAGAGGGGTATTTAGAGGGAGAGGGTTTTTTTTAACCTGTGAGATCAGCCTTGGTCTCATTCAGTGTACATGAAACAAGTTCTGCAATGGGAAAGACCTCAGGTCTTCTACTGTAGGTCTATGAAAACTCATGACAGAATCAAGCAGGGGTCCTACTGAGAAATAAAAAATGATCAAGGACTTAATATAATGCATATGTAAAAAGATAAACTTACAGTTGTATAAAAAATTTGTGTAAATATATATCATCTCGGGGTGCCTTTACTTTGAGAATGACCTAAAAATGGCATCTTTCCACTTACTGGTCTTGTGGGGACCCAGTTATCTATTGACTGAAGTTACTACTACTTTTTGCTTTTGTTTTGCAGGCGTAGCAGAATGAAAAATTGCAGGGAATGAGAAGGATCCTGTTTCTTGTGTATGTTCCCTAAAATAGACATGCTCTGTTTCAGAATTACTCTCACAAGATGTTTGTAGAACACTATTGCAAAATTTTTTGCCAGTGACGGGAAGAACCTTACTTGAGACCTTGCAGAAATAGTAGCATAAAAAACCCCTTTCAGGTTAAATTATCGTGTGTCATACAACATTCTGGGAACCTGACACATGAACCATGAGCATTCTGATGCCATTTTTAGTCATTGTCAGAGATGAAATGCACTGTAATGCAGAACTTTTCAAAACCTGCTTTTGAAATGTCTGTCCTTGTGCTGTCTTCATACTACTGAAAGATTTTGGTGTGTCGGTGAGTGTTGCCATTTGCTGCTACTTCCCCAGCAGGAAGTCCAGTCTGCTGACATAATTAATGAAAAAGGGAGTCCCCAAAAGGAGACCAGTGCATGAAAGAGGCTGGAGACCTTTACAGTTATTTGAAGGTAAGTTCTTCTACTTAGTAACAATAGTTTACTTTGGAAAACTACTTACCCTGAACTAGAATTTGACTAAATTACTAGTCTACAGTAGAACTTACCTTCAAACAACCGTCAAGGTTTCCAGCTCTTATTTTCTGCTGTTTAAAACCCAGACTTTCACAGCCTATGAGCCACCCATCCTGCTATTGTTCAGGATGTAGAACTCCCACTGACAGCATTGCAGGGTTCTGCACAGAAGTAGGTGTCGGAACGCAATGTCAGCAGACTGCAAGATGTTCTTTCATTTTGTGATTAATCAATATATTTTAACAGATATAGGTGATGTAAGAAGATTTTACATTCCCTTCAGCTGAGCTGAAATTATTGTTGTCTGGTTCTCTCAGTTTTTTTTCTGTTCTGCTGAAAAATAGTGTGATTTGCTGTCTTATCTGTATGCCAGAAGAAAGGTATTTTTATATCAGAAGTAATTTTGTTGGATTTTTTTGGCTATTGGTTTAGGTTTTTTTCTTTTCCTGGGTTGGTTTGGATTTTTTAATGTCCACGTGGGCTTGTTACAGCTATAAGGCAAGGCTGACTGGGATAGCCATTTCTGGGATCCTGCAGGCAACCCAGGATGAAAACAGACAGAAAAAGATAGATACTGGAACAAGGCAGTGGCAGTTGGATACTAGGGTAGATGGCCCTTTGTGTGAGGTAGGTTGGCAGTTTGATATTCATTTTGCCAACTTTGTTCCCTAGATGATTGCTTCTATGGTCTTCCATTACCTTTTTTTCACCTACTTTAAAAAATAAAGTAGGTGTGAGCTACTGAGAGTTGAATCATCAGCGTTAGATGTTCCCAAAGGTCGAATTTCAGTAAGTGTTAGGTAGTTCATGTTTGCAGTCCTAAAGAGATTGCAGTATAATTCAAGTTAATTCCTTAGGCTTTTGAAGAACCTTTGAGGTCTTAAGGTAATCAGATAACAAAAAGGATCCATGAGTTATTGCCTTTCAGATGTAGAATGCAGGTTTCTGTCCCTGCTGATCTCCCCATCTTGCAGAGTTAGCCTGCTTTGGAGAATTTATGATGATCTTAGAGGTAGAGCAGCACAGAGATAAGGAAAACTTAAAACTCATTTACAAAGCTACCTGGCATTCTTTTCTCTGCCATTTTCCAGATTTCCATCTCCTTGGAACCAATGGTCCCTGATGATGTGCTATTTATTGCAGCGTGGATTTAGAGGGATTAGAGTCAATAACTCGGGAGTTCTGCAGTAGTTAATGCAGCAAAGCAGAAACAGGCCTAATAAGGATGGAAACATCCCATTGCACTTACTGTACTAACTTGATCTTAACTTTCTCTTGTCTTCCTAATTCCAGGTTTGAAAGATGGGGTTCAGGCCGTGGGAAAGCTGCATCGGCTGTTTTCAGAGAAACTTTTTTTGTTTGTTTGTTATAATGGAGATTTCTTTTGTTTATTGCAGCACATATTATTGATTTAATTATTTGACAGTTTTTTGGTTTTGGTTTTTTTTTGGTTTTAGGGAGGTGCAAGCAAGCCAACGCTCTGTGGCCATAATTGCTGAGATGATCCACACAGCTAGCCTAGTTCATGATGATGTTATTGATGATGCAAATTCTCGCAGAGGAAAGATGACAGTCAATCAAATCTGGGGAGAGAGGAAGGTGAGTTTGCTATTATGTGCAAGACTTGCTTTGAGTTTCAGCAGAGGACAAATACCTAGGGTTTTTGTCACATTACTATCCCTAGGCACAGTCTTGGGATATGCCAGCAAAAGTATGAAGAGGTGTGCACAGATTGTAAGACAAATGTGTGTTCCTTTTCTAAACTGTTGGAAGCATTGGATAATGAATGCTTGTAGTGTGACTATTACTGACTTCACATTCCCTGTGCCATTCTCTGCAGTGCTGTTGGAATACTTTGAACTTTTACCTTATCCAGAACACTACCTTGATTCAGTAGGAAACACAAAAAGGTTTTCACTCAGCATGAACATTTTTTTGATTTTTTGAGAGATATGTTTCTTCATAAAGCATTAAAAGGAAGGTCTCGGTCAGTAGGCTCAAGGAAAGAAGCACACTGCTGACACATCACTACTTATTATCAACAGGGCATTCAGAGCTAACACGGCATAACAGTCACAACAGAATGGTCAAATAGAGAGGTAATGTTCAAAAATACTTGCCAGAGGCAAACACGTGTTCAGATATTGCATACAGGGAGGACAGTGCTTATATAGAAAAATAGAAACAGCACTGTAAGAGAGGGACTCAAAAATGGTTTAAATGTTAATATTTGGTATCTTCTGTTTTCTCTCCATTACAATGAGATACATGTGGTTTATGTAGGAAAATGATGCAATGTGAGTAAACATGCCAAATAAAGGAAATTGTATTATTGTCTGAAGTTACACTTACAGGAAAAGACTTAAAAGATCAATTTATTTTTTTTTTATTCTTAGGCTGTTTTAGCTGGTGACTTCATCCTCTCAGCTGCTTCCGTAGCTTTAGCACGAATTGGAAATACTACTATCATCTCTGTTCTAACTCAGGTGATTGAAGATCTGGTGCGTGGTAAGATATTTTTCTATTTTTGTCTTCAGATATGCTTGCCTAAGGAGTAAACCCACAGATAAAAACTCCCATCTGTTCAACTCTTTAGGTGAATTCCTCCAGTTGGGTTCCAAGGAGAACGAGAATGAGAGATTTGCTCACTACCTCGAGAAGACTTTTAAGAAGACTGCGAGTCTTATAGCAAACAGTTGTAAAGCAGTATGTACGTCTGTCTCTTCTAAAATTAACATACCACACTCTAAGCTTCACAGCTAAACTCCTAGTTATTGCTGTTTTCTCTGGAGACCCTCCAAAGCAAACCCTTTAAATGGTATTCTGCAAGAATGCAAATGGGTTTGAGATTGTGCATTTTTGTCACAGTTCAGCTGTGTAGCCTCCAATATTGGTTTTCAATTTTTCTGTTATATATTCACATGCAGATTTATTGTTACCCTCAACTTGAATCAAAATAAGGTTCACAGTAGCAGCCTTTAATTTATGAAATTCTGTTACTTTGAGACAGTGGTTTTAATCTCAGTTGGTAATTCTTGAGTCTATAATTTGATTTTTAAGTCGTCTTTGACATCTGGTGCCACTCATTGGTGCTGAGTAGGACCTTAAATGGCAACTGTGGGAGGAAAGAAACTAATTGTGTATACTCTACATTACATTGTAAAAGAACAGAAGCGTGTACTTCGTGATTTGTCTGGGGTTTTAAATTATCAATTGCTATATCCAGTCCTAGCTGTCACTCAGTTCTGTTAGTTCATTACAAAAAGATCTGATTCAAGATTATGTTCCTGTTCAAAAAACATGTTTAGTTTTAGTGCAGAAAATGGAGAAGGTGGGCAATAATCTCGCCCCAAAAGAGTTATAATTATTTTTTTTTTTAATTTTTATTAAAGGCATAATAGCTGGTGTAGGGTATAGAAAGAGGGATTTCTAAGAGAATTTTACTCAAAATCTGTGCTAGTGTTAGTCATCCTCCTTTGTTCTCAGAGATCTGGTACATTTATGCAATATGAAAATTGCTTAAAAGGATTATATAGAATGAGAGACATAGATTTTGTGGAGAGGGAAACTAGCTTTCATTCTAGTTGGAGGGAAGAAATTAAGCCTTCTGGATTGCTTATATTAGTGGCAGTATGACCCTGGCAAGAATTTCCCTTTCCAAGTTTTAATTTATATTAGTGGGTAATTGGACTAGTAAAGAGCATCACGTTATTCTGCTACCCCAGGAAAAACATACAAGTTTTTATATTCACTTTGACAGTCTCCCTAAAAGAACCTTTGGAGATAGAAGAAGAAATCACCTTCCCACTGGGTGGATTCTCCTTACAAATGTGCTATTTTGAGCTTTTTCCTTTTTATAACTCACCAGAGTTAAGGATTTAAGCACTTCCCTCCAGATTGTGGCTGTGATGCTGGTGAAGGGGGTGTTTGGCTGCTTTTCTTCTACTGGTTGTTCTGAGTTGTTCCGTTGCAGAATTGCTGGTATTTTATATGCAGTAAAATTTGCGGTACAGAGGAAAAATGGGAGAGTGGTCTGCCTTTATGGTGAAACCATACTTATTGCACATAGTAGCAATGACTTGTATATATATGATGTCCCCCTCAGTTTCTTTCTGCGTGGATTAAGAGAATTCTATTGATAGCAGTGAAAGGAGTATGTTTTTTTTTTTTTTGTTTAGCATTTGGGTTTTTTGAGGGGTAAGGAGGGAGTGTTGGTTTGGTGGTTTGTTTTTTTTGTTTAGATGGTTTTGGCTTCTAAGGAAAAGCATAGGATCAGAAGGGAGTTCTGTTTTCTTTAGTGAAAATGATAAGCAGGATCATCAGTTTTAGCTTGAAAGGAAATTCAGTTGGGGAATGAAGAGTTTTCACAGCTTGTTTATCGGGACGAAGCTAAGGAGAGAGGCTACTGGTTTTCAGAATATCAGTTACAACCAGGCTACTGTGTCATTAGAAGCCATTCAGTTCCTGTTAATGACTGGGGGGGGGGAAATGATTTATTTCTGTGCATAAATAAGATAAAAGTATTAACTAGAAAGAGGATGTCAAGTTCAGATGGCATCTTAGAAATCTACAGTGTCATGCCTTAGAGGTGGAAGAGTAGAGTATTCCTGGAAAAATGATTAAACAGATAATAGATAATCTGTCTAATCACTGTGTTAGATGCCCTTCTGCATCACCAAAGCTCTACTGCATTTAAATCAAAAGTCCTTCAAGTTAGCAAAACAATTTTTTTATGGACAGAACAGTCTGTTCAAGATGTTATAGCCATCCCAGTCTGCAGTTTATTTCGACAATAGTTGTGCATGGGGGAATGTTACCAGAGTTGCATTGCAAAAGGAAATGGTGGCAGGTGGCCCAGAGGGTCACTGAAGCCTTAGTTACTGAA
This sequence comes from Gallinago undulata, assembly GCA_026546715.1. Classification (NCBI taxonomy): domain Eukaryota; kingdom Metazoa; phylum Chordata; class Aves; order Charadriiformes; family Scolopacidae; genus Gallinago; species Gallinago undulata. The sequence continues at coordinate 16,784,474 of JAOTQQ010000012.1, read as the reverse complement.
AGGCATTTTTCAGAGAAACACAAGAGGTGACTTTGGTTCAAGAATTCATAAACAATAAAGCTGAAGTGGAATTTCTATTAGTCATCATGCAAGCTGGAGATGGCAAAATAAGGTGAGCAGGTTCTCTTTCTGTCTTTTTTTTTTTTTTTTTTTTAGCCTGCTGTAATGTGAATTCCTAACCCTCATAAAGCTCTTTAAATTTTGCATAGCATACTTTCAGAAGAGGGGTTAAATCATGCTTGTTTTGAGATAAGTGTAAAGTTGCACTAGAGATTCTTCATTTCTCTATTAGGAGAAAGCATGCAGCCTCCTCGTGTAAGGCAAGGCTGGGTGTAGAAGGTCTGCCGTGGGACTGAAAAGGAATAGTCTGTAGCTCTGGATCGACCTGTGAGTTCCTGCTTTAACTGGTTCCTAGTTTGGTGTGTGCACCGGCCCCCACCAGAAATTCCTGCCAGGCTGCGGAACCGGTGTGCAGGAAAATAAGACCTCTGACCCCCAGCAGCAAAACTGATCCCTCCAGCCCAACTAGGCACACAGACTGCAATAACGGGCAATGACAGGCGTAGGGTAATAGCATCAGATATTATGGTCTGCCGGGAAACTTCCTTATTTATTATTTAAAATACAGTAACTCCTTTGGGGGGTATTTCTTCTTCATAATGATTGCTATGAAAAAAGATTAGTAGAATATACCACAGGTATTCAGGCAGATAATCCTCACTTCTACAGAAGTACAGTTCTTCATAAACAAGGTCTTGGTTAACACGTTAAAATATTAATTACTTGAGAAAAGATCAAATGCATGAAAATGCAGATTCAGGACGAGTTAGTTATCTGCTATGTGGCAGCTTTGGCTGAGTAGACATCTTCCTCTCCCGGGGGCCTTCATAACCCCCTTCCCAAGAGTAGGTACCAAAAAAGATTTGAAGAGCCTGGAGGAGAAATCAGTGGTGTGCCCTGCAGCAGCCAAGGATAAGCACATACTGGGCTGCATCGCTACTAGCACAGGCAGCAAATCAAGGGAAGCCACCACTTTCCTCTGTTTAGCACATGTGAGACCTCAAAGCTGGGCTCCCTCAAATAAGACAGACATTCATGTGGCAGAGTGAGTTCAGTGGAGGGCCTCCATGGGGGCAGGAGTTTGGAGCTGATTTGAGTCTGGAGTAGAGAAGGCTGAGGGGGAACCCTCTGACTGTCTCCAGCTCTGTAATGGGAGGGCATAGAGAGGATGGAGAGATGCGCAGTGAAAGGACAAGTTCTACCATGGAAAAATTCAATTAGCTATTATGAAGAATTTTGGCATGAGGTTGGTCAAACACTGGAACAGGTTGCCCAGACAAGGTGTGAGATCTTCATGCGTGGAGATGCTCAGAACTCAACTGGACACAGCCCTGAGCAACCTGATCTAACTGTGAAGTAAGCTCTGCTTCAAGCCATTGACTGGACCAAGTAACTTCCAAAGTTCCCTCCCAACCTAAACTATTACGTGGTTCCACCAGAAAGAGGACAGTGCTCTGTCTGGAACAACAGCAGTGGATGAGCCATGAATGCTCATCCCAACTGCTTCAGGAAGTGGATGTGGAGGAGAAAGGCTGGAAAAGGGGAAGATTTTAGAGCCTTTTCCTTCCCATGGTGTCCACAGATCTAGGAGTGTGAAAGTAGAACATCTCTTGTAGTGCCTATCTGAGGATATCCCTGCCCAGCAGCAGGTTTTCCTCTCTCGGAGACTGGGCGCTGGTGTAGGATGTGCATTTTCAACTCCACCTGCTTTATCCTTACTTGATAAATAACAGAGCAGGGTGTCTTTACCCAGAGCTGATGATAGGGTATTTTATGGATGTGAAATTCAGTAAAGAGGCAAGATAGGTTTATAGCCTGGTTTATAGTCTTTCGTGTAATATAAAGTAATAGAAACAATCATTTATTTTAAAACGGGTGTTTGAAATAATGCCAAGCAGATTGACTTGCTTTACTGAATTCAAAGAACCTTTTTTAAGAATTTGTGTTCCACTTGGTATTAGGAAGGATTTTTCATCAGTATTTAGTGGAAGACAAGTCTGAATTCTTGCATGATTAAATCAACCAGTCATATTAGGGGAGCTACAGGATATTTTCAAAGGATGAGTTTTATCTTTTAAACTTATATCATTATATTGGCATTGCTATCCTGATTTGCATTTGTAAATATATTTAAACTTCATCCCTCTCAGAGTGGGACAAGGCTGCCTGTCTGCATCCCGGGGAGTGTCCAGATGGGGGCAATAATCCACAAGGGCAATTGGAGAGATTGGCTCCTGAAGGAACTCCCTGGTGGCCAAGGCCCAGTCACGTTGCAGGTTTATAATGTGGTCATGGTCAGAGAGTTGCTCATGTGAGGTGTGATGGGTTTATCAATCTCCTGGATTTTTTAATTTGGTGGGGGTTTTTTTATTGTTTTTTTTTTTGTTGTCTTCAGCACTGTTTGTAACCTGAGTAAGAGCTAAGAATTAATTTTGCATTGATGGATTTTGCTTGTGTTACATTCTGTAACTCAAGCTTCTGTTTTTTAAATGTACACATACTGCTGTCATTCTCTAAAGAGCTGATGTCTGTGTCCCCAGAAAACTGCCCACTTACAGGAATAGCTCTGCTCTGACCTTTCAGATTAAATAGGAAGGCTCTGTTCTTCACGTGGCACTTCCTCTCCCCATATACCACCTTGTGCCCACTCTCACCCTGTGCCATTGACCAGGGGTTTTGTCGCTGTTCTTCTGAATTCTGTATTTTAGTTCTCCACGTGAAATGTGGTGGTGGGTAAAGATTTCACTGAAGTAGGGTAGATGCAGTGCCTCTGCCTTGCTGATATTGTTTGATTCATATTACAGAACAACCAGAAGTTTTCTAGGCACGGGACTAGCAATAGATGATGTTAGCTCTTTGGGGCAAACACTGTGATTTGAGACAAGCATCAAAAGGGGGATAAAAGGGAAAAAGGTTCTAGTTTGGTAGTCCCTAGCAACATCTATTTAAGTATCTCATATTTGCAGTTGACTCTGTTTTACTAGCCTTCAGAATTTTGTATGATTAGACATAAGTAGCATTATTTTCCTGCTTATACTATCCTCCTTTTTTAAATAAAATTGGGAAATGTGTTCATGCCTCAGGCATCCAGATTCCTCTGGGTTATAACTATTATCTGCAGATGCAGGTTATGACTGGGAATTGTTCTGATGCTCAGTTACGAAATGCACTGATGCATGAAATAGTCTCTAATCTTGTGCAAATTGCATTACATTTATTAGGATATAATGTTTCTCATTTCCATCTTCATGTTCACCTTCAAAATTAGTACTGGACTAGGTTTAGTTTGGGTTTGGATTTTTGGTTTGTTTTTTTGAATTATCCTACTTCACATAGACTTAAAGAGGAATTTTTATATATATGCATATTTTTATGTCATGTGGTTCTCCTACTATGTATTTTTAGTCTTACATTAAGTAAAATGTACCTTCACTTCTTCCATTAGTCACAGCAGATTTGGGATGTCTGCAGTAAACCAGGATGGATTTTTGCCTTGTTCCCAGTTGCTTTATTGAAGGCTGGAATAAATCTGAGTATTTAAATATAACCAACCTCATTTTGCAAAGTGTATAATCAATACATAAATGCAAAAGCATAAGTGCTCTTACTTTGAGGCAAGATGATAATTTTCAAATCTTAGTTTGTGTCCTGTATTTTAGCTTTATGGAGTTCATTCAGCAAAACTTCTCTCTCAAGTAGTCAATCCCTTTGTCTGTAATCAACTAAAATCTTTTATTTGATAATCTCAATTAGGTGATACTTTTGTCTAGCTTGGTGTATTTTCTTCATTCACTGTTGCCACTAATTATCCCTTGATACCTTTGTCTGCAAGCTAATTAGCTCATCTTCATGAGCAATTCAGTTATATAGTTAACATCATCCTTAAAAATAGTCTTCCTTATCGCAACTGTCCCTCCTATACTGGGTGCAACACATCCAGTTTGTGTATCTTTTATGAGGCATGTGATGTCCATTTATCTGTTTTGTGACCTCCAATCATCCCCTGGCTGATTTGTATGTGTCATAAATTTAATTCCCCTGTCACTGGACTGTGTATGACCACTAGCCTGTGTGAGCAGCGCATCCACATTTCTTCTTTTCATCTTTGCATTATAATTTCCAAGTCTGATAAATATTTAATAAAGCTACTCTCTTTCCAGACTTTAATATATTTTTAATATTGCACTGCTGTTCAGCCTTATTTTCTAACAACCTTTGACTATTTGTGTGTATAGAGATAAGCACGAATCTGCTACTGAGTCAGCTTTTTTTTCCCCAGATCCCTTTTGTCTGTGCTTGCTATGTCACACCTATGGTCAGAGACTAAAAGAGCTTTTTTAATGCTCTTTATTTACATGCTTGTTTGGGTTTTTTGTCTTTTCAGGTTTCAATTCTAGGCTGCCCTGATCCCAAAGTTCATGAGATTGCATACCAGTATGGAAAAAATGTTGGCATCGCTTTTCAGGTAGTGTTTTTGTTGAACTAAAGGGAATCTAAAAATCTAAACTTTTCCAAACTGCCTTAGAAATCAAAGTGGGCTGTCTTAATCCTTTCTATAAATCTTCTCTTAACAAGGATTACTCTGTATTTAGTTCTCGTTTAAAAAACAATAAAAAAGTAAGTTTTAAAATAATCTGCATGTTTATCTCTTTCCAGCTAATAGATGATGTGCTGGATTTTACATCATGTGCCGACCGTCTGGGGAAGCCAACAGCAGCAGATCTCAAGCTTGGATTAGCCACAGGCCCCGTCTTATTTGCTTGCCGACAGGTAAGTCACCAGCAACCCATTTCCCCAAGACAGAGGGTGTGCACTGCTCTTCGTGGCACACACAGAGGTCCACCTCGAACATGTCACGTCCGCAGCGTAAGTGATGAGCATGGCCTGGGAGCCTGTGAAAAATGTGTGGTCAAGATCAGCTGGATTTGGTGAGCACAGGCACGTTCTTTCAAACCGAGAAACACCTTCCTGCACAAGTCCTCTTACCGTTAGGGCCTTGCACCAAAAGCTGCTCTAGTCTTGGCTGCCCCAGTTTGAGTGCTTTACCAGGGGCAGATGTTTGGAGAGGTTTTTTGCATGTTTTCTCCAGGTTCTTCCTAAGTAGCTTCTTGCTTGTGTTCTTTGCCGAGACATCTTGTTCTTGCCAGGCTTGACCATGTATGTAGGCTTCTTGCCAGTTTTTGGGCTTTGTATCTGTCCTGAGGCCAAGAACTTGGATCTCTGCCTAGCTTTTAGGTGGGCACCTCTATTTATTGGATTTGATCTCTTCATCTCTTTGTCCTCCAGTCTTATCCAGTTACAAATGGGGGAAGCTTTCCCTTCTGTAGGTAAACGTAATAGTAGTTTGGATAAGAGAAAAGGAGTATCGGAAATAAAATAAGCTTAAAATTGGTCAAGATTTGTACTGGCTTAAAAATTATTTGGAGAAGTACAAGGCAAACGGAAGCGTCAGCACCAAACGAAACATTAAAATTAGTGCTAACCCATAGAAGGGGAAGACACTGGTTTAATGCACCTTGCTTAAGCTTCTGGTTCATGTAGGAAAGATTTGCTACTTACAAAGTGGTCCTTCTACCAAACCTCACAGCACGATGCAAAAACTGGCACAACTAGCGCCAGTATGGCTCCAGTCTGTGATCTCTCCTTGGAATTGCTCAGAGCTTGACGTGGGAAAAGTTTTTAATTATTTAAAAAAATAAAACTTCATGACATTTACTTCCCCTTAAAGAGCCTGGGGTGTGGGGAGGTGGAACAGAGGCATTTGTTTCCTCATCCTTTGGGCATTTACAAGGACACGTGTCTCAGAAAAGACAGGAAAGCAGAGTACGGGCCACCTGAGAACGGAGACAAATGTACGCAGAGAACAACCTCCTCCATGGTCTCAGTTCCTTCCCACAGACTCATCTGGGGGATTCACAAACTTGTTCTTGAATCATTATTTCAGAATTTGTTTATTAGCAGCAGGATCTCGTTTAGTCAACACCCACTGGTGTTGTCTAAAGAACAGTGAGAGACTCCGGTACGGAAAGAGGATGCAATTGTGAAATGGTTGGTTTGTTTGTGTGTTAAAGCTTGTAGAGAGAAACAAGGACATGTTGGAAATACTCTTGATTTTGGCAGAGAACGGGTGACACCGGTTGTCTGTGGGTGTTGAATGTTCCAATTTTTTAAATTCAAACTATTCTGTTATTCATTTGTTTGGGTTGGCTGTCGCTGACTTTCAACTTCCTCTATCATTTAATTAGTTTGATAAGATAAATGAGTTCATAATATGGAAATACAAGAAAAGAAAATCTGTCAGTTCTAGTTAAAAATCTTACTTGTTCTTTATAGGTCACTTTTAAATGCTTTTCCTTATGTTTATCTTTGATAGATGGAAGTGTATGTTTTTGCATTGAAAGATAACCTGACCATCTTGCAGAGTTTTCCGCATTAACCAGAATGCTTCTTTACTGAAAATTTCCTGCTGTTTTCATGAAACTGGAAGAATGGCACTACAGATTTAAGTGATATATAAACAAAGTATAAGTGCTAAAGAAATTTGGAGCTTCAACAGACACTTATCTGTGCTGCTCCTAAAAGATATTTTGTCTATTTGTATCTAAGAATAAAAGCTACTGAGCCAGGAGTTGAAGACAGTCCAAAATGTAATTGTTAGTTATAGGCTGTCTTTTCTCTTGCAATTATGATCACGGCTATCTTGCATACCCTTTAATGCAGCTGACAATCCTCACCTTGTCTTCTTGACAAACATTCTCCAGCTCCTCACATGCTCCGGAGCTGCAGTGACAGCCGCCTTTTCTTCTTGGTCTCTCCCCTCTCTCTGAAATACATCTTTGTTCATTAGAATATTAAGGAGAGGCCTTTATATAAGAAATGTTTAGCTTGATGAGAGACCTATTTATTCAGCATTTAAAGTTAGTTCACTCTCTAAAAAAAAAAAAAAAAGGCATTTATTTTTTTAAGGAAATACATTAGTTAGTATATGCTAAGTGCAAAGCCACTCTTAAACTAGTACAAGTGAAGAATGAGGGTTTATTTTCATTATAAGCATTCCTGTCAAATGCTTGTGTATGGCCCATTAAGTGTGCAGAATGCTAATAACAGCTTTGCATTACAGGTTTAGGGATTTTTATATCCTTTAGTACTTAAAAAAGTGAAAGCATATGCATCCTATACCACAGTAAATACGAATAATATGAAAATGGTTTATATGAACATTGCAATTAAATTGTCATTACATAGGAAGAGAGCTAGGATCTATAGAAAGCCAAGTATGAGTCACCAATAAACTTCTAACTCTATCTTCCAAGAAGACTACCTATGAGTAAGAGGGAAATGTCACAACAATGAAGCGTGTTACATGTTTGTTCTCTAACCAGTTTGTAGATCCAGTTTCAGGACCAAAGGTGTGCAAGGAAAGCACATCGTCGTTTACAGGTGTATGGCAATAAAATAATCTTAGTTTGACTATAACCCTTTCAGACAAGATGAACAAAGATCTCTTTGCTTTAAAAATAATTCTTCTGCAGAGTAGTGGCCTTGAGTCGTGGCCGTAGTTTGTTTAAGGACCAGGTTTTTCTATTTCTGGACTGTCTGAAGAAAGTGCCTGGATGTTTGGATAAGTGATGTAGTGACTTTCTCAGACAACTGATTTGGAGTTATCTACTGGATTTGTAGGGAATTGAGGATAGGGAATTTGTATTTAGTACAAATTCCATGTGACCTGGAAACAAAATATGTTACAGGTTACATTTTACTCTTCTAAAAATCTGTCCTGAGCTTTCCAAAGTTATAAAATAGCAGAGCAATGGAAAGAAGCGGATCTAACAGTCAAAGGTATCGTGAAGGGGGGGTTCACAGGTTGAACTGTGCAATATAGATGTAACAAACCTCCTGGGTTCTCTGTTGCCCATGTGGGGAAGAGGGACTTCTTCTGGCTGTGCCAACACTAACCATCATTTGTGATCTAAGAACACCTCAACCAGATTATACACCTACTAAGGTACTAACCTTCAGCCGTACCTGTAGTAACAACGGGGCAGGGGCAGAGGTCTGTACTTCGGATTCCTTTTGACCTTAGCGTGGCAGGCAGCTGCACGGAAAACAACTTGTAAGCAGTACAGAACCTTCTCCCCTTGTGCTTAGTTTCCAGAAATGAATGCGATGATCATGAGACGATTCAGTAAGCCAGGAGACGTTGAACGTGCTCGGAAATACGTGTTGCAGGTAAGACTGATACCAGATACCTCATTCCTGAAGTGCTGTCCCTGCTGATGTCAGTCTGAACTTTACTGGCTCTGAAGAAAAACAGCAGGGCCGTGTTTTCAAATCCATGTTAAGTCGCACACTATGCACAATACCAAGTTAGTACTCAGGTGTCCTACTGGCACAGTGTTTTAGCAGAAATGCTAGGTACTGAAGAGCTTTTTATTTCTCTCTTTTTTTTTTTCCCTCCAATAGCATAAAATCCACATAAAAGTAAAAAGCTCATGCACAAAATCAGTCCCTTCAGCTGCAGAGTAGCTGTATCCAACAACTGCTGTAAGCGGCACATAATTACCACTCTTGTAACTGCAGTGCACACTCCATACCAGTTTTAATTGACTCTAGTCTGAAAAGACTCAATAAGCATCTGTGCAAAATTAATACTTGTTTTTTCAGGATAGCGTGTTTTTTGGTACATCTCTATTTAGAACAGGAGGGGAGGGGCTAAACCATTAGTTTCTGATCCTGCTGAATAGCATGTCATTAATAGCAGTGGTATTTTCTAAGTATAGTTAAAAGTTTAGCACGGAGGAGTTTTAGTATTTTGACACTTTGGGGAAGAGATGAATATAGAATGAATCTTCTTCCTTTCCCCTTCAGAAAGAACATAGTTAAGTGTTCAGGGTACTTACTGACCTGAAAGCTCCCCCCTGTAACTGAAAGAGGCAAAAGGCAGGAGGGAGGCTGACCAGTCCTGTCTCCTTACCCCAGAGTGATGGTGTGCAGCAAACAACCTACCTCGCCCAGCGCTACTGCCACGAAGCCACGCGGGAGATCAGCAAACTGCGTCCCTCCCCGGAGAGAGAAGCCCTCATCCAGCTGACGGAAATGGTACTCATGCGAGACAAGTGAGAGAACTCCTTCCGCTCCTTCTGGCAGCTACTTACCAGACTGTGCCTAAATTTAAATTTACTTCAAAAATTATCTGCTTCCAACACAGGCTACCAAAAATTATTTTTTTAAAAAACTTTTTTTTTTGAAGTTAAACTTTCCTTTTTTTTTTTAAATACAAAAGTTTAAAGTGTTTTACTGGGGGAAGCCACACAGTTCAGAGCAAATCAAACTGTGCTGTACAATTGTTTTAGTGGGGGCTATTAATTGTGGGGGGTGGGGAAGATGTTTACATGTTGATGCACAAAGGCCACAATGAGAATAAATGCAAATCAGTGTATGAGAACCAAAGTTGTTCCAAATTTCTATTGTTCACCCTAATAAACAGAGCATGCACGTTGCTATCTGGTAAACTCCTGTGAAGAGAGATGGTTTGAATGCTTTCCTGGCTGTTTAAACTACAGAAGTACCTGGAATTGTATTTATGGAAATTGGTATATTATGAAAGACTGTATGTATACTTTAATTGGTTATATTCATCAGTGAGAAGTTTACCAGTTCACAGTGCAATACAGGTGTGCTATTGGCTGCTCCTTGCTAGCAGTTAACAAGATGCAGCATTGGAGGCTGCTGCAGTTAAGGAAATGAAAGGCTCGGTGTTTCTAGTTCACTCTAAAAATGAACTGATTCGACAGCCAGTCAAAGCTTCAACTCCCTCACCTTCCCTCACTCATTCACAGAGAATATTCAGTACCCTCCTAGAAGGCTGCTTTGAAGTCCCAGACACATTCCTCTTGCAGTAATTATCCAGTACTACCACATTCCTCCGTGGATTATTTAAGCCAGGGGAGTTTGTGGAACAGGGAAGTGCACTATCTCTGCCTGGGATCTCTGAACACAATGGCCAAGTTCCTGTCATGCTTGTTCCCCTTTGTCATGTCTTGAGGACAGCCCGTCCCTGCTCAGCTGGACACATCACCAACCCAGGTACAGCCTCCATGGAGAAACATCAGTTGCAGATGGTGTCTGACTTACTGCCTCTAGATAATTAGATCCAATCGAGAACCCTTGCTAAAATTAATTTTAGAAGAAAAGAACTTTTAAGAGTATGTATAAATGTGTGATTCAGGTTTCATATCTAATTTATTTGCCCTCTGTCAGTGATAAAGTCACGTTACAAACATTTGCTTTCTCGTACATTGCCTGGGATAACACAGCCATGATTTTGCTACGTTAGCATTCCAAACTTCTTTGCCAAGCCAACCAACAAAGTAATGGACAAGACCTTTGGTTCACTTATATATTTATGAATGGAAAAAGTCATAATGTAAATTTACTCATTAAAAAAACTTGGGTACAAATTACACATACATAAGACCACCCATTTTTTGATTCACATGGACACCTTAGACCCAAACAACTCATTGTAATAGACTTTAGTGAGAATACTCCAGGTAAAGATTACAACAATTGGAAGCATCTTGGATTTTTAAAAAAGTATATTTCAATACATAAGTTTGTATGCATGCTTTAAACAAATATAGTTCAAGAATGAGCAAAGAGTCTAAACAAAAAGTAATATGACCAGCACTAACATTAAACTTCTCATCCAGATTTTAATATGTTAGTCTAACGTAGTGTTAGTTACCATGCTGTACTGAAAAATGTAATGGCACAATCTGATCATGGTTCATTAAATATTATACCCTACTTCCCCAGAATATTTAGGCTGGTCATAAAATTAACAATGCATAAGTAAATAAGTATAACCAGTTATAGACAGTTGCTTGTTTTACAAATTGCCATCAGGTAAGACATACTTCTCCAGAGACTCAGAGAGATGGACATTCAATCATACCATTAAACAGTATGGCCTGAAGAAATGGGCACATTTTTTTTTAAAGTATATTAAGACAATTCTGTTAGCTTTTAATTACCCCTTGTAAATAATCATGGTATGACTGAATACAAGACCCAACTTTGAAAAGCAAAGGATTTTAATCGGCATAGTGCATGATTGATTCAACATAATTCCCAGGAAACAAGCCAGTTACTCGATTGCAAACTCCTTCATACCAGCCGTCATCGTTCTTCTTTATCACATAAATGATTGCACCCTCCATAAACGACAGCTCATCGTCTTTGTCCTTTGTATAGTCATATATAGCAACAACTGTGGATTGAACAGGAACACGTTTAGCATGTTACTAATAGCACCAATATTAACTACAATCGAGTACAGTTATTTTTTAAAAGACTATCCTGGGATTTTCCATAATGAAGTCACATGCTTTCCCTGTTGAACATTAAGTCCAGGATATGAAATTTCACTTTTCTTGCAACATTAGCTACCGGTAAGAAGTGGGTGGTGACTACACTGAACACTCCGTTAAACTACTGACAGAGAGGTTCAGTTGACTGACACTGTCAAGCAGAGCATATGGACACCTACAAGCTGAACTATGAAATAACTGGTTCTATAGATGTGGCAGTCATTTCTGGTCAGACTGCCTCAAAAGCATATAGATCCCTGTGTAGGGATCTCTTGATTAGAAAAGGCCTAAAAAAAAAGTTTCAAAAATCATTCTGTGGAAATGGACCAAGAGGAAAAAAAAGCCCTCTATGGCCCCTGCAGCTACAGAGAGAGTGCTCAGTCTATGAGCCCCTACGCACAGCGCCTGAAAGCCACTGTACAGAAATGGACGGCTGTTGCTGCAGCGCTTCCACAGGATAAGATGTTTTGATGTTACTTTTCAAGGAGCTGCAATGAGTGCAAGTGTGAAAGTTACTGTAGGAAAAAGCAGAAGCAAATTTACAGCAACATCAGCTGTAATTTCAGTACCCGCTTGGTGAATACGTTACTCTTACCAGCCTCCCCCTGTGCAGTTAAAGCAGAGATCTCCCCAAGGAAAGTAAATGTCACCAGCAATAATACTGAAATTAAAAACTGCCACTGAATACACAAACCTTGGACATCACAGCCCCGCCCTTCAAAACAGTTGGCATGGATTTATGAAATTGGTTGGTTTTATGAATTCCAAGAACCTACTATTTTTATTTTCAGAAACGTGATGCCTTAGAGCCTAGCAGGTACCGACACGGTCTGTGGGTTATTTTCATCCCCCGGGTACGCCCTGCACAGGTGCAGCTCGGGGTGAGGACGGCAGGTACCGCGGGGACACAACCCCATGGCGTACGCGCTACAGCACCAGCCCCAGCGTGAAAAAGCTCCCACGGTTGCTGTTGATGAAATGGTCACTGTCAGGACAATCTACAGGCAGGAAGTCCACACCTCAGCTACGCGTGGGAAGGTGTTTTTACTCTGAGTTCACACCTCAGCAGAGTTTATAGCCTGCTGGTGTAGAGTCACTGATAAACCTCGGAGGAAGCCTCACTGCATTTTACAGTCCAGAGCCTCAGGACCCACCCCAGGCAGCTGGTTTGATGGCATAAAGACAGCTGGGTCTTTCTGGCCTTTTAACGACACTGTTCCTAGAGGATTGCCCAGCAATCCTGAGGTAGCTACAGACAGTCCAGCAGCTCGGCAAAGACAAAAGCCATCCAACTTACATCTGCTTCTCAAACAAAGGGTTTTTATATTTTTGTTATCCACTCTAGAATGCTTGAAGGTATTTTATCATCCTTCCAAAGAAGGATCATATTCTATCACACTAGGTATAGCCACAGACAAACTCAGAGAAGAATGGTTTGAGTTCTGATTTAGCAGGGACAACGATTGTTTTCGTCAGACCCAAGCCAAGTCCTTCATTCCCTTCAGATACCATTAACCCTCTGGTAACGCCGTAACACAGACCTGCAACGCTTCTCTTACCTTTCTCTATATAGTTTTTAGGTGCCCAAGCAGGATCTCCATCTGCATAGGGATCGCTGTACTGCACGACAGCAGCCTCCTCATCCTCGTAATCCACGGGGGGTGGGGGGGGAGGAGGAGGAGAGTCATCAAACATCGGCATCTCATCGGGAGGCGGTGGGGGGGGAGGAGTCGGGCTATCGGCAACTAGAAACGTTGGGAGATTATTTTTTTTTTTTTCCTTAAATCAAAACAGTGTGGAGATGCAAACAAACCTGAGGCTGTGCACTGTAAATAAAAGGGGTGGGGGGGACAACACAGATAGCATGCACTATAATACCATGCACTGATTAGAAACAGAGGCTTTGTATTTACAGCTACAAACATACAGCTACATTTGTTATTAGTGGCCAAATCTATGTATAAATGCTACTAGAGTCAAAAGCACATGCTGCAGGGCATAAGCTGAACACCAGCAGAGAGGAAAGCTTCCTGCTCCGACGCCCACGCGCTGAGGGGCTAGCTGAGGGGCTAGCTGAGGGGCTAGCTGCAGCATTGGCTATGGGAGGACTCCGAGCGGCACTCTCTGGGCCAGGCAGCAACAAGCCTCTGCTCTGGACCAGCAGCTTGATTATTTTTTTTTAAACAAATCCTCCGTCTATAACAATCACTTCAATTTCTTTCTGAACGCTGCTTCCTCGGATTCGTTCTCTCTCAGAGCTAGCATTAATGGGACAAAGATCTGGTGTGGTTCATAAAAAAGAGAAGACACTAACGTTTAAGATTTAACCAGGTAAGAGAAAGCCAAACAATCCTTCTGCAGAAGAAAAGCTTTGTACAGATCCTTATCCTGCAGACTAGCTTGTGTGTGTGCACACATCCAGGATTCAATTAATAAATGGAAAGCTACAACAGGCAGCTGCTGCTCTTGGGGAAAAAGTGCTCAAGGAATTAAGTGTATAATCCAAAATGTCAAATCCCTGCCCTGAGATTCTCCAATCAGCACAATTACAAGTTGCTCTGGGAAAGGGAAAAAGAGAAAGGCATTATGGTACAAATCACTCTTAAAATCAGTTCAAATTTGTCTAGAATAACGTTCACAGCAGCTGGCAGCAAAGGAGAGAGAGAGCACACTTAGATGCAATACATAAGTCACTTATCCTATTCCTTGGGAGCCATGGTCCACTACACAGGGACCCAGGTGTAAGTGCTATGAAGCCAGAAGTTACTGAAAGGAAACCACTGTCACTAAACTCAACTTTGTTATATAGCAATACAGATTTAATTACAAGAGATTTGGGAGTCTGCACACTGAAAAGAGGCTGAAAACCACTGCCCTAGAAAGGGTTTTGACTGGAAGGTGTTGTCAGGTTGGGCATGTGCTCCAGAACGTGTAGCTCTGGCACTCTACGCTAATTTTGAGAAGCTGCAGGGCAAGGAAAGACCACCACTGAGCGAAGCTTTAGCTACTCCTTGTTACAGTGGCACTGGAGATCAGAAATTGGGTTTCTGTTTGCTTTAATGTTCTTTACTTTCACTTGGCCACTACTCCAGCAGTGAACTAACCTTTGCTCTTCAGCCACATGCCCCTGACAAGGGGCTTGAGCGTAGCTCCCATGTCCTACCTGGGTCAGACCAGCTGCTCTGCTACAGGAGAGGCCAAACCTCCTGCTGCAAGGGGGCAGAAGCCAGCAGGAGCTGCTGGGGCAGAGGCTGCCTCAGCCCTGGCACCCAGCCCGCTCTCTACCCCTTGAAGAGCTAATCCTATTCTTCACCTGCAAGTCCAGCTCCTCTTCAGCTTGAGAGGCTGAGCTGTACGCTCCACAGCTCTCTCCATCAGTAAGCCTGGCTGTCACTATATTAGCGATTCCTCTCCCATACAGAAGCCCATTTATGTCACTTGGAGACACACTAACAAAGTCTTTGGCCGAGTGAACGCTACGCCTTGCCTGTGTTACTGAATAGCACTCGCAGACAGGCTTCATTAATCCACCACAGACACACGACAACACTGTTTATGAATGGATTGGTTTTGTGCAGTAGTTTCAGCACATCTTTCACAAAATGTATTTCTCTCCTTAAATTCCATCTGCAGCCAGGAAAAAACCCCACAGTATTGGACCAACAATCCTTTGAGATCTTGAGAAATCCTTACCTTAAGAAATGCAAAAGGTTATATTTATTCAACAATGAGGTTGCTTATTTCAAAAGAAGCAGAGAGGGCAGGAAATGCAAGTGTGAAAGCGCCAACACATACCCTAAGTGAGGTGCAGTGCAAACCCTGCATGCTTTATGGGAGACAATTCAACTTCACATTTAAACAAAGGGAAGAGAATGGAACAGAAAATTAGACAAGTGCTACCCTATGGAAGTACCCCCTGCCTCTTGGATTTTAAGCTAGGCTTTTCCTGGTCCTGAACTTAAAACAGGCAGACTATAGAATACCATTACTTTTCCTAGGGGAGGGAAAAAAATAGCATACAGAAAACCACATTAAATGCAAAAGGGTAAAAGGACCACTATTTATACAGCTCCAAACTGAAGCATCTTCTCTGGTATGTATGCACATCCCTGGTCTTTAAATGGGGACCAGCAGACTCCTTTTGAAAGGGCTGGGTGTGACAGTACAGCAATTTACATCCTGTCAGTCGTCCCTGGGCACCGGACACACTGGAAAACCTCTCTGAAGGAGATACCCACAGTTTGGGCACAGGGCGCAGGAAAAAAGAATAGGCCTTGCATAGATTCTAAGCCCTCTGTCCTCGTCCTCTGAAAGAAGTCCACGGAGCAGAAGATGTTGCTTCCAAACCCACAGATCTTTCTGATAAGGAAAAGACAAGCCTCCCCGCACGTCTCCCTAACTCCACTCCCCCGTAGACTTTTTGCAGAACACGAGGCAGATGAAAGTCTAGCACACGTTGCCAAAACTCAACAACAGCCTCCCCAGCCAGCTTTGCTGAGCGTATGCGCAGACTGCCACACGCACCCCTGCCTCCGGAATGAGGCAGCAGCAGCTCAAAGCCATACTCGTTACAGAAGTTTCAAACCCCAGGGACTGTTAAAGAAAGAAAATAAAAAGAACAATTCCTAAGACCAGATTTCAAGCTTCAGCTATTTTTGCTGCAGTCTCATTCACAAGTCAGCTTGCGTTTTGTTGTTGCACACCCGCATAAGTCTGTCCCTTTCACCTCTGCTCTCCCAAGGGCTGTGTTATCTCCAGGAGGACAATACTTGGAACAATTCAGAAACAGGTGTCAATTTTCTCAAGTTTATCTGCAAGTGAAGACATTCTGTAACCTTCATCTTCAGCACGTTCACCTCTTAAACTTTGAATTTTGGAAAGGTTCAACACAATTTTGTGGCATACTATGCTACATCAACATGATTCTTAGAATTTACCTACCACACCACCAAAACACCTTCCTTTTTGAATGAGCAGCAGAGAGATGCCTCCTTTCTCTAGGGGAATGCTCAGAACACGACTACTGAAAAGCTCTAACGGGAAGCTGAACAGCAGCACTCATGAGATCTGGGGCCCCCTAAATGTACACTGGAGTGATATAGCTGCTATGCAGTAGTAGCCCCTGAGATTCTGGCAAACTTCGCTACGGCTCCACTTTAAAAACACTTTATACTGACTTCACGCCCTATCTACATTGCATTCATTTCATTCATCATACTCCTACAGCGAAGATGTCCCTACATCAGGAACAGGCCTTTACACCTGCACTAGCATTTGAGACAGTTAACACTCACCTGAAATGGATCGGGCAGTAATGGTAAAAGCAGAGTTACCAGTATAAAACACCCTGCGGCACAGATCACAGCCAGGGAGCGCATCTCCCACAAACCTAACAAACAGAGCTGTGCTGCAAGAAGCTCAGTAGGGAAATTTGGCCAGAGAACACAAAGAAATGGAGAATGAAAGGCTGCCGAGAGGAGAAATACCTTACAAGCTCCTTTGCCATGGCATTAGATCATAAGGCTGCACATTCTCAATTGACTGTACAGCTTCCTGAAAACTACTACAGTATTAGAATCAATGGTTACACAGTATGTGTTTTGACAGTCTACATAAGCCTTTCTAATAAAAACTAATCAATTATCCCAAGTGAAAGAGCCTCGGGCAGGATGATTCAACATGAAATTAATATTTTTAATTAAGAAACATTTCTATTTTGCACCAAGCATATGCCACGTATTTCACACTGTAGTTCTATAATAAATTTGCAGTTCAGGACTTTAATGGGTCAGTAATAATCATGCACATGTTATAAAATATTGAAGAGTGTGCCCTTCAGCTCCAATAGCATATTGACACTAGAATGCAAGATGGTATTAGCTTCTGGAAAAGGAAACAAAATAGAGTCTGACTTGCCAGCCATGCATGCTAGAAGAAAGTAGGCTCTACCCTTTAACAGCTCAGCTTGTCCAAACTTACTGTTTTCCTGCACCCTGGCCACGAAGCCTGTGAGAGGTATCTGTGGAGTCAACTGAGGCATAGGGGGAGGGGGTGGAGCAATAGAAACTGGTAGCAACACACACACCATATCGGGGAAAGTCAAACAGACAAAGGAAAAAAAAAAAAAAGGAAACAAACAAAAGCAGCCGTCAGTAACGAGGACCACAAAACAAAGTATGTAAAGAACAACAAGAACACGCACAAGGAAGAACCTTCTTCAAGCTTGTGTTCCCAACCAGGCTGAATTCGCGGTCACCCGATGGAGGATGGAAAAGCAAAGCGTGCCCCGGTGCTCAGCTGAACAAAAAGCCGAGTGCAGGCCGTGCATCTGGGAGCTCACGGGGAGCAGGTGTGAAGGGACTCGCTTTGGGGAGCACACAAAACTCAGCTTTTTGTCTTCCTGCCAAATTAGGACTACTCACATTTAGTAGTCACCTTTCAAAGGTACGCTAGTGGAAGTGATGTTTTGCAGGATCCTAGACTTCTCTAAAATGAGAGTGCTACATCAAGTGCAGCAAAGCAGCAGTGACAAAGAGCAAAGACAACTGCTTCACAAGGGAAATGATGCTGCAACATCAATACTCGTACAGACAGCACCTCTCCTGGTGTCGTTCTGCAGGGGCGGGGGACAGTGGCTTGGCTTACTTTGGTTTGGCTTTACATAGAAAAAGGGACCTTGTTGCTTGTTGGTAGGAAAACCAGATGGCTTTAGAGCAGAATGGCACTTTATTTTCAATTATTAAGTCTTCTGTGCTTAGAAGGCACTCGGCAACCTAAAAGGCTGGCAAAAGCTTCAACAGCTACAACTGGCTACACTGATGCTCAGAGCTCCTCAGGAAGAACTTGCAAGCTCTTCTCTGAAGTGTCTACTGATTTGGTGGGAAAGCTATGAGGCACATGGCAGCAGTGCTCAGGGATGGTGGGCTGAGAGTGGAGATGTTCAGCTCTTCCCTCTACAGGTAGGAAAGGGGCCTGGCAGCCCGAGGGTGTGCCATCCCAGCTCTGGCAGGATGGCTCCCCATGAAGGGGGGTGGCAGGGAGAAAAACAGAAAAAAAACCCACAAAACACCAACTCATTTGTTTACACCATGCTCCTTCTCAGTGGAATTTCTCTTGCACTGAAGCCGAGAAATTCTTGGGAAGGTGGGAATTCAGCAGGGTAATCCAGCTGGAACCAAATTTGAAAGAGGTTCTGTACTTCCAAGTAAGCAACAGTTTTAAATAAAGCCATAACTAAGATTAATGTTTGATGAATAAAAATGGAGCATTTAGTTCATTACAAAACCAATAATCAAAGAAACTGTATGGGAGAAATGATCAATAAAAGAGGGAGAACAAACAGGTTTCTCACAAAATTGAAGTAAACATCTAAGAAAAAACAGAGTATTTGTTAGCATGAAAAGTAAAACCTTAAGGAAACATGGGACCTGGATTTAATGTCAAGACAGTAGCATTAAAAATAAAAAAATCACCAGTTACAGAAACAGAGGAAAAACAGTTTAAAGTAGTAAAACACACCCATCAAAATACTGTTTAAAAATGTTGACAATCAGTATTTTGAAAACACCAGAGAGGCTAGATTAAGGAACAGCACCTGCATTTGAGCAAAAAATTGCTTTGGACAAATGTAAACGTTTAGGAACAAGTGGTGTGCACAGCATTTAAGACAACTGAATTATTTCCAGATATAAAGCCCTGTTTATTCAACAGAACACAACTGTTCAAACAGGAAGGGGTTTCTGTTGTTGTGGTGAATTAATTTGGGGGCATGAGAGTGTGGAGGAAAATGAAGGGCCAGTATGGGAGAGAGAGAGTGGGAAGAAAATCAAGATTAGAAAAAAAAATAGATAGGTATCATGTCTGCATATAAAAATGCTTTCTGATAAACATAATACTTCTACACCACTAAGAAAACTCTTCACCTCAGTGTCTCAAACATTTTATATGCATTCTTTCCTTCAGACTAAGTACACAACAGCAAATACTGGTCCAAAGTGATCTTCAGCCCAAGCATCAATATTTCTTTTCAAAAGAAATACACCTCTGAGGTTTACAGAGTTGGCACGCTGCAGACCACCACCAGAAACCATTAGAGGACTACCACTCCTCTACGCATATCTGGTCAAAATCTATGGAAATGGCAAGGAAGCAGTTTCCTGATATAAAAAACTTTTACTAGCACTCAAGTAGATCCTTATCTCGCAGCTCTTTCTGCAGTGAACCTCGTTTGCTCTACTGAGTAGGTAGGCAGGATGCTGCTGACTAAAACCTGCCTGCTTGCCCATGGCATCCATCCCTTCCCTCATTCATCTCCACCTATACTGCTACTAGTGTGGAAGCACAGAGGAGTCGTCTACTAGAGAGAGAGAGAGACTGACCTCATCTTTGGTAGTCAAGCTTAAAAAAAGAACAAAGGAGAAACTTGGAATCAGGAAAGGATTTAGGAAAGAGACAGAGAGGAACTGGGTAACGGGAAAAGTTTGTGACATGAGCACTGTGCTCTGACAGTACTCTCTTGCCCCTAGCCCACTAGTGGGGGGACTGCACTACACCTATATGAGGTCTCCTGCAAAAAAAAAATATCTGATTTTAGTTTATGTTCTCCAAGCACACCTGAAATGCTAAGTATAATGTGCCTATAATTAGATAGGCAATCATAATAATTTCTTGTCATGAGTAACAGCAAACAAGTCAGAGGGGAAAACAGTATAATTGCATATAGTGCAATCACTGTACAACTTCAATATGGTTTTTCTTGTTTGTTTTTCCTTCTATTTTAGGAAAGAAAGCAGTAATCTGATTGATGCTTGTCATAAATGAATTAAAATGCCATGCATGCTTTTACAATCATTTTGCTCAAAACAGTTTGTGATTTCAGAGCTCAGCAGCTTACTTGAATTTTGAGAATAAAGAGGCCCGCCATTAACATGAGGTTGAGCAGAAAATGGGGCAGTCACAGAAGGATTCCGTCTGTATCCACCAGAAGATGCTGAAGAAGTGGTAGAGTTGTGTCGCGAGATTTGCCTGGTCATTGTGCCATACTGGGAACCAGGAGCTGAACCCGGAGCAGCTGAAAAGCATTAGCCAGAGGAACCAAGGAAAAGACTTAAGCAGAGCATTACTTGGGATAGAACGCAGAAAACAGAAAAAGCCCAGAACATGGGAAATACTTGATTACAGGTCTCCAATAATTTAAGGCCAGTAATGGGAGATTTACAGAAAACAAATATCACCGTTATAATCAATAATGAGAAAAAACAAAGAGGACATAAACCAACATTCATATAAAGGGCATTTGAGAAATGCTGAGAACTACTTTGACAGACTGGATTGGAAAATTGAATCAGCTTCCAACTCCTAAGCATATCTCAATTATTGTACATGCAGTACCCTTTATTAAAAGCACACAGGAAAAAATCCACATTCTGCTCAAAGCAAATGTTTTCCATTGTGAACCAGAACTTGTCTCCAATCTAATATAAAAAGACACTCTAACAAAACAGTAAAACAAATGTCATGAGCTTCAGACACATTTATCAACCATATTTGCTAGTTGTGCTTTTATATTGATGGAATTTGCACTAACAAATCGGAATCACCAACGCCAGCTGACAGAAAGACGTGTCACTCATTCTTTGGGGTGAACACCCATTTTTACCTTCCACATGCTTGCTGCACAAACTTCAAGGTTAATAAAACAATTTACGTTCTCTGTTGGATTAACTTCTAACAGATGAGAAAAGAATCACAGCTTGCAAACTAATGAATCTCACACGTTGAGGTCACATGGATCAATGCAATTTTTCAATGCAAAAATTGTTTTGCAATAAGATGTTTTGTGCTTTCATATATGTGTATATATCTTATATAAGTATATATAAATATATACGAAAAAGCACACACACACATATGCACACAACCAGTGTGCGATCAGAAGTTTGCAGTCCTGTAACGCTATCCAAAGTCACTTTTGCTTAACATTAAGTAAGGGAAAGTGCAAAGGGTTATGCGGGTCAAAGCCTCCAAAGCTAGATTTATAACACAATCACTTAATTTTGTCGTCAGCCTTTGACAGGAAAGGGCAGGGTATTTTTTCCTGCCTGTTTTGGAAAGTACTACTTCTAGATCTCATCCTAACAGCTATATGTAATGCTTGAAGCAATTTTTCAAGAATTGTTATTTCATATCCTCGAGACTTCCAGTTTGTCACCCACTTGCAGCATTACAGCATCAAACCCAAGCCACCGTGACAGACACTCCTGCTTTTCAGTCACCTTACGCCCATGGGATAGAAAACATACATCACCCTACACATCAGCTACCGTTTTTAAGCCAGAGTGCAAATGTTGTGGCTTAGTTTCAGCTGCAGGAGTGATACGGCAGAAGACCAATATTCAAGCTGATTTTGAGATCTTATAGATGAGACTAATTGCATATTAGCTTTATTTGGAACAGAGATTTCAAGCAACTGTTAGCCTTTTCCTCACACCTTGTCCGTTTACCTTCAGAGGCTTTAACCACAGGAAATTAGTGGAGATTAGATTTGTTTAAAAACAAACAAACAAACAAAAAAATATCAGAACTGATTTTTATACTAAAATCATGTAGACCCCACTACAGAATCAAAAAAAACCCTCACTAAGTTCATTAGGAAGAGATGATTATTGATTATGCAGCACGACTGCAATCACTTCAGCATTGACACAAGTCTCACCTATCAGACTGCCCATCGGGAGAGGTGGTGGCAGTGGTGGTGCTGGCGGGGCTCCAGGAGGAGGAGGAACAGAAATGTGTGCTAATAAAATAGTTTATATTCCCAATTAGGCCATTTATTAAAAAAAAAAAAAAGGCAATTAAGAAAGCACGGGAACATGATAGGCTTCCCAAATAAATACAGAAATTCAACTTTGGTCAACTGATAAAAACTGTGGCCCTGATCCTACACAGGGTTCTGTACCTGCAGATCTTTATTCCCATTGATTTTTATGGGATGACGATAGTAAGATTTCATGCCTTTATGTACCACTGCAGGATCAGAAACACCTGGGAAAGGAAAGCCTACATGTGCATAAGAAAGTGAGGACTTGTCTTCCAAGGAACAGAAATTTAAGAGGTGCAATAGCAAAATTATATTACACCAAAACTCCACTGTTTTCTTGTGCAAATTAGCTTTATGTGCTTACAAAATACACAGACAGTAAACAAGTGATGGAGTTGGTTTATCACCAAGATAATAATCCTGATGGCTTATAATAAAGAATCTTACACATTCTCACCACGTATCATTGTTAAAGAAAAGGCAGTATGGTTTCGATGCTGAGAGGACCTGCATGGTTCTCTTTTATTGCTGTGCTATCTTATACACACTGTTTCTCCTGACTCTCTCAATGATCTCCATCATAGCTTAGCAACTTCAGGCTGTAATCGTAGCACAGAAAACACTGGTGGATAAGCCTGAATCCTACTACTAACAGGGTTTTCTTAGGTCATCTTCTGCATTTTATTTGAAGTAAAGACTTATAATTAATTAAAAAAAAAGATACATACCACCATTGGCAGATGGTAAAGTTACAAGGCTATTTCAGAAGAGAACATTTCCCATCAAACATGTACATAGTTGCTGCTGTTTCTCAGGGCATCCAGAAATGCCAAATTGTAGACAGGCATTTAATAATATACATAAGCTTTAAAAGGATATACTTCTCTCCTTATATCGCATGCCCCCTCCCCCTCGATTTTCTCATTAAAACACGGACTTACAAAGGAATTTTAACCATGTGCTATTCCATAAGTGATTGTTCTGCACATACTTTTGGTAAAGAATTAAACCTTTAGATGACCCTCAGCACTCGTAAGCTACTTTCTGACTAGGGCTGTGCCTCGGGACAGTTTCTGCCCCTTCGTATTCAATCACAATTCCTCTGCAAACACAAGCGACTGACATTAGAGCCTTAAGTTCACACGGGAAGAGTCCCCCATACCTGGTCCAATGGTTGGCGGTGAAGGTGTAGGCACGGCAATGGGAATGCCAATACTGCTGCTCCCACTGTTCTCTCGACTGCCGCTTCCTCCACTGCTACCGCTGTAAAAGGAGAACACGACTATTAGCACGGCATTTCCTACAAAGGCCTATCAACAATCACACTTCTTGTGCGAGCTCTGCCGGCCTAACTCAATTACAGACTGTTGAAAACCCCCCTATAAATTGCCTCTGTCTCTACCTACAATTGCATACAGCTAATCAAGTCTGGATGCATTACACTCCCAATAAATGGAATTACCTAAGCTGATAAACATCACTATGGATAAAATGTCTGATCAAATGCTTTCAAAAATTAAAAGCATACCAGTTCTAGGCAATGGAGTAGAAAGTGCAAGAATAGTTCAGGGTCCTTGTAATAAGTGAAATTAATAAGCTGGGGCTGAAAGAGTTCATGCCTAAACTATAAACAATTTTTTAAGATTATGTATGCTGTCAGCTGAAGAAATATTTCCTCTACTCAGAACAGAAGTTTAGATTGAGAACTTTTAAACTGAGAACAGCCACAATAAAGTAGCTGGGGTAGGATGAGGTGTGGGTTATGGTGTGGATAATTTTCTGTATAACTAACATACTCCCCGGCTCATGCACACGCTTTTTGTCTATGAAAAGTTTGTTTCTGTTCCTGCTGGAACCAGGACAGTTTCTAAGAGAGTCTGAAAGGTAACAGTACAGGCAGGTCACAGTTTGGCTAAGTACCATTATATGATACGCAAATTAGAAGCCAGTAATACGGATTTTTTCACAGAACATACTTCTAGTGAACTACTGGGTAACATTTTTACACATGCCTTTGGAGGACACAACGTTTCTTTTCAGTGAGGGAGCTTAAAAAGAATCAAGATTCAAACGGAATCTGTCCTTATTCTTATCTGAGAGCACTCCTCAGGCCAAGGCTTGAATTTACATGGATTAAATGGATAATATAAAGGGAACTAAGTAGTCAAGATGTTTTGAAGCCAAAACACCACTTTAACCCATCCATGTTAATTAAAGAGTATTCAGTGATGTTATAGTTTATTTACCATTCCTAGGTAGCTACAAATCGGTGCTGTCAACAGTCAAGTACAAATCATTCAAATATATCTTAAGAAAATAACACTGTTACAAAAAAGAAAATCAGTGATCTGAAATGGAAGCCAAGATAATTCCTTCAAAATTAGTGTTCTGTCTGCTGAAGACCTTGATCTTGTCTCCATGGTTGCAGCTGAATTTCTAACTGCAGTCTACATAAAAGAAGATCTTGTGAGACAAGAGTAGGGAGCATTCACAGTAGCCAGCTAAACAGATTAACAAGATTTTCATTGCATCCAGATTTAGAATTTATTTCATTCTGGCATTATTTCATGATCAACTGTGTCCAAAAGACTTTCTCAACTCCTGTTAGTGACCTGCCGTGTTTAACTGCCTACTGGGAATTATTAAAAAAAAAAAATAAATTAAGAAAGAAGCTCCCTGAAAAACCAGCTAACCTCTTACTTTTAACTACATTGAATTATTTCATCTGTTTTTTCTCTGCAGTTTGGAGCCTATGATAAAAATCAAATTGAAAAAACTGAATTTACTCAAGAAGTTCAGAGAAAGATCTAGTCTTGCAATTCGAGAAAAAAAAAATTTAAAAAGGTTAACTCAGAACACCCTTCTCACCCCAAACGCGCACTACTCTCTCATCAAAGCCCCTAAACACATGAAAACATCTCGCTGCTGCCAATATCTGCTCTGTGAATAGGTTTTATTTTCTGCTTTTATCATGCTAGCAGTGATTATGAGCATTAAGTTTTAGCCAAAAGAAAGCAATCAGCCCTTTCAGACTACCTTCATCAGTGTTTCTGATCAACAGAAACTTCCTTTTGCAATTAGTGATCTTGAAAACAAAACAAAACAAAAGCCTAAGTGTATTTTAGGCTAAGGTTAACAATGCAGCTTTAAACCCATTAGCACCCATCACTACCCTGCCTTGCAACTGCATAAATTTTGAAATTTTGCTTATTCTTGGGAAACAAATAGCATAGAAGAATATAAATTGACAATATAAATTGAGGCCTGTGGTTATGAAAGTAAGTTGCTAGATACAATAAGGCTTCTATAGAGACTATAAAGACACTTCTATGTGTTAGAGAAGTCAATGATACAGTGAAGTTCTACGAATGCAGAGTGGTAGGATAACTCACCTTTTGCCTTTAACAAAAAGCCAACAGGCTCAAAGATTCAAAGCTTTTACGTGACTTTAATAATCATTGGAGTGCCAGGCAGGAAAGAGTTACAGTGAGAAAGCACTCTACCTGTGTGTTCTTGGTCTCTGGTTCAAGGAAGCCGTCCTCCCCGGACTGTGCTGACTGCCCAGTCTGGCAGGACTGGTCATGTAATCATTGGGGACTGTTGGCGGTTTGACTGGCTCCAGGGTTTTGTACGGAGTATTTCGTCTGGTCAAGGAAAATAAAAAAAGATTTGAAGACAGAAAAATAAAGAATCAGAAGATCAAAATGATAAATGAAGTAGTGAAGCCATTTGTTTTCTTAAAATTTTCAAGAGAGACCACTGCACAGTGACCCACATTACAGTGTATTAAATTCCACCAGGCGGGGTAGACAGGCCACAATATACTCTCTAAAGTGCTGTTCTGTAGGTAGATCCATAAAAGTTTGCCTACAGCACATAAACTGGTTAAAAAAGCCTAAACTAAGTTTATTAGCCAGGTCTATTCTTTAAACTACATAACATACAGTAGTTACACCTGCATAATATTCTGGGGTACCTTTCAGTACACTGCATGCAACAAACTCTTCCACTGTAACACTTTCCTCTCTCCCCCTTCCCCTCCCCTCCAAATGCTTTCCAATATTCTTGGCTAAAGGCATTCCATTCATTAAGACAGGAGTAGGGCTGAAAGATTCACAGAACAAGTTACATTTGCAATCACCAGTGCTCTTCCTAGCAGCATTGCTTCAGCAGTAATCAAGCCATCTCATATCACTTAAGCAGATCTTAAGGTGTCTCACAGATGAACTTTATTGTCTCCATTTTGCAGCCCAAGAAAGCGAAGCCCAGAGACTTCCAAGGTCACCTAGCAGTCTGCATCAGCAGAAACATAACACAGATCTTTCGAGATCTATTTACCAGACCCATTACTGCCTTAAGAACAGTGCATTTATTGTACTGAATCGCAGAGCTCTTCAGTTCTCACCAGTAACTAAGAGATCCCTTGCAAGATGTGGAATTTGGCAATGCACCAGCTAAGCAAAAACAAAAATACTAAACTACTGGCATTTAATCATTTGTTCAATTACTGGTTATAACTGAGTTGGAAAGTTATACAGCTTCCTGGTATTTTAAGAAGCTTATTGACTTCCTTTTTACAATATGGAATGTAACAGTACTCAATTTTAACTATTACATTTTATCATTAAAACCTCACAAAGAGAAAAGTGGGAATACCACAATTGTTTGCATGCACTGTGGTGTTTGCAAATTAGTTTGTCTATATAAAGAACTTCAGCTGATTTTAATACGCAGACTGCCATCACCTATGTATCTGCCAAAAGAGATCACTCGTGGGAAAAATAAAGAAAGTACATATTCCAGTTGTAAGAGATAGAGCTCTAAATACTGCCAAACAAACTGATATGCAGGGAAGATTTTAAATATACTTCTAGCATAAATAACCTTGAAAACTAACGTTTTAAACTCTACCTTGGAATGTACTGGCAATATGAGTTACTACTCAGCTCTGTAGTACTATTTATTTTGCCTGTACAATTTAAAATATTGCCAAAAGCAACCCCCCACTACATCCTCAGGTTCAGCCATGCCCCAATTTCACCTTTATTTTTCTCAGCTTCATTGAAGACCTCAAACTCCTAAGCACCAGAGAAGTCAAAAACAATTTCTTTCCATAACTCAAGTCCAATTCTTTCCTTTGCTTTTCTGCCAGCCTTATGCAGGGGAGGAACACACTCTTTCCTGACAGTGCCCAGCTCTCCCCACCTCACTGTCTCCTGATGCTTCAGGGCGGTGCTGATGCCCGTTCCCACCAGGGAGAGCTAGAGGGAGTCCAAGGCCTTGCTCTGCCCCAGGACCCTCCAGGCACCACCACAACTACTCCCTCCATCCAGCTCCAGCAATTCCCTCCCCACCATATTCCTTAGATAGTCCTGCCTTAGAGGGACGAGCTGCACAACAGGCAGCACGTATTTAAAAGCCTGTATTTCACACCAAGCTCGTTCTGATTTTACATGCTTATCTCTGTTTTCTGGATAAAAGGGAGAAGAGCAGTATCCTTGCGGTTTTTAGCATTTTGTTCTGCATATATTAGGGGAACAGTCATGCCTATGATATTTCATGCTTTGGCAGAACACGGCTGCTCAAGACAAGAGCTGTACTTCCTGAACAAGAAGGGCAGATAGAAATCTCTGTTAGGAACCCACATTATTCCTCCCCCTCAGCCAACTGCTGCCTCTTGTCAAGCTCATCTGGAAACGACATTCAGCTGATTAATCCTTATCAGGCACGAGCTAAGGCAACCCAACAGCTCTGGCTCATTCAGGGGGGAAGCATTAGAGAGGCAGCTCACCACTACAGCAACGCTGCTGTTTCACTAGAATACATCCAAGAGGACATGAAAGCACTACCCAGCTTCCCAGAGCTGATAAACAACTCTTTCTCAGCTGGGATAAGAGAGACAATTGGAATACTGATTGCATGCCCTTGAGCAATGGGAATTTTCACAAAACACACTGAGGAAACCTCTAGGGTAATTTCTCTGCAGAATACACAACAAACACTGCCATCATGAAGCAGCAAAGCAGCAAATCAGGATTAAAAATCACTATGTCTTCATCAAAAGGAGTGGCTGTTTCTAATTTTCCTTGACCATTGCTCCTGATCTCCATCCTCTTCCATCTCATTATTCCTCATTTTTCCAGTTCCCTGCCTCTGCCAGACAACGCACCTGAAGCCAACACAACCACACCAGCCTACTTTATAGTACCTCAGTCCTACCCTCAGCATCAAGGAGAGACTGAGAGTGACAAATAAGTAGAAGGTCTTGCTTAGGATGCCTTTCGGAAGATGCTGCACAGCTGAACAGACAAAACCATATGGCAGTGCTCTGAGCTTCTCGAGAATTAATGTTCTGGTCTCTAGCAGCAACTTGCTGCTGGCACACCAAGATAAGCAGATTTCACTTTCCATAAGTCCACAAGAAATAGATGCTATAGAAGGGAACTCTGGTCACAGTGCGACTTGGGAATAGCAAAATCCTTCCTCATTGAAGCATAAAAATAAAAATGCACAAGTCTGTGGGAATCAGTGTTGCCAATATGTTCACAATGCCATTAATTTTGCCCTAGCAGCCATTTCATACCTCTTATAATACTGAGAAATGAGTAGACAAAAACTTTAACAGTTAAGTCTTTCCCCAACTGAAGTTAAAACCTTGTTGATACCCTTTTGTGTCACTAAGGATTTCTCCCCAAAAATCAGGAATAACAACTGCCTTCTCATTTACCCGTATCTATATTAAACCCTTCCCCCCGAAAAAACATTCTTTCAAAAGGTCATAATGTAATTGAGAGTCAATGTAGCTGAAAGGGCTTACACAGAAAAGGTAATTGTTTTTTTTTGCTAAAGGCAGGCAGAATTGCCATCTATCCACATATTTAAGAACACCAACACTTGGCACAATTAAAACTTTCTATTGCACAGGCAGGACCAAGCAGTCTTCATCCTTACCCCAGAGTTCCCCGGCCTGACATAGGAGGACTTGGTGGTTTTTGTGTAGGCGGATTTGTTCTTGACAAGGTGCCAGTTCTTGCAGGCTGGTTATTTCCATGCTGAAAGAAGGGAAAACATGATTTTATTTTTATAACAGAGCAGCTCTATTATTGACAGCTTTTTTTTTTTTTAAAGTGTAAGAATGTGAAGTGAGAATTCCCAGACAGCTGTCAAACAGCAAGTTTTCAGCAACCCGCAAGACAGACACCAGTAAATACAAAGAGTCTAAATAAAAGCTCAATGTTATTTTTGCTATTAATTTACAACAGACATCAGAAAGGTAGGCAACTGACAGGTTCATGCACAAATCTCTTATATCCTATTTTCTTTAAAGGGAAGCCACATTTCTGTTCATCTCCATCCGGGTGTTAATAATTTAAATCAAACTTTAACACTGACAGTACAATTCAGTCAGCATGGGCCCAGAATTTCTCAATTTGCCCCTGCTATTTGACTAGCAGAGTCATTCAGGTTGTCTGGGAAGTCTCCTGCAAAAAATGTGAGTGAAGGGAATCAAGGCATCTACTGAATTCAGAGCAAAGCACTACATGTGTTAGAGAAATTAATGTATCTATGTATAAATGCAGATGTCAATGTATCACAGATATATTGACACACTAAACGCTGTAAATAAAAAAAAAACAAGTATAGCATGTTTAATCTAAGTATCCTATGGAAAGCAGAGGAGAGCATAAGAGAGCGCTAGTTTTCAGTTTTAATGGCTCTGCAGCCTCTACTATCAGTCACATGAGGCACTGTGGGTCAAAGGAGAAATAACACTTCTTACCTTGGCTTTTAGCCACTTAACGTTGGCAAAAAAAGGGGGGAAAAAGGTAGAAATTAATGGCAGATCCATCACAACTGATAGGACAGGTTAAACTACAGATAATCACATTTTAAAAAAAAATAATCATTGGTGTCTACTGATAATTTGCTACATCCCAGTACACTGGCTCGCTTAGTCATGGAAAGTTCTATGTCTGACTACGTGACCACAAGGAAAACACGTGTGAAAATGAAGGTTAGTTAAGCCTTGCCAGATTTGTTTGCCAGGCTCCTCATGGGCAGTAAAGGGTAGAAAAGCCCTTTGCTGACCATCCAAGTCCAAATCAATGCTATTTCAATGGCAACGTGTGCTTAAGAACTTGTTCACAAACCCACTTTAATTTTATAGTTTCAGCTATACAGTGCAGAATAGACTTGCCTGTTGTTCTGACACATAACCTTCATGTGTTTTGAAGAAATCCTAGCTGCTGCATTGAATGGTAAATAAAGAAAAGGGAGTTCTCAAACAGGATGAGCAGCAGCGCCTTTCACCTCTGGTTTATTGATTGAAATCCGATTCAAGGCAGCACAGTGCTGGCTGCTCAAAGCTGTGTTGGCAGTGCTTTAATGATTGTTATTCTGAAATTTGAGCTCTTACAACCAAGTCATTACATGACTCCACTAGATCATTTTAACAGCCTTCATGATTGCAGAGGTAAAAAAAAAATAATTATGAAAACTTGGCTTCATAAGGAAAACAAATGTAAAATAAATTCAAGTTGAGTTCTCAATTTGAGGGATGGGTGGACAATGACACTAATTTTTTTGAATGGGGAAAAGGATTAGTTTCACCAATTTAAAAAACACAAGCAAATACAAAACCCCAAAATATAAAATAATCCCAATGGGCTTTTTCTTTAAGATTGTTTGGAAATAAACTGTCACTTCCAGAACAAGCCTCCTAATGCACAGCATTTCAAAGTGCGGCTTGCACCTTCTTCTTTTCCTCTCCCAAGAAACACAGACCAGTTTAAAGGCACCAATGAACTCAAAAATAATAATTAAAACATGCTATACACCAATATGGATAAGTGAGATTTCTGATAAGGTCTGCAAAACCACTGAAAGACAGCTGGGGTTTGCAAATCAAATGAGGTTGAAAGCCACTGACCTTAAAGTTACTCATATTACAAGAACAGAAACACAAAACCTTCTCCAATATTCAAATGAAAAAGTTTAGCTGTGATAAGTAAATTTGAAGGTCATCCCGTTCTCTTCCAGTCTGGACAGAAGTCCAGCAACAGAGCAACAGAATTAAGGCATTTAAACCACTTCTGTCCTTACATACTTATTTAATGGCAAAGGCTCAGTTTCCAGGATGCCAGGGTAGTCTTCCAAATATTGTATTTTTAAAACAGGCTTTTAGCAATGAAATTTGCTTCCCTCTCTCACAGGAATATGTGACCCTTTCCCTGACTTCACCAGTTGCCAAGGGCAATGGCATAATACAAGGAATTTGTTAAAAGAGACCAAGAACTGAAACTCTTGGTCCCATCCCTCCCCAGCAGCCATAGATAGAAACCTTTTAAAGGCTTAAAAGGAAGGGTGGCATGGTTTCTTACCCAGCCTCTACTACTAAATTTGCCTGCCTCAAAAACACAAAACCAGAAAGCTTCCTCTCTTTCCTTCCCTTATGCAGTGTCACTCAGCACTTATGGTGAGTCTTTCCACCTCCTCCTTAATCACTGTTACATTCTGCCTCCACTGCAGCAACAGCATGAATATCAACATCTAGCAAATGAATCAGGAACTTTCATCTTATTTCAAACCTTTCTACTGCTGTTTAACATACTAAACATATAGCTGAAGCCCAACAGCTCTTGATCTTTATCTCTACCACTACATCAGGTGAGATTCGTCTCTTTGGCTACCAGTTAAACAATATACAGACAGATACACACACTTCTTTATTGTGCAGAAGAATTAGTAACTGTTGTCATACTGCTTTCTATAAGTAAAAAGCTCCCTACACAGCCTCTCTGTTGCTGTCAATATAAACAAAGGTCATACAGGCAGGGAAACACAGAAGGAAGGAATGCAAAAGGAACAGGCATTCTTATGGGAGAGGAACTCCTGATCCAAAAGAGAGAAGTAAGGGAGGAAAGCAAATGAATCAAAGCGAGATGAACCATATGGCTATTTAATCATGGTTAATAAGCTAATTAATTAGGAGGAGACATTTTCTTGTATTTATTGGCTGAGCTTATGAGGTCAACCTTGCTGCATTTCTTGGTCTGAAAACCAAATGTAGTGCTCTCTAAACAATTTTAAAAATTGCTTGGAACTGGGAACAGTTTAGGCAGCAAGGTCTAGACTCATTATGTGTTGTTTTTTTTTAAATGGGAAAAAAAGACTGCAGAAAACCAAAAGGAAGAGCAGATGCATGTTTAATGTAGGTTCAAGCATCTCTCTACAAATGCCTCTAGGCCAGCCAGCCAGTTGGCAGACCATGACCATCACCAACTGCCTGATCAGTATCCAGAAGGTCAGTCAGGAAGGAAGGAAATGCAAGGCATGAGGAAGAAAAGCAGCAGCATGCACAAGGTTCACAGCTTTATGAAGGAAAAGACTGTTCTGAGAAGGTTCCATAGAATAAGGGATAGGAGGTGCAAAAGGAAAAGAGCTTAGTCAACTGAAGAGCAACCCTGAGAACTCCTGCAGAAGCTGTAAGGAGCATGACTCCCTTCTCCTCCCTCTAGAGGAGAGGAGACATTTAGATACACAGGAGACATTTAGATACCAGCGTCCTGGTTGATGTACACATCAGAACAATAACACAGTGTGTCGGCTTGCTGGGGACACTTATGGTGCTGAGGCAGAGAACTAGACAGATCAGGACGTTCCCAGAAACATGACAGCATGGTAAGCAGCAGTATAGGTTGGGGGTTCTTGCAAGCATCATAGCAGAGAGATGTTTCAAAGAAGCAAGCAGAACAATTTTGCCTTGCCAGGGAAAACCCGCTAAGCATGTGGTAGTCCTGGATGAAGTTTAAAAGTCTGTCACAAAATTAAGAATCCACAGTCTCAGGTTCAAGAAATAGGAGTCAACCTCGCTGCATTTCCAAAAGATCACAGCTAGGGCAGCAGAACAGCCACAGGGTCCTAACTGTGTGGGACAGGAGGCTGGCCAAGGACTGACAGCCAGCAGTGGGCTGGAAAGCAGCAATGCAATTAAGGCAATGGGCAAAACAGGTGTTTGCAACAGCCATGCAAGGCATTTATCAAAGCCAAAAGGAAGGCTGCTTCTGTAAATGATGCCAGGAATTCAGAGTACCTGGACTGAGAATTTTAGCTGTGGGTTTGGACAGGACAAGCAAAACTTTGGATCAGTCAAGTACTGACTGTAAGTACCAAGAAAGAGGTTTACTTGCTTAAGGCAACTATTTCAGCAATTCCACCATGCTCAGTTCTTGTAGTCTGAGCCGTACAAAAATACCTGCCGACGAAGGGAGCAAGCAGCTTTCTGTAACTGAGGCCAAAGGGACAAGACCAAGAATGGCATGGAAGGGTAGGGTGTGAGGCAAGCAAAAGTATCTACTGGCAGCCAAAGGATGTCCAGACATTTGAGGGACTCCGTTGGCTGGCCTCAGGAGACAGCCATCTAACTAACTGTTTTTAATAGTTTCCATGCCAAGTAACAAGTCATGGAGGAACATTAGTCATGATTCAGGGAACCAGAAAGCTATTATTTGAGTTATAAACTGTGTTTGGAAAACTAAGGCTAGGGACATTTATGTGAGTAAATGTATCTATAAGCACAGAAATATAAAAGGCCACTTGCACATAGAAGCAAAATCCTTACCACACTGACATCCAGCAAGTTTCTTCTGTGCATTTCAGCTACAAACTTCCCAATTTCAGACTGCAGAAACTTCAAATCTCTATGCAGGTTGGTTGTACTTCCCCTACTGTATGTCACTCACTACTTCTCAACTTTTGAATTTAAAGAGCCAATTTCACTCTATATCCTGCCATACCTAGGATCACTGAAAGCCATCATTAAAGACCATCCAATATAAATGCTGATCAATGGAAAAAAATGTTTAAAAAAAATGTGTCAGTCTAATAGCAGCCGGCAAACTCAGAACTTTTTATATGTATGCTGTGCAAAAGCAATAACCAGCCTCAGATCCATTACCTTTGACCAGTAATCACAGCCATCAACCACAACAGCAAAAAAACCCTGATTGCTCTTGATGACCCTTTAGTCAACCTCCCTATTTACTTAAAAAGGTATTTCCTTTATTTGCCAAGAGAGAATTATCTGAGACATCCCTACAGAAAGGCAGCTGGCTTTAGGACCCTTGGAAGTGCTATTATGTATCTGCTGCCAGGCAATTCAATTGCTCCATAGGCATCCTCATAGATTTTTGCACAAGATTGCCTCCTGTCTCATCAGTGGAGCAGTTTGGGAGTGCCACAAGATGACAGATGACTTAGACCAAGAAAAGCAGCTGGAGGGGTACTTGTACATGAAGATTCAGGATGTCTGAGGAAAGGACGCGGTAAAGCACCAAGTTTAGAATATGGTTTCCTCACAGAAATCAAGATATGGACTTGGGAATAACATGTAATCAAAGACTTTTTTGGAAGGCAGACTGTATGTGGGTGTCAGACACTCAGGTTAACACACTTCTGCCACTGTGCAGTTTTAAAGAAATCATTCCCCTGTTTCAATTTCCTTACCAGAATGGGTCAGAAGCCCTTCTTTGTTCTTTATTTCCTTATAGTCTCTTGTAAGGGAGATTGTTTTGAGAAAATTTAGGTTTCAAATCAATATTGCTTTCAAAATTGAAAATGATTTGGTAATCAATTTTACTGAATCAATTTTACTGAAAAGAAATTCAGTAAAATTTTACCTTTAACTTTTAACTATAACCTCTCCCAGTATTACTTGCAACCTAGTAATTATATGATTCTGTTAACAGTAACCCGATGTAGCTTGTCAGCACTGCTTCTCTCCTTTATGCCTTTTTTTTTTTTGAGTTTCCAAACTGAGCAGGCAAAAATTTTCCAGTCACATTTGACTTTAAAATGGTTTTACATATTAAGCTGCTATTAACATACAAAAACCTGCTTGTGGATGACAGACACACTTAATATTGTTCCTTCAGTACTCAGTAGTCTTGTTCAGAGAAAGATACCTAGATTCTTGCCTTTAAATACTTCAAGTTGTTTGAATTCTTTGAGTTGGTAACTTTGAGTCTAGCTACAATAGAATAAGGTTAATGTAAAAAAAATATATTTTCAAAATCAGAAAATAAAGATCTCTCATAGTTTTGAGTTTTCTTTGCAAGCAGAAAGGCTTGAAACCTACATTGTATCAGATGACACCACACACACTCACTGTATTTCCAGTAGCAAGTGCCTTATGAAAAGCACAGTGTCAACACTCAAAAGGGAGTCGAGTTGGCAACAGGAAGAGTTACTTTTTCCCCCAGAGAAGCCTTCTTCACCCTACAGCAATATTTACTGTTTGGCCCTGACCCCAGAGGGATGATGTGACTTTAATGAAATTGGCCACATGACATCCTTTGAAGCGTGAGTGTCTGCCAGAAGCTAATACAGGGACAAAGGCACCAGAGGTTCAGGTTCAGGATCCCTGTCTCGCTTTGGTTTTATTCCAGTGAATTATTTAAAAGTTAATACTCAAGTGGCTAACACATAAAAGGTCTTATCCTAAACGGGAAGCAGGCACAATTAGGTAGCTGCCTACCCTCACATCAGCACCTCATCTGCATTTTTATTTCACACCAACACAGACATAAGCATGAGGAATGCAGGTGAGTAAGGCAGGCTGAGAAGTGTTACAAGGATGAGAGCAAGGCCCCCTTCTCTGACCTTAGTATTTGGGAAGTTTGGGCCCAATCCTTACTTTAGGGCTGTCCTGCCAACTTCCATTTGCTTGAGAAAGATTTCTGAATGCTTAACTCCTGTTTGACTTCCTGGGCTCGAAAGCTTCTTCCAGTTTTAATGCACTGAAATGCAAGTGGTTTACGGAGACAAAATTCCAAATTGTTCCTTAAAACAAAGCCGAAAAGTGATCAATCTTTATGTACAATTCAAGTTTGATTTTGAGGAACTATTAGTTCCAAATAACAAACTTGATCCAATTATCTATTAGGCATTTCAATTTAGCAGGTATTCAACATTTTATCTGCCCTTACCATAAAGCATCATTTTAATTTCCTACTTAGCTGTCATTTTACAAATTGCTGCAATTCCACCTGCCTCCTACTCGAAAAAAAAAAAATAGAATAAATTCAAAGGCCAACTTAAGTGCTTTTAAGGCAGCTTCCAAACTTCCTCCTCCTTCTTCCCCCCTCTTAAACTGAGGATTTTCTGTATGAGTAATTGTATTTGACCTATTTATTTGCTGGCACACTACCTTTTTTTTTTCCCTTGCACAAAAGAAGAGGAAAGAGAAGGAAGGAAATGTTAGAGTAGCCTCTGCCTAATAATTTTAACCCAAGCTCTACACAGGAAGGCAGGCTCTCACATCACGACAGTTACCCTTATTTACCAAGAATGACTTCAGCTACATTCCCCTATCCCCAGAGGGTGACAGCTGAGCAACTACTTAACAGACCGGCAAAAATGCTTGCCTGTGTGTTTTTTGGAGCCATCTACACAAAATTATTTGTGCTGCAAGGGAAAGCCTTCTCACTAGCAAACTCCTGATTTTGACTGATGCTAGTCTTGGCTTCATAGGCACACATATAAAACACCTTTTGGAGACTTTGTCTGTATCTGCCCCTGCAAAGGGAAGGGGTAGGGAGTGGAGCATCTGTGACAGCTTGGGGCTGCCACAGAGCTTTCAGGCTGACAGAGAAAATACCTCTGTGATCCTAGGATGCTCTACAAAAAAGCTTTTCTACCAAGAAGCTACTGGAGGGGAAAACAGCACTGCCTTCCAAGGAGGTGTCTCCCATCAAGGAGGAAACCTGCTATAGAGAGCAGCTGCTTACCGTCACTGCCACCCCCCCCCTCATCACCTGCCCCCACAAAAACTGCTGCATGCGAGACAGAGGGGGGCACGCAGAGCCCTTCTCCAGGCCCCAAGCATAGGCACCTGCTTCTGCATCCCCTCCACACAGCCATGGAAAGCATCAGAGACACACACAAAGAAAAAGAGCTGTTGAGTATGCACAGGAGGTGTTTCTGCATTTGCTCAGATGGAAGATGTACAGAGGAAGACAGCATTTACTCTGAGAATTACCTATCATACTATTTTTATTTTTTTTAATTCTGAGACACAGTATTTTTATTTACACTTCTTACATAAAACAATTCAGGATCACCCCTTAAATTATACTGCATATTTTAATGACTTTTTTCCTGGGATTAGTATTTCATGAAATAAATAAAAGTAGAAACAGGCTCTAATCCATCCTGTATCTTTGATTTCTCTTCCTTATATTTTCCCTTTATCAAATCCTGCATCAGATCACAACAGAGAGCCCCATTAACAGTGATAAATTGTCACCTGCATATTTCAAAGTGTTGCATAATTTTTAATTAATACTTAGATGTCAGTGTATGAGTTCTACTGTATTTTACTGACAGTTGCCACAGCAGAAGACATTCAAGGACCTGCAAGTTTGTCAAACTGACAATTCATAGAATGGTGCTCTAGGCAGAATTCAAACTTCTTTTCCTCTAGAAAAACATGGGTTCTATCAGACATATTGCTGTGCAACTTGGGGTGAAATTTTTGGTCAAGAAAGTAAGACTTAGAGTCTGAAGAAGCATCTTCTAAGACCATTCTAGACAAGATGAAGTTTGCAATTCAATTTATTGTATGCTTCCCCCTAATTTGTAAGTTCAAGAAGCAATTCAGATTCTCAGCACCATCCATTATTTGTGCTGATTTCCAACAGGACAGTTTCTTACATTTGTTTGGTTTTCTTATAACGGCACCAGCTGTTTGCAGACAAAGCAAGCTACTTCCTTCAGAGCTATGATCTGTGTCACACTCTCAGAACCCAAGTAATAACAACGTCTAAAACATTTAATTATGTCATTCACTTTCTCAGCCCACTCTTCTCAACAGTGTGTCCAGCAAATGTCAACACTGGTGAAGGTGTCAAGTGCATGACAGCCAACTAGACCTGCAGATGCAAGGCCTGGCAGGCAGTTTATTTCATTTATGCAACAAATCAACACAGAAAATACCAACATCCTTTTTCTACTAAGTGTTTCGTGCCTTCCACAGTCATAAAACACTTTCGCAAATCACTCAATAAAGGAAACAATAGCAAGATATAATTTGTAGCTGACTTGTAATGAATTGATAATTTGGTTATTACTGGAAGCTATTTTACCTCTGAACAGATCAAGTTTTTAATACAGAATTAAACCACTAAGAGTGGGGAAAAAACCTTTTAGTAAAAATGTTCTATAGCTGCTTAGGAATAGGTAAACAGCACCTCATTTCCACCCCCTAAACAAATAGGGTGATGTTAATAAAGAGACTGGTACTCTTAAAAGCAAATAGTCATACTGAAAAATGCAACAGCTATACCTTAACAACTTTAGTGTTTATGAATCAAGCAACCTGTTTTGAGCCTGCACAATACAAGTAGTTCATCAAAGCATCAACTTCAGAGACTAACAGTAATTATTCTACCTTTTAGAAGTCTTCTACAGCACTTGATCCCTGGAGCACTTAAAGGCAGAAACCAACATCCTGACAATGAATTTGCGGATTCCTGTATTCCCTATTCATCGAGCTCTCTCCTCAAATTCAGACGTTGTACTGAAAAATTACCAATTTCTCCTACCCCAGTGTTTCTATTTTACAGCAATCCAGGGCATGCTGTTCAGGCTTCTACATAGAATTGAGCTCTATCCAGTCTGGCTTAAATTATTAGTGTAAAATAACTCTAAGAGTTACAAGTTTAGCCACAAACAAAGTAAAAAAACACAGGTAGTCCAAAATCATTATGTGAATTCATAGCCTAAAGCTCTCATAGTATAGATCTGCTCTCTAACTTGTGTTGGAAATGCTCCTCTGGGCCTTTGGAGGGTTACTACGAAGAGGAGGCACTCTTTTGTGTTGAGAGATCTGTTCCTCAAGAGCTCAGCAATTCAAAGGTTAAGTGACAGGCTGATCCAGCTGCACAACTTACTGACCAGAGCACATCAAGCTTTAGAGGATACACAAGTGTTGAATAAAAGCTTTTTAATGCCATTCAAGGCAAGATCGTTTTGAACTGAATATACCTGGAAGGCCTGCTCTAGGGGAATCCAAAGCTATTTTTTATAAAAAGATGTTCAGGGAGCAAAGGGTGTTATGTTCATTCACTTCAACTATGACCATTTCAAGAGAGGTAGACATTAATTTACGGAGGTTTGTTGGTTTTTTTAAAAGAAGGAAAACGAGGCTGTCTGAGAGCACAAATGGGAGTGAGACATCAAATGCCACTGAAATTTAAATGCCAACTAGCTGATCTCCTCTCTCATGACCACCCTCCAAAAAACCCCAACAAAAAACCCCACTCTACCAGCCAGTTTCCCCACAACAGATGACTTTATTTTTCTCAATAACAAAAGAAATAAATAAAGGGAGTATGAGAGACAATTTAATCA
This sequence comes from Gallinago undulata, assembly GCA_026546715.1. Classification (NCBI taxonomy): domain Eukaryota; kingdom Metazoa; phylum Chordata; class Aves; order Charadriiformes; family Scolopacidae; genus Gallinago; species Gallinago undulata. The sequence goes on along the minus strand of JAOTQQ010000012.1, from coordinate 16,744,814 downwards.
GAGGAGGGAGCAGTGATAATGTTAAAAGTCATTCATGGCTTTTTTGACAAGTCATTAGCCTAAGATCATGAGTCATTATTACCAGACATGGTGACTACCACTGACAGTCACAAGGTTATGGCAAAGATTGGTCAAAAAACCCTCACTGTAAAACAATCCATTTTGTTACTGAAATGTTTGTATGTGGGAGCGTATCAAACCCATGATACTTCCTACCATAAATGAACTAAACATTTTAATGTCAGTAACATTCTGCCCCGACCCTATCTCCTGATCTGTGTTATGTGGAGTCCTCAAGTGTCAGATATTCTTACCTTTACGCCATGGCCAACATCATCCAGCACTGTGTAGTCTATAGGTTTTCGAATATACCTTACAGGACGTTCCATGTTCGCTGGCGCTATAATTTTGTGAGTTCTCGATGTGTTCTTATTGGTCGTCAAAATGCCTATCTCTCTGCGAGCGACCTTTTCTTTATGGATGTCCACAGTCTAGATTAAAAACAAGAAAGTACGGGTTTCTTTAGGCATTTGCTGTTTTCTTTACAGAGCTATCTACACGTTTAGGCTTCACTATTAGACAAATAGTCTGAACCGAGTTAATGCTGCTGGAAGAATGCCAGTTTATTGACAAAATGAGTTTAATCTACATGAACACCGTTCGAAAATTACACTTTAATGAAATAACCAATATTAATAATAAAATTACAATTATACATTACTGCTTTGACACTCTAAAGACACTATGCAGATACAGTCCTTGCAGATTAACCCTCAACGTTCTTATGACTGACACTAGTAATAAATTACTCCAACTCCACAGCTGGGAAACCAGAACAGACAAGCGAAGCAATTTGCCTGCAGCCCCAGAGGGGGACTAAGCTTGGGAAGTCTGTGCGGTAATTTCTTTCAGCAAAGCCATCAGTGCATATCAGAGTCTGCACAGAGAAGGACTAATTTCAGCACTGAGGCTAGTTTCACTCATACTCTTTATAGCAGCTTTACTAAAAGAATGAAACAGAGCCTGCAAGTAAAGAAATATACAATATCCCGAGTGCCATCATTTTATTAAGAAATACCTAAAGAGACAAAAAAAGGGAATCCACCAGTGGAGGATTAAACTAAGCTTCACATAACAGACACATGCTTCTACATGCAATATAACCACTGCTTAAACACTAGCTGAAGGAGAACATGTACGAATCAAGCATCAGATGCCATAGAAAGCCCCACCTCTAGGAAGTCGATTTCAAGATTCAGGGATTGAATTTACTGGTTCAACTACCTACTTGAACCTCAGGAACTCATTGCAGGAGATGGTATTTGACAAAAAACACCACTTCAAGTGACTGAACAAAACCTATCAAGCCACCACTTTTTTCAGTAAAGGAAATAATTCTCAGTCTGTAAGCATCAATTCCTCCTGGAGAGACTGTCACAGAAATAGAGTCAAGGTTCAGAAAAGAAACAAAAATCCTTGTCCACCAGTACTTGTTTGGGTATGTCTCTAGAAGTGGCCTCATCTAAAACAGTGATGTGCAGGATTTTGTTTAGTGAAGCAGAGGCAAAGATGAAGCACAAAATTAGCTTGTATTTCACTCTACTTCTATATGAGGCAAGATGATGCAAGGTAAGCATCCAGGAAACAGCCATTTCTAGGAACGGCAGCATTCAGCGTTCAGAGCTTACTTTGAAATGCCTTCTATTGAACTGTTTTTTTCCATTAAATGTGCACATGCTTAAATAATCTTAAATTCCCCAGAGTAAGTACAGAGAGAAATAAAATCCTCCTTACAGCTTTGATACACGGCATTGCAGATTACAAGTGGGAACACAAGTGGAGAAGTACCTAAAAACAGTGATACCAAGCAAACTTGTTTTCACAGCTTAAAGCTAAATAACAGACAACTTGTAACATCGCAAAAAGTTATTTTACTTTGGAAGTGCATGGAATCTTGATGGAAATAAGAGCTGTGATTTTCCAGAGCAATACAAGAGACATTACATGTGTATCTCTGCACTAGTTTGTTTGGAATAAGTGAATTAAATATCTCAATAAAGCTTTGCATCAAGCTTTATTGTTCAAAATGCTCATGCTCTGAAAAAATCCCAAAGCCAGGAAGAAAAAGCACCTTCCCATACGAGACAATCCTGTACATCAAGCATTTACCACTACATCAGTATATCAGATACCAGCAACTACACCTACATTTTCTCCAGCAGCCAATTTCACAGGCGACAGAGCGAAGACTGAAGAACAAGATTACCTGTATTTCTTCAACTCTCTTCCAATTCCTCCATAAAACCTGAACATTTTTGTTCAATGATAATACCAGGTCTCAAACTATTTTACAAAACTCTTTAATAAAACACAACTCTTCCTATTTTGTAATACATGAGCATAGGTAAAAAAACTCCTTTATTTAGAGTCACCTAACAACACAGCAATACAGGAGGCTGAGGAGAATATCCAATATCCAGACACATACCACAATGTCTCAAAAAAGAGTGTTCTAAAATACTACTGTGCCCCTTGAAATCTATGCTTCTATTTTATACTCATGAACAGAATCTGTTATTACTAATAAATTCATTTTTTGTTCAGTGCATGGACAAAAATTCATCTCTATACTAAGAGTATTTTTAACGTTGATATGAAAAGGAAAAAGAAAAAAACAAAACAAAACAAAACAAAGCCCTTCACAGTACAAAAAGCTGTATCTTCTCCCAGCCGGTAGTCCATGAAAACTGACTTTCCCTCCTTGCAATGAACAATGAAAAATCTATAAATTACTAGAGCAGAGGATAAGAAATTCCAGGAACAGATGCTGCACCATGCATGCTTTGGAAAATGACCTAAGTAATTTTGCAACAAATTCTTGTTAACCGAAAGAAATCCTTAGAACAGGAAAAGATCATATATTAATTATATCAGACAGCTTATCCAAGATTAAATATGGAGCAGCGATGTGTAAAGTCTCTCAATGGATTTCAGTAACGTAAACCAAGCCAAGAGAAGACTATCTGTGTATCACAGTGCAGGGCCAGCAACCTAGGGCACATCTGTAAGTCTGGACCCGCACGCAGGCATGTCTGTGCGAGAGACTAATCCACTCTTCAAAGCAAATGAGACTGCAACTCTCACCACATCTGGTACACCGGAAAAGCAAGGCGGTATTTTGCCCCGGCACAAAGCAAAGGCTCTCAGCATATGCTGTGACCAGAGCAAAATGCTGCCTATCGGCTACTAGACAGCATCTTGCTTCATCAAGAAGAAATGACTTTTTCTAGACCTACAAAGACTATGTGTTACTGTTATGTAAAAACAAAGCATGTAACAGTTGTTAATTTTTGTATTTTTATTTATATCTGTTTGCTTGATGTCGGTGTAGAACTTTCTTATATAGCCACAGGCAATGTCTTTCACTTCCAAAAAAGGAAAAACCCAAAACACAAGCAATTTTTAGCAGGATAGCATAGCTACCCAGCCAGACAACAGTTCATTCCCAAGAGAGACAAGTCAGGTACCAGGTAACAGCCAAACAAGACCATTTGCAAAGCTCTCACCACACATGGTACCTGTAGCTGTGAGTAAGTGTCCACTCTGACCAACACTGCAGCTGAACAGTAGTTGGTTTGTGATTTCATGCACAAAACCTGCTTTTAAACACCAAAGATGGAGAGCAGTAAAGTACAGCAAACCAGCTTCAGTTAACACAGGTTAACAAGCACTAATAATCCGTTCAGCTTCAAGTATACTTCGCCTACACTGAAATATAAATACGCAGTATAATTCAAAATCTGGGGAACAGGGATGCAATTCTCTCTCCTAGACAACATAATCCAGCAAGAAAAGTCCAGCATTGTACTGATTTGGCAAAGAGGGAGATGACAGCCCTTCCAAAAGCACAACATGTTCCCTTTGCGAAGCAAATTTAAACTAACCCATCAAACAAACCCCCTTGGCATTATAACTGGGTGCTAGGGACCATGCCAGTTAATCCCAGATGCAAAGTTAAGCTTGGAGGTTGAAGGAACTGTTAATGATTAGCTGCCTCCACTATCTGTCTGCTTCCAACCATATGAAAAAAACAGTTGATCAACAGGATGTAGAGTTAAAATTTAACTGTTTGTTTCCTTACAAGTAGCCTCAAGGCCAAGTGCAGCACAGCAATGACAAAGCAAATTGTTGCTCTTTTCTTTTTCTGTGCTGCAGATACCTACCACTCTACCCATGGACTACAGGGTGCAACCCCAGGACAAACACTTTCGTTTGGCCAAGCTAATTTGAGGATATCTCTAAATATTTTAATGAAGCCCACACATAAAAAACGGAAAAAGACAAACAACTTCAAACTTTGACTATTCCAGGCACTGTCAACTTCAGGCTGTCCTGAAGGACAACTCACTACACTAATACCACAGATTTATACCAAGTAAATACCCTTTAGATTTGCATTAAATTAACCGATACTCGAGAAGTGTTGGGCAGGAAAACTCCACTTCAGGTTTCCTACTCTGCTCCTACCCAGTTCCTCAAGAAAGCAGCTGTAGCAGCACACACACACTCCCCTGGCAGGGGGACAGGAGAAGCACCATGTGGGGCTGCACATTGATCTTACCAGCAAGCTGGAAAACCCTGCCAGGCTTTTGGGAAGAGAAAAACAGCTGCCCAGTCCTCAACAGCGAGAACAGTGGCTACCAGGTAAAAACAGCAGAGGAAGAAACCCCCCCAAAAGAAAGTCTAGTATACAGTGCAGGAAGCTACAAATAAAAAATGCAAAAAAAACCCAACAACCCCACAAAAAAAAAAAATCAAACCACTTACACCCATGAATTTGAAGACGAGTGAAAAGTCACTTCAAGGGCATTTCCTTGATTTAAAAATCTAACATCCAAAACACATTAGACAAAAAAAAAAAATCCTAAAATTACACCACCATTTTTACTTACAGTTTCTCAGGCCTTTTCATGCAATCGTTTTGAGAACTTTTATTTTCACACAAGGAACATTCTTCAAACAAATGTCCTGTGCTACACAGAGCTGCAAGTCAGTAACTTTTCAATTCGTCCCTAGGCTCACTCAGACAAGAAGAAACATAGGCTCAAACTCCACAGGCCTCCTAAAGCTGCTACGTTAGAGAAAATGAGGAGAAAAAGAAGGCTGAACAGCTTGTTATTAGCAACAGTCTTCTGTAATTTTCCCTTTTTCAGTTTGTGGTTGAACACAGGGTTGGGATTAGGGGCCTGGAGCATCTCTCTTACAAGGAGAGGCTGAGGGACTTGGGTCTTTTTAGTCTAGAGAAGAAAAGGGTGAGGGGGGATCTGATCAATGCTTGTAAATACTTAAAGGGTGGGTGTCAAGAGGATGGTGCTGGTCTTTTTTCAGTGGTGCCCAGTCACAGAACAAGAGGAAATGGGCACAAACTTGAATATAAGAAGTTCCACCTAAACACGAGGAAGAACTTCTTTCCTTTGAGGGTGGCAGAGCCCTGGAACAGGCTGCCCAGGGAGGTGGTGGAGTCCCCTTCTCTGAAGACATTCAAAACCCGCCTGGACAAGTTCCTGTGCAACCTGTTCTAGGTGAACCTGCTTTGGCAGGGGGGTTGGACTAGACGATCTCCAGAGGCTGCTTCCAACCCCACGTGAGTTTGTTTGTTACTAAAACTTTTATTTCAAATAAGTAAAGTCCTGGTTACAGGGTAATCAGTGTTACGCATATCTAAATGTTAGCAGAATAGATCAGAATTACTTTACACAAGCAAAACCACAGACATAAAACACATCAGTATGACCTGTTACCACTTCCCACCGCCCTCTCCTTAGCATACTGGGTGTAATCACACTTACTGAGTCTCAGTAACCTGTTCTGCACAGTTGGTGCTGTACTTCCCTGAAGTCATCTATCTGTTCCACACCAAGTGAGATGTGCAGTTTTGGGCACCTCAGTGCAAGAAGACATCAAACTATTAGAGTGTGTCCAGAGGAAAGCAACCAAGATGGTGAAAAGTCTGGAGGGCAGAACTTTCAAGGAGCAGCTGAGGTCACTGGTTTGTTCAGCTGAGAGAAGGCTGAGGGGTGACCTCATGGCAGTCTACACCTTCCTCAAGGAGGGCAGTGGAGAGGAAGGTGCTTATCTCCTCTCTCTGGTGACCAGTGATAGGACACAAGGAAATGGAATGAAGCTGTGTGAAGGGAAGTTCAGATTGGACATTAGGAAAGGCTTTTCACTGGGAGGGTAGTTAGTCACTGAAACAGGCTCTCAGGGAAGTGGTCAGGGCCTCAAGCCTGTCAAGAGTTCCAGTATGATGCTTTTAGTCATATGGTTTAGTTTTAGGTAGTCCTGTGAGGAGCAAGGAGTTGGACTCAATGATCCTTATGGGTCCTTTCCAACTTGAGATGATTCTATGCTAAAGTCATCATTACTGAAAGGCAAGTTCATGGAAAGAACATTATTTCATTCATTGTAATCTCAGAGCAGTGAAATTCCCTTAACCAAAGGGCATTGCTGGCGGTATAAAAGAAAATGGCATAAGAAAAAAAAATAAGTAAGATTTCTACTCAAAGACAAGCCAATTGGAACACTAGATCTGAGGTATCATTAAGCTAGCAGTACTTCAAATACAGTTATCTCCTTTCAGCAGAAACTGTGCCTGACCTTACACAAAACACTAGGCAAAGACCCAGGTTTCAGACTGAACCTAGTCAATAAAAGTATGCAATAGATGGGACAGTAAGTAGTGCAGAGAAAGGAGTTTAGTTTCCTTCCTCAACTTCTGGGACAATTGTCTGGATCCCAAACTTACTTTCGCAGTGAAAAAGGGAAAGGTCCTCCTTACCATCCCTCCCCACCAGAAATTAATTCAAGCTATCATTAACTGCCCCTTCGACAGTCACCAGAATGAAGTCTGCTAAAAAGTACTGTCATCTCATCGGTCAATTCACAGAAGAAAACCAGCACTAGCAACATGCAAGAGTAACTACAGGAGAAGAAAAAAAGGAGGTGCTTTTTTTCAGTTTCCCGAATTATTTTAAGAATACAGGGATTTCAAGGCTTTATCATTTCACATACACAATCCTTCAATCCTATTTTCACTAAGGCTTGAAGTCAGTTGCCTGAACACCCGTGTCTAATGTCACCTGAGAATTCTCAGAATATCCTGCCATGCCTTCTGAAGCTGCACCGTAAAAGACAGGTCTCCTATCACCTCTGAAGTATTTAGAAACTTAAGTTTCACCTTGTGTGTTTGCTTTGTATGTGGTGCTGGCAATGTAGGAGGCAACTGAAATAGATTTAAGAGTTATATTTGCAGAGCTGCAAATCCAGCAATGTTTTCTTGTAGGTTTATAGATAGAAGTTTCTCACACATTCCCTTCAGCATCCAGACAAGTTACAATAGTAGGACAGAAAGCTTCATCTCCTGAAGTCCTGGTAAATCCAGGCCTCCTAAGGTAAAAGGCTAGACGAGCCAGATAAACCATGTCTCGTGTAATCTGATATATCACCTTCCTTCTCCTGCAGAGAGGATTCACAATCAAGAGCTTTTACAGATTAACACAGTGAACTAAGGCCATTGACACATATACACCAACTTGCACGGTCTATAGAAAATGTTCATCATTGCCAGAGGGGGAAAGGCACGAGACCAAAAAAAGGAAAAATAATGAATGTAATACTTAGTCCTATTTCCAGGGGTAACATGTAAATGCACACATTTTTGTATCTTTATATACATAAACAATATATATATTTATATATATATAAAAACGCAATGATAACAATGCATTTTACTAATATCATCCAATGTTGGGGGGGGGTTGAAAAGTGGTGGTTGTGATTTTTATTTTGACACTTTACCACTGGATTTATTCAATTATGTCTGAATGCAAATTATATGCCAGTTTAGTCCCATGGAACTAGCCCTGGACTTAAAAATTTTTAAAGTCTTTTTCTTTACATACACTAGCAGATTTTCTCAGATTCTCCTTCCAGTTGCCATTGGCATAAAGCAAACCAGATTTCAGAAAAGGTTTGAAGATATTTTCTACCTTTACATAAGTAAAGATACCCAGACAGTTGGGAGGGGGCTGTCAGGGAGGGAAGTATACCATAGGCATCTCATTTATTCAGGACACATTTACTTGCTGTATAGACTCAGAACTCAGAAGCACAGAATGTAAATCAACAAAGTCCACAGCATGTCCTGCTCAAGAATTATGTTTCTTAAGATGCACCGATTTCCATGCAAGGCATACTTGAAGAAAAATGGTTCCTGACCAACAGAACACTTGCTAGCAAGTGTGAAAATACGCATATGTCTTAAAAAATAATTAAAAAAAAAAGTAGAGGCGTTGATAAGCCTCATTAAAATAAAAAAGATAAAACAAGAGCTAGAGAAACAGGCTTAAAGCAACATTGGCCATAGAGAAATAGCCTCACCTTTAGCCCTCTTACTGTTATGAAACTGGAAGCCTTTCTTCCCAAAGGAAGACTATGATTCACTGAGAATCCAACTCAACGACCCCAATTTCCAAGACACAATCTGCAAAGGTGGCACATACACCTATACAACAGCATTGAAAAGGAGGGGGAAGAGAGGTCTGTTCAGCTAAAGGATTATTAATATAGATGCTTTTTCAGAGTACCCTATTGGCAAATCTAGTGACACATTCTGCTGGAGAAACTGAGCAGAAAGGGGACGCACACAAAGGAGACACGGGGCAAGACAGACTAGAGGGGCTGGGAGCGGGTGCGTGACATTCTAGGACAAGAATCAGAGCAAAGAAACCAGTCCACTCATCCAAGAGCCAGACTTGAGTTCGTGCCTGATTTTTCTTTCCTCGTGCCAACTGGAAATAGGAGGACTGCTATGGAGGACAAATTCATCCTTCAGACAGGACAGAAGGAAAGAAGCTTTTTATGCAGCTCTTACGGCTGCTTCAGAGCATGTTCATGCAAGATGCCGAGAATATAAAATGGGGCAGCTGAAGGAAATCAGTAAGTCGACTGTGAAATGCCACCTCCCAGAATTAGGCTCTACAAATGAGGAGCATCTATGGAGAGATACAAGGGCATCTCATCACACCCTCACCCTCTGGGCCCACCTTCCCCAGCTGAAAGGAACTTGATGTCAGCACAGAGCATAAGGAGGGGAGGTCTGCAGGAGTATCTTTGGGAACAGGGAGAGGGATGTGAGAAGGAAGACTGGCAGATGGCAACTGAAGCAAATGGAGCTTAAGTCCTACAAAGGAAGAGATTTTTAGCAGCTCTACGGAGGCCCTCATTATAGAAAGAAAACAGTTAAGACAACAGTCCTCCCTCCTCCCTGTTGCATTGGTGAAATACCAGAAGCACTTTGCTGAAGTTCACATAAGCATGGGGGAAATGGAACTTCAAACATCTGGAGTATGGAGGTCAGACAGTGCTGCAGAAGCAGCTGGCCCTGCACGCAGGAGGCGGCTGTCTGCCGGGACGTCAGCGGAGCGAAGGGAAGAGGTGGGACGGGTCTGTGGCTAGGAGCAAGAGCCTGGAAAACAGCAGATTGAAGCTCTATTCCTGGCTCCGCCAGACTGCCTGTGCTACGCCAAGCAAGCCGCTTCGCTGCTCAGGCCCAGCTTCTCAGAGCTGCCCACCTGCAGCAGCTTTGAGAACAAGAGACAGACAGGGTGTAGGTGGGCGCAGGTACAGGCAATGCTGCCACCGCTGCCTGTCTGAGCAGGGTGAAACACGGCGACAAACACAGCCAGGATTTGTCTGTAAAGCAGCTTCCAGCGACGCTACCGCACTGCTACTGGAAAGGCAGAAGTGAGTTACTGGTCACACTTCCTGTGCTTGGGCAAACCCTACTGCCGACTGTAACCGATTGGGCAAACTAAACATATGCACACTTCAGTAAGAAGAGAGTTGTGAACATTATCAAAAAAAAAACAAACAAAAAAACAAGCCCCCAATGACCACTGATACATGTTCATGGGGAACGCAACACCAATTTTCGCATTATACCTAACGTTTTTTCTGGTTTTCAAATTCATCTGCTTTCTGTCTTTCAAATTCAACCTTTTCTAGAGTCTGAGTATAATAAACAAGTAGAAAGAAAGAAAAAGTAGCACTAACATAGATCTTTGTGGCGGAACACCCCACCCCATCCCTTCAAGCCGCTGGGTGACAGGAAGGGCAGACCCAGCACTCCATCAGACGTGCAAATTAACAATTGCTAACCATCCACTTGAGTTTCATGCATATGACAAATACCTTTTCGAAGGAAGGTTCTCCCACTCCCTCTGCCCTCCTCCTCATCTTCCCTTCACCAAAACAGGATTCTGGTAAGGCAACTCCTAAGGCACATCTCCTCTCCTCTAGGGAGCTGCAGATGTTCTACACAGTGAACTGAATAGACATTTTACTGATTAACTAACACCAGTTGCATTGCTAATAGAAGTTTCCAGAGGAAAAAGTATCTAAATGAAACCAAAGACTTATTAATTATATTTGAATACAAGCCAAAAATGCAAAAATCAGCTGATTAAAAACAGTATTTGAAATAGAAGACACTTCAAAAGAGAAGTGTTTCAAGTGTACAATCCTAATGATTGATTTTGACAGAACAACAGGTGGATGTGCAGTCATAACACGTTACGTTTGTATTCAGTCTTAAAAAGCACAAGAAGCAGATAAATGCTTTTGATTATGCAAAGTCAAAATCCCAACTGTATGTGTGAGTGTATTTCAGTACCTGAAATTAGATTTTAGTCATTTCAAATTTCTTTTTTTTGCTGGGTATTCCTCAAGATATGCATGCATGAGTATGCTCATTAGGAAAAAAAAAATTATAGAAGAAACAAAATATGCTTATGCAAGCTTCCACATGAGAGTTTCAGCATTTTAAAAGTGGCTGAACGAGTCCCTCTCTTCCTTACTAGAAGCAATGCACTTGTCTAGAATTAAGCAAAGCATACAAAGCTAAACATATTCTTGACTGAAGGAAAGCACAAGGACAGAAAGGAAAAATTAAAAGGCTTCTTCAGTAGTTTGGACTCACTAAAGAACCACCATGGGAGTAGAACAAAATTTTATGTCTAACGAAAAGCATTTTGTGTGCCAAAAAAAGCCACTTCATAGGAGATGAACATGTGCAATTGCAGAGAGCACTGCAGGTGGCTGAAAAGGAAATAATCTAAAAAAAGCCTATAAAAAATAAACTCAACAGAACAAGTTTGAACTTTCTGAAAGTTTGACTGATGTAAGGACCCGATAAAGCTGGAATAACAACAAGCCAGAATGGTCATGCCTGAACAATCCCCACATCCCCATCCCATCAAAGCCAAACCCCTCACATTTAGTTGTGACTTGGTATTTCAAATTGGAAGGGAGGGCTGGGCAGGGGGATGACAATGACAAACCAAAAGAAGCGAGCTAACATAGCCTTAGCTTTAAGTTACCACCTCTTTAGTACTTTAGTTTATCACCTTTAATAGCAAAAATAAAATATTTTTCTACATAATGGTTATGTTACATGGTTGGGAGAGTGGATTTATTGTATATTACAAAATAGTCATTATGCTAAAGAATAAGGAATTCCCACATAAATCCTAGTCTAATTTCTCAAACGAACTTACTTGAATGTTTTCTGAATTTATTTTCAGGCATACATTTTTCTTAAAAAAAAAAAAAAACAACAACAACCACTCTAAAACCAGCAAAAACCCACAAATAAACCCACACCCCCACACCCCCCCCCCGATTCCTCCCAAGCAGCCCCTTTTCCATGTCAATTCAGGGCCTATGAGGTGCCTAAGCTTGAGAGTCCTGGGACAGATTGCTTACCTAAGACATAACACAGGGACAATATATGTGGAAATGACGTTGAGTATCCTTTAGCCACCTGCCAGCACAGTTTTGACAACAAATCATCCAAGGCACAACGTTATTTCTATGCCTCTTTGATCATATCTCATTTGATGGCAGTGATATAAGCTAGTGGGAAATCTGCTGGTTTTTGGTTAGGTCAGTACTGCACCAAGAGTACCTCACAAGTATTAATTAAACAGCCATCAGATGTCTAAAGGCTGTATTATCTACACCACAAACCCTCTTGTTTTAGTGCCATAAACATAACTTACCACACATGAAATTTATTTTTCCCTTCTTTTGTGTCCTAAACATACAGAGGTTAAAGACTGCATTTCTCCAGAAGACAGCTATTTAAATTCTGGGTTTTTTTTTTTTCCAAGATTTTGTACAAAGCAAACAAGTCTCTGTGGCAAATAACTTCGCTGCAACTTTATGAGGTGCTACTGCAAAGGGAGGGTAAGCAGCAATGGTCATTTTTTCCCTCTTGTCCCCATCGCTGGTCTTATCAGTACAATAAGATGGCGGGAACAACCCTCAGCCACTACAGATCCCACTTCAAAGTTTTCAGTATACTTACTCCACTCTGAAGTTAACTTACTACCCATCCATACTACTACCTTCAGCATACTATTTCAACAAAGAACTCTTCCGGGTCACACTAATATCAAAATAATTAGGATTTGACAAGCTCCTCGGTTTTACTTTCAAAGACAAATACAGAACAAGACTGTTTTACTCTGACCCAGCCTCCCCTTTCTCAAACCTCCTTCAGTAACCAGCTACCCCACTGAAGGTACACCAACAGAGGAAAAGCTTAGAAGCATCATGAACTTACACTAAACTCAAACTTCTTCTGATATCCCAGTTTCTACAGCCTATTGAGATATTTTAGCAAAAAAGGAGAGTTCACAATTCCGTCACGTTTCCTAAGGCTGCGTTACTATTTTGGACTGAGACATACAGACTTCTTGTAATTTGGGGTACATTAAGTGAAAGCAGGAGGACAGACACCCAAATCACAGGCACGTATCATGACGTTTACCAGTTTAACAGAGTGGAGAGGAAGGGACAGGGCAGAGATGGAATTGCAAAGGCCGCTCTACTGCTCCATTGCCATTTTAATTTCCACACACAACTAAACCAGGAAGTTGCGCATTGTTTCTGTAAATGGATTTCCCTCGGCCTCCTACTCTTGGCCAGGACCGATATGGAACGCTGCAATTTTATCTGCTGGGAACATCCACGTGGCCTTAGCAGTCCTATAGCAAGCACTTACTCTATACTGAGCCACAACATTCCCCAACCAAAACTTTTCAAGACAAGGGCTGGGCACTCTGGCAGAGGAGCCTGGCTCGAGAAGAAACCACGCCACCAGTCAACCCCTCCTCCAGGACCATCTTTCAGATTTATACATGCAAAACCCCCAGCAGCAAGTTCTTGGCTCTGACATGTGCAAGTCCACCTCAATACAAACGCTGCAGCCCCAGGGCAGGCTGAAAGGCACTGCAAGTCTTGAGGAGAAGTCTTGTGCGTAGGCACAGAGAGAAGGACATGGCTGTCCCCCCTGCTGAATGCATTATCCCACAACCGTTACACTAAATTCATTAATCAGACTGATCATATGTTCAGAAATTAGACATTTCCACTGTGCAGTTATTAGCATAATGATTATACTTGATTGCAAATGCCTGGGGAGAAGAGGAGTGTCAGCCATTGGGGATGACACAGAAAGAAGCAGCCAGAAGTCTCCAGTTTTCGAGATCTTGTCCCCACAATAATTGAGCCCACAATTCAGGAAGGTGGAGGGGGGGAAGCAGAGAATGAAACACTGTCTGGCACAAGAGGATGGCAGGAAAAAAGAGCCTGGCCATCTCCTAACTTTAGGCAATCACTCGGCCATCAGTTTAGACAAAAGTTAGACACCCACTATACAAATACTGACCAGTGAAGAGTTTAAAGCCGAGGAAGGTACACTAGTGCCCTGGAAAGGGTGCTTCATACACCGTGGTGGGTAACAAGCACCTGAATTGCTCCACGGTGTTTCAAGCAGTCTTATAACTCCACATCAACCAGCACCACAGACTTGTGCATGACTGGCCACCGACTCGTGCAATACTGGACAGCTTAAAACACACACAAGGAGTTACTGAACTTCTGCCAGAACCCTAACTGCATGGGAAGGCTGCTGGGATCAATACACTGCTCCAGTTACCTTAATCAAGGAGGGAGGTGCTGGTGAGGAGTAACATATTTCCCTGAGAGATAAAGGGGTACGTCAGGACACAATTTAATGGTCTACAAAAAAGACAGCTGTGCAAATTTCTGTAGCCTGCCTCCTCCCCACTGCTTTGGAAAAGCCTGGTTTTCCTAAGTGAGGTCAATGTACTTTTTGGATTTAAGTTGTGTATATCCATCCAGCAATACAGTCAGTTTTTACTCCCAGAAGTATACAGCTAATGTAAACAACAGCTATGCATTTGTTTTAAGAACTACAACAATGAAGAAATCTAGGCAAATGGGCCAGAGGGGAAGAGTACACAGGAAAAGTATCTTTATTCAAACGAGATCTGCAGACTGCTCGCTGTTTTTCCAGGATGTTTGCTTAAGTCACATAATTGTTTGCAGAACCTCTGCTTTCTAAAAATGCATTTGGAAACATTCACACCACATTTTCTTCATTCTGTTTCTACTGATTAGAAGATGCTTTTAAACACCATCAAACTAAGTGACCTGTCATTATCGACTAACAAACAGTCAAAAACATTCTCTCTGTCTTGATTTCAGGCAAACTTTTCACACGGAAAACAGTCTTTTAAAAGTTTTTCAAAGAATTTCCAAAAGAACAAATGCTTTAGATACACTTATTCCAAGTAATTCAGCCAGCTCTATTAGGGAGCACCTCTGAAGAGTTTCTGCATTGACTGAAGGACTACATATTCAATGCAGCTCAGTGAAATACAGTTTCATAAAGAGGTTGAGATGAAAATAAGATGCAAGTAACTTGAAGTTCTGGTCCCATCAAGTTCCTTTGCTCCGAGGTCTGGAGGTCTAGAAGTATGAAGCAAGCTAACTGAGATTGAAGATTGATGTTCTCTCTGCCAGTCAAGAGGCACACTGCACTGCGGGACGAATGCTTAAAGCAGCAAAATCCCAAGTGATTTAACTTGAATTTCTCTCAGTGACAGCTTACGGAAACCATCCCCCACTTCCTGAAGTTTAATTATTTGTTAATGCGCCACAGCCTATACTAGGAGAAAGGAAGACCACATTATTTCAACCAAAATACCATTAACACCCCCAGAAGTTTTCTCTTCCAGTTTCCAGATGCCAGAGTGGCACCAAACACTACATCAGGAATGATTTAAAACTGCATACGAAAGACAAGCACTTCTGTGGTCTGCTGTCGTAATACAGCAGTGTCAAATAGGGCACTGACAGACAGGTCTACAGATCACACGGATAAGCACCATTCATGTAGCACAGAAAGATATACTTCATTATACATCAGTTCAGGAGGAGGTTAAAACAATGATACATAAGCAGCCCACAGATGAAATAAAGGATGGTCTAGCTCCTGTCAGCATGCAGGTTTATAATGCTGTCAGTGCTGTCTCTTAACATGAGACTTAGAGCGTATGAGGACACTAAATCCAAACACAGTGGCATAGATAAGAGATTAGATAATTGGGAAAGTCTAATTTGTTTCAGTCTGTTTGACCGGACTTCTATTTTACCTTAATGACCCCGTAATTACATGAAGCTAGCACATTTCTGGCATGACTTAGAGGTTGCACCTCCCAAATGGAGATTGTCCTTAGTTACTTCAGTGTCTCACTCATCACCAGAGCAGGCAAAAGGTGCCCTGAGTTGGAGCCATGTTCACTCTCGAACACCATGTTTCATCTGCTAAGACGCATAGGCAGATCAACTGCGTAATTTCAAGCTAGGTTTCTTTTTTTTAAAAAACATTCTTTTAATTAAGAAGAATAAACAGTTTGATAGTCCACATGAGTTCGCATGGTATTAGTTTACCATACACTACCTATCAGCTATTAGAGATCAAAAAATATGTACACTGCTCTTCATTAACACCTTTTCAGCCTAGTTTAGGAGACAAGCCTTACCCACAGTACAACTCAGCTCTTTTAGTCCTGTACTACGTATCTGGCCATTGCTGCATCTTGCCCAATACTTAACAACACACATAAAAAAATCCTATAAATGGACAAAGAAGGATCAGCTTCCCAAACACAACATTTATCCCCTTTCCAGTCAGATAAAGGTTGATTTGTGGTTTGAAGGCTTATCTTGCAACCTTATACAGCCTAATTTTGAACACAGTTCAAAACCATAACTTAAAAAGAAAAGACAATCCCATAAGACACTGAGTTCAACAAGAAAGCAGAATCAAGCCCTTCAGACATTATCCAATATTTCCTTGTTCTTATGTTTTCAAAAGATGGCCCAAATGAAGCAATGATATGTTTTATTATTTCCACTATGATCCCTCTTAACTCTAAGGTCCCTATCTACTTGTTCTCACTCTGTATAGAAGCCTGATGGCTTTTCATCACACCCTTGTTGCTTGTGGTTTCACCACATAAAGTAATTTGAGATAGCATGACAAGATCAGGTTGACAAGACATTATTTTCCTCTTGCAAGCAAGGAACAGAGAAGCTAGTTAGAGAAATAGCAAGCTATGCTTCAATCCCTGTGTGACACCACACCGAATTGTACTGATGGATCCATTGTCAATAACCACCCCAGGACAACATGTGAAGGGAAAAATGAAGTGCCTTTAAGCACTACCAGGTGAAGCTACAAAACCACTGCAAGTTAGCATTCATACAAGGGCACATTCAGGAAAATATCGTACCTATTTAGCAGATTGTCAAAGAGGAAGCAAGCAAAATATAAGATCTGTGATCCTATAGAGACATACTACTTACATTTTCATGCCCAATAGATATAGCTAGGCACAACATTAGGCAAAATTATTAAATAATATAACTATTCACTGGAACCAGGAATGAATATTAGAAAGGAAAATGAAAGCTTTAGTAATCTATTTTTTGAAATTGAGGAAGAGGCAGACATACTTTTACGGTGGTTACTTGCACAGCCAGTGTTCCAAATGGCAATGTCTGATGAGAAGGAATCACAGCCTCCACTAGCTGTCACTCAAACTGTGCTACTCCATAAAAAATTTTTATTTTTCTCAAAAAAGAAAAATCCTACGTACAACAGAGCTTTCAACCAAACAAATCTGGAGTTTCATTTCCATTACCACCACTATGCCCTTTCTGTGACAGCACTAGCAGCAGGGTCAATTAAGAATCAACAACATTCTCTAGTGGAACAAGTTATTCTGAAAAAATAATATTCATGATCACCTATTTCTATTTAGGTGTTTAGTATTAATTGATACAATTTGTGGCTATGTCACACGTACTTTTTCCATGATGGCAAATGCAAACTTTTTGCTCTGTGCTCTGCAACTGCCTCAGGGATGCAGAGGACTGTCCCAGGTGACGCTGGATACACACCAGGGCACAGCAGCCACAGGACAAGTGTTTGATGAGATTAACACAATTGGGTAGATTTCCACACTTCTTCAAAGTTATAATAAAACAACAGAAGTTGTCCCACCTTTAGAAGAGCTGCTAATAAGTCATTCATATATCTCCCATAAAATATGAGTTTGCTCACTGAATATTTATAACCTGTAAGGGGGCTTTTACAAGACATATAATAGATACCAATGGGTCCCAAATGGCTGCTAGTAAAGAGAACAAAGTCAAACCAGCAGCAGTTTAAAGAGTAGCAGAATGTAACTGCTGGCTTATAAAACACTCATGTGAATCATTACTTGGTTTTCCATCTGCAGATCAACATTAACTAAGCACTTTTGTGCCCCCCAGTAAAACCAGCCAGCTGAAAGTACTAAGCAATCCCCTTCTCAACAGCACAAGAAGTTCAGCCACCAAGGACTCAGCAGCTTGTGTTCATGTGTGCGAGTGGCAGATTGTGAAGAGTGATGCAGTACTTCAGTGATGCAGAGACTCATCTGCTCTACAATAATCTTCTTGTACTTGCTTTTCCCCTCCTTTTCTCCAAATATAGTTAGCTCAACACTGCCCAGCAACCTTGAAACCAACATCCCAAGAAGTTGGGGGCAATGGTGCAGATACAGTGACTGACCTAATGCCTTGGTAGATCGTTACCTGCTGTCTAAGGACACAATGGTCTTATAACCATCACCTCACACACCACATTTCCTTTTTGCTTTGCCCTTACGGCACTGAAACCTTCACAGAGATAAGAAAACCTTAATTCAACATCAAACAGGAGCTAGTCACATGTGAGGGCTGCTGGTTTACTGAGTCTTGAAATGGAAGGAAAATTAATTTCAGGCAACAATCTAATCAGAGGCATCTGAAGAAAAGAAAAAGACTCCTTGAAAAGTCCAATATATGACTTTATAACAGGTTAGTGACGCATTTCATTTATGCGGTATATCTTCCAGATATGAGAGGTTTTCATTAAAAAAGAAAGATTGCACAAGCATCCTTGACACCTTTGTTGCCCAGAATGACCAAAAAGGCCTTTCAGAGTAATGTACACAGTGCTGGGATTTTTTTACTTTGATTTCAAAAAACAAGAAAAAAGAGGCTGCACCAGGCCTCTTAATGTAGTGTTTAATAAGGCATCTAGAGCTTTCAGCAAAATACCTATTCAGCAGAAAGGAGGTTTTAATGACCTAAACCACACTGAAAACTACACATTCAGACTGCTCTTCTACTAGAATGGGGATCTGCATATGAAGGAATTCACTACAGTCAATGGCTATTAAAAGTCAGCAACTTCCTTCTCTCCCCAAAAAATGTTCAGACCCTGCACTCATAAAAAAAAAAAAAGTGGGAATAAAGAATGACAGGAAACAGAATTTTCTGGCTCGGTTTATTCTCCGTCAAAGCAACCCTCATAGAAAGGCTTGATGGCTGTGGTTGCTCTCTCATAGGTGTACACAACACGGGGCTGGTTTGTTTGTTTTGCTATTTTTTTGTTGGTCATGTGTTGAGTTTTGACTGCATCAGCTGAACTGTATGGGAATTACAGACAGATCCTATGTATATTCATTTGTGATCATGAAGGGAATTTCTCAACGGAAGAGCTGACAAGGCAACCCTTACACACTATACTACATTCTGAGCAATTTATCTATATCACATAGAAGCTGATATGCATAAAGTTAATAACAATTTTCATAAGCAGATGGATAACCAGAGCAAGCACAGTAAAACTTCTTGGAGCCTTGGCCTCCATCACGGAGAGTACAGGAAGAACAGGATGTGAAGCAAAGGCCACAGAGATAACTGTCAGCACTTTACTGGGAGATGGAACGTCACCCACAGCAAAGTTAATCCAAACAAAAGGTGCAAGTTTCTTCATCATATTTAGAATATTTGTGTCTGTTGACAAGCCAGGGCAGACCAAGAGAACCAGAGAGAAGACATTATCTTTCTAGTGTATACATTAGATAATGCTCCGGTTCCTGCAGAAAGACTTAGTCTCTTTGCACACTTCTGGGTATGTGGAAAGGAAAGTTTACATGAAAGTGGTGCTTACAAGGATTTTGAGACATGGAGTGGTAGTTTCTCCCCGACTTTGTAATTATCTCCCCCCTCACCATTTAGTTCCTATAGCTTATGATATGCCTTCAAGGATAGAGTCAGCTTTTAGGATATATCCACCTCCTGCAGTGTAATACCGAGAATAGTCTCACCAGAGGGTAACCTGTTCCAGTGCTGCACCACCCTCCAATATAAAAAGGATTTTCCCAGCTCCAGGTACTAACCTGCTGAGCTTCAACTTGTGGCTAACTCTTCAACATTACACTGCCACTACCAAGAGAAAGATTAACTGCACAAAGATGACAGAGTCAGACTGAAGTACCATTACATCACTGCTTTGCCGCCTCTTTGTCAGACTAAACAAGCACAACTCCTTCAACCTCTCTCTGAGGGCTGCATGCTCCATGCCCCTGGCTGCCTCAGCATCCCTCTGCTGGACTATCTCGTTTCCCTAAATCACTTTTGAAGTGATTTACACACACACAAAAAAAAATGGACACAGGTGAAGCCACATCATTGAAGGGCAGTGATTATCCTCTGCTCTGCATTGGGCAGCCATGCTCTTCCCAACACAGCCCTGCCATGCTGTTTCACCGATTCAGATGGCCTCGTGCTGTTGGCACACACTCAGCACAGCATCCACCAGCTCGGCTTCTCGCAGCCTCCTCTCAAGACATACAAATGCATGGGGTTATCACCTCAGGTGTAGGTCTTTGCACCCTGCCGTTTCCCAAGTTTTTTGCTGGCTTAAGGAATCTTAAGGTTAAGGAACCTTAAGGTTCCTCTGCACTGAAGCTCTGCGATTCCAGCATATGAATCACCTTTCCTAATTTAGTTATCCCCAGATTTTCTGAGGACATGTTTTATATCCTGAATGGCCTCCAAAAAATATTCTGAACAGCGTGGGCTCCAGTACCAACCCTGCTTATTAGCAGCCATCAATTATTTGCTAGTTCTCACTAATTTTCTTTCCAGTTAACAGTCCTTTCATCCAGCCCATATGTTCTTCATGTCAGAGAACAAGATCAGAGTTTTATGCATCCTCTTCTTTTTATAGAGGCAACTTCAGAGTAAAAGCACCTGGACAGCTGTTCTTTGGAAACATAGTCATCACTAAGAGGATCTGGAGAGATCTTTTGCTCCCTTCCATAAAGCGTTCTAAGGTACTTCATGTAATTTCTTGTTTCTAGGCATGAACACCCACATTCATCAGCAGATGATTTGTCACATTTTCTACCCTCTTTCTACTTCTCAACTTTCAAATGTAAATTTGAACTGTGATCACATACCACAATCCACAAATGCAGTAGCAATATTAACCCAAAGGACAGACACACAAACAGATAGAACACTCCCACATAAGGAGGTCCCACTGCACGGGCACTGCCTTGTGCCTCTTCAAACACCAGCGACCTGCTGCTGAGCACCTAACAGCTCTTGTGCTCTTCTTCCCTGGCGTCAAACACCAGTTATTGTGTTCTCAACTTGCTACTACTTCAGAGTCCATCCCCTTGAAGCCCCAGGACATCTATGAAACCTAACCTACATCAGTCCTGACTGGTTGCTCACCCAATGGAAAAGGTCTTAGTATTTGGGGTGGGGGTGGTGCATATGTGTGATTTCAACACAGGCTAAAGCTGTAGGTTTCAGAAGACCTACAAGAAAAGATAACATCTGTGTATTTCATTATTTCTTCTGACTTTAGCTAGACAACCATACCATAGAAACAGAAGGAATTTGGCTTTCTGCTTGCATGCAGTATTTGAATTACATGTGCAATGAATTAGACATGGATGGTGACAGGCAAGATTCTTCCAAACTATTTCAGGGATATTTTTTTGTTGTTGTTCTAAAAGCTTCAAACTTTTAATGATGATAAAGTATACACTTTTTTTTTTTGCTCAGAGTTACGCTTTTTATTATTGTTTTGTAATAGTCCCTATTTCGCATTAGGTAAGAGCTTGAGTTGCAGAGAAAATCTTAACACTGAACGTTTAAGGGGTGCAGTGTGTCTCCTGGTGCAAATCAAAATTTTTTTAAAAGACATCGATTGCTTCCTTCATGCTTCAAGAGGCATGATTTTAAATTCTGAGCTATTTAAAAAACTCTTTATGTCCAGAAAAGAAAAAAGGAATAGTTGCTACACCCAGTACTGCAGCTGCTGTGACATAAATGTGAGCACTGATGAGCTATATTTTTCAGTTTGACACAGTAAATAAGGATGTGCCTGTCAACCCCTCTCTCTCTCCTCTGAGAAATCTGGCTCTGTCCCATCTTCGTTCTCTTAAAGTTTGTGGAAATGAAGCAGCAAAAACCTTAAAATAAATTTTAAAGTTGGCTCTTATTTCCAAGAGGAAGAGGGAGAAGAGGGGAGAACCAAGAAACAGCAAGTCCAAAGAGCAAAAGAACACAGGCCCAAATTTCTAGACAAATTTTCCCTTGTCAAATAAAGACACTGAATTTCAGAATGAATGGAGGGATATGAGAGGATTTTTTCATTTTATTTTTTAAAGAATTAACTCATTGGCTTAGGGATCCATGTGAGAATGATACAAACAACATGAGTATAAACAGCAAAGCAGAATTTCATTTAGTACACATAGGAAATAAATATAATGAAGCATTAACATCATTCAGAGCAGAAATAGACAGTATCCTGCTTAATTCATCATCAGGGTGCACAAAAAAATCCTGGGTTTCTTTAGTGGCAGCACACCTTAAGAAACATCACATGCTGAATGTTAAGGTCTTCACTCCTTCCCCATCTCAATGTCCATGGTCCTTCCTGGTGTCTCCAATTGCAGGCTGACCCTCAGATTTTATGGTCCCCTTTCGCTACCCAGCCCATGCATTCACTTATCTTCCCTAAAATTGCTACAAAAGAAAATACTACCCATTGCAGACTCCTTACACTTCATACGCTACAAAGAAAGCAAAACATCTGGTTATTGCTGTTCAGTCTTCTTAAAGGAAAATTTCTTTTTGGTTGCTGCAACTGAAGGCAATCTATACCACAGCAGAACTGCTGCTCTGCACAAACCACTTGCATTTGTGGATGGACCAGTCAGCAGTGATTACCAGGAACCACATGGGCTAAAGTCCTTCCTCCATTACCTTTTTACACCAGCGGTTTTTCCCCCCCTTCAGGGAAAGGCAAGATGGCACACTGTAACAGCGCAGCGCTCGGGACGGCTCTGCTTTCACACCTCAGATCAAAACTAGCTCAACTTGTAACTGAAGTTTCTCTTCTAAGCATGGCCATTCTCAATGCAAATGAAAACAAAGTAAAGCATCGAACAGGAACTGATAGAAATATGCAACATAACTACGACTGCAACAGAAAGCTCATGGAGGTATATATACCCTGATGTCTTTAGTGAAGCCTCGACGCTCATGTCGGTCCAAAGTATAGACTTGCTATCTTTTTTCTCACCAAATCTTGCCTGACAGGATGAGAAGGATCTCTTACACTGGAAGGGTTTGCAAACTTCTCCAAAACAGTGATCAAGTCTCTGCTTTCCCATATAAGAACAGCCTGGAAAGGTCAAGTCAGCTTGGCAAAGCTCAAAGTCAATATCAAGGGCTTAAGCCAAAAAGCCGAGCTGTATGTGCACAGCTCTGTGTATTGGGTATAGTAAATAATTATGCGGCAGGTCACTCCAGACCCACACATTCCAGCTGAAAGACAACTATGACTGCAGAAAATATAGATGCAGCTGGGCAGGGTTCTGCTCTGCCATTCCTGGAGCTGTTGCCTGTCTCCGTGTGCCCAGAGCAGTGCTCCCTCACCACAGTATGATTACTCATGTGAAGCCTGTTTGCTCTCAACAAGATACCAAAACTGATTTTTTTCCTGTAAAAGCAAGCAAACTTTCCATCTGTAAAATTAAGCTCTAGTAACAAGAATAGAACACACCACTCCATCACCTAACTTTTCATAAGTGCTTTTTCCAGTTAAGGAGATACATAGCTAGGAAAAATATTGAGTAGCTACTAATCAAGATTAGCTATCCAGCCTAGAGTCCCCCTGGAAAACATGCATGGAGAACTGAAACGCAGCAGGGGAACAGAAACTGCCTGCAGGTCAGAAGAAAAGTTTTTTTAACCAGAGAAACTATCAAGTTGTACCTTATCTCACAGATATCTGCTCTATGTTGCAAAACCCAGACTTGAGTAATTGGCTGCCGATGCCTGAGATCTGT
The DNA here is from genome assembly GCA_026546715.1 of Gallinago undulata. Classification (NCBI taxonomy): domain Eukaryota; kingdom Metazoa; phylum Chordata; class Aves; order Charadriiformes; family Scolopacidae; genus Gallinago; species Gallinago undulata. The sequence goes on along the minus strand of JAOTQQ010000012.1, from coordinate 16,721,127 downwards.
GTTTCTAGGCAATACTTCTCTCATGGAGAAGAATTCCATTTTGAGAGTATTCATCTCCATGCTTTAGTGGCACAAAAATATTGACCACTGATACAAACACAGGAAAGGCACTCTGGAGACCTCAGGGAATTTAGAAACACTCCATCAAAGCAACTGCATAGCAGATTTAAGATATGCAGTTCAAGCATTTGAGCAGAAACATTTCAAAGCAAATAGCTGAGCTGGTATGTGCGCATTATCTGTATCCAGTGTAATTCCACAAAATTAGTCTGCAGAGGTTCATTTATAAGCAAGGATTAGTTTCAGGAAAGACCAACCAGGACAGAAACTACAAGCAAGTGACCTTGCTAAACACTCCTCAAAAGCTCTACAAAGCACTGATTGTTCACAGTCTTTAGCAAACAGTTCATGTATCAGGTGACTCAATGGCTTTCAGCTACTGCCTTCAATTCAAGCAGCAAACAGTACAGAGGGTTAACACCTTTTGTGCTAGTATCAAACGTTTTGGCTTTTTCCATGGTTAGTCATATCAGTGGGCCAATGAGAATTTAACAATAATTGCTTCACACACACTGCAGCTCTGAAAGACGTAAGAAAAGATGTGCTCAGTATAAAAGGACATCCAATGCTTGGGAAAGCCTGTAGGTTCAGCCCTTTATCCAGTCATTTCTGCAGAGGTAGTCATAATCCTAGCATCAAGAGATCTCTGAATACTCAACAGAACAAGAAGCTCATCTACAGCAATTGTACTTCCTCCTACTTTCCCGTTTCAGTGGCAGGTACTTT
>JAOTQQ010000012.1:16699356-16720241 GCA_026546715.1 Gallinago undulata | reverse complement strand
AATACTCAACAGAACAAGAAGCTCATCTACAGCAATTGTACTTCCTCCTACTTTCCCGTTTCAGTGGCAGGTACTTTTTAAATACTGGCTTCAGCTTTTAACACTCTGTAGTTCCTAACACATACTAACTTGACAAGCCTTTTTGGGAGGTTTGTTACTAGGAGGGCCCTTCCACATGCACTAGAATCTTCTCCCTGCTGACATTCTTTCAGTGAACCACTGTGCTGCCGTTTAACAGAAAGATTTTTAGAAACCGCAATTACTCTAAAAGAACAGTAAACAGAGGTTAGCAGGTCCTACAGGGAGGCAGGCAGCAGAGGCCACGAGGAGCATTTTCTTTCAAGCATTTGTTCTAAGGTGTACCACTAGGAGGGTATCAGTTGATCAACAAAGGTTTTAAATTTATGGGCTGCACCGAAGAACATTTTAGTTTGAATCCTCTGAGATTTGTTTATGAGATGCCTCAGACAGCCATAGGACATACAGGCCAGTAAAAATCCAACTGAATTTCAGTAAGAGCATATGACAGAGTGGATGCTGGGCCCTTAACAACTCACACATTGCCATTCTGAAGCAGGCTTGAAAGGGCAAAATAACTGAGTGGATCCTGTCCCTCCCTCCCTCCCTTGGCACTAGTATGGTACCCACCTGATTATGCCATAAGCCCCTTCCAGGTTAGACACAGCAGACATTTTTTGGCTGAGCTACCATACAATCAGACTAGTGCCAGACCAGGTACAAGGCAGGCAGCAGTAACTCTCCCTGCTCAGCAGTGGTCAGCTAGGATGAAGCTTCAGCCAAGGGAACACAAGGCTGACACTGATAGGGATGGGCCTGTTCTTTCCCAACATTTATTTCCACCTCCTCCTTGCATCAACTCTAGCAATACTGCAGCCACAGTACAAATCAGGTCAGCTCACTCATCCAAACGCCTTGGCTTGCACAGAGAGTTTGGCTTGACCAGGCAGCGGCAGCATATGAACCCTTCTCCACACAGCTCATGAAACTACCTCCTGCAAGTATATGAAAACAAGTGAGATTACTGCATATGTTGCAACACTAAATAAAATACCACAGTTTATATGGTACTTCTAGCTGGATTTCCTTCAGAAACAGAATCATTCTCTCTACCCCTCCCTCAACTGCAGCTTCAGATTTTGGAATTGTAATTAACTCCTGCTTTAAACCAAATATAATCCCAGTGCTTCTTGATAAAAGAACAGTCATTTCAGTCATGACCTCCATCACAAAGTTGCTTTCAGAAATACTAAAAACACCTTACCATTTTCTACCATGTTATGTTGACTTCTTTGAATTCTGAGTAAACCACCCAGCTTAATAATCCAAGAGGCAAGATAATGCCTCCTCCAATGTTGTCAGTTCTTTGTTTAAAAAAAAACAAAAAGATTACCTGGGAGATATGGTTGATGGAGGACTCCATCCTCCGCAGCTGGGATGCTTGGATATCCAGCAGTTGTAATACATTGTTGGCCAGTGCATTGATCTGATAAGCAACACTGGCTAGAGATTGAGTTGTGTAGGCTTTGGTCTCTTCTAATGCTTTCCTTTTATCTGGAGCCTGTAAAGCAAAAGAACAAGATGTTTGCTTAATGCCTGGAACAAAAAAAGACAACCTATATTTAGAAAAATCTGTAATCAAGAAGATCTGACTGTGCAGTTAAAGTACTTGATCTGCATATACGTTTTAAAAAAGTCTCAATAGTAAGGAGCAGATAAAGAATTTTAAAAATATTTAACCATAGTAACATTACATGCCAAGAAACAATTCATTCAGTAGAAAAACCAACATTATCATGATTTGTTGGAGTCGAGTTTCTGAAGCCTGCCCAATCCTTCGTTTCCAGAAAAGCCCTCAATTCCCCAGGAACACTGAAACACAGCTTTCTCCACTTCTAACACGGTCATGCAGCCAAGCCAGTTAAAGACAGAAAAATATTTTCCCACAGTTTAGTGTTCCCTACTGCACTTGCTACCTACAAAGCCAACCCTCCAGCTACACCACCTACTACTCCCAAAGTCCAAGAGAAGGGAGAGCAGAGCATCAGGGTGCATGCACAGAGGGCTCCTGCAAGCAGGAGTATTTGTGAAGTTATCTCTCTTCACACAAAAGCTAAACAAAACTTTCCTTGACAGCTAAGAAAGTTCATAATTGACTGAGAAGAGATATGTATTTTGAAGTGTCAGAAAGAAGCACAGCTAGGTGTAAAAAAAAAAAAAATATAAGGAAAGGACCCCTTTCCCACTGAAATCACACCTAAGGTAAAGCTCTAAGTCTGTCCTGAGGCACCACTTCCTTGTCAGAGGGCAGGTTACTGTCTGAGATCAGCAACCACTTACATGACTTGAACCTTGTGGCCCAAGTGCCTTCTCACTGGCACCACTTTCACCTGGAAAATACACCCCCCACCACCACTGCAGCACCAGCTTGGGAGCTGGCAGGGGAGGCCAGGTACTTCATCTGTTACACGATTTGCAAACTGCAGCTATCCAGAATTCTCTTTTCTTCCCTTTGTAGGAAAGGTGCACTGCATAAGGAAGGATTTGCAGTATGTGACGACTCAGTGCTCGCATAGTTTCTTCTGTGTTTTATTTATTTGCGGAATAGTCAGTCGATCTCAGCAACCAAAAGGAAAGGTTCATATTAACAGTCCCTTCCAACTAGACTTCTGTCTGGATTTTTTTGTTGTTGTTGATTTCTTTTAATAACACAACACATACATTGTATGCAACAGTTACAATATTAAGAACAAAGAAATTCCCTTTGCCCTGTGTTTTCCAGTTTCCATGCACTCATTCTTAAATTCTGCCTCTTATTTCTTCACCTCAATATTTTAGTTTAACATCCACAAGTGTTAAATCTGTCCCTAAGTTAAAGTATGAAAAAATGCAACAGCTAATAAGGAATCCTTCTTGTCTCTCTTGCTTTAAGGAGAAAACCAGAAGGCAAGCTGTTCATATACATTATAAAGTTGCATCATGACATAAATACTGCAACACAAGCAGTTAAGTGAAGATTTTTAAACAAGGGTGAATTCCCCCAATACAAGAAATTTGTTCATATTCACAATTAATGTTCCTAGCAGTGTTTTGACACACAATAGAATACTTGGTTAGTGCCATCCTTCAAACATGTTCACAAACAGATGCCTTCTATGATGTGAAGCAGCAAGAACAGTTTAATGCAACAGCTATCGCACATACCAAGGCCTCACTAGGCAGAACTCTATTTTTTAGTATTTCCAAATCAAAAAAAAGCTGCCTTTCACCTAAAAAGAATATTGACATTTCTAGCTGTCAGAAAACATTGGTAAGCATCATTTTGCTTCTTCAGAATGCAAACCTTGGTTGAGAAGGACGTACAAACAAGTAAAACAAGTACAAAAGGTTCAGGAAGCAAGTCTCCCAAAGCACCATGGCTTTCCAAAGAGGCATTTTAAACTTCAAATTGTCACTGGCATTGACTTTAAAAAACACTGTCCTACTGAGCTGGAGCCTAAAGAAAACAACTGATGTTTTATACCTGAACTTCCACCACTCTGGACAATGATGAAAATACAGGTAGCAGCTTCAGAGATACCTGAAATAAATGGTTTACTGAACTAGACACAGCCAGCAAGGCAGTAGTCAACATGATTCTAACTTTATATAAGCTGAAGTGCAGATCTGTAGCTTTTACTCAGCTTCCTTATTACAAAGTTTCAACTAAATGTTAGGTTGAACCCTAACCGGTTACAAAGCCGCAGCACTCAATTACTGTGCTGTCTAACAAGAAAACTTCAGTGTATAAGAAGTTTCTTTTCTTCTCTAACAATTTGTTAATCAAATACCTTGCCCTCATTTGCCTAAGTACCTAACATTTTAGTTATTTGCTCAAATGTCTAGTTGGGCAGCAGGATTAGATGAACATAGTTGTGATACAGAACATATTTCATGTCCTAGTAGAATCAGAAACTTTTTCAAGCTTTGCAGATAAGTTCGTCAACTGTTACTTTCAACTCCCTCTAAGCAAAAACTGACAGGGGTATAGAAGATAATGCACATGTGTACATGCCTTCAAATATTTTAATATAATATATGATCGCCAGTTAACTATTCAAAAACAACACAATACAAAGTCTGTCAACTGATTTGTTTTCCTAATAGTTCAGAATAACTTAATGATCTCGTATTAAAAGCTTCAAATATACCGTTGTTTCTCCAGTAGTCCTTGATATAAATGAAGTTTGAGTGTCCTTTAGTAGCAGAGTGAATATTCTTTAAATCCAGAACATCACAGGTTTTGAAATTTCCCTCTTAAAGTACACTCCCACCTGTATCCCCAGTTCATCCTTAACAGTCACGTTACCATGAGAAAACTGCAGTTTGACATCGCTTTCATATAACCAGGTTTAATCCTAAAAACCAATAACCTCTCCTATAACCAGGCGGATACATAAAGAGACAGTTAAACTTGCATGGCATTCCACACTGCATATCATGTGTTTTTGTCAAATGCAAACTTGCATCATAAAGATTTCTCTTAAAATTTACATAATTACTATAGTCAAGTCAAAACTGATTTTGCACCCAAGCAATTGCCACAGTAAGAAGAGAGTAGAAGCTTATTTACTGATTCTTTAGTTCACTGACATGTCACGGTCAAATGAAGAGGAACGTCTCCCATCACTTAGCACTCTTTACAAGTCGCATAGTCAGACAATTTTTTCTTCCCCTCTCCAAGCTGCCACCCACATAGGTACATCCTCATGACCGTATCTGTGCAGTGTTCAAACCATCTGCCCTCACAGCTTTTTCTCTCTCAGATCATTCTCATCATGTTCTAGTTCACACAGCATGCAGCTACATGTACAAGTCTCCTCCCAAAGTCACATCAGCTCCAACTGCAACGCATCTTCAGAAGCCTAACCTTCTTTTGCAACCACACTGGTCCATACCATCTTTACCTGTTCTCCAACTTCTGTTTTCCCTCCTTCCACTTCAGTTCCATTCACCGTGCTTGAAATCCCCTGTAAGATAAATGCCCCACCAGAAGAACTGGCTCCACTTGACAGAGGTCAGAAAGCAGCTCATCAGCTCACACCAAGACTGGCTGCCCTAGCAGAAACAAATTATTTTACTGCCTCAGTATGTGGCATGTGTTGCTCCATATTTTTCATTTTCAGCTGTGGGAACACGTGCAAACTCGAGCACAGGAAAAACCCATCCAGGATATACTAACAGAGCACTGCCCTAAAGCAGCCCAGTAATCATTAAACTAAACACAGCTGTTAATTATTCAGTGCCCAATACCTGTTCCGATGCTTGGCATTCTGTTGAAGGGCTTGATCACTCTCAGCAATCAAGCTCCAGGAACAGCTTTACACTCAGTTTTATGTGCTTCTGCTGTTACTGCTTATGCACATTTAATGAATTGAACAGCACAGGACATTTGTGTTTGCTTCACGAGTAAACACAAGATAACTGTTCAGCTTTATATCTTGGTTGCCTTTTTAAGAAAGGTTTAATCTTTAATTAATTAAAAAAATAGGATTACTACAATCAGTTGCTACGTGGATTTAGTGATCTTTATCATATATCAGCATTCACAGAATGCAACTATGCCAAAGTCATCAATATGGCCATTTGTATTCTCTTTTGTTCAAGTTGCCATTTATCTATTTTTGACATTTACAGAATGCATACTTCCTGATAAGACAGATACTACAGTTGAGGTTTCAAAGTTCTACTTCCTTCACTAAAGTCTTGCCATTTTAGGTCAGAGATCTGGTCCCAACAAACTCAGGAATTAAATTTTACTTAAAAAAACCCCAACAAACCAGCACACCACCATGGTAGACTTTTCAGCTGCTACTGATAGTTATTACACCAGAGTATCAGTCTAAGTGAGAGAGGAAAGTCAAACTTGCAAGTCACAGCAGCAAATGCCACAAGTTTCGGAAGAACTTTCAAGAGCCAACTACCTACCTGGAAATCATCCAAGAAGATCTAAATGGACTGTTATTTTCACTAGCAGGTGCTCAGCAGGGACCATTTGGGGTTTCTCTCATCACAGATATAGCCTTAAGGGATATGTATCATTCCAGAGTGGCAGGGGAAACAAAGGCTTCAAAATTTACAAACAGGGGCTGCTTGCACTATGTATGACATCTAGGTAAGGACAGGGCATGAATCAGATGCACCCATCATCTCCTGGAACAGGCTTACTGTGCTCATGCCATACAGCAATCTCACTGAAGAAATCCTTCTCTGCAATGAATTAGGCTGGCATTTAATTCCAGGCGATAATTCACTGAGTATTTCCCAATATCCACAAAGCTATATTATGCCTGGTATTTACCTGCCTACAAGTTACAGACTGTTCCTCACTGATCAGCACCTCAATTTCTCCACTGGAAAGTGAAGCCATCAGTAAAGAGAGTTCAGAAGTTTAAGCTCAGCCTTTGCCCATATACTAGCACAAGGGAGATCGTCCCATAGCATCACAGGTAAGACTTCAGAGGGTCACCAGTATGCTTTATGTACTGCCTTTCTTCAATATAATCAATCCCAGATCAGCAACCAACTGTATTCCTGTCACTAGAATCACCTCCTTTGCCTTGCATATCAATACTATCATCAGTAAAAACAACTGTTGGAAATTTGAAAATAAGACATTTACACGGGGACAAGGAACAGGAAGGGACTTAGTACAAGCACAGGCTGATAAAACAACAAGGCAAACGTAGCCTTCACATGAAGGGCAAGTAAAGCCAAAATCCCACACATTCCAGAGCACAGGCAAATCTCAGCAAAAACCCTAAACTAAAACTGTGTGATGCACACAAGGATCAATACTACGGTGTGTCTAGTAGAAAAATGTTCAAGTGTTTTACTGAAGTGATTTGCCATAACTTGTAATTTTGTTGTACTTTTCTACCATTCCTGAATTTCTGTGGGAGGTTGAAAGCTCAAGATTTTAATTACCCAATAGCTTGCAAGCTATTAATAGCAACATATTGCAGTCACTGAACATGTCCACCTCCTGTCCAAGGCCTTCTCTCCAGGGGACTGGCAGTCAATCCTTCACTACCAGTGAAAACAAGAAATAGAACAGACTGTCCGATGCACGTCTCTACACGGTAAGAAGTGGTGTCAAATAGAAGCATCAAAGCTCTCATCAACTTAAGCAACTGGTTGTTCCAGGAGCATGAAGGAATTTAGAGATGGAGAGGCACAGAAAGATGCCTAACCATTCAGAACAGTTCTAAGCCCAAGATCACTCTCACTACAGTAACCCCAAAATTAAAACCAGGATGATGAAATTCTTTCAAGTCCATTCAGTAAACAGTAATTCTTCCCATCTACTGAGGCAGAAGTCCCCAATAAACACAGCCAGGGTAGCATCTACAATTCAACTCAAGTGAACTTCCTTCCAGCATCCACAACAAAAAAGCCCACTGGTATGAAATAACAGCACGTCTGTTGAGTTTCTCCAAGATAAGATGCAGTAACTCAGCTCTACCAAACGCAGACGAACTGGTAGAACTTGAAATCTCTTCTCCCCAGGTAAAGACCTTGCACAATAAAAAGAGCATTCATTCAAGGCACCAGACGATAAAGGTGATCGCCACCACAGCAACAACCACACCACAGCCCACAAGCAAGATTTCGATCTGTTTCTTTTTAGAAACATTACCTAGTCAAAAATCATTGACTAGTCAGCTATTCCATCTCAAGGATCACCACACCCCCCAAATCATTGTAGTTTAACAAGCACATAGGACAGTGTAACAATCACTGCCTGTAATTCAAAAGCTCTGCTTCAGACAGGCCCTTCCCCCAAATCCTGTACATGCTAGACAATCAGCTAGAAGCAAATCCTTCATTTCCATCAATAATATTCCCCTGACCAGTCCTGAATAGCCATGATAGCAAATTAGCATTTCTATGGGCCGAGACCAATTTAGCCAATCTGCCTGTGTCCTTGCAGATTTTCTTTTACTTGCAAGTTGCTTTTCATTCCGTTGATTAACTATAAAAAGAAGAGTTTCAGTTTTCCTAATCATTATTTCTTTTGGGGAAGGTAGAGGGAGAAGAGTTTGGTTGTTAAGGGTAGAAATTAATTCCAAAGGAGAGTTTAAGGGACATGCTTATATTACATACACACACAAATACCCCACACTGGTAAAAGTGCATGAGTCTTGATAACAAAAAGTGCAAGATGAGTATGTATACTATTGTTTCTAAAAAAAAGTTAAAATGCTTAACTTTCTCACATACACTGATACAGGTTATCATCAGATCCTAGCCCGTTCTGACCTGAGCGTACACAGCAAAGAACCACGTCTTTGATATTAAGCTTCCAATAACTACCTTACCCTCATACATGTTGTTTACTTAAACTAAGACAAGTCCATATAATGTAGCATTCACAACACCCTGACACAGACTTTAACAGGTCTGTAAAAGAGGGCTGAAGTAGTCTACAATGCATACATTTTTAAGAAACAGTAAATAACTAAAAAGAAAAAAAAACACCTTAGGAATTCCATTTTAATCCAGGCTGCAAACATTATAACAAGAAATGAATCTATCCAATAGGAGAGGAATTTACAAAGCGATGCTGACTCTGACAGATGGAGCCTGGGAAGATATATGCCAGCTGCTCTGTTAGCAGCATTTTCTTCCCAATGCAGCAAACAGTGTTCATGTTGCCTCTAGACTAAACCACTCCCCTTATTAAAAAACAACAATATATATAGCTGAAAACACAATTTTCAATTCTCCTGCCAAATCCAGTAGAGGAGATGTCATGGTAAGCATATATGTTGGCACACTACATTGTTAGTGTCAGTTGTTACAGTCTGTGTATACAACCAAAATAACATGTGACACAACTAAAATGACAGAAGCAGACATGCCCATGTGTCATTTTCACACAACCCTTGTACACTGAATTAGTCAGACTTCAAGACTGCATATGCAGCAAGCTGAAGAATTTTGATTTGAGTCTTATTTTCTGTGTTTACTGTGATTTAGACAACACAAGCTCCAGGACAGAATCCACAACTTCCATTCTGGTAAAGCACAGTGTAGGCATGTACACTTGCTTCGTGCTTTTAACTTCCTAGCAGTGCCTGTGATTCAATCATAACTGCCTTATGACATCAAACACACAAGTTGAGCTGAAACAAAGCAGGCTCTGCCATCAGAGACACCAGCCAGAACTCCAAATACAGACTAATGCCACCCTCAGACCATCAGCCAGGGAATGAAACCCTTGGCATTTCCATAGCAGTCTTCCTTCTTCAACTCTAAGAAAGCTATGACCAAGGCTTTGAAGCATACGATTATTTCAGCACACTAGACAGCAGATAACAGGGAATTAGAGAACTTATGTTCCGTTTGTATCATTATATACTGTCTCTCAAGTATTGATCTTTTGTTTTCTGTTTGTAATGGGGCTTGAAATTAAAATGGCTGTTTAAGTGCCTGCAACCAGCCACAAATTTTAGCTCATCTAGCAAGGACTTGCTCACTGATCACAGAATGGTTAGAGCTGGAAGGGACCTTAAAGATCATCTAATTCCAACCCCATGCCATGGGCAGGGACACCTCCCACCAGACCAGGTTGTTCAAAGCCCCATCCAGCCTGGCCTTGAACCCCTCCAGGGATGGGGCATCCACAACTTCCCATGTCAGCCTGTTCCAGTGCCTCACCACCCTCACTGTAAAGAGCTTCTTCCTTATACCTAGTCTGAATCTCACCTATTTCTGTTTAAAACCATTGCCTCTTGTCCTGTAACCATATTCCCTGATAAAGAGTCATGCTAAAATTTGATGAGCTTTTATAGGTGAGCTTCTGAGATCTTTCTTTCCAGATCCTCACTCTCTAATCCTCCCTACCCTCTAGGCAAGCCTGGAATCATATCAGACAGCATTAAGCAAGCAAGGTTAAGACAACAAGATTTAGCAGAAAGGATCAAATGACAGTGTCACCTCCGTGTGTCCTGGTACCGCCAATATGCCAACAGTGCTCTGAACCCATACAACAGGGCAACTCAACTGCTGCTTGCAAGACAGCTACATGCTGAATGTCAGCATCTGCAAAAGGGTTGGTCCAAAAGTAAGTAGACTCAAACCTACACTCTGCACCACAACAGGTTTCTCCACACAGAGATGTCAGAGACAGCAAAGCAAGGGAGGGAAGTGGGGAAGGAGAGCATGGAAAGAGCATGCATTAGCAGGCCTGTCCAGCTCCAAGAAGAATCTCAAGGCACTAGAATGTAGAGCCAAGAGTTACACAGGCCTTCTGACATCCAGCAAAAGTCTGGACTGCAAGTGTTCCTAATTCAGGGAGAGTTTTCATGTTTAACAAAGTCACTTCGGATACGCAGCCGCTGCCCAGATTTTACAAATCAGGAAGTTCCCAAACATCACAGTATTTTTAAAACAAAGAAGATAAATGGCCATTACAGGGTCAAATTCTCTCCTCAGACTTTGTAGCACTACATTGCTGACTATTTAGCAATTTGAAGATCAATATACTCACTCCAGCAGGAAACTATCCAAGGGCTCAGACATCTCTCTCAACACTGGTGCAGCATGCTTAAACCAGAAACCAGTGGATCCCTGATTTGTAGCTGCTTGCTTCCCAGCACAAGGCATACTGCCACATAGCACACAGGCTACACAGTGATCTCACACTAATAAAGTAATGGACTGCAATACAAAGACTGATTGTTTTTGCAAGACTTGCATGTAAGTGGAGAAAATCAACCTAGTTTCTGTTTCTATCTGATCCCATAAACAGCTGCTAATATTGCTGAGACTTCTATGTACTCCTGGACCTGACCGTACAATATGTATCTGATAGCACGCTACATCCAGTTTCCTTCTGAAGAATTACTTTCTATTCTGTTAAAATTTGAGCCTATGGTTAGCAACAGCATTCTAAAACCTTACATGCATAAGCTTACTGGCATACTGGGTTATTTCATCTGCAGCAAGTAGGAATTTAGCTCCTAAAAAAAGCGAAACACACACAACAGAACAAAACAGGAGAATAGAGAGGGAGATAGGAATGGCAAGTCAATAATATACCATTGTTTCTTTTCCCCAAAAAAACCTAACAGGACAGTAGGTAACAAAAAGTAAATAAATACAGTAATCTCCATACCCAGCAACAGACAAAATTTAACTTGGAGAAACCAACAGAAGACAGTGTCAAATTCAAGAGGTTGTTTTGTTTTCTTTAAACAAAGTCCTTGGAGAGACAATTGCTGTGGCATTAGTTAGCACAGCAGTAGTTCAACTGAGTAACTTTTCCTAGAAATCCAGCTGCAATGCCTCTGGCAGACAATTACAGCGAAGTTTTCTAATCCCTGTTGAAGTTTCACTGGTGTTTTGATGCTGCTCGTTCACATGATTTTTAAGGATTGCTTCCCCTTTGTGTACAAAGTAGGATGGCAGCTTTAGGCAGGCACAGGAGGTGCACAGAGTCATTCAGATGATGGCAGTGCTTGCACTTCCATGCAACCAGAAGCATGAGAAGAGTCACATCCACATCACTCCCTGTCTGTCTATCCATGTCGTCCCCCCCCACCTTGGTAGTAACACAATCCCTGAACTATTCTATTTCAGCACTTGTAGTAGGGCCACCAGGACACCTTGCTACTACCTCATCTGTAATCAACTTGACAGATGAGTGGCCTTATTACAACCACAGAGGAGCCGTGTTCAGAGAAGCAGTCCTTTCACAACAGGAACACGTCAGCCGCAGTTGCGTCTCCACCCATACCTACACTGCTGTCGATCTGCACATCTCTGTGCCCCAGAGGAAGCTGAGCGCCTGCCCCCACCTAGTTAAAACATAGGGGAGGCCAAGGGGGGATACGCACAACCGCGGAGCGGCGTGTGGGACAGCGTACCTGGCATACCCAACTGCTTCAAACCTTGGGGTGGCTTCTTTATGCTGCAAGAGAGGCAGAAGAAGTAATCCAAGCAAATTATATGCCAATGAAGTCTGCAAACAAGGCTTAGCTGCCAGAGATAAGATTCCTACTATGATGTGAGCAGATGCAAGCAAGCCCAGGACTGGAACAATTACATTTCAGAAGCTCTATTCAAAAAAATCTTTAATTTAAAACAGCAAGAAGTGGCTGTGTAAGTAGCAAAAGAAGTTACACCCTAAAAACATGCTCTCAATTTTACCAAAGAATATACAGTATTTGCATGTAAATATAATCCTGCATGAATAGGGTGATGGAAAAAGAAAGATTTTTTATACAAAAGCAGGCTAAATAATGGAGACCCAGCCAAAGCAAAACTGGAGACTGGTCTTTTTACCATGTCCCCTCCTAACCAGTTCTTACAAGAACTGCTTGTCAGCTTCCCGCTTGCCTTTTAAAAAAAGAAATTGGAAAGAAAAAAACAAACTTCTCTTTTCAACAACTACAGAAATTAATTTTCCTAGTCACAAAAAGAGAAGTTTCTTATGATCATGAATGGCCACATTTTTGTATCCTCTGTACTTCATGATGATGTATTTTTCTTAACTTTCACAGTGGTTAGTTTGCATTTAGTCATTTTCAGGGGAGGCAAGAAGCTTAAATGAGTACGTTTTGCTTATTATTTATGTTCTCTATCTGCATAACTCCTTCACAACTGCTCCATTAAACACTTCTTCCCTTCCAAAGCAAATTTTAAGATGCCTCCTGCTTTATGAGTCTGACAAGCATGACTCACAGTATTCCCCACATTCATTCCCCCAGGCCTTGTGGGACGTTATACAGCCAGTAAGTACCTGCTTCAGTTCATACTCCCCCATTCCCAGTGCTGCCGCAGTAACCCCTTACAGCAATCTGAGAAAAAAAAGTAAAGCTACCTCTCTAGCTCTCATTAGGAAGCAAACAGTAACAGTATTTGCTTTTAATGTTGTCCTTCTACCACATCACAGCAAGAGAGAGTGGCTGAAGAGAGGCACACAGTGGAGGAGGGTTACACACTCTCCCCATTCCTCCTGCGCTTTTATTCCTACAACATACTTAAAAGCTGCTGAAAATTCTCAACTTGCTTTTCAATCATCCTTCATATCACTTCCATTTTCTGTCAGCAAGGCAGAAAGTTATTCAACACAGATTGTTTTTTATCAACTCGTAAGCCCTTTCCATGCCCAAGGAACATGATCACATCCCCCACACATCCCACATTCAGGACCAAAACCAGCAACTTTTCTCCCCGCAGCAGGAGCGGTGGCCCACAGGTACCATAGCCCTGCGTGCTTGCCCCCTATCCCCAGAAAACGAGCCTCTTTCTTAGTTTCAACAAATACCTCCCTTAGTCTCTGAACAGTCAATATTCACTGTGGAGTACTGACAGGAGCCGATTTTACAGTTCCTGCTCATGGATACTAGGTTTCCAAAGAGGGAAAGTGTGCTAGAAAGCTTTTCATTGACTGTTGTCCTTCTCTGTTGGTTTAAAGGACAGACTGCTAAAGAGGGATGAAACACACATCTAGAAGTGACACAGACACTACTCAAGTGATAAAAGACTTCTTACAAAGTAAGCAGCATTGTATGAGCCCAAGCTTCAATTACATCTATGGCAACAAAAATTTTCTCTAACATTAAAATCTAAAGACATCTTAGAAATTAGGCACAAAATGCGTTCCCATTTAAGACAACATGTACTTGCAATGCTCCCAGACAATTCTCAGGACTACTGCGGCAACCAGACCGTTTCAGTGCTCAAGAACATACAGTATGCTGCAGCAGGAAACACACCCACGGTATTTGAAGAGAGTCCTTGTAGAGCCAAGCACTTCAAACCAGATGCACATTTTATCTAATGCAACTAAAGCCAGGAGTTTGCATCACAGAAACAATAGCTCCTCCCAGAAATTTAGGAATCCTGCAAGTCAGACAGCAAATCAAAAGCCAAACAATCCCCTGCCAGGTCTCCAAGGATCTTGCCAACATAAGTGCATCGATCCATCGTATCTCTATTTGTTAGTTTGATACTCTCTGGACCTTGATTGAAGCATCATCTAAGCCACCTGCCACAAGGCCTCACAGAGGAGACCCTGGAGGCTATAATCATATTTTATAAACCTTCAGAATCAGGTCCAGCTCTGCTTTGTGGATACATACCTATTAACTTTTGTTAACAGACACCACCTCCCTGACACGTCCACCTTTCCTCTCACTGTTAAAAGATCCAAAGCCCTGCAAGCAGAAATGTTTTATTAAGTCCTTTCCACTCGTTGCTCTCCAAAAGGAGAAGCTTCCTAAATAAGACAGATTTCTTATAAAGGAACAGCCTGGCCATGTATATCCGAGATGCCTCCTAAGTATTTTACTAGTAGACAGAATCGTGTCAGTCCAATTGCATACCACGTCTCCCCAGCAGCCTTTTGTTTCCTCTGTGTCCTGCTCATCACAGTTTCCCCAGATGGTTACAGACCACTTCACAGCCAAGGCCTTAGCCTCAACTCAGAGCCAATAAAGACAAATTAAAAAAAATATATATAAAAATATATATAAATGCCTTCAGTGGCTGTAGGTTTCAAATTATTCAGTCCCATGATAGAAGAAGCTGTTCGTCTGAAAGGTAGCATGAAAAACAGCTGCATCATTTAAGCTGCAAGGCAGTAAACTAAGCAGTTAAATAACAGAAAGAGATTAATTAAAAGAAATAGGCAAGGGAGAAGAGGTTTTCAGATGAGATCTGAAATGAGACAAAGTCAATGAAGTAGAGAGCAAGCATGTGAGTCCGTTTCAGGGGCAGATGCTGCAGTAAGAGCACTCTTACATCAATGGCAGCAAAAAGAGAAATTCCACAGTATTTCTCAGCAGGGGAAGAGTAAGAGAGACAACAGGTCTAAGAAATGGCCTGCAGCAAGCAGACAGAAGACTTCAACAATGCAAGAGAAATCAGCAAATTTATGTTAAGATCACAGCCAAGAGAAGCACCTGAGAAGAGAGATTCAGTAGTAGTCACTAGTAACATTTAGTGACTGTTATGTGACTAACATTATTAGGTGTATGTGAAATGACAAGCCACAGCATGGCATTCTGCAGCTTAGATATTACTGCAGTAGTCCAATACAACTGTCTGGACACCTTGTTCTCTTGTCTATTTGGTTTATGCAGCCATTTTCTTATCTTAGGCTCCAGAAAACACAGAATTATGCATGGGGACTGCAGTTCAAGTATTAATTTGCAGCATGATTGCTACAATAAAGTCAAGTAAGATGCTCAACTGACAATGATTGCTGCAGGACAAATACAGGTTGGCAGATTTGCTGACCCAAAAGTACAACAAGAAGATCAGAGGATGAAACTGAAGATACGCATCTGGTCAAAGATTAGTTGGGGAAAAAAAAAAGCCAACAAAAACCCCCACACTTGCCTGATAATGTTTTTATAAGCTTTACTTTATCTAGTGAAACACTGGTGTGAAAGTAGGCAGAAAAGCCTACACTTCAATCTTTTTTTTTCTTCAAGGATATCAAAGAACTGTTATGCTTCAAGTAGTAAACAAGAAATTTTTTTTTCTTGGAACTATTTATAACCTTAAGACCACCCAGTAAGAACATTACATTCAACTCTAGGGATGTCAAACCAGCATTTGTTTTAGTAAGCCTCCTCTGCCCAGGTTCCGAGAAGCTTTCCTGCTTTCTTAACAAAAGAAGGAACTGTACCATGTTTTACTCCCATTTGTCTTTGAGGTTACAATAAAATTAGGAAAGTGATGTGGAGTCTTTTCCTCATGAGTTCTTTAACTGCTGATCAGTACAGTGTCAGAGCCTCCTTGCACATGGAGCCACATGCTTGCTCCTTAGCTTCTGCCAGAAAAAGAGTACACAGAGTTGATTATTTTGGGCTCTTTGGAGAGGGAGGAAAGAAGAGGGAGGGAAGACATTATCAGAAATATATTTATCTTAACATAAGAAACACAAGAAAGCTGTATCTCATTGCAGAAGAGACAACCTTTACTGTTCTTTTAGAATATTCCATCATGGCAGAAGATACAGTACAGCACACGTCATCTGTAGCTGTTATAAAGAGACTTCATCATAGGAAATGCCCAAACCAAGAGAAGTTTTGAATTTCATGGCCTTTTCCAGTTAGCCAATCCAGCACTTACTAACTAAACATATCAGATCTAGAATCTTAGACAAGATTATTATTAAAAATAAACTCATCTTGTAAGCAGTCAGTCTTTTTTAGATTAAAACTAATTTGTTCTATTAGCTTAGGCAGCAATTAGGTTACCAATTTCATCTCAATACAGATGAATAGATTGTTGAATTTTACAAGTTGTATCTGAAAATACTGCACTTATGTTTTGCTGAAATTCTCCTATAGCATGTCATGTTCCCCCCACCTTTTTTTCCTAAAATATCAGCATTATAGTAACAAATCTATGCTCTGCAAAGTGTACATGGCTCCTGTTAACACCATGAAGAGCTTGCATAGGTTATGGGCAACATTATTTGCATAGTTTCAAGCAAAGGTGGCATTCATTAATTAACCCAAGGAAAAAGAGGCATTCCTTCTAATACCAAGAGGAGAAGTTTCAAATTCTGCTTTCATTCACCGTACAATAAACAGACTCCTCAATGAGCCCACCTGTTAGAAGTGCTGTATCTTTTATTTCACTACCTGGCCCTAAGCCGACAAAACACTTGACTGAGCCCCTCCAGCGCAGTCAGAGGCCACACTGAGAGGCAGAAGATGAAGGAGGAAAGGCTCCTCCAGATATCTATCTTGCTCACAGAGCTCTGCTCAGGAGTATATTGTGACCTATTATCCACAGCAGCCTGACCTTGGCCTCCAAGGGCTCTGTGCAAGTTTTGAGCTGCAAAGGGTTATTTCTACAACCAACAGGAGACATTAAGTCTCTGTCTGCAGTAGCTGCCTCCCAAGCAAAGTCAGGAAAAGGGAGGAACCACAGAGGGGTACCGTATCTACTATTACAAATTCAGCAGTTACTTCCCTTTTCTTTGGGGTGGAGGGAAGGGAGGATCCCTATGACCAAGCCCACTCGCCTCTGTCACCAGAGCTCAGATTTGGGAAGGAGGGCAGAGCTTGACGGTTGGTGCTGAAAGCATCAGAAGAACACCGCTCTGGGTAACACAAATACTAAAGAGAGCAAGAACATTCAGGTAATTATGAACAAGCCTGGACGCTGAGTAACTGAGGGCCCACAAGTAATTTTCTACCGAGTAACAACAAATAAAAACCACAGCATGCTCTTTTCAACTCAAATTAAGAACCGGACAGAGGCACAGAGAGAGCAAGATACCCTCTTATCCCTCAAGGAGGTCTTGCTACACCAGAACTGACACTCTGTGCACATGGCTGCCACCCTGTTATTCTGTGGATAAGTAAGATTTCAGTCACCAGAACTGTCAAACACAGATTGCTTTCACTAACGAGAAAAAGAACAGTATCTTCTAGTGGCTCTGCCAGGACAGAGACCCACCACCACGCAGACAGACAGTACTATGAGATTACACAACCCCAGAAGTCTGCAAAGCCAAAAATTAGAATCTTGAGGTTCTTATGAGAGGACATATGTAAAGCTCTTAAAAAGTAATCACTGCCAATGAGTTCAATGATGGTTTTGGGCACATCTTTTCCCAAGGGATTCATTGCACTGCCTCTGCAGTCATCATCTCTGTGTTTCTGCAAATAGGCACTTTTTGCCATGTTATAGCATAACAGAGGCAATTTGGAAAAGGCCAGGGGAGGGGGGAGGGAAGAACCCTTGTGCTCAGCACTGGAAGTCCAAACAATCAGGTTCTGTTCCCAAATCTGACAGCATGTCCCTATACGACCTTCCACGAGTCAGTTATAAATTCTATGCCTCCATTTATGCTTCTCTAAAGTAAAGACAGTTCAAAATACTAAACAAAGATATTGGGAAGTTGCATCAGGTTTTTTCTTTCTGAGTCTGAGGTTTTTAGTTGTTAAACTTCGATCAGCAGCACAGATACACACAGGAACTTTGCCCTCAGAGGTACAATGCTTCCTACTTGTACACAGCCTGCTCCTGTACTCTTACCTTTATTACACAGTGATCCACTCTATAAGCCCTCCTCATTGCCCAACTATTTTCTCTTTACCTTAAAAGCTACTTACTGCAACACGCTCCCATAGATCCAGAGGGAGGTAAGCATTAGACAGTTGCCCCTCTTCCTCACATCTTTTCCTTCCTGCTAACAATTCCACTGGTCTGGGCTTAAAATACAATGACAACAGGCAACCTGCAAGCTTCCTCCTCCTCATGTATGTGCAAACAGAAGGGAGATGACCATGCTGCCTTTGTGGAAGCAGCAGCAAGCACCTGTAAAAGCTTATGCCAATCCAATTTACTCCATCTGATCAAGGCAGCACAGCACTCAGACGAATCACCTGCTGAAATGCCAATGAAAGACGGAGCAGAAAAAGCAGCTGACATCTTGCTGGCTGCTTAAAGCAAATGTACCAAAATTAATGGCAACATTTCAAATTTTGGTCTGGTATCATCTACCTCCTTTGAACAAAAAACAGACACAGAACACACCAGGATCCACTTCCTGTATATGCAAGGTAATTGCTTGCTGATTCAGTGAAGTTGCACTATTGTCTTACTGCTGCTTCCCAGCTAAATACACAGCTGTATTTCCCAAAACACAGACAAGGCACTGGCACAGAAGACCTATAGAAGGCCCAGAAGAGCTACAATCCTGTACCCAAATTATTGTTATTATTTTACAAAAAAGAATATGTGCATACAGAACAGCCAGTGCCTTTTATATTGACAGCAAACATTTGCTTAAACTACCTTGAAAAAGAACAATATTTAAAAGTATAAGCTAACACCTTTTCTTAAAGAATATGATTTAAGCCTACAAACAATAGCACATGGTATATCTATATTATAGAACCATAGAATATTTTCTCATATGGTCTCTAAATTTGAATTATATTTTGTGGTTATAGAAAGTGAACTAGCTTGATTTGCTTTTTTTGTAAAGCGTTCCAAATTTAGCAATGAAACAAGAAAAAAAAAATCACTGTATTTATTCTTGATGTAAACTAATTAACCTATGAACATAAAAACATGCAAGCTCTCAGAGCACGTAAAAGATTTGTATTAGTGACAATTTAAGAAGTTTATCCTTTTAGAGCAGGTCATTTCCTGAATTAGACATTCTGAGTGAACTCCTTTGTACTGAACTGAGCTAAGCCACTTTCCACACACCAGGCAACAAAACTGAGCGTCAGGTCAGATATCAACATTTAAGGAAAAAGAAACACCACAAGAGTGTTTTCTTTCCAATACATACTGTCTACTGCATAAGTAGTACACAACATACAACGTATCAAACAGAAAAGATTCCTATAAGCATACTGGAAGGTAACATAAGGATTTGTGAAACTTCTTGCATGCAACACTTCTGCTCAACCCTACACGTTTATTTTTCTACCAACTGGAAAGAGGCTTTAAATTTTTTGTAATAGCAGTCAGACCGAAATCTGTCCCTGCTCTATTCTATTTTACCCAGAATAGCTTGTTAGCTTACCGTTCAGTTTCCACATACCAGTTGGAAGCTACAGAAGGAAATAACATGACAACAAAAAAAAACCACGCATTTAGGCAACACAGCACTTACTTCCTTAAAAGGTCTCTCAATTTATTTTCTAAAGCTGCTAAAACTACCCACTGGAGACCACGAAGACCAGAATTTTCACAAGTTGAACATACTCCAAACTATTCATTTAAAGGTTTTCACAGTCATATTAAAATCATATTTGGGCTTAAAATAAAAAAAAAAAAACACTTGTATTTTGATAGATCCGTTTGTCAAGGAGCGAAAAGACTGGTGAAAACTATGTGTCTGCCTATGCAGAAACAAGACTATAAGGAAAATCCAATCTAGGCAGTGGAGGAGAGTTGTAAGCCGTGTTTTATAGCACAGACAGGCCTCTCTGTGCTACACCAGTCAACTGAAGTTATTCAGAAAGAAAGGAAGACAGTGCAGTAACACTGGAGACACTGGTTTCCTGTGTCATTCTAACGCTTCATAAGCTAGTTATCGTAAATAAGTAATTAAAACTGAAAAAAAAAAATCAATTCAGCCAGGAAACTGACTGGAGACTCTCTCTGGACATTAATATTTTCAGCAGAAGAATAATAATTAGAACTGTAAGTGCTTTAACTCTGTATGTTGTTTCTGTATTAGTACTGATAAAGTTCATTCTGTTTAGGATACTAATGAAATTCCTCACTAGTATCTTCAGCTTTATGCTACCAATTTTCATATAACCTCTCACAGTTGCGCACACACACACTGAAAGAGTCTAGTCCCAGATTTTATTTGCAGGGAAAAACATTTGGGGGAGGCATTAGGTACTGGAACTTATATTTATATGGCATATATGAAGAAGCTTCATTTATTTCCATTATAAGACAGTTTCATCACTTCTCCCCTCACTTTATCTCACTGTACATTATTATAATATAAAGATATGCCAATTCTAAGCAAATGTCTCCATCATAGGAGAGCAGACTCATACCAGTATTCTAAAAATAGCCAGAAAAACACTTAGAAAACATTGTGAAAATGTAGTTTCTCTGTATTTAAGAAAATTTAATTCAGGAGGAAAAAACATGCTTCTATTAAATAAATTCAAGGTTCAAAACCTTCTCTTAAAACCGTTCAGAGTTTCAGCCTCTGATCTAAAAGAAAATAGGAATCTAATTTTCTACCTGCTTGTCACTGAAGCTTCCAACCAAACACAGCACATTTTCAATCTTATCACGTAGTAAATACAGTAATGTACTTATAATGCCTTTTTCCTTCTAGTTAAAGCCAAAATCCCCACCAATAA
>JAOTQQ010000012.1:16686714-16699256 GCA_026546715.1 Gallinago undulata | reverse complement strand
CTTATCACGTAGTAAATACAGTAATGTACTTATAATGCCTTTTTCCTTCTAGTTAAAGCCAAAATCCCCACCAATAACATCACAACTTCCTTCAATTGCTACTTCTGGTTTCCTTTCCCCTTTTGCTGTCTCCCTCTCTCCCCCATCCCCCCTAAGACTGGCACCATACTGTATTTTCCTTTTAGCACTGCAGATCTTCCTTAGAAACTTATTTGCTCTGCTTCTCTCAAATTCTTTTCCCTTCCTACCAGATAAACCTGCTAGATAACCAGAATACACATGGTCCAGAGAGAAAACTGTGCTACTGCCTGGCATTCCAATTTATTCACGATTTTCCTTAGCAAGAAACTGCTTCCCGGTTTTCTAAGAACAGCAATTTTCAGCCTGAGAATTGCAAATGCTGTTGTCTTTCCTAAATGCTTCAGTAAAAGGATGCTTACTGTCAACAGAGGTACATTCATCAGTAGGGAGCCAAGTTCCACTCAGCTGTTCCCCTCACACACACACACCCATTTATTTATTTTTTGGAATCCTAAAGGCATCGAAGACAAATTCTCCTCAAGAAAAAAAAAAAAAAAAAAATCAGCATAACTGAATTTTTACAAGAATTATTCCCAGATTAAGTGAAAGAGACAAAACAGATGCATATACTTTCAGATCCAAAGATACAGATACAGTTTGAAAATAGCAATTCTGGGGGTGGGAAATTACTTTCCTGCTTAAATAAGCAAAGAATATAAAACATAAGACTGAGAACACCATGAGTTCTGAGTAAGTAACTGAGCGCTATTATAATTACTATAAATTGTTAGCATCAGCACTCAGATTAGTCAGACAAACTCATTCCACCTCAGTGCCACACTGCAGAGTGGGTGGCAGCGTACAGGAAGTTTTCCTACTAAGGAGCACACAGACCTTCTCACAGAAAGAGCGAAAACTCTCCAAATTCAAAGCTATCCAAACTCAAGGAGGCCAGACTGAATCAGTAACGTGCAATGGGCCAAATTACAATGCGTAGCCACTTCTGAACTATTTTAACACTCACTTCATGGCCAGGTTCTCTGTTCTGGCCTGTCTTTTTTATAAAATGGTCAATTACACTAAATGCAAACACTTTGTATTATGCGTTGGTTAAGCCTCTTCCTCTCTTTCCTCCCTTCCCATCCCACAACACACACACGCTCCCGGATCTCATAACCCAGTGCCCTCTGTCACATTGTCTAATCCTGCAGTGGCCCCACCACAGGCACTGGAAGTATAATCTGTTCAGTAGTCCAACTGGAGAGCAGATGGCTTTACACAAAGTGCTGATTAAAAAACCCACCATCATCACACATTAAAAACATATACATATTATTTTATCCATGTATTTGCCATTTTTATTGAGTAAATGTACAATGCATGCACAATCCAAGCAAGGTATACATTTTTCAAAGCTACTGCGCAAGTCCTCGTTAGGAATTTTAGAACTCCAGCTTCCTTTCAAAAGGGGTAAACACAGCTGTACACAGATAAAACAGACCACACCAATCCCACATCCAGCTGACCTTGATACTTGAGGTGAAAATGAGCTACCAAATTTAAAAAAAAAGGAAAAGAAAAACCACCCCAAATGACTGGATGGGAACTAGCTCAAATGCTGGGTTTTTTGATTCGTTTGCTTGAAGAGAAGTTTTAGGACTCTGAAGAAAATGATGTAACTGAAGATTCTCTGTAGTTTTCTGACATAGGGAAAAAGTCAGGAGCAGGAGACAGGTCAAAACTTGTGCTGCAATTACCATGCTCATGTATTTGTCATATTTCCCATGAGTAAAACCAAATGAACGTCGCCTCTGAGAAGCATTTATATCAGCAGCTTTCTCTGGGTGGAGCAAACAACTCGGAAGAGTAAATAGACATTAACTCATACTACCTCACATACCACAAAAAAAAAAATCTGAAAAATATGGCTTGTTGGAGTGGTTTTAATCCAAGTAGCTCATTTAAAAAAAAAAAATTCACTTGATATTATTAAAGCTGTGTTTTCAAATTTGCTGCTCCATTACTAAGAACAGTAAGACAGCTTACCAACAACGATAGATGCCAGAGAATTTAATAACCTGTATTAAATAGTCATCACAGACAGTCTAGTGAAGTGAACTTGTTGAATCTAATGCGAGCTGTCTAATAAGTGAAGTTTATTTGATTTACCTCTTCAATTTTTTTTGCTAAAAAAAAAAAAAAGAAGCTGAATTTAAGCATCTCTGGATGGTTCTGTACGACTAAATATACAGACTTATGGGAGTTATGTGCTGCAAATGGTGAGAAAAATAATAGTAAATTGGGCTTCAAGTAGCTCCATAAAGGAAGGCTCAAAGCAAGGCCAAGCAATCTAAGGGGGAAAAGAACCCACAGCGACCGGCGGAGTCACGCTACAGCCCGCGGAGCCGCTTCAGGCCCGGGAGCCCCGGTACGCAGATACCGGCTGCCGGGTGTTTGAACCCCGGAGCCTGCGAGCGGCACCGATTGCCATTTTGAAACACCGGCTCCCCCCGCACCGGTCCGCGGGCAGCTTCCCGCCCCCGCAAACCGCTCGCTGCGGCGCTGCGGACCCCACACGCCACCAACGCCGTTCCCCCCCCCCCCCGCCGCCTCGGGCCTCGCCGCGGAGGACCCGGCGCACCGCGGATCGCCGCCCATGACCGAATCCGTGATGTCAGCGGCGTGCGGGGCCCCTTCCGCCCCCCGAGCGCCCGCCGCGGATGGCGGCCCCCGCGGAGGGGCCGCGCCGGTACCCGCGCTCCACGTGAGGCGCGGCGCTGCCCGCCTCGGCAACCGTCACCAACCGCCGCCCCGGGGCCCGCCGGCTGTCCGTCCCCCCCGGAGGGAGCCGCGCCGCCGGGAAGAGAGGCGGGGAGTGACGGGGTGGGGGGGGTGGGGGGAGGGAAAAACCTGAGGCACCGGGTCTGAGGCGGCCACACGGAGCGGCTCACCGGCTCTCACGCCCCACACACCCCCCGCCCAGAGAGGTCTCCGGAATATGACTCATAATAAATAAATAGGGGGGGGACACGACTAAAAAAAAAAAAAAGGGGGGGGGGGAAAGACACACCCTCCCCGCCGGACTGACATAATAACCCCCTCCCTTCCCCTCCGGAGTAGGGGGGGGGGGAGGGAAGCCCAGTCGTTCGGCTAGAAAAGTTGAAAGAAAAGGCAAAGCCGGGGGAACGGCTGCGGGGCGGGGAGCCGCGGCGGGGGCAGCCGGGCGCCGCGCTGCCCCTCAAGGCGGCTCCGGCCCCGCCGCCCGCACCGGGAGAGCCGAGCCCGGACGAGCCTCCCCACCCCGCCGCCGGCCCCGGTGCACTGCCCCTCACCTGGATGTAGTTGTTTTCGCAGTAGTCGGCGACTCGAGTGAGGTTCTGGTAGCTCTCGAGCAGAGCCCGCTTGCCAGAAGGGATTTCCTCCTCTAGCAACATCTGCAACTCTGCCATTTTCCACCCCTCCGCATCGCTTCCTCTTGCATTAAAGAGACAGCGGCAGCGCTGGGCTCGCAACCCGCCTGGTATTGTGGGATTCCTCCTCGCCTCGCTTTCGTGAACGCTCGCTTTCCCCACCCATCCTTCCCCCGCCGAGGGGAGGGAGGAAAAAAAAAAAAATAAAAAAAAATAAGAAAAAAAAATCCCCACCCCCGCTTTGCAAGGCGAGCCGGGAGCTGTAGGCAGCGCCGTGCCCGTACCGCGCATGCGCCGAGCTGAGGGGAGGTGAGGCGGGGCGCGTGCCCGTCATGGCCGCCGCTCGCGGACGCCTGTGGGGAGATGGCAGGGCCTGGCGGCCACCTCCCTGGCTGGTCCCTGCGGCGGCCGAGGGAGGCGGCAGATCAGACTTGTGGGCTTGTCTCTTTCTCCCGTCCCCCTCAGGAAAAGCTCCTGCCCCACCAGTGCTGGTCTGAGGCAGAGCCGGCCTTCGGGAGAGGCCGTAAGGGTCTGTGTGGGAAGCGCTGCCCTGGCTGTCCGGCCTTTCGGCAGGCTAGGGATTCGTAAGGTGACAACAGAACTGGTAAAACGATAGGAGCGTCGCGATTGGGGTTAATTAGTCCCTTCCCTGGGGGCTATCCCAAGTGGGAGAGAGAAATACTGAATTTGCGGAGATCTTTGTGAGGGCCTGCCCTGAAGTATTAACTGGCAAACAGCATTTTTCTCAGTTGAGTTCTATAAGAAGAACTTAAATATTTGGCTGAGGTAAATACATTATTCCTGCCACTCTTTCACCTCGGTTGTTGGTCATAGTTCAAGGTCTCCTCTGGTTGTTGAAAAGGTGTAGAAGATAAGGGTCTGGTGATTGTTTAGTACAATCTTTCTTGCGTGTGGTTTTGGGTTTTTGGTGGTGTTTGTTTTCTGTAAGCAGAATCCCATTTCTGTGATCATACCAGAAGAAAAGCCAGTAACAGCAGATGGCTTCTATGCTGGGATGTCCAAGCCTGCCTGTGCAATGAGTAAGAGGGCCAGAAGAAGCTGTCTCCAAGGCCCGTTATTCACACCTTGGCTTGCTGTGCTGTGTGTTCACAGCTGCAAACGCAACTGCTATCAGTCCTTGCATTTTAGTAGTTGTCCCAGAGAAACCCACAGTGGTGAAAAGTTAGCATGTTTTGGAAAAAAATAAACAAATTATAGTCAGTACAGACTGCCTCATTTCTGCGTTTGGTATTTTGCGTGTCCTCTGGTGTCTGTTGGCAGCACTGAAGACCATTTTCGTCAGGATCCTTTGCTATACCTGCTGATGTCTCTACATCAAGGTGGAGACAGGAAAAATATATCTCCCTTTCCATCTGAGGTCAGCAAAGTCCAGCACCTTGGTCTAGAACCTGAGGATGAATGGTAGGGAGCCTGGGGAGGTCTTTGCAGCTAGAGTTACAAAAAATCCCCCCCTGGCTAGGAACAGATAGACAAGTGCTGGGAGAGAGATTTGAGTGCTGTCTGGGACAGCAGAGGAAGGAGCTGGTACACTCACAGCATGCTGTGGGATACAAATGCATCCACATTGCTATCTTCTGATGTTTAATTCATTTGCCAGCTTAGCAAAATTGTTTCCAAAGTGGCTTCAATAACTCTCTTTAGGACAGCATGTAATTTCCAATAAAACATTTTATTTTGGGTTCCAAGTACCCTTTTAATGTAAAATAATTAAATTTTATCGGCAATGGTATTGAGATATAGACAAGCTTTTAATGGGTCCTAGGGCAAGTGTGATCAGAAATCATCATGGACACTGGCTTCTCCTTGTTTCCAGGTATCATAATACAAAGAGAAATTTGATTTCTCTAGTCAATCTGGCTGCAAATTGCTTAATACCCATTGGCTTGGATGAGTTTGTAATTGCCTGAAGATCACAGATTGACTTCATGGAATCCTCAAATGTGACACGAGTGTTGTCAGGTTTTCTTAAAATGTTATTGCTGCCCCAGTGCAAAGAGACAGCAGATGTGTGGGGCCTTGCACATCAACTTTTTCCAGTATGAAAAAAAATCAGTGGTGTGTGGTTTGCTAAATGTATTGGGCTTCACTTCGGCGGGCAACCAAGTCCTACAAGTAGATGGCAGGACAGGACAGCAGCAGAGCCGGGAAGTGCTGGCTCCCAGGAAACGCACCCACCTCCAGCAGTAGAGCAGAAGCTCCAGGAGGGCTTTACAGCCCCTTTCCCTCCGGCGGATATCGACCCAAAAGGCCTTACACAAACCAAAAACCCTACCCGATTCGACCTCAAATTGCGCTCGCAACTCAAGACCTAGGAAGACCGCGTCAAAGGGCGCCACCTTGTGACATCTGCGTTGTGACTTTTCTTCAGCCTTCCTGGCACAGCCGGGGGTTATCCCGGTGCCTGGCGAGTACACCTGGAGTAGATACGGAAACACCCAAACTGGCTCCAAGCTGCGCTAAGTCGACTCCAGCAGGACTTTTGCACTTAGTGCCGTACGACCAGGGCAGTGCTGCTGCGAGGGCCACACAATGTAAGCAGCACTGGGAGTTGTGGTGTGGACCCGCTCAACTGATTAGATCAGCAGGCCTTATTGCCTCCTGCCCCATGCTAACCCTCCTGCTCTCAAAATGACTCTCTGCAGGGTCAGTTGAGTGTCTCTGTGGTGTCTTCCTCATGTCTGAGGTTCTTGGAGGGTTTGACTCGGGTGCAATAGACCCAAGCTGGCTCCATGAGTGTGCATGGTGTATACACTGAGTGATTCCAAAGTACCCGAAAGCACAGTGGACATTCGGGTAGCTATGCAAGTGCCAGCCAAATCTCACAGAGCCAGCACTAAGCCAGAGCAAATAAACCTTGGACCTTTGCTCAAGATACTAGTGTGCATCTGGACTGTATTCACTGGGGTTTTCTTTAGAAACTATTTTATTCTGGTTTGGTTTGTTTGTTTTTTTTTTTTAATTATCACACTTTTCCATTACTCCAGACAATAAATTACTGATTAGAAGGAAAAGTTAACTATCTTTCTCAAGATACTTGAAGTGCACAAGAAAGCTGAGAATGAAAATTTTCCTGTCTGGGGCAGCTGGACTGGTAAAGGAAAAAATGTAATGCTGCTCCTCAAGCTGATCCCAAATGATCGCCTGAATGAGTTCCCATCTAGAGGAAAATGTGCTTATATACCTCCCAGTGTCTCAACTGTCCAACTGAGATTTGCTCCTAATCAGTGGGGCACGATGATCCTCAGTGGAGCAATACTGTCCTTCTGGGACATAGCCCATTTTTTGACCAGGAGAGAAAAATATGACTATATTCTATGCATTCATTTAGAACAGTGTCAAAGTAGCAACATCAAAGCAACTTCTCCTGGTTTGTAATTTGTGTAGCCCTTTAACTGTCTATTCCCATTTCTAGGCATAGATTGACACATGTCTTTGTTTTTCCCTTGGGAAGAGTACTTGCTTCAGTAGTGTTGATTGAAAAATAACTGTTTTTTGTTGGGCTGTTTCTCAGCTGGATCAATTCCTGATTCCGTTGGTTAGCCTCACAAACACTTTTAACAGTGTAAGGGATGAGGGGGCAGCTGGAAGCAGAGAGGACATAGGGGCTGTTCAGATCAGCCACATCAGCTATACTGCCAAATGCCAAGTCCTGTGTTCTTGTAAGAAATTTTTGTTGGTTGCAGTGATATACTTACAAAAGTGTGGCTGTAGTGGGATAATCTTGCATGAAGATTTAATGCTTTTTTTTTTTTCCTTGGAAATAAAACCACCTTTTTTGGCATTTCCTATACCAAATTAGAAGTAGTCACCTGAGAAGCTACATAACTCTGTTGGTTTGCCTTCCTGTGCTTTAGATCTAGCCCCCAGAGTCTTACTTAAACTTACTGATATTTCATTTATCACCATGGGGTGTCTGAGTGTTGCAGAGATGAATGGGGCTGTTCCCACTTCCCAAGAACAATTTGTCGGGCTTTCTGCGCTCTCATGGGCACCTCCGCGTGCCCTTTTTTCCAATTAATGTGATTAAGGTTTTCATCACGGCTGTAACATCTGGAGATGCTCCTTCCTGCCTTGCCCCAGGAGCAGGGCTTGGGCTAGGGCCGCGTCCCTGAGCCTGGTGCGGGGACCCCACCGCAGCCCCCTGCCAGTTGCTAGGCAGCCACGAGCTCTGTGCGGCACAGCCGGCACACGCCAGCCAGGCATTGCTAGGCAGCCCGAGCTGCTGGAGAGCACAGCAACAAAAAGATTCAAAATTGCTGCTTCAAGAATGCACAAGATAAGAGCAGCACAAGAATAAATAGTTTTACTGTATTTTGACATGACCTTTCTCCTCTAATGTATTTTCACTTGGAGGGTTTGCCTCCTGCCTCAGCCTCGTTTTTCATAAAACTCTCTCCTCTTCATCCTTCCTGTGTGTTTATGTTTGCTCCTCAGCAGTCCTGTGGTGTCAACAGTCCTTCCTTTTCTCTCACCTCCACTACCCTTTTCTCAATCTGTCATCTCGCTGGTTCCCCTCCCATGTTCTGCTGGATCCCCTGCCCCTTTTGCCTCTTTTCATTTTGGTCTTTATTCTTTCATGTTTCTCAGCTCAGCCTTCAGCCACCAGGTTTGCCTCCTGACTTTGCCTTTCCATTTTCACTGCATCAAATAATTCCTCCCATATCTTCTGTTCCAGCTCTCCATCTAGGTCCCGTCTGCTGCTGTCCATTCCAGCTGCCCATCACAAGGTAGGGTTATCTTCTTAATCCCTCAAAACACTGGCAAGGCAGAGATGGCATCCACTGCCCTAAGAGCACGGGAAAAGTGGAGGACTCAGACTGTGATGATGGAGTTGTACATACACAGAACCTCCAGAAAGCCCATTTCTTTCTTCCTAGACCTAAACCAGGTAACAAGGGTACTGTGTGACAAATGATAAGATGTCTTGCTTCTTAAACCAGCAACAAATGAGGCTAAACTATTTTGTTATAAAAACATTTTGAGGAAGGGCTGGCTTTAAAGCAACCACTTAAAGCATGAAGTGGGTTTCTGGCAGTAATCCTTTTTATTAGCAAATGTTTTATGGCCGCCTTTTATTTAATGGCTTTGGGGGGTAGTTTAAATATGAAAAGAATCAATCCTGTTGCAAAGGGTAGGCACTGAGTGAAAGTCAGCTTTCTGAATAGACCCATGCAGGTTTGGCCCACTCATTGGAGGGCCAGTTGGAATTTCCTGATGAAATATCTGTTTGCTGGAGGATGCCAATCCTTTAAAATGGAAGACTTTCTTGATATGTGTATATGAAATATCACCTTTCCTGGGAAAAGTTTCTCACCCTGTATGGAGCTTCTGGTCAAAAGCAGAAAGAGAGACACCTTGCTCAGAAGAAAAGTGGTATTTGGATAATTAGCAGTGAAAGGGATTATAGCAGATCCAAAGGCAAGTCTCCTGTGTCCCTGACTTGAAAGCAGGCACTGAAAAGGTGGATGCCCCATGCCAGCAGCGTCCTACTCATTTAGCTTTTTGGAGTGAGTGTCTCTATCAGGAAAAAAACACTGCTCAAGCTCTTGAGAAATGTTTTGAAGTTTGAAAACACCATTAACACCATTTCTGTTCTGTTTTGCACTGCTTGATAAAGGCTATGAACAAAAATGTTCCAGAGTGAATGCATATATCTGTAGAGCCACCCCAGGCTTAGCAGGGTTTATTGGCTCAGACATTATTCACAGGGTCATCAGGAATATAACTGCTTCCTTGAGATATAGAGCCCAAGATGGCTTTGCAAGTTCGTGCAGCACTGCAAAAGATGTCTTGAGGCCACTGGCTAGTGCCGAACCCAGAGATAATAAACTCTTCTGGACTATATTTACTGTATACAGAACTGAAGTGGCTCTGTTTGGTGTTCCTTGGGGCATCTCTAATATCCAGGTTTTTCTCTTCTCCACCAGTTCCTAGTCTCTCATGATCCCAGATAGCAGAGAGTTGACTGTAATAAATCCATCATCTAGTTCATATGCATCTCAAAATTGATTAGTCCACACTTATGTCTGTACATAACTGCAATCTCTAGCCCAATTTATTTTGTATCTTCAGTACATTAATTGGATGGGTAAAAAAACAGAAAGCAGTGAACATCTATGTTTCAGTTCTCAGTGTTTCAGAGCTAACATTTGATCTATCTATATGAATTTTTGAAATTTTTTATCAATTGAAATTATTTATGTATGTCCATTTTTATACTAAATTAAAAGAAATCAAAGACTCGTCAAAATATGCTTAGCATAATTCAAAGCCTTAAAAGAATATATTATTGTGAAGATAATTTAATTGCACAATTGAAGTTTTTCATTGTATTTGAGCAAATGTGAGCATGGATAGGAATTACTTTTATACACTTTCTATTTAAAAGATTGGTGTTTTTCCAAGCCCCACAGTGTTTTTGATGCAGATTAAAAGCGTTCGTATTCTGTACTGATTAATTGGTGTGCCTCTTTTGCATTTAAATATATACTTCATTGAATTGCAGCTTTCCATCATAAAGCAGAAAAGAAAAAATAATTAAATGATAACATCGTGCTACTACAGAAATGTGCTATTTTCCCAATAAAAATAAATATTTGACAGCAATTCTGCAGTGATAATATTTCTCAGCACAATGTTTGGATGGCAAAATAAGGCACAGCATAATAGTATTTGTTTTTCAACAAGTGAAAACACATCACAGTTATTGGGTCTGTTCCAGCTCCCAGTGAAACAGTAAAGCTTCAACTGGAAGCAATTTTGAGGCTGTGGGGTTCAGCAGTATTTGAAAAGGAGTCTCTTCAATAGGTATTGAAGGCAAAAGGAATGGGATTGGATGCCCAGCAACCCTCAGATGCAGTTGTCTACTAGGAAATGATTTCCACACTAAGATAACATTGACATCCTCCTTGGTATTGTCCCAGCCAGAGCCCAAACACAGACTGTGCAGATAATGAGGGTAAAAAGTCATTATGCACAGACTAAGGCTATTCTCTGTTGGGAATATTTAAAAATAAATCAGGTCATTTAGTACAATCCAATGGAATTTAAAGGGTAAGCATTGGCTAGTCAGAATAAATAGGATTTTTATTTCCTGTTACTTTTCATTGCATAACAGGAACAATCTCTTGTGCCTATGAGATTGATTACATGCCTCAAACTTAGTTTAGATATTAATCAATCTCACCAACCACTTATTGTTTCCTGTAGCATAATGCAGTAAAAATTGTCCTTTAATTACCACCAATGAATGTTACCTGCAGTGAAAGTGAATACATGCCACTGGAAAATGACTTGGTTCAGAGGGCAGCAAATGCAAATATGAACTATCTTTATGATGCACAGGCACAATTATAAGTGAATATGTAAATTACCGATGGCAGCTTCCTGCTATGCTCAAGTATTTGATGTCAACATTAGCTGTGAATGTTTCAATTTATTTGGTCATAACCATAATAATCCCACATTATTTTTTCTGGCCAGTGTGTTTCCTAAAGCTTTGGGATTTTTAAACACTGTAATGTAATAAATACATACTTACTTCGTATTAAAAATGTTTCTAATGTTCTTTAAATTAATTCTGAGCGTGAAGTGGGTTAATTATGCTTGCCAGCACTTCTCTTTAAATGTCTGAACCTTCACTCTTGTACCTGACAGTACAGTTTGTACTTCTCGAAATTTCTCTGGTGTATCAGGTGGAGCCTATCTAGGTTTTCACATCAATTGGAAGCCATTTCATAACTAGGTATCTTTGCTTATACACTCAGGAAAAAAAATATATTTATTTAATACTGTTCTGACTGCAAAAGAGATCAAGATGCTGTTTTACATGGAAGATGTAGTATAGACACCTCATTGCACTGTATGTGAAATTTGTAGTTAAGTTTCCCGTTGTAATGCTTTGCTTTCAGTTCCTTATACCTTTGTCAGTCTTAATTTAGCCCTAACAGCAGAAATTTCTATTTCAGACTTTTATTTTTGCCTATAGGGAATTTGTGAGAAGGAAACAAGAAGAAATGTGTTCTATTGAATCCATTACAAATCTTTCCGCCAAGAGATGAAAGCCCCAGCAGCTCTGTATTTTGAATGAAGACTTTCAAATTTGGCACAAGGCCATATTCGGGGATATACCTCCTGCTCCTCCTGAGAAAACTTGACATTTGGGTAATTACTAAGTTTCTAAAAGCAATATATTTTCAGTAGAGTTTTTAAGAGTTAAGAGACATCCACTGAGGAACTGGGTTATGCTGACGATGTTTCACTGTGCACTGCAAGGGCCAAGGGATTTTCTCTGCATTTATTCAGTTGAATACACATTAATCACTGTGATGGATAATGGTACAGAGGGGTTGTATCCCCTGGCATCTGGAACATAACAGTAGGATGAGTTCTGGGAGAAGAGAGTGGAGAGGTTTGCAGGAGCCAGGAAGAAGGGGCACATAAGGGTGTGAAGGAGGAAGAGAAGAACAGGCCAGAGGAACAGGGATGAGATGCAGGTTGTTTAGGCATGTGGTGTAACAGGATGAACTGATCCTGGCCGAGAATGGGCAGGCTGAGGAGAGCACTAAAAAAATGGAGTTGCTTCTCACACAGGATGTAGACTTAGATGCAGGAATTCATTTTCTCTCATTTTCTCACAATAGTTTACAGAGGACTCTGGACCACAGTCTACAAGCATTGCCAGGTACTCCCGCTACATAAATGTCATTTGCTGTAGAGCTGAAAAGCCAAATCTTGATGTTGGTGCCGATGTTAATTGTACACTTAACTCTTAGTAGGTTGAAACAATATATTGACCAGTTAATTATCTAGTGATAGGCCATCATCCTATAGCCTCATAGACAACATGATACTTGGCTGGGTATCATCATACAGGCCTTTCTTAACCTAGAAATTTGTTCAAACAGACTCTCTTTTGAAACCTCTTTTCGTTTCCAGTGGAAGAAAAAATGTTTTGTCAAAAGAATTGGGCTGAATATGTTTGCTGAAATGGCTAATTGTCCTGGGTTGAGAGACAGGACTAACTTTTCTTCTAATACTGGGGAAAATTGTACTTCTAGAAGACTTCAGTGTCTGAATTTGTGAAAATAT
>JAOTQQ010000012.1:16649439-16686614 GCA_026546715.1 Gallinago undulata | reverse complement strand
TTGTTAATTATTTAGTCTTAGTCTATTAAATCTATTTATATTTCAACCCTTGTGTTTCTTTCGGTTCCCCGATTCCCCTTTCCGGGTGGGGTCATCGGGTGATAGAATAATTGTCTAAATGACAATATATTGTTATGGGTTTTCTCAAACCATAACACTAATATACATAATTTTTAATTATTTTTATTGTGTGGCCTGAAAGGTTCCTTATCTCATTTCAGATACAAGAATTCAGTATTCAAATACTTTCTCATTCTGCATTAGGGGAAGAGCACCAAATCTGATATATGGTACCTTATTCAAAGGCATTATGTCTTCATAACTGAAAAAGCCTCATTTCAGTTAACTCTTAGTGTTATTTACAATAGCTTCATGCTACAATAGTCTACTAGAACATTAAAATTGCCATAAAGTGATTTTCCCATTACAGTTCTGTGGTGGATATAAACTACATTAACCCATAGGACAAGCCTGTAGCTTAAGTCATTCTCTTGCTGCAGTTCAACTGGAAGCCAGGTGGTGTTGGCTGAAGCAGCAGTGAGACAGTCACAACCCTGCTGCCCTCCAGCGTGGCCATCACTAGCCATGACAC
Source organism: Gallinago undulata (assembly GCA_026546715.1). Lineage (NCBI taxonomy): Eukaryota > Metazoa > Chordata > Aves > Charadriiformes > Scolopacidae > Gallinago > Gallinago undulata. The sequence goes on along the minus strand of JAOTQQ010000012.1, from coordinate 16,686,022 downwards.
ACCAGCGTTCGGCTGGTAGCTACTAACCCTTCCCTTGGCGCATGGCAGACACCTGCGTTTTCTGGCTCAGACTATCACTTATTTTACCCCTCAGGCAATATTAGTAAGAGTTAGCAAATGGCAATAAAAATATCGTGTATATCGGTAGAAGATATGAATAGGAAGGCCTAGCAGCCCATCCAGTCCTTCTCCTGAATATGGCAAAATTGTCCTCTGTAACTTCCCAGTCCAGCTTTTTATGCTCTCTAATTTTAAATGTCTCCACTGAAAAAGGCCTGGAGCTTCCAATACATCAGCTGCCAGACTGTTCCACGGCCCGCTATGGTACTGCACAATTTGTACAATGCTAAGGGTGACATTGCCATACGACTTTTCACAGATTTGCATACAAATGTACTTTTCAAAGGTTTAGTAAAGCCACGGGGGAATATATTTATTTATAAGCGCCCAAGAATAAGGGTCACAGCAACAACCTAACAATTCATGTTTAATCCATTGCTAAGGCTTATTCACAAAATAGATTGTATAAATTATGCTGGCCAATGCATAACCATTTTTGTGTGAAAGTGTTTAATCAAATAAAAGGAAGCATTTTGTCTCAAAATAGCTCACAAGTTACAAAAGGTAAAATAAGTAAAAAGGTTATTTGTTGTGAAATATAAGAGTTTTCCTTGTGCAGGATAATACCAAAACAATTATATCAATTTCCAATTCATGCCTTAATATATGTCAGAAATCCCACAATGGCAGGCTGGTTTTGTGTGCTTGCCCCCTGCAAAGCAGTTCTCTCATATAATTTATCTTATGAATTTGTGTAGGAAAACTTCAAAATAATGAAGGAATATCTTTTGCCCTCAGTTGGCATGTATTTATTTATTAAAGTGATACAGCAGTTTTTTTACATAGTAGTGGCTAAAAGTGTAAACTGCATTTGATATAAATCACATTTCTGAACCTTCTCTGTTGGTTTGTAGGAAGAGATTTTGTCACAAGAGTGTTTGTTTTCATATAAATCAGTAATCTGAAAGCGAAATTCACAAAGGCAATTATGTAAGTCTCTGATTCTAGCTGGAGGGTTGGTATGAATGGTATTTTTTCCTTCTCACTATTCCTGACATTTAGAAATCTTCTTTGATATTTGATTATATTACTCTGTAATTAATCCAGGATAATTTAGCATATCTTCTACCAATTAAAGTTATTTAGTTTTGCTCAACCCTTTCTCAACATCATACCTGTAGAAAGGAAAGGACTGTTTACTATAAAATCTGTTTACTATAAAACATACTGCCACGTCTATTATTCAGGGAGGGACACATGTCATGAATGAAATTACGTCACAGCAGGATGAAAAGATTGATCCTATCTACCTGCCTAACCCAGATGTTTAGGACACACCTGGTTTCTGTGTGGGTGTGAATGAATGAGGGTGCCTACCTCATAAATAGAAAAGCACCAGTAAAACAAAAAGTGTGCTCCAGCAGGACCTAAATGCCTGTTACTGTGTTGCCAAAGTGCTTCAGTTCAGCTGCAGGAGCCTGGTTCCTCACTACAGGATGATGTAACTAACCCTGGTGATAATACCAGCTGTGCCATCACCATGGAGGTTTGCATCCGCGTAAGAGGCTTGTGCTGGCACGCTTTTGTAGCCAAGGCTTGGCCATCCTCACACAGCCCCACCAAGACAAATCTGTGCCGAGGACCTGGGCAGCACCTGTTTAACTGACCCTGGTTTTACTCTGGCTGAAATGAGCAGAGGAATATTTACGAGGGCAGCTCCTGGGGCAGATCAGAGGGCAGCAAACAGCAGCTGGGGATCTGCAGGAGGTGGTCACCTCTTCAGCCATCTCAGAAGTAGCTGGCAGGGAACGTGTGAATGCAGCCTGTGTTCATGGAAAGAGGTTTGAAAACGTATTTACTTTATTAAAATGTAATTTAGCACTGTCAATTAAAAGAAGGTAAAACTTGAAAAATGGCAATTTGTGTCTATTTTGTTTTTAATTCCCAGCCTTTGTCTAAAGGGGGAGTTCAGTTTCAGTGCAGGGTGAGTTGACACCCTTGTTCTAGCACCATTCTGCCCTTTTGAATAGCGCCTGATCTGTAAGCTGATCTGATAAATGAAGACATTTTGTGCACACACGGTATGCATTTTAAAGAGCTTCAGAGTCTTAACAAACTGCTCCGAATATGGTGGGCCCCACAAGGAAGCACGTTACTTGAGGCACATGAGAAGGAGATGCAGACTGGAGGAAGTAAAGATGGTCCATTTGGAATGACTGATCAGGCACCACAGAGCTGCATTCTAGGGTGAGCGTGAGCCTTCATTTACCTTTAACACAACTGTTTTAAATGTCTTTTCTCAAGTCATTCCCAAACCCTCTTCTATATCTCTTTTCAGTAATGTAAAATAACCAAATCCATTGATGTGGGGATTTTTCCTGCTTCTTTGTGCCCCCAAATTTCCCATTTCAAGACATGTAAGACAACTTCAGATCCTCAATATCTGGGGGCAAACATGTAATCGTTTTATACTTTTTGTGCACGTTTACTCTGTTACCATCAATTCCTTATACCAGTTATGCCACAGAGGTTCTTTAATGGAACATACCACATGATGTTTTAGTGAGGCAGATGATGACAGCATCCAGCAAACATGAAACTCCTTCACAATGCTTCAGAAAATACCCATCTGTGAGTTCTACTGTGAATGCAAATCTGGGTCAAGAAATAATGGTAATGGCAGGTGGCAGAAGAAAAACACAAGGCCAGAATTCCTGACAGCCAAGGGCTCCACCTTGTAAATGTACACAGGACTTAATTTTACTATCACAAAATCTGTGGGATGCTCAGGAGGCTGAGCTTGAACGTGTGCATAATCATGGACTTAGTCAGCACATCTGCTATTTTGTCTTTAAAAGACACTTATTTGGGCTGTGGTCACAGTAGTTTAGACTCTGTACTGTGAATATCTCTCATGCCTTCCTCTGCCTCCCATGCAGTTTTGGATTTGTTTATGCAGAAGAAAGGGGCAGCTGTGGTGGGAGCGGGGTCAGAGGGCTTGTGCAAGCAGGAGAGCACCCTGCTGCCACGGGAGCCATGGCACAACTCACCTAAGCAAGGCAGAAACAGGCTCTCTAGTCTCTTCCTTTGACCTGTTGAATATATTGCTTTTACCTACAGCTCATAATGTATCCATCAATTTTATATATAACATCACTATTTTATGTATGTACAAATATATGTGTATATAATTGGTTATTGCATTGATTCCCCCATTATAAAACAGAAATATGTTTGTGTACTTTCTCCAAAGATTTAAATATTCTTGAAAAAGGAAGTCAGTAAACAGTGCCCACAGTACATTTATCATGACATAGAAATTTAGACTTTTCTTTAGTCTAGACAACCCTACTAATCAAAAACTGTAGTTTTTAAGACCTTTTTTTTTTTTTCTCATAAATGCCATGCAAAAGAATGAGAGAGCACCCAAAAAGTTAAGTGACAAACAACAGCCCCCTCATGCAAAGGTTAGAAACAGGATTGAGCTGGTTATAATGCATGATTTGCTAAGGTAACCGACAGACATTTATCTCAAGGTTCATACAAGTCAAAGGTAATCTGCAAAGAAATGTGTAGCGCCCTTTTTTAAAAAAAATCTTTATAAATTCAGAGCTCCTTCCACCTGCAGGATTTTGAACAGACAGTGAAACTGTAAAATACCAGGAGAGTGAACAGAGCAACAAAAAGAGATCTTTAATCACAGAGTTTAAAACCCAATTTTTTTTATTTGCATTGAAAGGAAAATCAAGGGAGATCTACTTATGTGCCGATTCTAAATTTAGATCTACTTAAATCAGCATGTACAGATTAATCATATCCAAGAGTTTTAAATGAGCCAACAAAGATCATTATGGACTGTTAATATTCATTCTCAGTCAGTTTCCAAACATTGGACAAGTTCCAGAGCACTGGAAGAAAGCAAAAGTTGTGCCAATATTGAAAAAAGATATATAGGCATTGTAGTCCTATTAACTTAATATTGATCCCAAGTATACAACAGAATGACTGAATGACAGGAGATTCCATTAAGAAAGAATTAAAGAAGGATAATTTAATTAATGCAAATCAATAGGTATGTATAGAGAAGTATACATATATTCAGGATAATGCAATATCCTTTTCTGTAAGAATACAAATTTGATTGATAAATGTAACTGTGTTGTAGTAATGTATTTATACTTCTGTAAAATATCTGACTGCATAAAATTTTGATTGAGAAACTACAATAAAAATTATAAAGATAAATTATTGTAAAAGGAAAACATTGTGATGTGTATTAAATTAAATAAATGACTTCAAATGTGGTCGTAAAGTATGTACTGACCTTGACTCCACGCTTTAACTTATTTTGAATAACCTACAAGAAAACAATACAATCACTGCTGATAAAATTTGCAGAGAGCACAGTGATTAGGAGAGTGACAAATAATTAAAAGAACAGGCTGGCTTGCTAGAATAAACTGATAAGCTATTTGCAAAAACAGCATAACTGAATACAATCAAATACCCTTCCATCACTCTGAACAAAAGCTTTTAAGAGTACACACTTACAATGTGGGTCCTCAACTACAAGCAGGGTATGAGGATCCTGTGCTTTGAGGCCTTCCTCTATTTCTACATCCAAAAGGCTCAATGAATTCTGGACATACAAATGAGAATATTGAGTTCGGAGAAGGCAATACCTCAGTCTTCTATTACCTCTAACGTTAATACCAGTATTACTGCATAGTAGTATTACTGGTATTACTGTATAGGAGTATCTGTGACTTACATATTACTCTATAGGAGTATCTATGATTCAAAAAAGATAAAATATTGGAAAGATATAAGAATGAAGGAATAATATCACTGGAGTGAAAGCATCACTGAATTCAATTCTAAATAAAGGAAATCAGAGGGTTGTTTGATTTTTATTTACAAGGATTTGGAGGATTGTTGGAGAACCCTTCAGGAGGATAAAAGTGAGCTCTCTAATCCAGCAAACAAAGCTACAGAAAGATTAAAAACTGGTAAGAAAAGCTAGGCAAACACATAGAAGAAATAAGGCATATTTTGTTGATCTGTTTCTTTTACACGGCAAATTTCTAGTGCTAACTTAGGATTTCAGGATGTTTTAAAGTGATCTGTATGACACTGAAGACTTGGGCTTTTTAACGGGTACATCTTTGGTTAAAGACTTACAATGCCTCCCGAAAGTGCCCTCTGCCCTCTGTTAGATTACTCAGTGTGACAAACGGGCTCCAACGTAACTGTTGTCACAGTGACGTGGCTGCCCAGCTCCCTGCTTAGTTTGGGGCTGCATTTCTATCTTTATCTGCAGCAGAGTCACTCGACCTTTAAACACCTCTGTTTAGCTGCATTCAAAGACTTCTGTGGATTCAATGATCACTTTTATTACATACAGCTCGCCTGTCTCTGTTTCTTGGGTTTTTTTAGAAATGAACAGTAATTTACTCAGAAAACTATTCAGCAAGTTATTTGATTATTTTTTTTATATATTTTTGGGGGAACAAGAACTAGCAGCTGTCTTTTCTCATTAACCTTTCTGGCATTTACAGAAGCTTTGATATTAAGCTTCTCACACTGAACATGTTATAGTAACCAGAACATTCTAGTGCAAAGGAAAGTAAAAAAACACTTAAGACAATTAATTTCCTAAATTTTCACCCACCCCATTTATTCATCCAATAATCTTCTGCTTAAGAATTCTCAGCCTAAGAATTAATTCTCTGTTTTAAATAGCAAAACCCAGGAGGTTCTGATCTTGAGATGTACATTGCTGTAGTTCACCCATCTCCCTCACCTCAGTGAAACGCACGGGCCTTATCACCCCAAAACCCTGAAGCAGAGATGACTCCTTTATTTCAGTTGAGCAGAAATGATCTAACAGTATAAATTAAGCAGTTTCTGAATGTCAGATTTCTTTCTCAATAAAGCTTCCAGAAAAACTTCCTTGGATAATGTCCTGTACCAGACCTGACCTGAATTTGAGAGTGAAGAAGCCATGGTTTATATCTGGAAAAAGTCTCTATGTCTAGGTGGCACTGACTTCTGTGGAAGTCTGGTTTTATGCTGGGACTCGTACAGCAACAGAGCTGGGTGCTTACGGGGATTGTAATGAAGTGGTGGTCCTGTGCTGAGATGGATGCCCCATTAAACTCAGTCTTAAATCCTCCTGAGAGCTTGTTTGTTGGAGTAAATCACTCCAGTAAATCAACCCTAATCTGTTAGATTAGGTTGTGGAAACCCATTGACCAAAACCCCAGTGGCATATTTTCTGCCTGATCAAATATCCAAAATGATAGACGTGGGCCTGAAAACGCTTGAGTTCAGTTATCTTTGTCAGTTGTATTCCAGGTTTTGCATACTGGTAAACGGGTGGCATGAAAACATTTCCAAAAAGCCATTTTTCAGATTCGCTAGAAAGAATAATAACAACTTTCCTTTTCTTGAATTTTAAAAGAACATGCATAAACTAAGGGTGTTTGTTTTTTTCCCTTACAGATATTTAAAAAAAAATAATAATTCACGAGAGCTGTCTGGCTATAAATACGCCATTGCATAAGCATATTAATTTGATACAGTCACAGTATTTTGTTTGCTATTCCCAAGAGGCAAATTACACAAGGATAGGCTTCTAAAACTTTAGCAGCAGTAGTTGTGAAGGTAAGAAGCACAAATGTCAAAACAGAAATAATATACCAGACATAGTTTGATTTTTCAGAGTCAAATTCTACTCATTTGCATTATGGAAATGGGTAACACCAGAAATAGCCCCAAATCAACCAAGTAGCTCCAAATTTATATCCCAGTAAATGACAGCACAATTTGACCTCCGGATTTTGTATTTTTTACTGAAGGGAAAAGAACATGTATTTGTTATGAGCCGTCGGCTACTCTTGTTTATAATAAGACACAGTTTGTCATTGCTGCAAGATGAAACCACATACTTTTCAAAGCTCAGTTCATGGCTGTGTAAGGGAACAGTTCTTTCTAAAATATGCAAAATCTGAACAATTCTGTTATAACTATTGGCTGGCTCTACAAGAATAATACCTAGAAGCAATAAGCAAGACTGAACTTTATTAAAAACTTCATAGAAGAAAGGAATAGTGAGCTTGAATAAAAAAGAGGGGCTTAAGACACAATATGGCACTGCATTATACTTTAGACCAGCAAAGATATAAAAAACCTGTAAAAGGTTTTGACTTCATAAATACTGTGTAGTTCAACGCAAAGTCAAATGCTGCTAGATGTCTTTGGAAGTATGATTGTATTTTGTTCTTCAAAGAGCATTTATGGAGTGGATCTAAGTGTATACTTTTGTTACTGCATCTGCTTTTTTGAAATACAGGAGAAGTGGGGAGACATGGGAGAAACAAAAACGAAGCTCAGAATATTTATTTCTGAAATACATGAGATACCTGAAATGAAACCTCAAGAAACCTCGATAGAGACTTGAAATGGGATATATTACCTTTAATGCCTTTGACAACATGGGGCCTAATCCTTAGGCAAAGCAGCTGCTGTTAATAATGGTTAAAAATAATTCCATTACTTAATCCCCAGCTGTGAAATGAATTGGTATTTCTAGTCGAGTTATTAAGGGGTGTATCTGAACCTCACAAGGAAACTCCCATCCCCAAAAGTGTTCTTTCTTGTGTCAAACTAGTCCTTTGCCCAAAGGGCTTTTGTGAAGAACAGGGATTGGCCTACATAGGTGGACAAACTTCAACCCCTGTTTTTGCCATATTCCTGGCAGGCAAATAGTTCTCTTCCTCCAAAGCTGTCAATTTGGACACAAATATTCTTCATTATTTCATTAAAAAATCCTGTAAGAAATGCCATTTTATACATTAGCCTTCCTACTGTAAACAATTCCTTACGAAATGCTCTACCCTTTGTAGACAAGATCTTTCCATTCTTCATCAGCATGTAGATTTGACTGAGAAATTGTTATGCTAATTTAGTTCTTCATAATTATGACTATTAGGTTTTAAATAATTCATTCTCCCTTCTCGATGGATTAGGTACTTCAAAAAGTAAGCTTTTCTAAAATTACATGCTCTTGGATCTGGTAGCTTACAAAACTTGCTCATAATGCATATGAGACTATGGTCTACTTTCTTAAGAAACATTTTAAAATATTTCTGTAAAATGCACTGCTATGATTCAGACCCTTGAGGGAGCAATAGGCATAATTGGTTCCAGTTTCTGCTTTAACTGATTCCTTTGTCCCTCAAGTAAAATGAAGGTGCTCTTCAAGTTGGACTGGCATGTAGCTTGGCACTGGAAGCAACTGCTAGAAAACTAAGACAGACTGGGTCACAGATGAGAAGAACATGAAGGGACAGTGGCAGCTTACACATAGCACAAAATGAGGATTGTAAGGTAGCTCAACACATCAGACTTTGATAGACTATCCTGAGCCATAACGCCACTGGACTCAATAACCATCCCTAATCCATCTGTGAAGCATAGGTCCAAGGCTACACTCAGGATCATGCTTGTCTGTCTTTTCTCCAGGCACCCCACAAGTCTACTTCTTCCGGGACTACACCAGCATGCTTCCATACAAGATTTTATGTGCCTCAACATTGCCAGGACTGCCTCATATTAGTGATTCACAGGCTCTCCAGAAGCAGTTGGTGAAGCAGCAAGTGAAGAGAAGTGTGAGGACAGCAAAGCACCCATGGCATGTTGTCACACATTGCGCTCACCACCAAATCACACTGGTAGCAGAGGACCATGGCCTTGCCTCTCTTGCACCTCAACTGATGGGCATCACCAGTCAGCCTTTCTATCCCAGTTCCCGATGTTTAGCTTCTCACACGTTGGATCAAAAAACGAGTAAGAGCTGGTCATACTTCTGATTGCCTCAGAGACTCAGTGAAAGACAGCCCAGCTCAACACATAGATTATAACTAGATTTTACAAGCATGTGATCATTCCCAATAGGTACTGAGCAGAAACCAGAGAAATATCATATAATTTTATTCCTTAAAGAATAGATCCTCAGCTTGAGATAAAACTGCACATCCATTCCTGGATGTCTGTGACAGATGAGAGGGTCTCCTTTATTACCTGTAGTCCACATTTGATTACAGTTAACCCTACATGGAAATCTCTGCAATGAGAATGCAAAAAGTCTACATAGGGACAGGTAAGAGCACTGCTAATTAGTATTATATATGAGCATTTAAATTAACTAGTCCTTTGTGATATGTTCTCACAGGCTCACCAGTGCTCAAAATTTGCCTCTCATTTACTATTTCATCCTTGTCTCAGGGCATGACGGTACTGATTATTTTGGGATACTTCAAGTGCCTCATTCTGGATCTGCAGATCTCACATTCTCACACACCTTCAGTGCAAAGAGGGCAGCTTCTGTTTCTGTGCAGAGCCATTAAATAGGTTGTCATTTGCATCTCTTTTAAAGCCTACTTTCACTGGAACGCTGGGAACATTCATTACAAAAATGCAGCCTGCATTTCTCTTAAATCAATTAAAATGGCAAATGTCATCATAGATTTTCTCAGGTACATAGAATTTACACATCAGCTAGCCTCACAGGAGGTCCTTAAGTTTTTTATTATTTTTTTGCAATTAACTCCTTGCATGCTCAAGGAATCCATATTTATACAGTGACCCGCTTATCTTCAAACAAACACTTCCCTTTGATCTGAGCTGGTGTCATTCCTACCTTCGTGGATAAAAAAGATGATAGACCTGAGTAAGTAGCTCACAAGAGCTTTAGAAATCTAGCACTCAAAAATGAAAATTTCAGAGAAATTAATCTGTAACATTCACATGAGTGTTCACAACAGGGGATCATCGACGCAGGGAACCCCCACGGTGCAGGGAATCCTATTTGAACACCTCTGGAAGTGTCAGCTTCACTCCAGCAAAGCTCTGGCTTGGCCAGCTGGCTGCTGACCTTGTGGAATGCATGAGCTCAGCAGAGCAGGGGCTGATCTGCTCTAATTCCCTCTCTCCGGAGCTTTTCTTTCCCACCAGAGGGCATACACTGTGAGCACACAACTGCCTCCAGAGGAATTTAAAATATATATTGTGTACCAGATAAATGAAGTGACTCCAATGCCAAGATTTTGTACCCAATTCTATTCAAACCCTGTTGCTCGCTGGGTAAATTATTCCACTTGCTACAAAAGCAGTTGGTTTAGCATACTTTTGTTTGACTTTGCGGAGTGCTGGGTGCACAGTGCCTTTGAATAAGGCCATTCATTTATTGAGCTACTGGGCTGGCTGGTGGTACTGTACTGGTATTCACCCTTGTCTCCCTCCAAATACCGGGGAAAGAAGTTACTCTCCGGGTTCTAGGCTTTTAAAATCTCGTGCCTAAAATTGTAATGTAAATAGAAGTCACTAGAGCTATTACAAAAACATGTAGGTACAGTGGTAATTTAGGTGAATGAGCTTAGGTGCGGGCAGGAGGATGGCTGGGAGGAGGAGAGGAAGCAGCAAAGCAGGGGGGTAGCCGGGGAGGGTGGGGGGGGGGATCTCCTGGAGATAACCGAGGCCCATAAAACGGGTGGAATATGGCATGTTTTAAAACGTTCATTACCGTGTAACCGTAGGTATGCAAGCAGGGAAGAGAAAGAGCAGAATGAGGAGGGGAGCGGAAAAAAAAAAGAACCAAGGGTGGAAAAAACCTGAGAAACATGAAGCAGGTAAGCGTTTCCTCACAGCGCACCGAGAGGCTCCCCGGGATCCGCACCTCGGCGGCTGCTCGGGCCCCGGGACGGCACCTGCCATCACCCCGAGCAGCTCTGGGAGGCCCCTGGGAGCAGGCCGGCCCAGGCCTTCTCCTCGGCCTCAGCCTGGCCTCCGGGACCGGCCGGCCGCCTCCGCTCTTCGCTGCCAGGGGCTGGCGGGGGGTCAGCGGCCCGCGGCGGCGGCGGGAGGAAGGGAAGGCGCTGAGGGGATGCGGGCGGCGGGAACGGCGGTGCGGGTCCCGGACTACATTTCCCAGCGTGCCCTTGGCGGCCTCGGGGCGGTGCCAGGGGAGGGGAAGGGCAGGGCGCCGCGGTGGGAGACATAACATGGGGGCCTGAAGCTGGGGAGAAGGTAGGGGTGGGCTGTTGGCTGGGTCGGGGGGGGTGGGTGTTTCGGTCCGCGCTCGGTTTGCGGGGCGAGGGGTAGGGCGGGCTGTGGCCGGCCCTGCTGGAGGGCAAGGGCCCGGAGATCGGGGCGGGGGCCGGGCGCGGCCGGGGCCGGACAGCCCGCCCCGCCGCTACCGGGAGGTGGCTGCCTGTGGCCCGACGCCTCTCAGCCCCTCTCCCTCGCAGTCGGCTTCAGGCGCCGCGCCGAGGGAGTCTGAGCTGAGACCGGCAGGGCAGCCGAGCAGGAAGGCGGTGAGGGGACGGGACGGGGACATGGCGGAGACCGGCTCCGTGCACGCCACCAGGTTCGAGGCAGCCGTGAAGGTGATCCAGAGCCTGCCCAAAAATGGTGAGTGGGGCTTGGGGAGGGGGGCGCCGGGGGGGGCGAGCATCGGCGCGGGGCCTGGCCGGTACCTGCGGCCCGCCGGTGGCTCGGGCCGGGGCTGTAGGGCCGCCCGCCCTCAGCCAGCGCCCGTCGGCAGCCGACGGCTGGAGAACCGCTTGAAAACCTCGGTCTCGGTGCTGCCGTCCGCTTCTCCTTGAAGACACGGCGGTTCGGGGGCTCCCGGGGTGCCTCAGCCCGGGGCCGGCCGGCTCCCCCCGGCCCGCGGTGCGGGGAGCGGCGGGGAGGGGCCTCGGGCGCCCCGCAACCCCGGAGCTGGTGTGACAGCTGCGGGGCTGTCGCCGTGAGTTCTCTCTGCTGAAACACCTAATGGAAAAGGGAAAAAAAAACCCAAAAAACAATCCAGAATGTATATTTTTGGTAAGAGTAATCAAAGCAAGAAAGCTGGTTATTACGTACATCGTTATTTCTGGTGTAAGGAAAACCAGGTTTGTTGAGGGACTAAGACAAAGGTCGCTGTCAACTTTTCCTAATAACTAGGATCGAACCTCAAACAGTTTGATTTGACAGGTTGGTTATGAGTCTTCCTTGCCAGCTGTTACGGTTTTGTAAACATTTCCTGCCTCTACAAAAGTGTGTTCTGCAAGGAAGAAGAGAAAAGAAAACCAGGAGAAACAGTGAAACTGCTATTGAAAGTGCTGTCAGATACCCAAAGTAAACAAAAACACTGCTGAAGGGCTGTGTTTTGGGTTTGTTGTGTTTGTTTTGTGAGGGGTTTTTTTTGTTTGTCTTTTTTGTTTGTTTGGGGTTTTTTTTGTGTGTGTAATTCTGGAGTCTTTCAATAAGTTACTGTTTATAAGTGACTTCCAAGGTATTTTGTTTACTAGGAGCTAAACCTGTCCCCTTAAACTGAGTGAAAGGACACTAGCTTTGTTACTTATTATTTTTTTTTTTAATTCAATTGTGGATTCTGACCTTAGTAGTAGCAAAGGTCCCTTAAACTCCATCTAAAGTAAATGTTGTCAGTGGTGCTGGTTCATGGTAGATGAAGGGAAAATGTTCTCCATTGACTTAAGTTGTACTGCTGTGAATTAGGCCATAACAAACTGCAGGCTTTTTTTCTCACCAAAGTACTAAGCTTGTAAAATGTTCATTAATATTCTCAATTATAATTTAATTGTATTTTAAAATGCTTTCACTAGGTTCATTCCAGCCAACGAATGAAATGATGCTCAAGTTCTATAGTTTTTATAAGCAAGCAACCCAAGGACCCTGTAACATTCCACGACCTGGATTTTGGGATCCAATTGGTAGATATAAATGGTAATTTTTAATGAGTTGTTGTTTTAGTTTTGTTTGTTTGCTTGGTTTTTTTTTCATGCTTGGAGAGATGTTTAGAAGAGTGGCATATGCAGAAATAGTTTAGTGAGTTTATTTCTCTTTTTTTTTTAAAAAAAACCAAAACGCTTGAATTCATTTTCAGTCTCGTGTTCCAACTTTATCTCAGATAATCTGTAACTTCTCACAGTTGCAGGTGAAGACATTCCCTTGGGTTTTGCAGGTGGGCAGGTTTTTCTTGGGCAAGCACCATCATGGTACCTCTGTGGTGTTTATCCCATGTTATAGAATGAAATTGTAGGTGCTCTGCAGAATGAGCAATGTGGATGAGTGTCTGGAATTCTTCCATTTCAAGTTTACAGGTATGATGTGAGCCTGAAGTAAATCAGTGCTCACTGACAACCAGTGATATAGCTTCAAGCTTTTGGGGAGAGGTCTGGTTTATGTGTCTTTCTGGTTTGTCTCCTTAGTGGTAGAACTTCCCACTGTCTGTATTTTCCTTGAGCTGGGAAGACTTCTGATTCACCAAATAGCTAAGATCTGTTTGAGAAGCCGTGTGAAATGCTTTGCTTAATATATTTTAATAATATATCCTGAAGAACAAGTATAATTGCTGTCTTTATGGTCCTGGCCTTCTTGGGATCTTTCTTTTGACTTTTTTTTTTTTTTCCCCTTCCTCCCCAATCTCCCTAAGTCAGGGTGAAGGGAGTATCTTTGCAGAGGACTAGGGCAGTAGGCTTCCACCTACCTGGCTGGTTGTAGCTGAAACGTGAGCCACTGCCCTTGATGTTTTGCTGTAAATGGGACAAATACTCTGGCAAGGGACAGTGTCAAATCAAGTGCAACACTGTAAGGAAATTTTTATTACACTTTGTGCTCTGGCAGATTCCTTGTGCAATGCTGATAAATTTGATTGGACTTCTCTGTCTTGCAGAGTTGGAGTGGGGGAGATTTTTTTAGGTCAGAAGTAGCTGCTGTGGTAACTGGGGATGACGACTGAGCTATTGACCTACCAGACTGACATGTCTTCCACCAGTTGCTAAACTTGAAAAGGATAGATTTTTCTTGTAGCCTTTTCTAACTTGCTGACAATTGTTTGTAAGTGCTGGCTGAAGTGCCAGTGCCTGCTCTTTTTCTGCAGCAGAGGGTCATTAAAAAAATCAGCCTAATCAAATGTGTGTCTCGTATCTGGGGTTTTTAACAGTTTACCAGGTACAAGATCATAGTTGGGCAGTGAGGAACTCTTCAGGCCCCAGGCTATCCAGTTCCTTGCTTCTTTGTTGATATACCACTGTGTGATTATCCTAGCAAATTATATATTTGGAGTTAAAAAAACAAAAAGTTGTGAACTGTTGTTGTGTTTTATTTGTATTGGAGAAACTTTTGGCATTATATAACTGACCTACTTAAGGCCAGGCTGAAAAAAATCAAGTATGGCTTGAAGGTACTGAAAATTAATGTGACTTTCTTTCCTAGGGATGCTTGGAGTGCCTTGGGAGACATGTCCAAAGAAGAAGCTATGATAGCCTACGTTGAAGAAATGAAGAAGGTAAGTTTACTAATGAGTAGAGGGCATCTTCTTGAACAACTGTTCCAGAAACAAATTAAGGAACCTGAGGAGGTTCTTGGTGACTACTGCTGTTAAAGCTCCAAAGGACTTATTCCATATGTGAACTGTTAGATTTCAGTACTATGCTATTTGGCCTGTGGAGAGAAGAAAATTCTGTAGTTTCTTCCAAAGCTCTAGAATTTGAGTTGTTTTAAGAGAAACATGAGGGCTGTAGCTGGTATGAAGTTTAAATGACAGAACTAAAGAGAGCAAAGTATTGAAATCATGGTAAAGGGAGCAGTGGGGAAAACAGTGGAACTTAAGAACAAAAGAAAAGCTGATTTACTTCAAACTGCCTCAGTTCTCAGAGTTCAGAGAGGTAAGTGATCCTTATCTTGGAAAGGGGGAAACGTAACTTCCCAGAAGGGCTTCAGGAGCAAGAGTCTCACTCTCATGATGAGAGACATGAGTATAATCAAATATATAAACTTAATTATGTTTGGCTTTTCAAAAAGAACTCGGCAACCTGAATTTTCTGTGCTTGTCATTAAAATATTCCTTGTACGTTACAGTTGCAGTGAAACAGATAGAATTGAGTCATTTGATCTGCCTTTTTTGGAATAGATGTGTAACTTGTAAACAGTCTTAGTTGCTGCAATTCCTGCTTAATACAGTATTAACTAAAGTAAGAATTCAGAATTAAAGTTTATTGGTTTTTATTAACTAACCTTTTTCACTGCAGTCTCTTCACTGAAGCCCTTCTAGATGGCCTTTCCAGTTGGCAGATTATTTACTGTCAATCCAGATAGAAGTATAATTGTAATCTATAATAAGGTTAGCATCAAGGAGAAAATATGTTTACTCCAAATACACTTGCTTTTTTCCTAGGCCCCTATCTCGACATTGAACTCTTAAGAAGTTTAATGATTGATATAACAAAAACTTTTACTAGGCAAGGAGCTGGAGTCTGACTACTGTTCTTTTTCCTATCTGCAATTTTGGTAATTTAGTTCCTGCTGGTATTACTGTAGCTACTTTAAAATGAAAAATAAACAACTCCAAAGGCCACAGGAGGCCAAATAATAATTTGGTCAAAAATCCCACTAAATTTTAAAATTCTTTTTGAGTGCATACCATAAGATTTAACTCTTCATTTCAAGTCTCGGATTCAAAATGTGTTAATACTTCAGTGGTAGCTTATTTTTTTTTTTTCAATGCAGTAATTGATTTGGTCAGGACACTAAAACTAAGTGAAACTGCAATGTTTGTTCTAAAAAATCTCTAGTAAGTCTCCTGTGAGGAAGTCTAATTACTTGACCCTAATGAAGCACAAACATTCTGCTGCTGTACAGATTATATGTAGGGATTGGAGAGCAAAGGACTCCTTTCCTCTCTCAGCTTTGAAACTGGGGAGTCTGTTTACCCTGCTTTGCTGTTTCAGCTCTCACATTTAAAATACTAGCCTCAGCTTTTCCAACCTAATTGAATCTACTTGAAATGTCAATTGGAAGTACATTTCAAATGTCTCCACTGGGTTGTTCTATCAGCACTTACTGTGCTAATCCTTGTGGTGTTACTGTGGGCATTCTGCTGTTGCTGCATAGGGGTCCGTGACTAAGGGGGAAAAGAAACCCACTTGTATATTGATAGGACAGGACTGTTTAGGGGTGTATAAGACTGTTGTATTCCCATCCTGGCCCTGGGGCATGTCCCTAACATTTGCTTATTATGTTTGGGCTGTGCATGCATCAAACGACCCGGTCACAGGGTACTTTTACTGTGAACTTGTTTGCTGTTTTTCACCCTTTGTATGGAAGCCTTGAAAACCACAGCTGTAGAGGAACGTGTCTGGATGAGCTTTTGAGGTGCTGGTGGGAGATGACCAAAGGTGTTTTAGCTAAGAGGAATCTGAACTCAGGTGTATTTTGTTAAGGTTAATTTATCTTCCAAGTAGCCTTTCTGAAATTTTATGTTGCAATACTGTTTAAACTACTTTATTTGCACTTCAGATGTATTGTGTTATGCTAAAATATCACTCATTTCTAATACATAAAGAGGTGTTAACACTACGTGGTGTTTCTAACTTAAGATAAGAGTCTTCATATATGAATTGTCTGATATCCGAAAAAACAGTAATTCAGGATACATAGTAGCTTAGTTTGCACTTTCAAATTTTAAGACTGCATATTGTGCCTTGTGTGTAAGTAAGCATTTAATTTTGTGCATGGAAGTATTTGCTCTTTCTTGCTCACCTAAAAAATAGCAGTTGCAAAACTCTTCCTTTAACAGAAACTGCAGTAAGATTGTAAGAATTGCTTCAAGTTGCAGAGAGTACGTTGAGGTCTGTTTAGAACAGATGAAGAGCAGTTATGTGCAGACATCATACAAATGGACGTATGAAACAGTTTACAGTGTAGACTGTAGAAGAAAATACATAGCAGATACAAGTGTTATTCTGGAATAGGATTCTTGTTTCTCTCAGTGCTATTGAAGTTAACAAACAAAAAAGGAAAACAAGACACAACTGTCCTGTTTCTATTTCCTATCCAGCTCCATATCTGAGCACTGGCCATTGCTCTCTAACAAATATGGAATGAATTATATACACTGAATAGATCAGACAAGTGGCAATGAAACTGCAGTTTGATAGGATTGTTGTCTCTGGGTATCCTTGATTGTTTTGTAAGTGTTGATTTGTTACCTATCTGAGAAGTAATGTGTAGCTTTTCCTTCTATTGCTTAGTGATGTGTTTGGGGCTTTTGAGCAGCATGTTCTGTGGCAACTTGTACATCCCACCTGCTGCTTTCCTGGTGCTCTTCTGGCGGAGGAGGTGTACTGTAGCTATTAGTTTGCTTCTACCTGAATCTTTTCTTACAGCTATTACCCCCTTTAAAAAATAATAAGTAAGTAGAAGATGAAAGAGGAACAAAAAAGCTTGACTGAAAGGACTTAGACTAGAACGGAACAATAATATTGTGTGCTTTTAAAATAATACTCAATTATTGAAGTTCTTCTGTTCAATCTATTTTAGGTTTAAGATTTTGCATTCCTATCAGATGATCAAAGGTATTGGTTTTGTAACTTAAAATTAAGACATTTTTGTCAGTGGAAGACCTCTAAATGACTTCAAGACCAGAATTTGGTTCTAGTTTGCTCTGCAAAGTATGTCTTTGCTGTCCCAGTTTTGCTGTGTTCTGTCCACTTAGTGCTTACGTTTAGATGGACCCGGTAGGGCACTTCTGACCTGTTCCTTACATTCCATTGAAGATGACAGGGTTTGACAAATACAAAGAAATCTCTAAGAAAAAGTCTTTCGGTTTCGTTTTCACTGTGGGAAGACTTGTCTATAAAACAGATTGCATCAGATAACAGCAGCCTGTTGAACTTTGAGTTGGTTTTGTTTGAAAGTGCTGAAATAATGTAATCCAAGTCTATTAATACTGTACTGAGGCGGTCCTTTGGTGGCAGCAAATGCATTAGCTCTTCTATCTTCTTTTCACCTAAAAAATGTTAATACAGCTAGTTAAGAACTTGTGTGGTAAATTAAGTTTGTTGTTTTTTTAATTAAAAAAAAACAAAACAAACCCCAACAAAGCAGAATAATGTGTGAAGTGACTTAGTGAAATGTTACTGAGTTGTAAAATGACCAGCAACTTCTAATCGTTTAAAATGAATGAATTGTTGAAATGCTGTTTCATAAGATGCTTCATATTTTGGACTTGTGCAGATTCTTGAAAGTATGCCAATGACGGACAAAGTTGAAGAATTACTACAAGTAATAGGCCCGTTCTATGAAATAGTAGAAGATAAAAAGAACAGAGGATCTGACCTAACCTCAGGTTCGGACAAATAACTTACTTTATACTATTAATAATCACAACTCTAGATTTTTTGGGGGGCTTGTCATCTGTAAATGATTTTTAAAGCTAAATGTTGCATCTTTCTGTTCATTTTCTTTACTGTATGGCAGTTCGAATGGAGAAAGTCTCTAAATATTTGGAAGGTAGGAATAATAAATCATGTCTAAGTCCATCTTTTCCATTGTGTTGGTGCTGTAGTAACTTCTACTTCTGGGCTTGCCACCTCATTAGTCTGGATTTGGGGTTTTTTTTTTTTTTGCTTTTCAGGTACAAAACAAAGTTAGGCCCAGGAAGCTGCATGTTTAGTCCTTGTCTATGGGCTTTTTGAGTTGCTTAAGGGAGCCCCTTCCTGAAAAAAGGAGAATATTTGAAGCAAACAAACAACTCTCCCAATCAAATATAGTTTCTGCCATTCTGTTAATAAAAGAAACAACTATTTGAAATGCATACTGCTACATCCTGGTGTAGCTGTGGGTTATCAAACTGCATGCAAAGTTGGTAATACAACTGTGTCACTAAAATACATTTTTTTAAAATTGACAATCAAAATCCATGTTTTTTTAATTGTGGTTTCTCTAAGTCATAACAGAATCTAAGATGGATTTGTGAAACTTCCAAATTAAATTTTCTGAGGCTCAAATTTATCACAGGAATATCTATTTAAACACTTTAAATCTCTGGGTAGTGGCAAACCTAGTGGTGTCGTAGCTGCATAAAAATCAATGTGGTGATTTTTATTTAACAATACCATTGTGAGAATGTTTTGATAATAGCAGTTATTATGTTACAGGTAATGTAATGTTCATTCGGTTGTAATATAAAGCTTACAGTTGTTTAAATCTGGCTTAAAATTACAGTTAAGTTTTGCCCTATTGCATTTCAGTTTTTGAAACCATTTAAAAAAAAAGTAAACTATAGCACAAATTAATTGGTTTAATGTATATACAAGTTGCGTTTTGTGTGTGGCTACCCTCCTCCCCCCCCAATCCTTAAAGGATCATAGTTTTGATTTTGGTTTTGGTATCAACTGTCCAAGAAAAAGAAACAGTTTTTAATTGGTTTTGAGGAAAAGTAGTGGTAAAAGTTTTTAAATGGCCATTTTGAAAGCTGTATGACTTTTTTTCCTCAACTAAAACAGTGTATGCTTCATATCTGGGATTTAATGAGCTTGCCTGGCAGCTGGATTGAAGGGCAAGATTGTAAGAGTATCAGTAGATTCAGGTCAGTGATCTGTGTAATACGGATTTACTTGGACTTGGTGTCTATGGCACAGTGCCAAAAGCTACTTCCTAAAAAAAAAGTGACTTATCTAGGTGAACAGAGAATCGTGGAAGTTAAACTGTATCTGTTTCAATAACGAATTTAGGGTATTTGTTTTAAAGAGGCAGCTTAAACGTAAGGCAGTAAATAAAACAGAATATCAGATTTCAGCTTTGTGTTGTTCTGTCAGTGTTGCAGTAAATCTGGTGATATGTTGTCATTTGTGGGATTTAAAGCTGCAACATCTAATTATGCCACAATGGATTAAGATATAATTTCTGCAAAGTCTATTGTATGTTATAACTTTACCATTGCATTTAAGACTTTGAAACCCTTTCTTCAGTGCTCTCAACATTTCCCCAATTAGAAGTGAAGCTGGAAATAATTATTACTATTTACAATACAGGTCTCAAAATATTTTACAGAAGTATGGAAGCATGAGTACCTTCAGTCTTCTAGGTACATGCTAAAGAGTAGAACCAGTCTGCCCGAGTCTGTGTGGACACTGGTGACAATAGTGTTAAAAATTGATACACGGTTATGTTTTGATTGTGTTCCTCCAGTCCTGTTTCTTACCCTGCCCCCAAGCCCTACGCTCTGTAGTTTCTGTTGCAGAGGTTGTTTTTCCATGGGCAGACAGTTGGTATGTTCTGGAAACTGGGACCCTTCTCTTGAGTCTCTTCATGTTGTTCTCCCCCCATCTTCTCGGCTATTCCGTTTTGAATTTGCCTTCCATCAGATTTCAATCTGTATGAAAATAACTATCGAATTGTGTAAGAATTTTACGCCAGGTCCTCAAAATCCACAGTATTCTTGAATTAGTCAGAGATTGCCTGGATGTTTAATGCACATCAGCTGTGGTTGGTGTATTGTCTCTACCAGACTGGCCTCAACAGAATAGTGTAGCCTTTTGAAATGGAATTTCTACTCCTTGCGGTTTCATTGAAAATGTTAATTACAAATAATTGAAATGCTGTCTTCCCGAATCAATAGAGCTTGTTCAGTCAGTAGTCTCTTTCTGACAGGTATGTAGTACTTCTTTTAATAGAGAAAATTGATGGGTTATTTTCAGGTACATAAAATACTAGACATCAAAGAAGAAAGCGGGGCTCTTAGCTGTGATAGTGCTGCAGAACAGGACAAGTAACGGGCAGTATTACAGAAGGACCCTTTTGTTTACAGCTGCTGGAACAGCAGAGGGAGGACAGTCTGGTAGGGTGGAGGTGCTTTAGAAGAGCAACCTTTTAACTTGCTAATAATTGTGCAAGAAATCTGACGTCCAAGCCAATGCTACAAAAAAAAACCAAAAAAGCTTCAAAATACTATTGCTCAGTGAATTTTGATTTGATTCTGGGTGAACTCATCCTTCTGAATGTTTCCTTGAGGATGTTTGCAGGTGTCGTCTTTTTTTCTGACTGTGAGTAAATCCAAAGAGGGGAAAGAAAATCTTTACCTGATAAGCCCACACTAAGTTATCGTAACAACTCAGCAAAGTATCTGGAAGTTTTTCACAAATTCTTCAGTAGAATTTTCCTGTGTATTCCTTCTGCTTTGTGACAAGGCATCTATCATAGCATCATAGAATGGTTAGAGTTTGAAGGGACCGTAAAGATCATCAAGTTCCTACCCCCCTACCCTGGGCAGGGACACCTCCCACCAGACCAGGTTGCTCAAAGCCCCATCCAGCCTGGCCTTAAACACCTCCAGGGATGGGGCATCCACAGCTTCTCCAGGCAGCCTGTTCCAGTGTCTCACCACCCTCACAGTAAAATATACTTAATATGTTTTAAAATCCTACTAAGTAAAGATGACCCTGTGCCTGTATGCTGAATAGCAGCACTCTTTGCGAGAACTAAACGCTGCCTCCAGTAGTGACAAGGTAGGCATTGTAGAGGCTTTGGAAATCTTCAGCTTTGTAGCACTCCTAAATTTTGTTGTCCTAATGAGTGTTTATCTCCTGAAAACCTTGCTCCCAGCTGTATTGCAGTTGCACCAGATGAAGCCCTGTCGAAGCAAGGTGACTGGTGTTGCTGGGTATGGTGGCCGTGGGCAGTGCCGATTGCAGTGCAGCGCGTCGGCTCTCGGAGCCCCCACTGCCCCTGCAGCACCTTCTGTGAATGGCTCACGGGCAGCTACAGCTATTTAACAGTGTCTTCCTGCATTGGATATAGGAGTGAGGTTTAAAAGACAATATTCACTGGGGTCTGTGTGCTTTTAGAACAAGCAAATACACGTAAACATTTCTATTTCAAAGGCAGTTGTTAGTTCAGGACATAGGTAAGCTTGGAGTGCATTGCACTTAAAAGAAAAACAAAACCAACCAGTGAGTCTGTTCTTAAATGTTTCTACCAGGAAAGTAATAATTATTCCTGCCTTTAAAATGTAGTATATTTTCTAACTGTGTTTCTGTAGATTGCGTATGATTAGTTTTTCTTTTGAAATAGTTTTATTTTCCCAAAGAGCTTATGGTACTTTCAACATTTTTGCTTTGTAATGCAGCATTTGGTGGCACACTCTTTCTGGTTGTGTGTGGGCCTTTTCTGTGAAATACCCCCTGTTTGCTTGATAAGCTCACTTTTTCACTTTGGTTTCAAATGTACTTGCTAAACTCATTTCTTTCCTTCCAAGGCTTTTTAAGGAATTCAATGGCTGTGAATTTTCTTAGCTCTTTTTTCCTCTTCTGACAAAAAAAAAAATTAAAATCCCTATTACTCTGAATGATGTGCTTTAGTAGGTTATGTTGAATGGGTGGCAGCACCACAGCTAGGAGGTGCATCAAGGCAGAGCGCACATGGGGAAGAGGAGCTGGTGGGTGGGTGAGAAAAGTTTTTAAAATTCCATCCTTTAAATGTTTTCTCCTCTTCTAGTTTCCAATGATAAGCTAATAGCCATAATCAAGGTTACAGATGATATTCAGGGAGGTTAGTGTGACACTTATTAAGAAAAATATTTGTATAGTGTTTCAGTAGTCTAATAGTTTACCTTCAGAAGCATCTAGAACATTCTCTGCAGCATTTGTTGTGGGATGGGATTGTTATAGGATTAAGGGCTGGGCCAGCAAGTGCCAAAGTCAGTGGAGAGTCTCAATGAGATATGGATCAGTGTCTCAACAAGCTGTGGCTTGTTCTGTTGCAATACATACCTGCTTCAGGCTTTCCAGTTCAAATATGAGCCTACTTTGTGAATCCACTTCAAACGGATAGTTTTATACCAGTGCTGTCTAGCAATCTTGGAAATTAGGGCAGAGCATCAGTGTAGCTCGAGCCTGAGGATCTCAACAGCTCCTCTGTCATAACAGAATAGCAGGGAGTATATCACCACAGGGTGAGCAGCAGAGTATCCAAATGTGAAAGTAAAAAAATATGTTTCTTTCAAAGTGGAGAGAGCTAAGAGGAGCTTTCTTCCATGAAAAGAAAAGCCTGTCTGTATTCCATTTCATGCTGGATTGAGTCAACAGTAAGAGTGTTTGTGCATAATTGGTCATTCAATCTGAATTTTTTTCTTCTAGCCAGTCAACAGTTCCCTGCAAAAGGGAAAATAAGGTGTCAAAAGCTCTTCAGGTTTTGAGAATCTAGCAGATGTACCTGCTTGCTATAAAATGTTGGTGTGTTGTATTTTAGAGGGCTCACTTGTAGTTAAGATCTTGTGATGAGAGAACTGAAATCCAGATTTCTCTCAGCTGTCTTCTACAAAGCAGTAATAGTAGTAGACAGAGATATGGGAGACTGGGGAAGAACTGATGTTGGTAGTTGTATCTTGATTGCTCTCAGAAAAGTGCCCAGTGGGCATGGGCTGGTGTATCCTAACTTTGTTTTAGCAAAAAAAATTACATCTTAGAAGCTATGATTAAAGTATGGAGAAGCCATCTGTGTTATCGGTGAGGCTGTGTTTAATATGGGCATTGTGAAAGGCTGTTCAACTGGTAGGTTTGGAGTAGGTGGCAGGAGAATATGATCTTAATGTTATTTCGTGGTTGGTTTTTCTTGTGCAGGGCAAAACAATTTTTTGATTTGGGCTACAATATTATAGCCCAGAGTTTCTGGACCGCAGATGACTCAGCAATAAGGTTCTCTCTTGCTTTCAAGCATAATTCAGTTTTCTTTATGGGGTTCTGAGTTTACTATGCTCATGTTTTGTATTTTCTGGGACAAAACTCAAGACTCTAATGCTCCTCTTTACTTGTCACGTGAAATAAAAGTTCTAAATGTTGATTATCTCTTCCACACAGAAGAGACCTTAGCAAGTCCAGCTCATTCTCCCAGAGAGAAGTAGTACCAGACATGGGGACATCCTGGATCCTGGAAT
This sequence comes from Gallinago undulata, assembly GCA_026546715.1. Lineage (NCBI taxonomy): Eukaryota > Metazoa > Chordata > Aves > Charadriiformes > Scolopacidae > Gallinago > Gallinago undulata. The sequence continues at coordinate 16,662,183 of JAOTQQ010000012.1, read as the reverse complement.
GACCTTACTGTTCTTGCAAGTTACTATAAATATCTAAGAAGCAGCTATTCTTCATGTTCATTTTCACATGTGATCATTGGCTGAGGTGTTGACAGTAAGTTGGCAAAGCCTGGATCCATTGGTCTCACAGCACACACACAGTGTAACTGAGCTGCGTGTGCTTGGTGGCCCTGCGCTCTGGATGTCCAGTGTCCTTTGTGGAACTACCTGCCAGCGATGGGAATGCCCATGGGGCAGCTGCTGTTCTCCCTGGGCTGCTCTCTGTCAGGAAATCCCAGGCAGGTTGTTGCTACTGGCAGAAAGCTGAAGGGTGACAGGGAAGGGGGAAATGTATCTAAGTCAAGCCAAAACCTTGGAAACCTTATTTATATGGGAAGTATTTTGAAATTTCAAAGAACAGGTGCTGATGATACGGATGGAGATGAGAAACTCCATAGATATTGAAAGGTCCAGGATGAATAGTCACTAATCCTAAATGCCGTACCTGCAAGTTAATATAAATGTCTGAGAAGCTGCTGTTGTCTATGTCCTTATCCACAAACTATTGTTTTGATGTTTATAAATGTAAATAAAGACATGAATATTGTTGACTAATGTTGTATGAAATACAGTGTTATCTCTTCAAGAATAACAGCTCGAAAAGCATATAAGCAGAGAGGAATGCTGACAAAACAAGGCTGTAGTCTTTTGGAGTACCTGAAAAGAAAAATAAAGAGGACATTCTTTTTCTGTTATAGTAAAGTTTAGGAAGACTAAACAACAAAAAAGGAAAAATCTATAGAGGAAGATCTGTCTGCCGCAATCTATGTGCACAAGCACAATTCCCTTGTGCTTAGGGAATATATTTTTCTGAGAACTTAATGCACTTAAAATTAAAAGCGATGAAACAGTGGTAAAATAAGGAATCCTGTATTTTCTGTCTCTATTTTTGACAGACCTTTCTAAAAGTCTCTTTTTATTTGTGATGGCAGCTCATTTGAGTATTGTAGAACAGATGTTACAGAGCAGCCTGCGCCCCTGGAAATTTTCTTTGTATTGTGCTATATAAAAAGGAATGGAAGGAAATGAGGGTTATAGAAACCCTTACTCTTCTAGCTGAAGAACTTATTGCTCCCAGATGCTTGCATCTATCCCTCCTTTCTCACTGCAATTGCTCCTTGCAATTCACTAATTTCTTACAGTATGGGGTACATCAGTTTCAGAAAGGAGTTGGAGATTTGTGTAACTAAGCGTGTTGGAAACAGCAGGACATGGTTGCATAAACTTGGAATTGAAGCATGGAGCCTGCTTGGCTCCATAACAAGCATGAAACAGCAGGTAGTGAGGGCAAGAAAAGAATTCTGGTTACCTGATTATCAAAATAATTTTGTACACCATAAAGGTCTGAGATATAACATAAAAATTTTGACAAAGCTTGACTCTACTTGCACGTAGGAGTGCAAGGAGGTCTCTATATAAGGTGATATAAGTGTAGGTCATAGAAATAATCTTTCAGTGGCTAAGATTTTGCTTTACGGTAAAGTTATGGTATTTTACAAAAGCACATAATTTTTATCATTATAAGGGCCTACACACACAGCTAGTTAAATGTTTTATGATGTTTCACCTGCTGCTGTAGACTCCACTGATCACTGGTATTTGCAAAGAATGAAAGAGGCTGTAAGACTTTTGTGGGGATGCTCTGTTGTGCTGAGCCAACCATCGCTGCAGCTCCAGCAGTGCTTGTTCATTTTGTATAAGAATTATGTGCCTGTTCAGAAAACCAAAAATACAAGGCATTGGGGAAAACCACACCAGGCTAGCTTTTCTTTGTGAAATGACCCTTCAGTTGGGGCAGATCTACAAGAGGCACTTAAGTTCCAAACTCCCATATCTGGGTAACCAATTTCCTTGAAATATGTGGGGAGTTAGAAATCAAATACTTATTTTTGAGAAACTTGGTCGCATTACACAGGTCACTGAGGACTGTAGTGCTGCCCTTAAAGAAATATACTTAGAATTGCTCTTAGGAAATCTCTTAATAGAGCTGACACAAGAAAACAGACATCTAGCAAGAGCTTGTAGAGAGCTGCGTGTCTGTTCTTCACATCCTTCCCATCTTGCCATTTTCTTTTGTTAAATTCTTCTTCCCTCTGTTTGCATCTTGTTACTGTTAAACAGCTCTCACTATATAAAATAAATAAAAACCAATCCAGGCTTTTGCAGAATATAACTCCTTGTATGGCTACAGAGCTGTACAGCTTTGATTTAGAAAACTCTTGTCACAAATCTCACAGTTTGGGGTTGTAGGCAGTGAGATGAAAATGATAAACCAGGAGGGGTTCTATAATATCTAAACCAGGTCAACAGAAAAAGCTGCTGCCATTTTGCCTGCAGCTGAAGTGGGTAAACAGAAAGAATAATGGGGTGGGTGAAGCAAATAAGTATTTTAAAGCTTGCTTGACTTGCTTCATTGGTATTAGAAGATACATTCCTCGGGGACTAGCCGTTAACCTTCCACCAGGGGATGTAGAAGTCACTACCAGTTGGCTTTTTAACCCCATCACCCCCAGTATTAGTCATCATGACTGGTTTCTTAGCAGACATTCAGGGTAACAAGGAGGATGGCAGCAAACCAGTTTTACCAGGTAGTAAGAGCAATTGGGGATGGGCCTGAGGAGGATAGCACTTTCAGGGTTCTGAGGAAAGCTACACAATTAAATATAGTATTTAAAGAGGCCAAAACTCTGTACAGTGCTGTGTTCTTCAGTCTGCATCAAAGCCATGCCTCTGTAGGGTCTTTAGGAGTGTAGTTGCTAAGAATGACTTTGTGGAAGAAATACAATCCTGATGGATTTCACTTTTTTAGGTGTCCCATGGCATGGTACCAGAAATCTGTTACTGTTGATACTTTCTGTCAGTTTCACCTCTTTGTTTAAATGTATACAATGTATCACTCAGAAATTAAGTGAAGAGAGAACATGCTTTAATTTTCCAAGACCTTCAGTTCAAAAGGAAAAAAAGTAAATCTTGAGAAGAAAAAAAAACAACTTATAGTCTAGCTGGAGCTTTTTACAGTATTCTTGGTAAGGTGAGGAGGTTTACAGTTTGAATTCACGTGCCTTCACAGCTAAATGTTCCTCCTAGTCTTGTCTTTCCTGTTTACTCCCACGACTGGGTAGGACACAGGGGTGACTGTGCCCCCACTCCCTTTTAGTCTCAAAGGGAACTCCCTGCCAAGGGAGCTGTGTGCACTTAACTGCTACCTAATCCTCCTCACACTGCTGCTTCTCACAAAAACATCTTGAGAATTGGGTTTCCCGGTAAATGAAACATGCTTATGAGAAATAAACTGAGAATATGTTGGGAGTTTTCTTTTGTGAAATGAATTTTCTTGCCCAGAAGGAGTGTTATTCAGTAAGGAGAAAATGAACATGTGACTGTTTATATTCTTGTAGTCTACAAGACGGAAAAGAGCTTTTCCAGTTGTCTTTTTGCAATGAAGAAGCATATTTTATTTTAATCGTCAGATAAAAGTTAAATTAAATTAATCCAAAACAGTGATGCAGAGTGCCCACAGAAACCTGACCTTGCAGTAAAACTAAGTTGGATAGGATATTTAACATATTATTTCTCTGCAAGAAGTTATTTGCCTTTTTTTTTTTTTTAAGCACTATGGATAAGCTTTGAAACTAGAGGAATATGGGAAGGCTCTTCATTGCCAGATTAAAACAGAAAACCCTTAGCTCTAAATTACCATGCAGAAAAGAAAGTAGCGGAGCTGGTTTGTCAACTCCAGTTAATTGGATACTATTTTGATGATTAATGTTAAGCCCAAATGTAAGAATTAATCTTTCAAGGTTCTGACAGAGGAACATAGAAATTATGCAAATGGAATACTGTGGTGACAATTAAAACACTTAGAATTCAGCCTTGGAGTCAACATGTAAACTGTGCCAATGTCTTGCAGAAACTGTCCCCTCTTTTTATGTTAGTCACTCTGTCCTAACGTAGGAGGCTTAAATGATCATGAGGATGTATTTAACCATATATTTTCACAGGAGGTGATAGAACTGTTCCTTAAATTCTCCATATTTTTAAAAAATCTTTACTTTTCAATTCCTTGTACAGTTAGAGTAAATTGTTTATGATCCTTGGAATGAGCAAAGATGTGGAAAACAAGTATTTATTGTTTTATCTATTTCAAGATATGTTTTTTTTAAAATATTACAGAATTGTGGTGGTTGGAAGGGACCTCAGAGATCATCGAGTCCAACCACATGCAAACAAATGCTCAGTGTATTTATCTCATCATCTTTTTCACTGCAGTCAGAGCATTTATGTCCGTATGTCCTTTGCTAGATAAAGACCTGTGTAAATTTGAGTCGTCTTATCACGTTTTGCATCTGCCTAAGTTGCTGCAGAAGATACATGGGATATTGTACAATATTTACAATATCTTCAGAATCCTGTTGCTCACATAATTGAATAGAATGTTTCAAAATTTGCCTTTGAATTGAGAGCAGTTTTGAAGCATTTTGGCTGAAAGGGGAACTTCTATAAAAAAGCTGACTTCTGGGTTTAAAAGAACATGGCCACATCAGTTTTAGATAAAAGGTTACTGCAGCTAAACCATAACTATGGGTAACAGCCTTGGTCTGACGCTGGGTAGTGAAAGTGGCCTGCTGTCTCTTTCCAGTCACTTTCTCAGAATCATAGAACCTCCTCCCCAGTAGTCAGGCACTCTGTGGTGAGCCACAACACAGAAACATTAAACCAATTCAGGAAGAGCTTACAGAAATAAAGCTGGCATTATTTGGTACATCTTCTAATATGGAGATAGTTTCCTAGAACTGTGCCTAATAGTTTGGGGGGGGGGTTGTATGTTTGTTTACTTTAAAATACATCTTTTTTTCCTCTTTGATTTTTTTTCTTAGACCTTAGTAATGTCATGAATTCCACTCCAGATATAAAGGCTGTGAATGGAAAAGCTGAAAGTAGTGATAGTGGAGCAGAATCAGAAGAAGAAGGGCTTCGTGAAGAGGAGGAAAAAGAACTGCAGCTAAATGGAAAGGGTATGTTTTCCTCCACTTGGACTATTGTCTCTTCCAAAGTTATTCTTGACCACCTAAGTGACAGAAAATCTCAAAGGATGATGAATGCTGTACTTCTTCAGGAGCATTAGATGCAAATACATGTGGATGTGCTTGTTAAAAATGGCACTTTCTCAACCTGGGTTATCGGATTTAGAACTAGTACAAATCTGTGAGCTATGCCACACAATTTCTGACTGGGCTAGAAAGTTCTGTCAGTAGGTTGGCTAAAAGTCTATTTACAAACCCGTTATTGTTTTGGGGTTTTGTTGTCTGTGCTGTTTGTAAGAGCTGTGAATGGCTATGGGGGCTGTAACAGTAGAATTGAAAATCACTTTTTTTCTCTTCAGAGAAAATAAAACAGAATTTTCAGTGAGATTCATTTAGGGGTTCCATAAAAGGTTTTGAGAAATACCAGCTTCAAGTGAAAACAAAATGAAATGTTTAGAATCCTATGCAGGTTCCTCCAAGGACTTTGGGATAATTATCAGAGACCTACTTTGGATTTGCTTACATTTTAAATATCATCTGCTCTTTATGTAAATTACATTTTATATTTACACTTTTTACAAGAACAGAACAATCCCTGCAAAAGTGGATCTAGGAACTTTTATATATTTTGTTCTGCAGACACATTATAGGTATAGTCCAAAAAAAAGTTAGCTACTTGGAGAAATATCTTTTGAGCTACTAGGTGTATAGCTTTCTATTTTCAACGTTTTCTTGTTCTTTTACAGACTATAAGAATGTGAAACTGGAATCAGCAGCTGCTAAGGATTTGGGAAATATTGTTGCTAATGGCTGTTGCACGGACGGCCTCACCCCGGATGTGCAGAACGGCATCCAGACCAAATCTGCCCTGAATGGCTTTAACCCAGAGGACGAAGAAAAGAAAACAGAGCCCAGCATAGAAGCAGCTAATAACAACGCTCACCAAGGTATTGTCCTTGTAAGATCATGTGTTCATTTGCACGTTTTTCACGGAAAATATTTCTTTTCTTGAAAGCTTAATCCTGGGATTCAGAGACTAGCAATAGTATCTTTCAGTTGTAGAAACCTGAAGAAAGAATACTCAAAACCAATCAAATTTAACACCAGTTTAAAATAAGGCTTTCTTTTAGGATCTCCTACAGAAAGAGAGATGAATTCAGAGTCAGAGAGGCCCAAACCCACAGAAATGCGATTGTTTTCTTTTAAAACCATTATACCACCTATACAAGTACTATTTGCCTTTGAAAGTTAATTCATAGTGAAGTGAAAATTGCTAATATCTTATTTGTCATTCTCAAAGGCTGAACATATTATAGATACCAGTTGAAACTGATATCTAATTTTAAAACTAATAGATAACTCTGGGCTTAGAAAGGAGAGTGGAATGAACAAAGTAAAACCAAAATTATCAACTTAAAATGCAGAAATGCCAATATAGCACGTAGCTTTCCCAGTAGTAAAAATTTTGTGTAATTCCTATATTAACATAACCTCTTTATTCAGAATCTAACTTTAGGATGACAGTTGTAGATAAAAGGGGCATGAGTTGAAGCTCTCCTAGACATTTTAACTCATTGCTTTACCCTTTGCTAGGATTGGCTCACATTTAAAAACCCTTTGTGTGTGTCTCCTTTCCATACAGGTGCAAATGAAGAGAATACTGAGGAGTTCTCAGCAACTCAGCACTTAACTAGTGATTCAGACAGTGAAGTTTATTGTGACTCTATGGAGCAACTTGGACTAGAAGAGGTAGAGGCTTAGTATTTCTCGATGTAGTTTGAAATTGGTAGGCTTATTTTTAAGTAGATTCCTATCTCAGGTGAACCTGGACATGCAGAGGTGAATGGAGAAACTCGTGCATACCCGTCTCCTGTTTGAACTATTGTTTTTTCTTCTTTTTGTTGGTCTTTCACCACTTTGTGACCTAAAAGCCTTGAAATTTTTGCCCCCAGAGAATTTATGTGAGGGGAAGGTATTGACAACAAGGTTGCAAAGAAACAGCTGTCAAAAACAGCAGTACAAAGAAACAAAAGGCTGTGTCCACAAATGAATTTAGGGTCTCTCCCTCATGTAGGGACCAGAATCCAGCTATCTCTAAGAAACCTCTAAGACACCTCTAAGAGGGTGTCTTTGTAACAATGAGCTTTTTGTGTGTTCTTTTTCTGGCCTGATGAATCCTGCGTTTGCTTCTTAAAAAAAATTAAGAGTAAGCCTTGGCAAGGTGGCCTGTAGGCCAGTGCCTGAAAGTGGCTTAGGTCTAAAAAAGTGGGAGATGACAATGAATTCTGGCTTCTTTTGTACTCTCTTCAGCTGTAATATACATCTCTGACTTTTATATATAAGGTAGGCACTAAGCTTAATTTTGACTGAAGTTGTACTCCTGCTCATTGTATTGACTCTCCTTCAGAGATCCCATTAAGTGTGGGCTTTGTAGATTGTACTCAAACACCTAGTTTCCTGATTCTGGAGAAGAATATATGAATGGTGCATGGGATCAGAAAGCACTCTAATATTGCATCATTCTCTTGATTAGCTGTTTCTCGAGGATCCTAGAGAATTCCTTTCAGCAAATCAAAATTTTACCCAGTAATGAAGCATGTTGGGAAAGGTGATTTGCTAGAAGTGCTGCAAGCTCTCTTATCTAGGTGATTTCCCAATCATCCTGTGTATTGTTCAAGCTTGAGATTCTTTAATTGAAGTGGGTGGATAATTTGTCAGAATTTCCCAACCCACATGAGAAAAGTTCTAGTTTTGAACAAAATAACAAACGTTCAGGTACATGTAAATAAATATACAAGTAGAACTACAGATGGGTCAATTAAAACTAGAAGAGGTTCGTTTAAAGAATTAAATACAGCTTTTTATTGGGAAAGATGTAACAGACACTGTCTTCAGTTCTGATGATATAGGTTTATGCACTGGTATTTGACGAACAGCATTTTGGCAGCAGTTTCCATTTCTTTAACCCTTCTTTTTGGTTATTTTGGCTTCTTTGTGGAGTTATTTTTGAGCTAGCTGAGGTCCCCAGCTGGTTTCAGCGTATACTTGTGCAAGTGCTTGTCCTTGCACTGAACAAAGGGTTGCTTAAACAACCTGAAGGCAGTCCTGTTGCAGGACACGTAATTGTCACCTGATCAATATCAATATCTTCCTACAGCACCACCGATTTTGAGTGAGAGGTTGATAGAAAACTATGCTTTTCTTTTGTTTGGTGAGAGGTACAGGGTGTGGCCAAGCTGTTTGGAACAGATTGATAATAGACAACATGATCTTTTTGCCGTGAGCGTAAACGCTGCCTACTCAAAGGTGCTACTAGCACCTGACTTCTGACAGCGTGGCTCTCGAATCCGAGTTAGGATACCACTTCCCTGTCTAGGGAGCAGAGCCAATTTTACAAGGGAAAAGCGAACATTTTCAGATCTTAACGTTCTATTTTAGAGATTACTGGGTATTACTCAGTTGGAAATGCCTAAAGTAATGCCAAGTGCTATTGCTGTTTTGAGAATATTTGCCTCAAATGCCTTTTCAATTTGAAAGGGACATTTAGACAGTAGTGTGTACATTATACATGAAAGCAGGGGCCTACAGGAAAGATGGGAAGGGACTCTTTATCAGGGAGTGTAGTGATAAGACAAGGGGTAATGGTTTTAAATTGAAAGTGGGGAGATTTAGATCAGATAATAGGAAGAAACTCTTTCCTGTGAGAGTGGTGAGACACTGGAACATGTTGCCCAGAGAAGCTGTGGAAGCCCCATCCCTGGAGGGGTTCAAGGCCAGGCTGGATGGGGCTTTGAGCAACCTGGTCTGGTGGGAGGTGTCCCTGCCCAGGGCAGGGGGGCTGGGACTCGATGATCTTTAGGGTCCCTTCCAACCCAAACCATTCTATGATTCTATGGTTCTTGTTAAAAGAAAAGTCTTAATTCTGGGCAAACTATTTTCTTAAAGTGAAAGTGGAGATGATGTTTTTTCCTTTTTATTGGTTAACTGTCACATTTTGCAGAATTTAATTACTTGCTAATGTTAATTTGTAGCCCTTGGAGATCATCACATCAGCTAAAGGATCCTTAAAGCATGCATCCCATATCTTGGATGTAGATCACAGTCTTCTGTTAGAAAATACGGATTTTCCAAGGAACACTTGCATGACTTATAGGAGTCTCCAACCTGGACATACAGTAGAGGGAGCAGCTCAAGAGCAAGGCGAAGTCAAGTGCGGAGGAGAAGATGGCAAAGCCAGTAATGGAGGCCCTCACAAGGAGAAGAAAGGTGGAGAAAAAGCAGATTTTTACAATGTCAGAAGAGGAAGAGGTACTGTGCATGCTGCTTTTGTTTTCCCCACTCTCCTGACTGCCATAAGTTACTGGTGCCTGAGAAGCACTTGTCAACATTGTCCAGTAAGATAGTCATGCTATATAGCGCTTCTGTCCTTCACAATAAAAATAGAGAACAAAATTGTAGTTACAGCGGGTAGCAATCAGTTTTGACTCCAGAGTATTCATTTCATTCATAATAAGTATTACAAAAGGATTTTCTTATGCTGTGGAAGTCTTGTATACGCGTATTGGCTTCTTCTGTTTTGGCTTACCTTAATCTCCAGCTGCTGTTTATGGTACATGTCTTTTTATAAATGTAATCTTCAAAACCTGTTGATGGGTGAGAAGAGTGTATTTACAAGTTACTTGTTTTTAAATGCATGTGCATTTATAGTTCTGTGGGGTCTTATTTGAAACCATGGAACATCCTGGGAAGGTATCGGTGACGTATTGTTTTCTGTATAATTGGAGTATTAGCCACACCTTGGAGTGATTCTGATACTGCCTATTATGCTTCTTAATCACATCTTAGTCCAGATGTTCAATTTATGTTGGACCTCTGCTCTTTTTAATTCCCTAATATTGTCACTTAGGAGCAGCACTACGTTCCAGTGGTATGATCTGGAACATCAATGATAAAGTTTATTTTTCTTGGACTAGAAAAAATAATCAGAAAGTATTTTATTTACATATAGCATGCCTTTTTGTATGGCACCTATATGTGATCAGATGCAAAAGTTAAAAAGAAAATCCAAATACAACGTTTATGTTGAAAAGTAGTATGAAGGACATATCTATGGTTTAACCATCTCCTCTTCTCGTTCTACTTATGTTTGCTGCTTCCAGGGAACACGATAGGCTGGCTGTAGATAGCTGAAGAGCAGTATTGGTTTCAAACAATTATCTTTTCTCATCACTCTATTCCAGTGTTCTTTGTTTTCCAGCTGGAGACTGCATTACTTAAAACACACCTACCCTCGGTAATAAGGCAGATCTTACTTTCTTTTTGCTAGGGCAGCCTTTTCTGCTGAACTTGACTGGATGTGAATTAATGATTTTTTTGCTAAATGTTTATGCAGTTCTAGGACCTTGAATGATTCTGTCACATGGAGGCTGTAGGGAAACAAACATCTCAAATGATGTTGCAGTGACCTCTTAGTGCTTTTTAACTGTCTGAATGTAGCCTGTGACAAGGAGTAAAACACTCAGTTTGGGAGGGAGAGAAGTGAACAGTTAATATCAATGATTTTCAGTAGAGTTGGTAGCCCATTTTCTGTTTTTTTTTTTTTTTTTCTTCAACATAGGGCATAGACTTCAGCCTCTGGGAGATGGTTCTCAAGGTGGACAGATGGGTAGTGGAGGGGACGGAGAGCGCTGGGGATCAGAGAGAGGACCCAGGGGTAGCCTCAATGAACAGATTGCGGTAGTGCTGATGCGGTTGCAAGAAGACATGCAGAACGTCCTTCAGAGGTTGCATATGCTGGAGGCGGTTACAGCATCACAGGTATTATTCATTGAAGTTATCTGATTACTCTTTTAAATTTTTTTTAGATATTTTTAGGCTTTTTCAGATTAAAAAATCCTACAATATTTTCTTAAACTGTAAAGACATTTCATTTATATTTTGTAGTTTATTCCAACTTAAAATTTCTTATTGGTACTTACACTCAGGAACACAATTCAGGACTCTTGTACATGTAAACCAAAACGTGCATTTTTGACCTAGAAATTATCTATATGTTATTTTACTGATTTGTGATCAGACTAATCTTAGCCATCATTATGGATACACATTACACGGTTGCTACAGAGATTCCATAGTTAATGTTAGTAATACAAGGTCCCAGATAATTTCTGCATCAGTAGGTCTCAGGATTTTCAAAGGAAATGAGAAATTATCTTCCAGAGTTTGGAGACAGTACTTCTGATTCCCTTTCTCAGTTAGCAGAAGACGGATTCTTCATAGTGTTCTTTCCCCATTAAGTAACCCAGCTCTCTTGGATTTTCACATCACGCGTACAAGAAAGGCAAAAGAAGCCTTAAGCAAGTGTAGATATTTATTGACGTAGTGTTTCTTTTTCCTTCCATTTCAATGGAAATACTGTATATTCGGCAGAATAGAATGTGCTGTGAATATGGTTGGACCTAAAAATGTTTGGTTTTGTTTGAGTTGCTGATGTATTTTGATCTACCTTAGAATGAGAACTGTACAAGTAGTACCCTATGGGATGCACGTAATTCAAATCTAAGGCAGCCAGGGAAAAGGATTTATTAAAACCATGATTTTGCTCCATCACAGCTACTCAAGAATCTGATGTTTGGGTACAGATTGATTTTCTTTTTTTGCCAGAGCAATATATGAAGAAATAATAAAAGATTCTTCCCCAGCAGTTCCTGTTGCGTTTGCTACCCTTACCTGCAGAGAAACAGAAGCTTCTGTTTCACACATAAATTAAGAAAGACCTGCTCTGTTTTTGTGGAAGCACAGCAGTGTATGGAAATAGTCTTGAAAGGTTTCTGGTACTTCTCATTTTCTGGATTGCCTGAAAGGTTTGGAACAGAGTATTCTCGTTCCTTTATGCTGTTAGACATACCTGTAGCTATAGCTCAGGGCAGACTAAAACAGGACTTTTTGCCTTTGTATAGACCAGTGTCATATAATCATGCAAATTAAGCTGCTGGGATTTCTACTCTGTGTTGCAACTGCTGGGACTGGAGCAGAGTTGAGTAAATTCTGAGGTAAGTTGGGCAGGGAGGCCTCGTAAAGAGGTCTAGTAAGTGACACTGATTAATTTTTTAACACGTGGAGGTGTGATAAAAATGCTGTAAAGAGTAATGGAAACATGAGAGGCAAGTTGAAAACTAAGTGGTGAAAGGGGGTTGCGTGGGGATGATTCTGTTCCTTAAATTTCATATATACACATTGCAAAGCCTTCACAAGATGGAAAAACATATTCTTATTTTGTGAAGTAGAAAAAATTTAATTGCCGTTTCCTTTTTCTGCACTCACCAGCTTTTGTTTGTATTTAAAGGCAAAATCTGCAACACTACAGTCAAATTATCAGTCTGCCTCCTCTGACAAGGTAAAATATTTTTCTTTTCTATTTGTAAAAAGCATTGAAAGTGTAAAAATAGTGAAAGAAAATGAGAGGAATATTTTATATCTAGTTCTTAGTATGTGCCTTTCATATCACCTTTCACTTGACTAGGAGATAAAAAATAATCTCTGTCTGAAGAAGTTATTTGATAGATAATCTTTTTGTTTTGTTTTGTTTTACCAGTATTTTCTACTTTCACTGAATTTCACTGAATTATTAGAGTTGGAAGGGACCGTAGAGATCACCTAGTCCAACTCCCCTGCTGAAGCA
>JAOTQQ010000012.1:16592681-16649339 GCA_026546715.1 Gallinago undulata | reverse complement strand
AGTAGCTCCTTGGCCCTCTTGAACTGGGGAGCCCAGAACTGGATGCAGTATTCCAGTTGTGGCCTCACCAGTGCAGAGTGGAGGGGGAGAATGACTTCCCTCGACCTACTGGCCATGCTCTTCCCTATGCAGCCCAGGATTCCGTTGGCCTTCCTGGTCACAAGAGCACACTGCTTGCTCATTGTCATTTTGCTGTCTACCAGGACCCCCAGATCTTTCTCTTCGGATACTGTAGCATTTGAAGTGATAGAGAAGTACTCATGTGGTATTCAATATGTGCACACAGATTGCTGACTAGATTTTGTTTGGTTTTGTTTTCCTTAGAAACCATCATGGTGGCCCTTCGAAATTTCTCCTGGTGTTTTAGCGTTTGCTATTGTATGGCCATTTATTGCCCAGTGGTTGGTACATGTGTATCTTCAAAGGAAGCGAAGGTAAAGACATGCATTCCAGAGGGTGTATGTACTGCATTTCATCTGTTTAAAGCAATACATAGAACGTTATGGTATTTTAGACAGGAGGTAAAATATTGCCTTCGTGCGTAAGAAGAATCCAAGGCTGCGCTCTTGATAAGGCTTTGACAGTGTATTTGAAACATCAGGTCATTAGCAGGGAGCTTGATAATAATTGGTTTGATAAATCCTGTTTCCTTGAGTTCTTTGTTTCAAGACGTCTTGCTCAATGTTCCATTGTATGTGACTCAGGGCTGTGAAGATACCAGGCTAAATCGGGTGGTACAGCAGAGCCCTTGGTCTGGTTACGATGGGAAGGTGCAAGTTTCAGTCCCAAGAACTCAAGCCAAATGCACAGCAAGAAATTCTGGAAGCTCAGGAGTGCTTTCCGTTAGCTGGGAACTCTAAGAAGAGACATGTATAGTTTCCTTTGCCTTGAAAGCTTGTCAGCATAAGAAAGTATCGATTAATTTGACTTCATATATGGTATGCTCAGAGATTTTAGAACATAGATTCAGCTCATGATTTTAGAACGTTCTAACTGCACGTTTTTTGGAGTCATTGGAAAACCAGCTCATTAGTGTTGATCTACTGAGCCAGCAAACCCTGACTGATGCAGTCAGGGACCACTCTGAAGTTCAGAATTCCTAGTGATATTTTGTACTTCTCAGCGCAAGTTGTGCCGGTTCTGTAAACTTGCAGCTTGTTTTGTAAGTTAAGAGGGTGAGTTTCCAGGTATCTTGCAGCAGCATTGTATTTTAATGCATTGGGAATCATTCACATCACTTTAACGGGTTGTTGTTTTCTTTTTTTATTTAGATGATGAATGAAAAATCATCTCATATGTGAAGGTACATTAAACTAATTTATTTGGTTCCTCTTCTAGAAAACTGAATTGAGGAGTCATGACTTTGCTTAAAGACTGCTAGAAGACGGCCATGGAAAGTGAAGGAATTCTGAATTCTCATAGAATCTCAGGATCTGGGATGATGTTCCTTCTGTTATAGTAATATTTTGTACTACCTTTGAGCTCACCATTTAAGGACTAACATTATTGAAACTTGAATGAGTCACAGCTCCTAGGTTACAAATAAAATGAATTTAATAATTCCATCCTCAAGCCCATATGAACATTAATTATTTTGGAATGTGCTTGTGGATGGGCCTTCAGTAATTACTGGTCTTGCTGATGTAAAATGATGAAGAGAATATCATCTTTGTAAAAGAGTAAGTGAAAAATATGTAAAACTGTCACTTTAATAGAGAAAAAAATTTACAGTCACAACATCCCTGCCTGTTTTTCCACAGGGTTACATTTGCTTAGATGAAAGCACTAATAAACTATGAATTCAACACATTGTAAGCTGTTGGAAAAATGCAATATAGCTCTGAGGAATTCAACTGGTTATTTTTGCTGCTAAACCAGTGCGGGGCAAATTTCCATGTAAATTGGTCAGAAAAGAAGTTGAAACTTTCATTTATCCTTTAAGGTCATAAAGGAGATTTGGGAATTGATAGATGTCTTGTGAGTTAAAGCCATTAATGACAGAGGGACTGTCAAATACAGGTTTGGAAACCCCGTGTGGTCCAAAGGATCCATCTAAAGAGGCTGCATCTTATATTTTTAACTTGGATAAAAGCTTGTTTTCACTGAAATACATAGTTAGGCACAACGTGCTTTAAAATGAGCTGAAAGCAGCTCTGTAACTGTATCTCTAAGATTTTAAAAAGCTCAGTGCACTCTAAGTTTTTTGTTGTCAGTTTATGTCAAATTAAAGTAAGATTTAATCTAGCCTTGGTCTGTTGTGGACTTTGCCCAACTCACATTAGGAAAAATATCCATTCTGGTATTTCTTTCTGTCGTATCCTTCTACTTCCTTTCAAAACAAAACTTTTCAGCTAATTTTGGTGCTGATTTTTTTGTTTTTCATGGAATATTTATTAACCACTATATGGATGGAGTTACAACCTGTGAAGTTTGCTTGATTAAAGCATGCTTTACACTTAGTTTTAAAATTAATTAATATATAAATTGTCTAAATCTCTGGAAAATGGAAGTGCACTAACATTATCTTTGACAGAAAACTAAGACATTCATTTGCTATAAAAAGTTACATCATAACATAACCCATCTTTAAAAGCTGATTTTTCAGAAATTTCACCATGTTATAGATACACTTTCAATCTCCACCTGGACTATGTATTACAAGTAATTCTTCAAGAAAGTTATTTTTTGTCCTTCCTGAAAATCTTTTATAGTTTGGAAAACATTTTTCATACAAGCTATACTGTATAAAAATGTAATCACAGAATTTAATGTATGTTTTACCAGAGCAATTTTAATCTTGTATTTAGTTAAGTACAGGGGTTTTTTTAAGTTACTTTTCCCCCCTTCTGATTTTCTTATTGTAAAGCTGAATTAAAAAATAAAATGAAATGCTCAGAACCTCTTTGAAGACTTCTCTAACGCTCAGAAGGTGAGTTTTGGCATGAGATGTACTGAAAACTCAGGTTTGAACAAAGCTTATGCTGGAAGGGAAGTTCTGCTGTGACCTGAAGCCATTGTGCCTGTAGCTTGAAGATCCCAGAGTGATTGACTTCTTATCGTAAAAGGATAAAAATTATTATATAGGAATGACACTCGAGCTTGAAGGTCACTTTAAAGAACCCCCTCCTGAAGCAGCATGTCTTCTGACAGGATGAAGCACCCTGGAGTGCCTGCTCCGAGGTTCATAACCATGTCACATGTAGGTGTCTCGCTTTTAGAGATGGTACAGACAGGCTTAAAGGTACTTAACTGTTAACTTGCCGCTGAAATAAATGTAGGCATGTGCCATCCTTGTTATTTATTCATATTTCAATAAATCAATCCCTTAATATTTTGTATTTTATCTTTAGCTTTCTTAACATTTAGTAAGTGCTGTGCATTGGATGCTTTGGCTGTACAGAAGAGCCAGCTGGTACATTATGAAGAAGCAACCTCGAGCTTAATGTTGTAATACACAACATCACTTTTATAACCTGCAACTCAGAACTGGGGGTAGCTCAAAATCACCATAATTTGGGCAGCTTTCTAGTTACCTGGTGTTCCATCTTAAAGGACAAATGATTAATTTTTATAACTTGCCCAGATACAAAGATACAAAGCTTTAACTTGGAGAAAGCAGTATAAGCAGCTCCTTGGTGCTCAGAACCAGGATGTGCTGTTCTGGCTGGTGCTCTCCTCAGGAGGGCTGGTAGCCACAACGCTTCTGCACAGCACCAGAGACATCTAGACGCAGCTCAAAAGCATGTGTCCAGCTGGTTCAGTTCCAGTGAATCAAACTTCATCTAAAAAGCATAGGTGTGCTCTGGAGAAACCAGATGGAAGATGTTCAGCCTACTAAAGTGTTCAGCAGGGGAACCAGAACAGAGCCAGGTACAAGCGTGCCTGGGGGGCAGCTGTTCCAGCTCAGGGCCCTCTGTCTCCTCCTCTGGTCCTGTGGCAGCACAGTAGGTGCTGCTGGAGATGGAGCCCCTGTCTTTAACTCTTTCTAGTTACCACAGAGGAACGGACTCCCAGCAGGACTTACAGAACACCTAAGGACTCTTTGCTGTCCTGCCACTAAATACACTGGTGTAGTTTGCAATAGAATCACAGGAAGGTGTTAGCAAGTTCTGAAGTGAAGGGCATAGAGAGCTGGATTAGGCATTTTCCTACTTATATGCACTGGCTTTGCTGGGGTAGGGGAGAGGGGCAGTGTTTCTTTCTGTAAAAATCCTTCTCCCCTGTCACCAGCGGGGTCAAAAGCATGAGACAGTTTAAAGAAAATAAAAGCAGCAGCAACAGCAGTATTGCAGTATTTTATATATTTACACAAGATGTGCAAAGTAAGTTTGGGTTTTTTTTTCTTTTGAGAACATAGTTGAGAGCTAAAGAATATATTTTACTGTCAGAGTAACCCCAGGTGAAACCTGATCGTGCTGAGACTGGAACCCAGTAGCTCAGGCACACGCAGCAGCATTTCGGCATTGGGCAGTGCACAGTTGAGCCCAACGACAAGCAAAGGGTAGTGAGAGCTCTTCACAACCACTATTTCTCTACAAGCAAGTGTGGCAGTTACTGACCTCTAGCTGGACAGAAGTGTGATAAAAACTGTAATAAACTGTCTCCCAAGGTAACCTGGGACCCACAGAGTTTATATGTAGGTTACACACATAAAGAAAGTTTAGGCCTTCAAGAAACACCATGCAGCAGCTCAAGTGCTTACCAACTGGTATTGCACAGCTTCCAAGGACCAAAAACCTTTGCCAGCGTACACAAATATTTGTAGCTGATTACTAACGAGAAGACACTTTAGATCTTTCAGCTACTACACTGTAGCTTTCTGTACATTTCCCTGTAGCATTACAAGTCTAGCAATAAGTGGGGCAAAATCATTGACAAACAGCTGACAAGAAATTCCCTGTTGAAGGAAAAAAAATCCACCACAAGCCCCAACCAATCATCTTGTTAAATTCAACTCCACATTACCTCTAACATCAGGAAAAATGCAAGACACTGAAGAGAAGAGGGTATTGCAAGTCTCCAGCGTTAACTGTGCAGACTAACAGTTCTAGACAGCAGTGTAGTGATAACTGTTTACATTATACATTGTGACTGGTCTGTAGAATTTAGATTTTCTTATTGCATTATAAAACTATAGTAGAAAGAACCATAATTTTCTTTTAGAGTAAGGGTTTTAAAAGAAGGTTTGAGGTTTTTATGAGAGCAAACCAGTAAGTTAACAAGATTCTTTACACCTAATATTTTGGTGCGCTATCATCTCTAGCTCTATATCCACTAGCATTAGATAACCTAAAAGAATTAATTGTGATCGGTCAAGAAAAAAGTTTAGATAGAAGGTTACTCAACCATTGCAGCTGATTAAGAATTATTTCAAGGGGCCAGAGCTGATCTTTATAACATCATACCACTAACTCATTTTTTCTGCTTTGAAGGGAACTTGGGGACAGGTTGTAACCATTTGTAAAGTATCAAGGACAAAGAGACAAAGAGCTGTTGTGGTGTTCAGTTCACATTATTTCCTAACACATTTTTAGAGGATTTTCCTCAGCAAGAAACTCAGATTCGTTCTTACAGGACTAGTTTAAGCCAGATTACTAGAAATTGAAGAATAAATTCTATAAAATACCAGTGATTACTTAAGGTACTCTCCTCCTCCCCTATTTTATATGTTCTAACTATATGCAAGAAAAATGCTTAAGAACTTCTCATGATATTCAGAGAATGTTGTCTGTGGATACTGTTTCAGTAATATATCACATTTGACTGCTTATACCTCTCTCACACAACCTTCATTTCAGTAGGATTCAGTGACTTAGTGAACATCACTGTATGTTTCACAACCTGACAAGATTCTGTTTCAGTATGTTGGGGTTATCATACTTAGAGCTAGGATTTGTCACTCTGAGCTTTTATCGGTACTAGCTTTTATTGGTCCTTCTAGGAAAACTTCCTTTTTCTCCACCATTCCCATTCCTTTCCCAGCTACCTGAGGGGACAGCAGGAAGCCCAGCAGACACTGTGTGCTCAGAATTCCATCAATAGATGTTTTCCAGGAAGCAGGGCGATGAAGGGACAACTCGTTCCCCCTGCAAGAAGGGTCAAGTTCATGAGACTTTGAAGTCACTTGGCAAAAATCCCTAGCAAAATGCTTGACTTCTGGCACATGGCCACTGGCTGCCACCACCATTTAGCACAAGTGATATTTATCTAGCAATTACAAACCTAAAAATCTTCAGTAAGTCAGTTGAGAAAGATACCTATGCAAGAAAAATATTAAAGATAATTACCTACAAATAAATCTTTAAAACTGAGCAGATGCAACTTGTGTTGCATTTGAAAATAGATTTAAGTATACTTCGCCCTAATTAGGATTTATAATACTGAATATATACTTGTAACTTAAGTTCTAGTAAAAGCAAAGATCTAGTTGTGAATTTACAGAACAGTCTATTAATTTGCAATGCACTATATTCTTTAATATACAGCAGCTTCAGTATGAATAATACTTCATTTCTTAGATAATACTCAGGTGATTTTTTTTGTTTTCTATTGTCTGATGAGTGAACACAAATCGCAGATACTCAGCATTTTCTATTTAAAACAAGTAATTGCTAAAACGTACGCTGTACAGTTCCTCTGCCTATAGCATAAGTGGTCACAATGCAACAATTTAAACTGAGTTGCCCCAAGTATCCCTCCCCTGCCCCGTTTGTCTAGGGAAGGGTAATAACCAGTGGAACTACTGTTATCTCACATGCCACATCCAGCCAAGTCACCTTTGCACAGCACTGTCTCTTCTAACCCTTTTTGGGCAAGATAAACAGAAATAACATGCTCCAATGCTGCATTAACATTTCAGTTTTCCACCTTGAATAAAACCATTAGTTTTGCCCAGTGGATATATATTCAAACTGGTCAGAAAGGACTACTCCCAGACAAGACTGCCATTACACTGAACCACCAACAGTTAATTTCTAATTAGATACAAGTAGCATGCAATTATGTCCTTTCCCTATTACATTTAACTGGGGAATAACTTCACACATCCTGACTGGAGTTACTCATTGCTGTAATAAAAAAAAAAGCCCTATCACTGCTAAGTATTATTGGCTCCAAGAAACACAACACTCTGACTCTTAGTAAGGTGCAGTAAGTGAGATAAAAAGTAGCATGAAGGCACTTAACACCAGTGGAGTTTCATACAGTAGCTTCACTTTAGAATAAAGGATACAATAATAAAAACAGACCAATAACTTAAAACACACTCTAAGTACAGCAAGGAAACTTAGGTAAGACCAAACTAGTGTTATAGAGCCACCTGTAAGTGTGCACAGACATGGAAAGTTCACTTATCTTGATGCTATAAGCTAAATCCAGACACTGTCAGGTGCTGAGCATTATTCCTTGCTTCAAAGTAAGAGGTATCGGTTTCATCATCCGGCTGAGGTATAAACGGCATGGTTTGGTTCTGTAAATTATCCCAGTCCACACCATGAAAGAGGGGGTGATGTTTCAGTTCTGAAACAGAAGTTCATATAAGCATTATAAACTCCCTTTTGTCCAGGCCCCACAGTCACTTCGTTCCCTTGATGCACAGCTGTCAGTATAGATTTGCTTTATTTTGCAGTTTTGGAAATTCACAAAAGCGCAGATTGCAACTGGGTTTTGATTACCCCAAACCTCAGTGGGATCGAACTATCGTCATGCCAACTGTTTTCCCCAGCTGAGGAACCTATTCTACATGGCACAGAGGGTGGATCAGAGGTGCCCTAGGAGAATTTCTCATGCCAGGGCACCACAGAACTTTTAAGCATCACTTCAAAGTCTAATTTTTCCAAAGTTCTGTGCCAAGTAGACACATAGGAGTCACTCCAACCTTCCTCTGCTCCAGGCCACCTGCCTTTTGCCAGCCCATGAAGCAGCCCTCCTCTGCTTCCTACAGTCCCTTCTGGCCTACCACCAGCCACTGAAGTCTAAACACCCTCACAGTGAAGTTGCCACAGACCACCAGATTCCTCTTTTCCAGCCTGAAGATGGGATAACGAACCAAGCTGCAAGACATTCTGATTCAGGAACTCCCCTGCCTTGTCGGTTGTGACCAGTAGGTGACTTCCTGGCACACAGGATCCGATGGGTCTTTTGCATAACCTGCAAACACCACTCCCTGATTAAAGTGGCTTTGCTACTTTGAGTCAATCCAGGAAAGTTACCTTTTCAGCTGAGTGGGATAAAAGCCCCACATTTTTATTACCTGCACTATAAAAATAATTCAGAAATAAATAGAAAAAATAGGACAAGTAAAAAAAAAATAATCACATTTAGGTGGTGGTAGAAGTTCAGCCAAAACAAACTCTCACTACAAATTTTTAATTCTAAGCACACACCACAGGCTTTTTTTAGCTGACAGTAAGACATTAACACTTGTTTATTATATTATTTGATCAGATGATGTGGAAATACACAATACTAGAGCTTATTTTAGACAAAAGGCAATAAATCAGAGAACTGATCTTCTAATAGCTTCAGCAATCACACATGTAGCAGGACATTGCACAGATCCACTGCCTCAGAACTGTATGTAGTTCTGCTCTTAAAGTTTTCACATACTGAAAGCTGTCTGCAGCTGAGAAGCTGAGCAGATTGCATTGACTTTGCCAAAGTAGCATTAACATGTACCACAGCTGGCAGTTAGCTTCTGCCCACCTCTCTGAAGGGGGGGGTTAAAAAACAACCCCAAAAAATTTTAGATTCCAATGTTCTCCACCACATGCTGACTTAAAGCTTCTCTTATCTGGAAAGACTGAACTTGTAGAAGCACAGCACTAGGACATGACATAACTGGGATTTCTCAGTAAGTCGGGGACAATAGGCAAATGGAGGGAGAGCATGTGTGTTGGAGATGGGGGGGAAGAAGATGACAGACCATGATGGAAACTCAATTACAATAGGGAAAATTCGATGGTTGTCCCGGAAGATACAGCTAAAAGGTCCTGACAAAGAATGAATTTCCAAGAGCTTCAGACTGAAAGAAACCTTAGTCATCTAGTTTAAATTCCTATGCCCGACAAGCAATTGGATTTCACCCTAATATCCAGGAATAAAGACAATAGCTTGCATTTAAAACATCTTTGAGTTAAGACATTAGATGCTTTTTGGGAGGTATTAAAGAGCCACAGAATTCCCCACTGTCATCATGATCTTCATTTGTAACTGTTTTCCCTTGCTAATTTGATTTGGCCTGGTTTCAGCTTCTAGGCTTTAGTCTCTTCACAAGTAAGAATTTCGAAAATAATTTCCTTTACACTAGAAATCTATTGACTTCTTGGGAAGTTCTCATAAGACTACTTCTTTTTCCAAAACATCTCACTCTAAACTTCCTTCTTGTTATCAATTTATTGGGGTTTTTTGTTTGTTTTTTTTTTTCCTAAATTACAGTCACAATAGCAAATGTTTAAGTCCTACCAGAGACAAAGTTATATAGACTTTGTATAGTACATACTATCTGTGTTCCCCTATACATTCAGTAAAGACAGGCCTAAGAAAACGCTCCTTTGAAATAACTTTTGTAGGAGCCTAAACTATAAGCTTTTAATCAAGGTTCATAAAATCAGTTAGGTAAAAAAAACCAAATACATGTAACTCAGTAACAGGTATGTCAGATGTTGAACACTAAACACCCATAGCAAAACTGCATTAAAACAAAACAAAAATTCAATTAAAAAACCCAAAACATTCCACCCTCAAAAATTTCCTACTTCAAAAGGGTAAAAACCCACAAGAAATAGAGAAAATACCACAACTTGTTAAGTGTTCAGGCACTATACATGGAACCTAAATAGACATTAAAGTTTATTAGTCTAAGTTTCAGGAGGAAGACACCACCACTTTGAAATTTTTAATTATTTACAAAGAAAACAAGATAGTTTCAATACTAACCCTTCAGTCCAGCTCTCTTAGTACTGTCAATTGTCAGAAGAATATCTATGGCATTTTGGGCATTATCAGATAGCTTTTCTTCACCCTCAGGCCAAGGAATATCTACAGACAAGGACACAGATGAGTTAGGAACTCAAACCATAAAACAAGTGTTGGAAATACATGCTTTTCCTGATTACTGAAGCACATTACCTCTTTTCAAAATATTCTGGAAGACTTGTGCTGGTGTTTCATCATTGAAAGGTGGAATTCCAGTTAGAAACTCAAACAGACAAACTCCAAGGGCCCACCAGTCTACAGCAGAACCTGATAAGAGAAATCCAGGTCATTACACTGACAAAGGTTTAATGATATTTGCAGAGATTTGAAGATTAGCCATGGCAGAATCTTAAGAGTGTTTAAATCCTGCAAAATTTCTTGGAAGTGAAGGAAAAGACAAAATAAGTTGTACTTAATAATCAAGCCGATTAAAGATATATTAAAGGGCTTTTTAAATCCAGTGTGTTCTTCAATTCATTATAGATAGTACTAGGGTATAAAAGCAAGGGGACTCTTCAGAACAATCTACTTATCAAGTCCCATCACAGAGAATCCAGGAACCAACTTCTCCAAGAGATTGTTTTGTGATAAGAAACAGTTGTCTTTAACAACTGCTCTAGAGCCTAGATGAATGCTCCAGGTTACAACATTCATGTTGTATCTTTCTCTTTGTTCTTTGAGAAAACTCCAAGAATTCGAACTTGGAGTTTGAACTTAGTTTTCATTTGTCTAAATTTAGATCAAAATATTGAAAGATAGCTTGCAGAGACGAGCCTGCACACAAAAAGCTTGAATTACTTTCCATTACACTAAAAGTTGATTAGGGCAATGTGTAGTTATTAGCTATGTGTCTTTTGCTATTAAATAATTTGGTTTTCCATGTTCAAGGGTTTTGGTGGGTTTTTTGTTATTTTTTTTTTCCAAACTCTTCTTATTAACCCACTTAAACAAGCAGGCAAGGCAATCCCAGACACCACTGCATGCATTCTAAGCTTTCTGCATCTTTAAGCCATGCTCACTCCACTGTATAAAGAACAGACACCACACTTGCTGGAAAAAAAAAATTCAAAAGAGAATAAGTGTAGTTTTTCTTGGCTTTTTTTGGCATATAAAAAAACTAAGACACCTCCAAGTTAAGAAAACAGATGTTTTCAGCTATTTCAAAAGTACTATTGCCTGAGTTGAGAGATGAATACTGAAATGTTTAACTAGTAATCTAATGAACTTTTAGCAACTTTTAACAGCGGTAAGAGTGCCCCACCAAGCTAAGCATATCATAGCAGTGAGATCACATCCACTGTTGTTAGAAGTACTTGGATGTTCAGCTAAAATATTCCCAGCTTCAGCCAAAGTCTAATAAGATCACAGCTCTGAAGAATGTAGTAATACAAGCAGCAATTTTCAATTTCAGCAGAAATTTTTCACACCCAAAGTTAAACTACAGATTAAATTAACTCCCACCATATCCCTGCTAAATCATGCCTATCACTATTTGAAGCAAGAAACAGAAATACCAGGTCTTGAGCCTTCTTCACCCATACACAGAATAGGTCAGACTGATTAAAGTGAAAGAAAGCAATAAGAAGTATCTCTGGTTTATTTCTCATATCACAGTTTCTTTGAGAATGCTGACTTTATTTCTGAAGTATAGACTTACACATGCAAATTTTGACAATCTAATCACAGTGATACTGCATGGAGTAGATATCGGACATATCTTTCTATATAGATAGAAACCTAACCATTTTCTTGGAAATTGTGATCTAGTTACACTTTGACTGGTTACAGTTATGCTGAACACTCCATTTCTGCACAGTATACAGCAAACTCACCAGATATCAGAGTCCCTGCATATAAAAATACAATGAAGCAAGAACATTACAATTATTGCAAAAAGCTGTAACAAATACAAACATCAAATCTTAAGTGTGATTCTCTGATGGCACAGGAATGCAAATTTTTCTTGAGGTAGTAATTCAAAAATAAAGAAAAGTGGCAATGTTAATTCTAAGTTACAAACTATTTTATTTGTTTCTAACATGTTATAGTTTATGATTACAACTATGTTTCCAAGCAAGTTAACAACAGCAGAAATAATTAGTAAGGGAAAGTTTTGGGTTCTAAAGCCTGAAAACGCTGGCTTCACTGAAGGTAATGAAGATTTGACATTTCCTGACAAATCTCAGGCTCTTTGCAAGTTATCACTGAAATCCTGAAAACATTCGATAATTGCATGGAAGTTACTTTGCAACCAAGTTTCACATTGTCTAAGTAGCATTGATTACATTTCCAAACTATTATCCATTTTTAATGCCTGCCAAATAACCAAGATTCCTAAATGGAACTGCAAAACAACCACCACATATGTTTAGTAATTTTAGTTAGTTAAATTATTAAATATCTTCACGCAGTTTTAGGTAATGTATATTGGCTGCAGACAGCAGAATTTTACTCTTCCACAGATCAGTAATCATTATTTCTCAATTAATATCTCAGTTTTTCTAAGACTATTAGCTCTACAAAATAAAAATATATTTTTTGAGATGGAAATAAAATGTAATTATAAATACAACAAATGTACGAGGGATACATTGCACTACTTTCTTGTTAATGGTGCTTGCAAGTTTGCTGGAAAATATTTCAGACTTTTTGTTGATCTCAGTGGTGCTCAGGATTTGAGCCAAAGAAATTCATGCACTTTCAAATTGTGCTATCTTATTTTCTTACAGCATTTTGCAAAGAAAGTATTTGATGGCTACTACTGTCCACTGAAATGGAAGATCCTGCCAGAAATCTTAAGTGTTTGATGAGGTCAGTCAACTCAAGAACTGACCTTAATGCAGCATCATGAATTTGTCTTGGATGCATATAACACTAATATAAATAAACATGAAATACATTCTAAGAATAATTGGAGGCTTAATCCTTTCATACTAAATTTCACTAGTTTCATGTATCTCCCCCCCTCTTCTGCCTCCCTCAAAGTCTTTACGGACACTCAGGATGACCAAGTTGTAATTCCTAAGGCACATAGAAGTCTTGGGCTGCCTAAGCACAGCCTCCAAAGTATTTGATTGGCAGCAGGCAAGACCATGCTACACAGTCAAAACCTCTGGTCATGGGGGGAGAAAGAAAACCAAAACGTAAACAGAAGGAGCAGCTGAAGCAAACACAGCCATCCATGTTGGCAAAAAGCCAAGCAGTAGGTATTTTTAAAGAATTCATATTGTATTCCTTAAAGGGTTTAGAGCTCTAGAGACATTTAGAAGTGTAAATACATCACCTTTCAAGTATTTACAGACTCCATAGTTGGTTTGTCTTACCATGAGGCTTTGTCAAAAGCAGCTCAGGTGCCAGGTAGTCTGGGGTTCCTAGGATGCGTTCACCTTCTACTGGGGCAGCTCCTCTTCTTACACTCTTTGGAGTCCTATATGGTGTGCCAGCATCTCCCTGACGAGGTGTCTTAAGAGATGCAACAATGATTTCAGATGTCAAACAAAACCAGTAGAGAAACTCCCATCTCCAGTTTTAGTAATGGGTGTAACAGATACTTAAGTCAAGAACATGTCACAAAATGCACATTTACTTAAAAAATGTGAAACATGCTTCCATTTCTTTATCTCAACCATATTGAAATGTAAACAGTTAATCTATGCTTACGCTTTAAGACACTTTTCCCTAAGTTCTTCCTCTAGTGTCAGATCCACAAGTAATGTCTCCAAAAAAAAAAACCCAACCAATCTTAAAACTCCTTTAAATTCAAATCTGAAGATAGCCTACTAAATGTCAAAATGGCCTTCAATTTTAGCACAGAGTTCTTAATATTAACCAGAGAATAATTAAGCATGTATGTCAAATACCTGTGAAATAAAAAGGAGAATCCTGAATTTCTCACATATTGCATACCAGATGTACTACAAATATATTAAATAAGCCCTTTATTATTTAACCTGTATCCTATGGGTTGCATAAGTTCTGCTCGGGTTAGAATTAGTGATGTTACACAAACCTTCTGAAAGTAATTCAGGATATTATTTGAAGATACAATATGCAGGCTTGCAAAGAAATCAATAAATTCTTGTAGCCAATACGCTAACTGCAATGAAAGATTTTCTGTTATGACCTGGAGATACTACTACATTATCTTGCAGACACTCTCTTTGTATGGGAATTAAGGGTATATTGGAAAATATCTTGTATAATTTTGTTTCCAACTTTATCTTTAGTGCAGCAGAGATCAATTCATTATCACTATGCCGTAAAGGCTATAGAATCCACTATTAAAATAGAGAACAGGTAATCAGGTCACAATGAAGAGACTTAAAAAAGAATCACAAAAGTATACAAAAAAAGGTATACTCCTGTTCACATCAAAGTTACAAAACCATATAATGCCATCAGCCATTTATTTCTCAGGAGATGAAGTGCATACTATTCTGGCTCCATTTCAGCTCAATACAAGCTAAGTTTCATAGCCAATTAAAGTTTTATTTAGATGAAACAGAAGCTAGCAGTTCAAAGGCTTTTCCCAAACATAAGTTTAGATGCCCCTCTTTTGGTAACACCAAATCATTCAACACACTGCCAGTTATGCCAGAAAGCTTTAAATCCTAGAACTAGAGCCTAAAGAGCTGGATGAACCAGTTTACCGTAAGAGCCAAGGACTTCCCGGAGAGGTGGTCAGACAATGCATGTTGAGCCAGAGGCAAACCAGTAGACATTCAGCTATCGCTAAGCTCTTACAGAAATTATAGTTTTGGCCACACAAGTGCAATAAGAGAAAGCCTGTCAACAAAGACCACTTTGACAGATGACCTCAAACTACTTCAGTTTTCCCTAAATTAACTGAAATAATTTCAGATCACTAGTGTCTCCTTCCATACCTGATAGACCCTATAAGGTCTTCCTTTCTGTAACGGCGTAATAGCTGTTGGGTAAGAGCCACTACAAGCAGGTGAAAGATCCATTATATCTAAGGAAGCCATGCTACACGGCTCAGATATGTTGGATACATTAATTGGACTGTTATAACTCCGAAAAACAACAGCATTTTTTTTAAAAAGATTCAGCGCTTCCATCATCTTTTCTGAAGGAGAAGATACTGCGTCAAGATCAGTTTCTTTCATGTGTTTTTGGTCATTATCCTTTTCATGATGCAATGGCGTGTTGTCCTGGGCAGTATGCGCTTCCCCTCCATTTTGTGAGGCATCTCGGGACTCTGGTGACGTCATTAATGTGCCTTCTGATTTTGGCTCTTCAAAGGAGAGGTCTTTAACACTTTTGTCTAAGTCTAAAAGCTGCTTTTCTAAATGGCTTTCTGTAGCAGACGTCTCAGGAAATGATAAGTCAGAATCTGCACTGAGGATTCCTAAAGGTTTTTCATCATCAACGCCCAGAAAACTTGAGTTCATATACTCCTTTTTATCATCCTTTTCATACTCTGCATCCAGATAACACATAAGATTTTTGGCTATAATTGGAGTAGGTGATTTTTCTGCTGTTTGCTGGTTACCAACAGAACTCTTAACTTCTTCCTTGCTTTTACAAGTGTCACCTACGCATCCATCATCACAAAGCATTAAAGACTGAATTTCTGTTGTCAAACCTGTCCTTTTGTTTGCTGGAAATTCTGAGATCTGACAGCCACGTTTATATTCAGCATTGGTTTTTTTAACATAGTTAAGTTCCTGACAAGGACTAGTGTCAACCAATTCAAAGCTTCTTTTTACACCTGGCTTTTCAATAATTTCCTCCTCTTTGATAGGCCTGACAGGTTCATTCTGCCTTGAAGGTGAGTGTTGTTGATTGGAGGCTTCTGCTGTTTCATTAATTGTATCTCTTTTATTTATTAAGAGTTTTTCTTCCCAAATCTTATGTTCTGAAAGACATTTTCTGACTAAACCTTTCACATCCTGTGTGGTCACAGGAGTATCTGTTATATCAGGATGTTCATTTTTCAACTTCTGCCTACTGCCAGAATCATTGCTGCTGATGGGAGAAATGGCAGACTCCAGTTCTTTTCTCTTTAAAACTTCAATACCTTTGCTATTCAGCAATTCTACATTTGAAAGGACGGCTGACCCACTGTTACTTGGTTTGCCTGTTGTAGAACGTAGTTCCTCTTCACTTTGCTGCAAATGAGCACATTAAGTTTTGAGTATCAAGAAAAAATAGGGTTACAGCATTATAGAAATATGTCCTTTAAAATACCTTGTTTCTACTTCCATAAAAGAACCCCACAAATTGGCAAGCATTATTTATTCTTTGTAACCACTAGTAGTGACAAACCTGACATAATACATTAAAAAAAACTAAATTAGGGATAACTTGATTTTAAGAACGTAAAATAAGCTTGCTAGAATACAACAGAAAATGCAGTATTTTTAAATCCTTAAGGAAGAAGAAATACAGCAATTAAAGTTGTATTTGTGATTTTATGTTAAGCTACAACAGTTCTCCATTTCCAAGGAACCCCAAACCAAAGAACCTCATCATACTACCCTGTGGCATATTATACTTCAGAGATGCCAAAAGAAAAATCTGATATTACTATTACTTTGGTAACAATATTAAAACCAAGACTGTGGGAAATGGACAGATAAAGAATTATAAGTTATTTTAAACATAAGGTTTTCTGTGAGATCCAAATAGGAATTGTGCCACAGCAGCATTTTCTTTTAGGTCTGTATTTGTACAGAATTTCATTAACAGTTTAAAACAAGAGAAAGTATTTCGTATTAGCTGTAATTGCTTGTGGGAGGTTAGTTTATACAAAACTCTTCAGAAACATAAACCTTAAACATTTGCATTTTTTAATAGCTAGTAGAAGTTTGAAGTGTATTTTGTTTATTATTTCCCCCCCCAAGTTCTGTCTTGAGCCAGTGCTCCCAGCATTGCCCACCTGGTGAAGAACAGGGCTAAATTAGTGCTGTTCAGTACAGGCCTCCTCTTTCACTCCTGTGCTGCAGGCTAAATGCATTTGCTTTTCCTGCTATGCAGCACAGGACTACTATTTGTTTGAAGAAAAAACAATACTAGTTTGAGTCTACTCAGCAAGGATTACAACCTCATCTCACACTCCTGTAGGAAAGCTTCTCTACACTTGAAATAACTGAGGGAAGTAAGTAGAGGAGATCTGCAACAGTGCACATACAAGTACAAGCCAATTTTAATTTACAGCAGGAAGATGAAACAGTCCTGACCTCTACATCTTTCTCCCACCTGGGGCTGCTGCAGCATTCTGATTCCGTACTGGACAAGTATGTGTTCAACTGACTACTGGCACTGGAGGTACCAAACCTTTTTCTTGACTGAAGCACAGTAGGAGTTAAACTTCTCACTGGCATCACAGGAGTTAATTGAGCAGTATCAAGATCTTGAGAGAAAAACAAAATGTTGATACATATAGGCAAAATACATCAACCAGCTTCACACTGTCAAGCTTTCACATAGAAGGAAGTTATGGAAAGCTATGCATGACATCAATTTCTCTTGCCATCTTTTCTATGTAGTCACTCATTTTTTTAACTAGGGAATTTAAAGAATTTAAAAACAATATGAACATTAGCAACATGATTTCAGGTTAGAAATAAGAAAGCAGCAAGATAAGACAATCTAAATGAAAGCACACATTGCTATATTAAGTAATTTTCAGTGGAAGTATGCCAAAAATTGGTACTTTCTGTAAAGCCTTAAAAGGTGATCTTGAAATCAGCCATTGTGCATTTGAAAAAAAATAAATTAAAAGATGACTTAAGTAGCATAGGTGAAAATGTGTCAGACCTAAAGTACTGGAGGAATGGTAGACACCAAGACACTGATGAAAGCACACCTTTTATCAAGTGGGTCCAAGCTACTCACATAAAATTAAAAGACCTCAGCCTTACAACCAGGGTATTACTTAGTACAAAGTTTGGTATACTCACATGTTTTGAATAATTTAGCTGAAAGAGGGGTATTTTCTTTTTGAACCATAGGTAAGGGAGAAGACAGTCCATGCAGACTGTCAGACGATTGACTCGAATTGCGCTCTGGCATTTTCATTCCAACAGGAGTATACTGTCGAGCAGGAGGAAGTGTAGTTAAAAGTTAATAGAGCCTGAAGAAAGCATCCAGGACTGAGAGCATGACTTCACATATTCTTTATTACATTTGCATTGGACCTTAGCCATGCCTATTTACCAAGTTTTTTGAAGCACAACTGATTGTCAGCCATTTGAAATACAGTCCAAGGTAACCACTTCAGAACTTCAAGGTACTGGAAACATACAAGTCATTCTACCATTGCTGGTAGCAATGATAGCCTTATAACTCCTCATTTAAGATAATTAAACTAAAATAATGAAGTACTTCAAAGACAGCAAAAATTACTTACAAAGCCCAGTGAACTAATAAGGGACAATAATTGTCCTGGAGTACGTGAGTAGTCTTGTTTTGGTTTTGCCATTGATGGTGTAGTAAGGATATCTATCATATTTATCTCTACAAACAAAAAAAAATTATGAAGCAGGTCAGGTTTTCCTTTTGCTATTCAATACTTAAGCCTGTAATCTTGCTTAAACTTAAATAAAATGTAAGTTTATCAAGAGGGGAAAAAAATTTAGTCACATACTGAACAAATATACCAAAGAAGCTACCAAACCCAAGTGAAGACATACCCATACATTCTTATTCAACACAAGCCATTTCTTTCTGTACATCCATCATAAAGTTTCAGTTTATAAATACAGAAACTAAGAGTCCAATTTCTTTTCCGACACACTATGTTGTAAGTGTTATATTTTCTAACTTGATACCAGCTTTAATTTTGAGGTAACAATTCCAGTCTATGGCCTGTGGGTAAAGATGCTAAGTTTGATTCAAAACCTACCTTTTCTCCCAAAGACATCTCAAAAAAAAAAGCTACAGATAATTTTTTCCATAGCTGAGAATTTAACCTTAGATGCCATCTTTTGCTCACTAGATGTAAGCAGGCTTATAGCTTACATATGTTCAACTAGACACAATAATCTGTCCCACTGGAACCTATCAATTAAAGCAGTGTACTACAGAAAATACAGCATACTTTGGACATTCCTCTATACTATTAAAAACCATGAATCAGAAACTCCATAGAGAGCTCTGATTTTATAAATTCCTTTAGCTATATAAAAAGGAAGTACCCACCAGCAGCTGTCTGGAAAAAAAAAAACTGATGCTGTGCAGCATTATTTTGACTGCTATGTTTAAAGGGTTGGAGGCACAAACTAGTGCAGGGTCTGCTATTCACCTTAAGACCTGCAGCTTATTGGTTGTACCAGTCATTTGACTATTCAGGTGTATTTTCTGCTACTTGAAAACAGTATGTTCACATGCTAAAGTACTTATTTATAATCTTCTGTTAGGGACTTGCCACCTCCCCCTGTCTCTCACATTAATGTCTGCAGCATCCAAGTTCAAATCAGAAATTAGTATCTACAAGGACAAACAAACTGAAGGACAGAAATAGCCAGAGGTATAACAAGAAAAAGCCTGAGCTGCTCATTCACCCTTTGAGTTCTTAGTGGGCCTCATAGAAAACTTTGAGATCCATAGCCCTCAAGAAAAATGGATCTAGATCATATGTCATACATCCTTGTCCCAAAGAATAAATATTTCAGCTTCTGAAGTACGATGCACAGAGCAGACCCTTTATTAGCGTGTACCTTATCAGTAGTTACCCATATTCTTGAATGCTCTGCATACCCATAGAGGGTGGCTTTCGATTAAATAAGCCCAAGTGTTGCAATAATACCTGATTTCTAATAGGTATGTGACACAAAAATACATTCTAATACAACCAAAAAGATACAGACAACCCTTACCTCTATTCAGAGTAACTCTGGAAAGCCCAAAGTCTGTCAACTTTATATGGCCCTGATTAGAAATTAGCATGTTGTCTGGCTTCAGATCCCTGAAGACATGAATATAGTTGAAGTCAGCAAAAAGACAACTGAGCAATATTAAAAAATTACCTGATCAGAAACATTAAATAGAAAACATGGATTATAGCTCTCTCAGTAACACCTGTTAGCCAGCAGAAAATTCCAGTTGGAGGAATACACCAAAACAATTAAACATATCTAGCACTAAATATTGTAAAATGTCTCAGACCCCATAAAACCACCATACATGTCACAAGAGTTGCACATTTTATGTTTCAGCAGGTTTAGCAAGTGCTCTTGATAAGTACTATGATTCCATTGACCAATATGTAGCTCCTGCTCACGATGGTACACATGATAAAGAAAACCTCTAGTACAAGTTCTCTCGTTTGTTCTCTGTAGCAAAGAACTCTCACTACAGGGAGAACATTAGAATAGTCAACGTCCCTTTGTCCTATCATTACAGGCTTGCAGTATCCAGACAGTTCCTGAATTAACAGTTGTTATTTAAAAGCCACAGGGAGAGAAGACCTAGAAGGCAGCATAGCTGCTAATACACCACCATACTGGGTGAGAGCAGACAGGGGAAAGCAGTGTCTATTTGTCTGCTTAATATATATGGCCAGATTCCATTTTAGGTATTGTTTCATGACATTGCTGCAGCATAAACATGCAAAAAGAGCATCCAGAAGTTCTAGCAAATGAGGTAGCTGTTACTATGAAATGAGTGGTTATATGTTTGAATGAATAATTTAAAAAACCCAACTACCAAGTATTTGTAAGAGAAAAAAAAAAGAAGTAGGTTTTACCTGTGGATTATCCCATGCCTGTGAAGGTAGTCAAGAGCCAATGCTGCTTCAGAAATGTACTTAACAGCCATTTCTTCATCAAAATATCCATAAATATGAAGAAGAGACTTGACATCTCCACCAATAAGGTACTCCATCACCTGTCATTCAAGTGTTTTAAATTTAACAATTTAAGACACATTTCAAATTTGCAAATAAAAGATAGCTTTCACTCCTATCATTTCAAAAGACAGAAGCTGGTAGAAGCTTCCTTGTGCAAACTTCATTTCAAACACAACACTTTCCACTTGATTAAATTAATTAGAGCTTCAGATGACAGAGGACATCAAGTGTTTTCTTTTAATAGACCATTTACTTATCTTAGATTATTTGCCTAGGCTACTTTCTGTAGTCAGCTCTCAAATAACTACTGTAGTCAGCTTTTTAATTAACTTCTGGAAGATTTCTGTATTATAGAAAATAAATTCAAAGCATTTCTGTAAAATTCCAGGCTTGAAGCCAAAGGCTACCAATACCTGTTCTGTACTGACCAAAGTATCTCAATGATTTTATTTTGCACATGTTTATAAACAATATTAAATTCACACCCAAGTGAAATGAGTGCAAATTTCCAGAAAAGTATACAGTAAGAGTTACTATGCACTAACATGAAACAGAATGTTTAAAGAAACAACACATCCAAAAATATATGCAAACCCACAAGTTATCATGGCCCACATCATATTCAAGAAAAAAAAGTTACAAGTCAGCAGAGTGACAAGCATTAATTTAAGGGGTTTTGGCCAAGAAATCTCACCAGTACTAAGATTCCAATATACACTACTATTCCATATATATGACTAGCATCTCCTTTACAAATCCTTCACCCTGAACTCCTCTACTCCATGCAGCAGTTAACCACAATTTCAGAAAAAGAAGCCTTAATTTATACTCAAAATCCATTGTAGGAGTGCATAGCAACCTTGCTCAGAATTTAATCAAGCTGTTCACTGTGTGTGCTTACAGCAAAACAGACAAATATTGTTATGACCCTTTGTGGACAGTATAAATCCATACTAGTTTCACATGCAGGCAGTATATAAAACCATATTCAAGTCTTACTGTACTCCACCATGCTCCACATGGGCTAACACTTAGTCTTGCCACTTACTCTGGCTCACTTAGAAGGAAATCTGTTTTACTAGTTGTGCTCAAAATTCATTATGGTAGTTGGCCTAGATGACAAGAGAGTATCTCTCAGACACTTGTTCTGCTTGAACAGAATGGTTTCTTGTTTTGTTTTCCAGAAGGCTTACATATTCCTAAAACAGATTAGCTGTTAGAAAAGATTCTGCTGTAATAAAAAGGAAAACAGGTAGAAAGGTATCAAAGATACCAGAGGACGAGTTCGACTACTTCAATTGCTTAACCATTCTGAAAAAGAAGAAAGTAAAAGTGGCTAAGAAATACTCACTCACTACCATAAAAATACGCTTTCAGACACAAATATAGTTCTGCATTCCATTTTCAATGCTATCACTAAACACCACAGCCATTTATTTACTCACTAAGTAGATGTTATTAGCCGACTGAAGCGAGTAGTATAAGTGCACAATGAAAGGACTTTTACTGAGAGCCAATGCATCCCTCTCTGCCTGGACCTGGTGAACCATGTTTTTGTTGATCATGTCTGCTTTTTTCATCACCTGAAAAAACAAAATCAAGTACATAAACGTTACTTTTTTTGCTCAACCCTTTTTTTTGCTCAACAGTTCTTCAGTCAATTCATTTATCTCTATACTTCAAAAATACATACATATAAAACAAAGCTGTAACTTCATATACAGACAGAATTTTAAACCACGGGTTTAGAACCTTTTTCATTGCTCTCCTCCTAATACAGTCCTGAATGGAAATCACACTACCATTACGTACTGCAATTGCACACACTGGAAAAACCCATGTTTAGGCTTTATCTGAAGTTAAGAGGATTAACTTGGGGCAGCTTATCCACAGTACACAACTCAGAACCAGGATAGAGTGCTTAATGTTTAGATAGACACTTGCTGACAAGTCTTTCAATCTCTTTGGAGGCTAAAAAATTTAGCTTGAAGATTGAAAATAGAGTGCAGCAGTAAGCTGTCCCATCTTCATGTCCTCAAATGCAAGACTGCAAGTATTGCAGCATCTAATTCTTAACTTTGCAGAGAAAACAAGTGAATTTTTGCTTAACTTAGAATTTACAATCAAGTCACCCAACAAATATCAGTGTTCTTGGGAAGAAGTCTCAAAGGCATTCAACTCACAATGAATAACAAGCTTAACTGTGAATTAGGCTCCAATTCCCATATTGAATTACTCCACTATCTGCTGATGCCCACTCAATATTAATCTTGAGCAGAAGATGTATAGTAGCACAGCTAATACGCATTTAGACAAGTATTGCATACACATTGGAAGTTTGCCCACGTTCAACTCCTTTTTGTCCGTATATGTATGGTGATATTAAAACAAGTTTAAATTCAACTTTTTACAGTTGTGTTGCATAAAGAATGGATTAGTCTACAGCTACCACCACCATTCAATAACAGAATTTGATAACATAAAAAAAGCAAGACAGTAGTGTAATTTGACAACTTCTATATAAGCATCAACCTTAACTGTAAGGTTATTTTGCATATATTAAATTCAGCAGTTTGAATAAGTCTCACTGCAATACGGATGAAGGATTTACGCAGAAGCTTTTTAGTCAAAATACTTCCAATAAACTTACATAAGATACTAACTAAAGTAACACAATTGAACCAGTTTATTTGCAGCACTTAAACTGTAGAAAATTAGTCTCCATGGCTACCATTACTATTATCAAAGTTGATACAAAAAAAAAATTTAAGACATACACAGAATGTTTAGAACACTTAATAAGTGTTGGCCTTAACTGCACAAATATTCAGCACAGTTTAAGTGCTGTAGCTGTGAACAATGCGTAAGCTTCACTGCAATACAGTAATTGCACAATAACTTTTATCTCAAAATGCTTATAATAAAATCATGTAAATAGCAATGTAAATGTAAGTTTTGCATTACTCTTTTCACACTTCCTTTTCCTTGTGTTCTACGCAGTTGGTTATAAACCTTTTAATTGTAAAGTCAAGCTTGCACAAACCACCAATGATGTTTTTACTACTCACAAGCCTAGTTTTCAGTCTTTGTGTATTGAAAGTTTTTTGTTACATTGAAAGTGCAGTGTGTTTTTTAACAAGAAGTACACTCAGCAAAAATCCTTTTTATAGTTTGCTCTGCATACATCTGACAGACTATTCACCCACCAACAAATGCAAAAACGCCCTCCCAGTGGCACGACAGCTGAAGGGATTCAGTTATAACAAGTCTTTACAGGCACGAAGCGAATTGCACCCTAACGCTTTGGAACGCCTTTGGGCCCAGTTCCCCCAACTTTTCAGGCACTTCCAAAAGCGGTTGCCTCTACCCTGGTGCCTCCTAACCAAAGCCTCCAGGCAAACAGGAACGCCAAGAGGAAGCTAAACGCTGCCGTAGGGACAACTTGTACCTCAAGTTCCTGTCAGGAGGACGGCAGCCCCCCAGAACCTCAAGTGCAACCCAGGGGCCCACCGGGCCCGGCCTAGGAGAGGGAGAGTTCCCTTTTCCACACGGGTTAAACCAAAGCGGAAGGCGGCAGCGCCGCGACACCCAGCGGAGAGGAAGCCCTAAGGGCCGCGGCACTGCACCCGTTCCCCTTGCGGCCCCTCACCTTCACGGCGTAGAGCCTGCCCGCCTTACGGCCCAGGTACACCTTCCCGAAGGCGCCACGGCTGATGGGCTTCACGATGGTGAACTCCTCGATAGAGGGGGGTCGGGGAACCTCGATGCGCCGGGGGCCGGCAGGTGGGGCGGCGGTGCCCTGCTCGCTGCTGCCGTCGCTGCCACTGCCCTCCTCCTCCGGCCGCCCCTCAGCCA
Source organism: Gallinago undulata (assembly GCA_026546715.1). Taxonomy (NCBI): domain Eukaryota; kingdom Metazoa; phylum Chordata; class Aves; order Charadriiformes; family Scolopacidae; genus Gallinago; species Gallinago undulata. The sequence continues at coordinate 16,624,696 of JAOTQQ010000012.1, read as the reverse complement.
CCGGCTCCATCGTCCCCATCTCGCACCCCAGCCCCGCCGCCCCGCGCTCGGTTCAAAGCGGCGCCCGCCCCGCCCCGGCCGCGTCACCGGCCAACGGGCGGGCAAGCGACGGGAGGGCGGGGCTCTCGCGAGACTGCGTGAGCGGCGGCCGTTGGGGCGGCGCCTGTCATGGTGGCCGGGGCTGCGAGGCCGTCAGTGGCCGCCCGGGCAGCTCCCTCCTTCCCTCCCGCTGCCGAGCAACGGCGGGGCCCTTCATGAGCCCGCTATGGCGGGCGCCCGCCGCCTCTAGAGACGCCATGACTGTAGAAGCCTCTGTGTGGTGGCAGGTGCCCTGGTGCCCGCCCTGCGGTCTCACTCCGGCGCTGTCTGGTGAGGAGCGGCCGCAGTTTCGCTCACAGCCGGAAGGAGTTACACGTTTATTATTGGCACAGACAAGCTGAATAAAGTTGGTGGCAACGTTACGGTCGAGGTTTGTGAGCATTGCTCTAGTGCTGGTATTTCTGATGGGCTCTTGTCGCTATCTCTGGCTGAACCACTTTGCCTCATGGCAGCCTTCCTAGCTTCACCAGAAGGGAGACCTTAAAAATGTCCTTATTCTCTTGATTGTATGTAGCACTTCAAAAACCCTACAGTGTACATTCCATGGTGGTTTGTGTGTTGTGGTGTTTTTTTGGTTTGTTTTTTTTTAGAACATTCACTATGACAAACTGTCAAAGATTTGGTCTAACTAATAACTTGTCAAATTATCAAGGTTTCTAGTGGTGCAGTAGGTTGTTACTTCCTAGAAGCAGGGAGACTGTCCTCTGATTTCTGTGGGATGCTTAAAGGCATATGAATTGAACAGAACTCGGTGTGAGACATTAAGGAACTGAAAGGTAATAGTTATTTAGAAAGAACTGATTTTGGTCCCACATACTCATCTTCTCATGTGCTTCACTGACATTTTCTCACATTTGGCATACACGTGAGTTCCAAGAGTTGTGCCTCCACATGGCATAGCTGTGATGCCTTGTGTGCAGGAGTACACCACCTACCCAGTCCTTACTGTCACTGCTGAGCCCTTACTGCCTCTTGGCATCCCAGGACTGGTGACAACAAACTGCTTTCTGGGCTGATTTTTTATCATCAGGAGCTAGAATAATGTGATCTGTTGGTTCCCTCCAATTCTTGATTCTTCAGCCTCCTGTCCTGGGGGACAGAGTTTAGTGATGGGGTTTCTTTTTTTGGTCAGAGTTAGGTTGATGGTTGGACTAGATATCTTGAAGGTCCCTTCCAACCTAGATGATTCTATGATTAATCCTAGGCAAGGTGGCTCCCAGTTTCCTTCATTTCCTTATTTTGGGTATCTCCATGGCTACATTCTGCTTTCCTGTTGAGACAGCAGGGAGAGGGGTGGCATTTACAGCATGCCGTGACCCCGTGCCTATCGTCCTGTCCCCAGATTGCAGACCTGCTGACAAATCAGCCGTGACAGCCTTATCAGAGCCCAGGCCGCCTGCTCTCAGTTTGCACAGCACGGTCCTCTGTGTTTATCAGTTTTACTGCTCCCAGTTGCTCTCTTGGTCTTTCTTTTAACCTTGGCCTTACTGTTTGTATGTTGTTTTCACATGTATTTTGCTGTCCGTAATTCATTATCATCAGTCTTAACTGTTCTGTTGCAGTCTCTACATCAGCAAAGTGCCAGCTTCTCTTTAGAGGTCAGTGCAGAACAATGGGTCTCTACTAACATGGCAGATCAGTCTCATCAGGCCCTTGTTTTGCTTTAAGATACAACTACTTATCATCCGATACTGCACAGGGAGGCCTCGCATGTACTCGGGAGGGCTGCTGTCCCACACATCAGCAATAGATGCGTTTTGATGAGCAAACGTAGAAAACGTAATGTTTTAAATTAGCTTTCTATAATGGTATTAAATAGAATTTATCGTTGGCTATATTTGCAATCTAGCTGCAGCATTAGTTGAGCTGTGTCTTGTCGATGGTGATTTCAGCAGAGGAACTGTTGGGGGTTTTGTGGTTGTTGGGTGAGGTTTCTGCCAAATCAGCTTCCTGAGCCATTTGACTGTGATCATGAGAGTACGGGGGGAGGCAGCACTGTGGCTGCGCTGACCCAAATCTGTAGAAGTTGGTGTGGGGTGGCACTTCCAGAGAGGAAAGGAAGAACAGCGGTCAGGTAAAAAAAAGGGAACTATTATAAAACCCCCAGATAATTGGAGACCACATGGAAAAATAGCACGAGAAATGAATGAAAAGGGGTGACTATCAAAGACAAAATTCTGCCTTATGTAGAAGCATGTGCCCATAATGCCTGCATTTAGATTACATTTTATCTGAATAACAGTGTTTAGATTATTGATACGTATTTTAATTTGTAAAAGTTTCTTTCTACAGGTGGCATACTCTAATTCCCTGCAAAATATTTTCAGTACTTCAGGAAAGCACCTTGAGTAGTGATTCTAAGGAATGTGACCTAAATGACACATGTTCATAGAATCACAGAATGGTCAGAGTTGGAAAGGACCTTGAAGATCATCTAATTCCACTGCCTTGCCACCTCCCACCAGACCAGGTTGCTCAAAGCCCCATCCAACCTGGCCTTGAACACCTCCAGGGATGGGGCATCCACAGTTCCCCTGGGCAACCTGTTCCAGTGCCTCACCACCTTCAGAGTAGAGATTTTCTTCCTAATATCTGATCTAAATCTCCCCTCTTTCAGTTTAAAACAATTACTCCTCATCCTATCACTACACTCCCTGATCAAGAGTCCCTCCCCATCTCTCCTCTACACCTTTTAGGTACTGGAAGGTACTTCAGGTCTCCCCGGAGCTTCCACTTCTCCAGGCTGAACAACCCCAACTCTCTCAGCCTCACAGCAAACTCTGACCGTCTCCGTGGCCCTCCTCTGGATCCACTCCAACAGGTCCATGTCCTTCTGTGCGGGCCGCTGCACTGTCTCGCTCTGGGGAGCGTGTGGCCGCCCCGTTTCACACCCCCACAGCTCCCTTTTCCCCTCAGGAATTCCTCCCCGGAGCACCCCCGGCACCGGGTTACCGGTTTCGAGGAAGCCCTCGGTGTCCAAGAGCCTCTCCCCCCCCGCCCAGGGGAGTGGTTTGCCCCTCGCCCCCTCCTCCCCCCGTGACCGATGGATTGTTCCCTCGCGCGGCGTAGCCGGGGAAGGCGGGAAAACAAGGGTTGCTAAGCGACCTGGTTGCGAGGCCGTGGCTGCGCGCGGGAGGGGAGCCATTAGGGACAGGCGACCCGGAAGCTCTACCATCTCCAGCCGCTTCCGGGACAGCTTCCGGTCCGTTCACTACCGGCGGTGGGGCGCGGCCATTTTCCCGACGAGCGGAGCCGTGGGGCCCTCCCGCTGGTGGCGGCGGCGGCGGCTGCCGCAGCGACCGAACGGCGCAGGCTGACAGGCAGGCACGGCTCCTGCGCCTGGGTGGGCAAGAGGAAAAGGCGCCTGTGGTTGCCGCCGCCGCCGGGAGGATGTTTTCCTTCTCTACCGTGCAGCCTCAGGTGAGGGGGGTGTCGAGCTAGGTGGTGGGCGGTTGGCCGCGCTCGGGTGCTCCCTCTCCAGTGGGGTGCGGTCGGGTGCCCGTTCCGTGTGCGGGTAGAGGCAGTGGGGCCGGACGGAGGCACTAAGGGGGCCGGGGCTGGGGGGAGGTGCGGGCCTCGGCGGGAGGAGCCGAAATCCCGGCTGCCACGTTTTCGGGGCTTTGGAGAGTGTCGGGCGGGCGTGAGACATAGAGGGGCGGGGGGCGGCCGGCTGGGGGGCACCGGGGGTCCCGGGGGAAAGGGGCGGGGGGGGGAGGGGGCTACAGCGGCTGCTGGGCTTCTGCCTGGGGAACGAGTGCGCAAACGGAGCGGAGGAGAAGGTAGAGTAAAAGCTTATAAAACCTGAAATCTAGAAGTAACCTGGAGATGGCGCTTTTTAGTAACTGTCTTTAAAGTGGAAGCAAGGAGGGAGGGTATGTTATTACAGCTAAAGTTAAACTGCTGTTAATTGTCACGGGTTGTGAAAACCGGAAAGAAGTGACTTAGAAGTTATAAGTTAGCGGAGGAAACGTCGATCAATTATTTGTTTTGTAGAACAGTCTGGCTGCAATTAGGGAGGCATCTTTTATTAGACAGCCAGTAGGATGGGACTAGTGGGTTTTGGGGGCTTTATTGTGAACCATTGGTTTTATTTTTGTGTTTTCTGTATTTACCCCCCCCCCCATTTCTGGGGGATTAGTATAGGGTAGTCTTATCCCACAGTGGGATTTGATTGTTCTTCCCAGATGTGGAGAATGTGTTAATTGCTTTTGCTAGTATAGTGAAATGGCTGAACTTGTGATGATATTTTTAGGAACGTGTCATCCCACCTTTTCATAGTGAGAAACGCAAGAGGAAAGCTTGGTTAGCGGTTGGAATGCCAGCTTTGACCTCAGGAGGCTTTATGGTTTTACCACAGACTCCCAGAGTTTAATTATAACGTTGGACAATTAATTCTGAGGCAGTTTTCATGTCTCACAGCATTATCTCTCTTGATCTTCTGTCTAGTCAATACAGAGATCGAAGTTCTTGTGGAAGGGGACTCGTAGGCAGAGGACTAATCGGGAATTGCAGTCAGGTACCATTCCAGCAGCAGGAGTTGCACCCCAGCTCTCTTCCCTAGTGATGTGTAATGAGACAGATGTTCTGGAAGTACTGAAATTATTTGTACCATATATTACTCTTAGAGGAGGAGCCCTAATATGTGTTGTGCCCAGGCTTTTGTACTGATTCACGAGGTGGTGTAACTGAGCTGACTTGAGTGCTGCCAAACTGCAGAATTGACTGTGATAGAGTATGTGCTTTGTTTAGGTTAGTTTGATACTTAAGTATGCTGCTAAAGTGGGATCCCAAGGAAGAAAAAGAAAAAACTTTTGGGAATAACTAGTGTAATGCAGGAAAAATACAAATATTTCAAGTTAGAAAAGCATTACTTTATAGATGAAAATAGGTGTTTGGAAAATAATACAGGAGTAAGTTGTACTTAGGAACAGGGATCTCTGAATTAGTAAGATGTTGATAATGCTCATGATTCAATACTATTCGAAAGCAGTCACTGAGCTTTCTGTTCAAGTTGGTTCCAGGAGAACCAGGAATAATCAAGAATTTACTAAGTTATAATATTTCATATTGAGGCCTGAAATTCAGACCTACCACTGAATAGATGGAGTACCTCATTTACCATTCTTTTTCTGTCTGTATTGTTTAAAGAACGTTATTTCTCTTCTGGGGCTGTTTTGCGAAGTCTTGTCAGAATGGTGATCTTAGTTTTGCTCTGGTGAAGACAGGCTAAGGATGATGCAATTGAACGAGTCTTCCAAAGAAGAGAAAGTTCCTGAATGAGAGTAACTATAAACAGGTTTTAAAGATTTCAAGAGATGGTGTCAACTTCCAGACTTTTTAGTGCTGAAGTCATTTGCTGTTGCTTTTCCTCTCTTTTTCTCCCCATGCTGATTGTGTTCCCATTTTTGTCTTGTCTTGCAATGTGGGGGGGAAAAACACCAATTTGGACTGTAAGTTAGTTGACTCTTACAGGGGCTTGTCACTACAGGGGAAAAACATTTTCACACAGCTTTGTATTTTATTTGCATGAAGTGATTGTTTATATGTTTTTATATTGTTTTACATGAATTTATATTGTTTATATGAATTTATATTGTTTTACATGAAGTTTGTAGTATTTGTCAGAAGACAGCAACAGTCCTTATTGTTCTATCATCCGGTTGTAACAGCACATATCTAGCACAGCAAACAAGTTGTACATCAAAAAAAAAAAAAAGGAAAAACATTGAAAAAATATTCTGAAGGAAGTGTTAAGTGTAGTAGTATTTTTTCCCCTGCTGTTTCAGCTGAGAACAATGTATAAGAAGTTGTCTATTAATTTTTTTTGTAATTAAACATTGTCTTAAGTGCAGACTGAGGGCTGTTTTTGCGTCTCCTAAGTGTTGATCATCTGTACCTACTTCTGTATTTGCAAATCAGGTGATTACTTTCTTTAAACTATGCTTATGTTTGAAATACAGGGAATGTAGCCTCTTTTTTTTTTTTCTCCCCCCTCTTAGAGACTTTGTGAGTTTCTAATCTGTCATGCATGTCGTGTGGTTTATTATGAAGTCCTCAGTTAAAAGACAGTGTACAAGATATGCAATTATAAGTCAGGGTTTGGAATGGAGCTATGTTTAAATAGTTTAAACAAGTTTAAATCATTTCCTGATTATTTTTTTTCCAGGCTACTGTTCCTCTGAGTCACCTAATCAATGCCTTTCATTCACCGAAAAGCTCCACTATTACCACCAGCACAGCATCCACACAGCCTGTCCAGAGAGAGGCCTCTCCAGAGCATGATCCTCAGAAGAGTGAGGTACTGAAAAACTTTGGAAAAAGTGGTAACTTGTTTCTAAATGAAATTAATCCGAATAGTATCATTTTAAGTGAATATTTGACTTGTTTTATAAAACAATGTAGTGTGACAAAATGAAACAGAATGTTAACACATAGAATGTAACTTTTTAAGAGAACTTCAGTTTGTTAGTGCTTTGGCATTAAGGATTCTATGAAAATACAATATTTCATGAATAAGAAAAAAAGCTACTGCTTGTCTCAGTAATTTGGAAATAAGGAGGGGATTTGTTTTCACTTTTATCTTACTGCTGCTTTGGAGCAAGAAACATTAACTTTTCTGTTAATAAATCCATAATTCTTTATCACTCTGAGTTCTAGAAAGTTTGTTTCGTATCTTGTGAAAAAACAGGCTGTAGCTTAAAATATACTGAGGGGTTTTGAGAAAATAAACAGCATATTTGCATGTGTTCTCACATTTCTGTGTTAAGTACCTTTTGTTATCATTAGGTATTTATTTGTTCTTCACGTTGAAAATCAAAATACAGAAAGTGCAAAGTAGTATCATGCCTTGCCACTTCTTTCAACTCATTTCTTACAACAAATTTTATAATTAAGAAATTGTTTGAGATGAAAAATACAGAGACTGTCACTAACCGCAGAATTGTGAAAGTCAGTATGGCTTGTACTAATCATCCCTGTGTTGTTGTGTGGGTTTTTTTTTTTGTGATTCTGTATTTGCTTCCACTGGTAAAAATTTATTTCAGTGGGAGACCTGGATTATTAATTCAGTTCTGTATTTGTCTTTATAGACAGCAAGAGAATCCTCTAAACACAGAGGGTTTTTCCCATTTAATATTTTCTCTCATATGTTCATCATACATGTTTTCTTCCTCCTAGCATGATAAAAGTATAAAAGTAATTAAAAAGTCTCTTCTCAATTATTTTTAAATTTCTTAAAGCAAGTTGATTAGGATGCAATAAACCTAAATAAACTTAAAGGTTAAGCTCAAATTTTAGATCAACAAGTACTGACATAGTACTCGCAGTTCTAATATTGAATAAAGTTGAACTATTAGAATGGCAAAAATCGTTATTTGAAATGTGAAGCCTCTCTACTGTGAAGTTAAAACAGTATTTGGAAGTAGTGATGCCTTCTGAAGGGTCACAGAAAATACTACTTTAAAAAAATTGTTTCTTTTAACCTCCTCCCCCCCCTTCCCTATTTCAGAAATTTTCCAGGCAATTATTAAGCTGAAGTAGAAAGGCTTGATATACTACTTTAAACCATGTGTAAAAGTCAGTTGATATTTAAAAATTTATTTATGTTTATTTTGAGTATAAGTGGACCAGAAGCAATCTACTCTAGCCTTTAAAACAGAACTTTGTTTATTTAAGAAATCCCAAGGGGGATTTTGCTGTTTGCTCATTTGGGTGAAATATCACAGGTGTAAATTGCTGTACATCCTTCCCCCTCGCATTCTGTTTGCTCTATCATGAGGAGTAGAAAGTGTTGAAAAACTGCATTTTCTTCTGCGCCTGCTTCAATCAGGGAGCAGGAGGGTGTTAAAAAGACTGAGTTGAAGAAAATATACTTGTCATAAATGTACTGTGACAATGAAAATATCAATGTGTGCAAATGGAAAAGTTATTCTGCATTGACAGTAGCAAATATTTTTTTCTTTAATCGTGTGCTTTCATTCATTCGTCATTTAGAAATTTATTTCAGTCTGAACTGTGAAATATATGTGCTGTATTGTACCAAAATTCTTGATATTTTTTTTTCCCTTAAAGTAATCTTAAGTAAATTGTGAATGTTTATTTCTGTTTTGCAGTCTGTACTTAATTTAAGAGATCTGGGACTGTCTGATTTGAAGGCTAATCACTTCAAAGAATTGGTGAACAGGTTGCTTCCTGGCTACTGTGCAGAAAACAAAGTCTCTTCGCAGTGGCATACATCGTACATCTCTGCTGAGTCCTTCTTCGAAAATAAGTATGGTATGTTTCAGAATAGTGATTATGAGAATTTGTAAGACTTAGGTTGTAAAGATGAGCACAGTTATTCTTTAGTTTAATCTCTTGTGCTGTAGATAACTCATAGTTTAAAAAAAATTCTTTAATAACAAGAATATTAATGTATTTTTAGTTGTATACAAATTGCTTCTGGAGTGGTGCTTTTGAATCTTGGGAATTTTAGAAAATTCAACTCTGATCTTGGGATTTCTTCAAATTTGGGTTTGAAGTTGGCTGCTATTAAACTTGCCTGAACTCAGCTGTAGTACGAGTTCATTGTCTCTTAAGAATGAGCCTGAATGAAAATATGATTTTTTTTCACCAATGTGTCTCACCAAATAGAGGAAATTAGATTTTGCTAATCTACAAATGTAACACAGTCACGAACATTTCCAGTTTGCATTAAGTTAATCCTTTTCTGCTTGAAGCAACTTTACGTGAGGCCATTAATCAGAAAGGAATACAGGGTGGCAAACTGTTAACAGTCCATGTAGGGTATTTCATTGCCGAAATATACAAGGAGTGGTTCTTTACAGTTAAAGATGTTTTGTTGGGATTAGTCTAAAATGCAGGAAGCAAGGCCATTGTAGGTGCTCAAGAATGTGTTGGAAAAGGAAGCACATCGCTGGCGTTTGAGATGCTGCCTATATAGTATTGCAGTTGGGAGAAAGAGCAAAAGAATAATATCTCAGGGGTACTATTAAAGAAAAAGTATTAAATTGAATTGTGCTGTGGGATATAAAAAAAAAATTGGCCCAGAAGCAGTTTTGTGAATGTGAAGAGAGAAGTTGCAAATGCTTCAAAGCTTTGATAGATGAACGTGAATGCTCACCAGACTGGTAGTTTCAGTCACAGCTGAAAAGGCGAAGTTTTAGGTGGAAAACGGCCAGAGGCAAGGCACATCCTAAATCTTCAAGAAATACTTCTGGTGTAGGTGACACTACATATCAATGCCTACTGATATGTGTATGTTGTACATAAAGTGAGAAGAGTATTTATGTTTTTTTAAAACTAATGTGTTCATAATTATTTTGAATTATATTATCCAGTATGCAGTATTGTAGAATATTGTGGAATATCCAGCAATGTAGAACTAACATTTAATCTTTTTTTTTCTCCTTCCATAGTTGCTCAGTATTTCAGTTGTTAGCTTGTCAGCTGTTATTACAATTGTATAAATTAAAAAAAAGGAACACTGAGAGTTCTTTTTTGCTTTCCTAGATGTATCTAACTGATGTAATAACTTCCTCAGAATATGTAAAATAAACAAAGAAAAACAAACCACCCTTTTTGTGGGGTTTATTAGCTTCTGAACCATTATGGAAGAGAACACACGTAGCCTTGGCCTCAGTTTTTTTCCCTCCTCCCTCTGCAGGTCTCTGATGTTTCTTAAAAAATTCTTACCCGGTAAATGAGGATGAGCTCTTTGAGCTTTTGGTAACTAAACAACAGATAAATGACAGTCCTCTCCTCTTGCAGTCTATACTGTGCTTGAAATAGTATCTGCTAATAACTTTTTCATTGTGATGCTCATTTATTTGTTCTTGTTTCTGTATTGCACGAAGACTGTACATTTATAGACACTTAGTATAGTTTACAATGTTTTCATCATGTTATCCAATCTGTTCTAAAATGCCTGTGAGCAATCTGTTGTCTGAAGCTTTTGAAACTGAATGATTGTTTGAATGGTGGTCCTTCAGCTTCATGAAAGTCTTTGGGTCCCTGACAAGTCTAGGTACATCTATTCATCTCGGTCCAAATGTGCAAAGTTTTCCCTCCCAGATACAGCTTCATATGCAAGATTCTGGGTACTAGTGTTTTGGGTTTTTTTTTTTTTTTTTTGGAATTTCTAATGAGAAAAAATCCTGGTGTACTTACTGCAAAGTGCCTGACATAGATGATGAACTTATTTGCATTAACCTCTGTACTGGTAGTGGTAAATTTGTTTAATTACAGATTCCTGAAGGACCATAGTAAAATAGAATAAATAAAGTAAAAACAAGCTATGTGCAAAGTAATATTTAGTTGCCATTTAATATAGGGTGTATTTATACTTTATTGTATCTTTTTACAGGCTTTGTGGATGTTTTCAGTGTTTTGCGCTCGTCTTGTTTGTACAGACAGCATCCTAATCCCCTCCAAAGTTTCTGTTCAGATGTTCGGTCTTGGCCAGGTATAAAACAATTAACTAATCTGTTTTTAATCTCTGTAGTATTTTTTTATTCTTGGAAAGTATTTTTATTTTTGCTTTAGAGATGTCAATCAGGAGATATTGGTAAACTTCTAGGAGGAACTTTACACTGATACTAACACTTGAAATCGTAGTTTTTTTTGCATTTGAGTAGTATGTTTCCAGAATTAAGTTAGTAAGCATGGTGTAACTAGAAAATACCTTGCATGGTGTAATAGAATCTTGTTCAAAGATGTCAGTTTTTGTGTATTGTAGTCTTAAAAGGTGATAGATGAGCTGACTGCATTTGAATCAGTAAATATGTTGAATCTGATATTCATCCCGATGAACTTTCTAAGGTGTTTGGCGTCTAGTTTAAACTACTCCTGGATGTGTGATGGGTTGCATTAGCAAAAACATAATCAGGAGCTCAGGGTGTTCAGGTATTGTCCTCTAATGATGCTGCATTGGGATACTGTGTCTGATTTTGTCCTGTTGTTGAGAGAGAGATGCTGACTAAATGGAGGTAGCCCAGTGATGGGACACAAGGCAGGGTGCAGATTTTCAAGCATTTAACGTATGGGGGAAGTTTAAGGATTGGGGATTTTAAAGGTAGCAGAAGAGAAGGCAAGGAGTGATCTAATTGCTGTTGGAGTCATATTAGTTACCCTTCTCTTGCACACCTTACAGAAGAGGCAACAATTGACAAGTAAAAGCAAAATAAATTCCTGTTGGAAAATTCTCACAGGGATAATGGCTATGTTCTGAAATGGATTCTCTGGAGAGGTTGTGTTATCTTAATCATAGAATGGTTTAGGTTTGAAAGGACCTTAAAGATCATTCAGTTCCAACTTCCCTGCCATGTGATGGGACACATCCCACTGGACCAGGTTGGTCAAAGCCCCATCTAACATGGCCTTGAATACCTCCAGGAATGGGGCCTCCACAACTTCTCTGGGCAACTGCCTCAGCACTCTTGAGTTAAAAATTTCTTCCTGATATCTAGTCTATGTCTACTCTTCTCCAGTTTGAGACTTGGAGACTTTCAAAAATGAGCTGGAGGAGGTCCAGAGCTACCTGATCGGTTTGGCTAGATCACCTCCAGAAGTTCCTTTTATCTGGTGCTATTCTGTGATAACAGAAGGCTTAAATAAAACTATATAATTGACTGGTAGTGGTGATTATTTTAAAACATAGTGAAAGATGATAAATATTATTGACTTTTCTGATTTATGTGATAAAAATCTCTATCTCCAGGTTTCTGATGTGATAGAAGATGACATACGGTGTTATAAGTGCACTGTGTTTAAATGGTCTCACTTCTGTGGGTATCTAAGTCAATAGCACACCTAAGCCATTCCAGATCTCTTCAGGGCACCTTGTCAGCTGAGCTTTAAGACAAAGCTTATCTTAGAGCAGGAACCTTCATTCCCATCCTTCTGGATTAGTTTATGAATGTTTCATGTTTAGCCTGGATTAGCCTGCCTGGATTTAATTGGGCTGTATGTCTCTTCTGTTCCTTGAGGGGTTGATAGGGTTGGCCAATTACCTGTCATTCACAACAGCAGCTTGTGATTATTTTAACAAAAAGTTTTCTGGGGAAAATGCCTTGCAAGACAGTAAGCAGCGCGCTTGCAAGTTTAGACCACAAATGTGGTTTGTGATCACCTAACCAGCCATTTACAGTACTGAAATCTATTGGCTTATTTATCCTGTTTCTATGAAAGACACTTCTAATAGTAATAGTTTTCTGTTTTTTACTTTTTTGGCCTGTCATATTAAACAGGTTGCTGTTGGCAGTTCTCTTCACTGTCTACTGTGGATGTTTTGGGAAGATTATATTCAGTCATATGATAGTCTTTTTCATGTAATAGGCCTAAGAGATTTCAGAAACTTTTTTTTAGTGGTATTAATGGATAGTTTTTTAACTTTATTATTACTTATTTTTATATACTTATTATTACTTTATTATTTATTAAGTTTACATACAGTCACGGTCCTTTAAGACTTTGAGATCAAGAGCAAGACGTCTGCAGTCAACATCTGAACAATTCCCAGAAACAAAAAGTTCTCTTTCTTCACTTTTGAAGGTAAATATGATTAGCATTATGAAGTTGTTTGGGGCTTATTCAGACCATCTATTTCTCTTCAATGAACCTTAACAATTTACCATGGGTGTTTTGTTTCACTAATATGAAAAAAAATTCTTAATTCAAAACTTGAGGTAATGATAACATACTGTTTTTCTTACTAATACGCAGATTTGCTTCATATATTATCAATATAAAGATTTAAAAAAATTTTTTAGGATGCTAGTTTCAGAGTTTTAAACTCTAGAAATAAAATACTTTGTATTCTGTTTTTGTGGTTTTGTTAAAAGTAGCTTGGACTCTAAGTATTTGTTTGCAACAGAAATACATATACAAGAATATATATTTTTTGAAGCAGTTCAGTGTGTGATTGATGCTTTAAGAATGGACTTACTTGCTGTTAATATATTTTTAAGATACAAAAATTTTTAATTTGGTGTTTTCATGGGTTACAAACTCACTTATATTCTTTTAATAACTAACTAGGCTTGGAGTAACCAAGCATTTAATAAAACCGAGTTAACCTAGGTACTCTTTGCTTCTAATTGGTTGTATAGAAGTCAGGCTAATTAAAGTATTTGATCTTACTGTGTATGTAAATTAGCTTGAACTCTCCCTTTCTTCTAGGCATATGTGGTTTATTTCATCTGTGGACTAGGTATACCATGGATGAAGTTAAACCAAAGCTAGCTCCATGCGGTGCTGCCCTTAAATTTGATAGGGTGTATGAGATGCATTATGCTCTATCAAAAGATCAAGCTGTATCAAAACTATATTTAGGAAGGTATTTCACATTTGGTAATAATTTACGTTGATTTTATGAAGCAAAAAGCTTAAGCTAATAACTCCCTCTGAATCCAGTGTACAAAGCTAGCTCTACAAATCTACCGTAGGCTGCATTTTCTGTTTGGGACTGGAGTCCAGGAGGGGCTCTGAACCTGACCTGTTCAGCAAAAATCAGGGTGCCCCTGCTTGGAACCATTGTTATTCCACACTCAAGCTACTGCCCTGTGTCATCTAACTAAGCCCTTAGCACCTGAATTATATGCTTTTTTTTATTATTTTTTTTTATCCCTCACCCATGGTAGCCAAGTAGTAAGTTAACTGTGTATCAAAACTTAGTGTATACTAACGCTGCTGTGGAAAATATTTTAGGGCTTTATCCTGAGAAAGCGAAGAATTGATGTTGAAAACTTAGATACACTAATGAAAACAAAAAACATCCCAGAGGCACATCAGGATGCTTTTAAAACTGGCTTTGCAGAAGGCTTTTTGAAAGCACAGGTATTCCTGCAAAAAACACTTGGTAAGTTCTTTTAATTCATGTATCTTGTCTTGGCATTCAGAAAGTAGTTTATTTTAGCCTATTTTAAAACATTTTTTGTTTTCTTTTACAGATTCCTTAAGAAGATCACGTTTGCTTTCTTTCTTTCTCTTTGTTCTTTGTTTTTATCTTGCCATATATTCATCGTTTTTACCTGGAAAAGGCTCCTTTTCTGATGCTGGTTAGTTAACTTCTTTTTTCCCCACTGTTTCACTTGTGGTGTTTCTTCCTTCAAGTTTAGCACAAATTAAATGTGTTTTGACATTGATTGTTTTAGGATAATATTTCAATGTACTAATGAAAGAGAAGTAGCTTTTGGCTACAGCCTTTCAGACAACAGTGTGACAAAATGTCTATAGAGACAAAAAAGTTGTCTGTTAGTATAATTGTTTTAATTCTTCTGGTGAAAAAATTGCATGGGATCAAGCAGAGTAGTAGTCAGATTGTTCACCAATTATGTATTTGTCTTTGAATTTAGATGGTGCAATTTCTAGGTCAGCAGTAGGCAAAATGGTTTGCTTTTTATTTGTAATCACAGGCTAGTTTATAGCAACTAGGTACCTGCATGGCCAAATTGTCATTTTGAGAAATCTGTTGGAAATAGCAGAATGATCAAGTCTGAGTTAATGTAAATGCAGAATTTCAGTTTCATGCTAAGTTTTCACCTGGGCCTCACAAAGGGTGTGCACAGAAACTCTGAAGAACAACTTCTGGCTTTGTGTACCAAGTTTTAGATGCAGGGCTTTCTGTACTTCATATGACTAAAAAGCACATCACTGAACTTACTGCAAATACCTTAAATATTTGTTGTAATGAATGTTATTCTTTCTGGACGCTTGTAAATGGAAACATGCCTTTTAAAAGGGCAGATGTAAAGTTAGTGATGTAATGGTATGCATTCACGTGCAAAGTTCAGTCTTGGAATGAAATGACTTCATATGTAAATTTGTTATTCATCTGCTGTTTTCTATTAGTACGCTTTCGAACATCGAGTATCTTTGATGCAGCAGTTGATCCAATCCAGTTGAAAAATGTCACCTTTGAGCATGTTAAAGGGGTAAGTTCAAAAGTGAAGTGTGTATGAGTTCTTGCTTAACTAATCATTGTGAGCCTGAAGAATGTCTTAGCTCTCTTCAAGAAATTTCTTTATATGAACCAAAACCTTAAATGTATTGACCACTCCAAGGAGGGTTTTAACCACCCTTGTTCTATTTTATACCTTTGTGGCATTTAGTACCTTATAAGAGTGCACTATTGACTTGTTGAATCACATTTTCACAGGCTGAAATAGCAAAAGGCAGACCATAAGTACCATGTGAATTTATTTTTTTTTGTAGACGTTGACCAATAGAAGAAGATGGTAATGGCCTTTGATCATTTCTCTCTTGGTACCACCTCTTTTTGAATAGCTATGGGGACGGGAGATAGAGATTACTAGAAAGAAGCAGGCATGTCACTGCTGATGGGATAGCTTTTTTTTTAATTATTTTTGTCTATTCAGCTGTTCTTTACTGTCAGTGGCAAAATGAAGACCTCCCACTCTCCTTCCCCTTGGACAAATAGATAAATTAATCTCTTCTTAACTAATTAGACTAATATCTTGATGTAGAATTTTTGATTCTGTATTTGTCTTGTAGGTCAGGTCTGGTCTCGACCTGTTTGGTTATTCCTTCAGTATTATTAACTTCAGTGTTTACAAATTCTGATGTACAGTTCCAGGAAATAGGTTGAATTAAACTTATGGACACTTGGTATCCACACAGATTCTCCTCTTTCTCTTGTGTGCTTTTGTTCAGTACAAAATTGGAAACTTAGACTTGTCTGTCTCTAATACAAATTCACTTTAAAAAAAATCCAAAATTTTATAAGTGCTTAATTATATTTTGTATATATATATGTGTAGGTTGAAGAAGCTAAACAGGAATTGCAAGAAGTTGTGGAATTCCTGAAAAATCCACATAAATTTACTGTATTAGGAGGCAAACTTCCAAAAGGTAAGAGTCATTGCTCAGCAGAAGTAAAAATCATATGTAGCCATTGCTGTCTTTGTAGCTTTGTTCTATACTGAATAACTAATTTACAACCTGCTGTAAATATTTTTTCCTTTAGTTAAGGAATCAAAAAAGTATTTAACTAAAATGGGCCTAAATACTACTGTTGTATTTAGTTTGTGTTTGGGAAAAATAATGAAATAATGTTAGACTTAGGTAGTGGATTTCCCTGTTTGTTTAAAATATTTGAAGCACAGATGAATCTTCAAAGAGAGTCGTGACAGCTTCTTTATTAAAGGATACTCTTAAATGAAGTACTTGGGGGTGGGGGAGCAGAGGTTAAGGTAGTTCTGTTGTGTTTCCTGTCTTACCTTTAGTTCCCCATATGTAGAAATTGGTCATTCCTGCCTGCCCCCATAGAGAACTGGAGGTATCTGAGATACTCAGATAGAAGCAGCAAAGATGCCTGGATATACCTTACAGGTTGTAGGAGTTCGATAGAAACATGAGGGGTAATAAGCTGTGACAGTGCAAAGTGGTGGACTGTAGATTCCAGGCAAAAAGCCTTTCAAAAATCAAACCTGTGTTTCTTGTGGTTAGCAGCCTGCCTTCCAGGGTGAAGGATCGATATTTCTTTGAAAGGTTCCCAAGTGAACCTTTTAGAGATGGAGTACTGAACAACAAAAATTCTTCTAATTTGTCACTGAACATAAGTGTTAAAAAAAAAAATATTATTGATAAAGTTATGCATAAGTGGTGTTAATGCCTCTTTGAGTAGAACTTTCAGGTTTTAGGTTTATTTTTCCCCCTCCTATAACTGTCTCTATGATGTTAACTTTAAAAAAAAGTTAATATCTTCCTGTGACAGAAATTCTTAACTCTGTTGTATCTTTTCTCATCTGAGATACATAATGTAAGTTAAGATCTTATTGCAGCCTTTCTGTACTGAAAGGGGGCTTATAAGAAAGATGGGGACAAACTTTTTAGCAGGGCCTGTTGCAATAGCACAAGGGATATAATGGGTTTAAACTGAAAGAGGGTAGATTCAGACTAGAGAGAAGGAAGAAATTTTTTTATAATGCGGCTGGTGAAACAGTGGAACAGGTTGACCAGAGAGGTCACAGACATGCCATTCCTGGAAACATTCAAGGTCAGGTTGGATGGGGTTCTTAGTAATCTGATCTAGTTCAAGATGTCCCAACTCTTTGCAGGGGGGTTGGACTAGGTGACCTTTGAAGGTCCCATCAAACCCAAACCAGTCTACAAATCTATGATAATGAAAAGTGTCCAAGAAAACAGTGTATTGCAAATGACTATGTTTGGGTTAGAGAAAATCTACTGTGCCTTCTTCAGTTAGTAAACTAATATACAGTAGTCCTTTCTCTTGAAAGGCAGGGCTTTTATGTAACCGAATCGTTAGAAGACCTTTATTTCTTCTATCAGAAATGTTTTCATTTAAAAGGATGATTAAGCTTGATCATAGTAGAAGGCCAAGCAAAGCTGAAATACGTAAACCTGATAAATCTGTTTCCTGTTAATGCCCTATACTCTTTGAAGTCAGTTACTTGGAGTGATTTAATTTAAAAAAAAAGTTCCACTCGGGAACGGCTAGGAAAATGTAAGTTTGGAGAAGACAGTGTTAGGGATTCAGCTGTTAAACTTCGCAGTAACTTTACAGAATACTTCAGGCTTCTGTTTTTATTTGATAGTCTTACAAGTCTTTGTTGTTGTTTCAATATGGATCAGAGTGTATCTTTATTTGTTATAGGAGGCTTCCTCAGAGAGCAAGTAATAAACAGTATCTGAAATGGGATATTCATGGCTTTTTGAAGCCAAATGGAAAGTATTTCTTCTAATGCATGGAAGAAACAGCACTGGTATAATAAGACTGTGTGAATTTGGTGGTTTTGTTGTTCAGGGGTTTCTTTATGTTTATCTTTTTAGGTATTCTGTTAGTTGGACCACCTGGTACTGGCAAAACTCTTCTCGCACGGGCTGTAGCTGGTGAAGCTGATGTTCCATTTTATTATGCATCTGGATCTGAGTTTGATGAGATGTTTGTTGGTGTAGGAGCTAGTCGTATCCGAAGCCTATTCAGTAAGTTAAATGTCTGTGAGTTTGAAATCTTTTAATATGCAAGACTAAGTATTCACTGTTGTTTACAAGGTTTGATTAGATACAGTTCTGGTTACTGGGAAGTAGTAGTGCATGAGGCTAATAAATAAAACTTTAATTGTGTAGGTAAATCTTGGAATTGGGAGTATCCATTAACTAGAATCTTGTTAGTTGTCAGATGAAATTGTAGCAAAAACTATAACTGATGTTACAACACTCCTAGAGAGAATAGAAGTAATTTAATTAGAAATGTAATGTCCTGTAAACTAAATAGGATATTTTAAATTGTAACTTGCTTACTGTCATATGTAAAATTTTGTAAATTTAAGTAAATTGTAAACTTAAGATAAAAAATAGTGTTAGCCTTCTCAATTACTTCCCTCATATTTTTATATTGTCTTTTTTCTTTCTCTGAATTACAGCTTTGTGGGATCACAGTGATCCCATAAAATGAAATATCACCAAGCTGAGATTTCCTTCCTCATGCCCATCAACAGGCCCAGAATAAACAGCATTATAATGAAACTTGAAAAGTTAATGTTTAGGTTGATAACTTTCACACAAAAGGCTTTCTATTTTAAATAGGCAGATAAATATTATCAGGGAGAGGGGAATTCAACTTGTCTCTTTAAATGGAAGAATGATAGTACCAGGCATATACAATGTAGAAAGTATCTTGCATTTGTAGTTGCTTCACATGGAGGGGATGTAAAATGTTACATGTATTGTACCTTAAAACATGCATTTATTTCTGTTGACTATAGAAGTTTAGATTACTGCCAATATTACAGATCTGTCCAGCTGGGTGAGAGGAGTTGCATCCTGGTCCACATGTACCAGTTGATGGTCTTAAAGTTTATTTCTGCATTTTTATTTTGTAGGTTTAATACCTGTAAACTTGAGGGTGAGGTCTTCATTTTAAAGTAACAAACACTAAAATGCTAGTGATTAGACGCATCACATTTCATATTATTTTTATACATTTATAGATCAATGTTTTCTACCTAAATCTATGAAATAAACTTCTGTAGGGAATTGATACAAAATACAATGAATTTCTTAATCTGTTTTACTAATTATTTCTTTTAGCATGACAAGAAAAAGCTGATGTGGAGATGAAGAACCTTGCTTTTCTTTGTGTCACTTCATTTCAAAAATACGTTTCATTTTTTTAGACTAAAATCAAGACAATTCTGGTGATGTTTAATAGAACGCTTTACACTCCAAGAGTAACACAAATGGTAGAATCCTAAATTGCATGATACAGTGCCTGTTCTTTTGTGTAGTTGAAATGTCCTGTTATTTTTTTTTTGTCAGGGGAAGCAAAAGCAAATGCACCATGTGTTATATTTATTGATGAGTTGGACTCTGTTGGTGGGAAGAGAATTGAATCTCCAATGCATCCCTATTCAAGACAGACCATTAATCAACTTCTTGCTGAAATGGATGGGTAAATATATACATTCTGAGGGTATAGAAGGCGCTTGACTGACTGGTGTTTTGAATACTTGGATGGATTTTTCTTCTTTGATAGCTTTGATTTTTTTTTTTTTTGCAATGCTTTTAAGGATATCAATTTAAGATGCTCTTCTGACCACTTTCTAGTACTGCCAATAGTAGCCTCACTGTAAAGAATATAGAAGCTTCTAAGCGGTAGTAATACAATAGCAGCAATTACTTTAAATAATTTCTCCGTTTTTTTAGATTGCCTATATATCTATGTAAAGGAAGAAGTTCAGCTCTGAGAATCAGGGCATGTTTTTAACCAGCTGCTGGGTTTGAGGTTCATTCTTGGATCACATGTTGTGGTTTGACTGTGTTTTGGACTGGCCAGTTGAGCTCATCTGAAATAAGTAGTAGTAGTTATTGACAAAAAAAGGTGCAAATCCTGTCTCCAAAAGAAAATCGCCAACGTTCTCACCCTTTTTTTTTCTATGCAGGTTTAAACCTAATGAAGGTGTTGTTATTATTGGTGCAACAAACTTCCCTGAAGCATTAGATAAGTGAGTATAATGTATCGATCATTTCTACAGAGCATGTATTAAAACCCAACCAAACAAAAAACCAAAGTTGCTTGTGATAAATATTAAGTGTTGGAGCTTCAAATACTAAGTGTTATGGCTGGGATTTTTCCTTCTTAAAAAGGATGTTTATTGACCAGTTTTTGGCATTTTGAAGGTTGTTGAGTTAAATATGGAGAAATAAGTAACATGCTTCTAAGCATCTAAAATTTCTGGAAGTTTTTTAACTTAAATTGAACTAGCTGCATCCCCTGCTTGCAATGCAAAAATTTCAAATGCAAAAGAACACCTTTAAAATGGGTTGGTAACTAAATATCTTTCATCTGTCTTTTTAGAAACAGATAAGAAAACTGACTTCTTTGCAATAGATGTAGTCTATGTAGATGTCTTTAGAAATATCAGCTGGATTTTTATTCCTTATATACGTAACAGTTTACTGCAGCATTTTTTAAGTCAATATATTAAATTGTTTTTCCCTTAGTGCTTTAATACGCCCTGGTCGCTTTGATATGCAAGTTACTGTTCCGAAGCCTGATGTAAGAGGGCGTACGGAAATTCTGAAGTGGTACCTTAATAAAATAAAGTATGATCCATGTAAGTAAATACTTTACTGTAATTATTAATCTTTTTATGTAACAGTTTTTGTACTGGATCAGTCCACTCGTGTAGTAGTCCTTTATTCCATCAGCAGTTATGGTTTACCATGTGTCTCAGTAAAGAACACAAAAATTGTCTAATATGTAGTTGTACAACAGTTTTGTGAGGTCAGCGTTTCTTTCTAGTCCCCAGCAGTTCAGTGTCTTAAGAATTAGGCTTTATTTCTTGTAAAACTGAAAATGTTTTGTTTAATGCGTTTTTAATATAACGTGATGCTTGCTTATAATATGATCATTTCTTGGTATTTCTTCATGATACAAGCTTTTTCAGGAACAATATGGACCCTAATGACAAATTTGTTTTTCTCCACAGCTGTTGATCCAGAAATAATTGCACGAGGCACAGTAGGATTTTCTGGAGCAGAACTTGAGAATCTTGTAAATCAAGCTGCCTTAAAGGCAGCTGTTGATGGAAAAGATATGGTGACCATGAAAGAACTAGAATTCTCCAAGGACAAAATTCTAATGGGTAGGATTTTATGCAGAAGATATACATATCTTACAGTACACAAGGGGTATTTTTGATTAAGATTTCTACAGAGAAAGAGAAATTTTTATGGGGTCTTTTTTAAACAAGTAAGTTCTCTGTTAGTATATTCTGAATAGAACCTTCTGCGATCAGAGAGTAGTACGTAAAATCTAGAATGGAATACGTTCTTTAGGACTTGATGCTTTTTTTTTTTTTAGTCAGAAGCACTGCATGTTGCATTTGAGCATAGAGGAAGACACAGGCTTGATGTCTTACCCTTTCCTTAGAGGAAAGGAGAGAATAAGTGACCAGAAAGCTGAACTACTGTTTAACTTGTCATGTGGTAACCCAGAACTTAAACATCTGAGACACATACACTGAAAATCTGGTCTGTTTATACTTGAGAGAAGAAACAGAATTTTCTCTGATACTCAGACTGCATATTAAATCTATTCCTTTAAGAGCAATTTGTCTGTGGAGTATATTGAGGTCCACTCTAGATGTTAAAATACTACTTGTAAACGTTTGCCCTTAACGAGTGTTAGTTTTGCTTGCATTCTTTTCCTCAGCTACTTTGTGCTCTGTTTGAGTATGTGTAATGTGTGGATTCTGGTAGTCAGCTGTACAAAAAAAAAGGTAATGTTCCTCCATTTAAGGACCGGAGCGTAGAAGTGTAGAAATTGATGAGAAAAACAAAACCATCACCGCTTACCATGAATCCGGACATGCCATCATTGCGTATTACACTAAGGATGCGATGCCGATCAACAAAGCTACAATCATGACACGAGGAACAACACTTGGACATGTGAGTATTTCCAGACTTATGTTGGTTTAGTGTTGTTGAGGAATTTGCCAGTGATGCTATTTGTTGTAGTTACGTTAATGCATATTGCAATATGTTAAAATACTCAGTTATGAGCAATCTGTTGGAAAACTCACTGGCTGTCTTTTCCATGTGATGGAAAGGTGTCTGTCGTCATTTTGAGGTAAAGCAGCATTTAGTAGTGTAACAGTCCATGTATACAGGGAGATAAAAGTTAGTATGATTCTGCTGCAGTTAAAGTAGCACCCAACAGCTAAACTTTGAAGAATGTCTAAAGGACTGGAAAGTAGAAACACTGCTAAACTGTACTTTTAACACACGCATCCTTTATCAAGTTGTTCTTTATCCCATGTGGCTCTTTCTAAACCTAATCAGTTACCTACCTTGTTTCTAGTGTACTTCTACCCTATTTTTTTTCTATTCTGCCTTCAGCTGCCAAACATTTGAACAGAAAAATATTTGTCATGTCTGTTTCTGTTGAACTCTACCCGAGTTAATGCCTTCAGTTAAAGAAAATCATTTACCTGAATCTTCCAGGCAAGTTGATTTGTGCTCAGTTCAGGTATAGGTAATAAGGAGATTGTTCTGTTTCTTCTGGTGATAGGTTTAAGCTGCTTAACTTTATGTGGTGCTCACGGCCTGTAGGGAGGCAATTTCAGCCTGGGGGGAAGCACCTCCAAGCAAACCTGGTGAGTGCATAGATCAGGAGGAGGCCCAGAGCTTTCAAATTGTTGCATAAAACCAAGAAAAATATAATCAGGAATATTTTTCAGGTTATTTCAGTATTTCTTCTGTTTATTGTTACCTGACCACAGTTCTGTATCTTACAGGTATCTTTGCTCCCAGAAAATGACAGATGGAGTGAAACCAGATCCCAGTTACTTGCACAGATGGATGTCTGTATGGGAGGAAGAGTTGCAGAAGAGCTCATATTTGGAAGTGATCACATCACAACAGGTCAGCTGACTGCTAGTTAAAAGAGCTTTTGACTGGAGCCTGTGGACTGGCATGTTTAACTTGGTTTCAATAACCAATGTAAATCTGTTTACTATCTAGGTGCTTCCAGTGATTTTGACAACGCTACTAAAATTGCAAAACTGATGGTGACTAGATTTGGAATGAGCGAGAAGGTAGTATCATCGTTCCTTAAGTATTTATATGGCACAAATAAACTGTTCTGTAACTACATGCCTATTTGGCTGTCAGTGATCACAGTGTCTACATAGTTTTGGCAAAAAAAAAAGGGTAATCCTTAGGACTGGCCCTGCTATAGAGAACTCAAGTGAAAAAACCTATATATTTGACAGTTTAAAAATTACCTTGTAAGAATCTTCACCTCAATTACCTTAAGTTACTAATGTCTGCAGAAATTGTTTATAATAAAACCAAACATTTTGGAAGTGAGTATTATCTTGGTGTTGGGGGAGGAGGGGTGACAACATTTAGTATTCTAGGCTTAGAAATAAACCTCTTTAGTCATCTTTATTGCCCTCTCAAGTGTTAGTAGTCCTAGGAATTTGGGGGGCTTTTTAAATAAGAAAATGCTTAATCAGGCACAGTACTGTGACCTGTTGAACTAGAACTATGTGCTAACTACATTCTTGATGAACAGGCTTCTTGTTTTGCTTCTGTTACAAACATTTGATTAGTGTTTTTATTTGTTTGCATGTAGAAGCAATAGGTGATAAAGCTGTTACTGTGTTTTATGTATATTACTGCAACTGTGACAAAAAAAAAGATATATTTTTGTTGTTTAGCTTGGTGTCATGACCTATACTGACACGGGGAAAGTTAGCCCTGAAACCCAGTCAGCGATTGAACAGGAAGTAAGAACACTTCTACGGGTAAGATTCTCTCCTCCTCTGCTCTGATGCATTTATTTTGAGATGAATTGAGCATCCACTTACTTGATTATCCAGTTTGGTACTGTATACTGGTGAAAATACACAGGTGGGTGGAAGTATTCCCAAGTATTTAATGCAGCTGCAACTTGCAGTCTCTGCATATCACAACTTTTTTGGTGATTGTCATGTGCAAGTAGTGAGAAACAAGTTGGTGGTGTTAGGTCAGGATTTGTATTTTGACTGTTCAATTCATAGGAGAAAAAGTATCGCTATAAATTGTCTTAGAATGGATGTGAATGTTGTCCCATACTGAAATCAAAATCCGAAAACAAACCAGCTGGTTTTGAACTGACTTGGTCATGTAAGAGCTATCTACGTGGAACTAAAAATTAAAGTTGAAGCTGGTAATGCTGGCAACGTGCATCTCCTTGGAACAACAGGTCAGCTTTCTAAAAGTGTATAAAACTTTGGGATTTTTATAAGTTTTTTAAAACTTTAGTCTTTGAGGAACATTCCTTGAATGCTTATAGTGTAAGATCAAATATTAACTTAATCAGCAACTTTTCAAATGTAATAAGTCTAAGTCATATGTAAAAATTCTAAGGTTTGTCTTTGGATTTTAATTTCAGTACTACTTTGCAAAATGCAGAGGGGGCATAAAGTTTGGTGGTTTGTTGTTTGTTTGTTTATTAATCATGCCAGCTAGATTTTAAATCTTTGTGAGACAGGAGCTGTGCTAGCTATGAAATGTAAGGCGCAACTTTCACTGTTTGTTTCAAGCTGTATTTATCTGAAGCTTTTTTTAAGTGGAATCTTGCTGTTGTTTTGTTTCAAAGTATTAAAATCTTCCACTTTTTTTTTTTTAATATTAGGACTCCTATGAGCGAGCAAAGAACATCCTGAAGATTCATGCAAAAGAACACAAGAATTTAGCAGAAGCTTTATTGAAATATGAGACTTTGGATGCCAAAGAAATCCAGATTGTTCTAGAGGGAAAAAAGCTAGAAGTAAGATGATAACTTCTGGGTTACAGCAACTGATCATTTGAAGAATGTACATCTAGCAATGCAGTAGTCTTACGCAGCATAGCCTTTTTTTCCCTTCCTGATGTGTGTATGGCATTAGTGACACTTTAATATTAATCCTGTCTCTTGTGGGCTTCTGTTACTCCTCTATTTGTTGTGTCCCATCAGAATAAGACACACAAAATAAAGCAAGTTCCTCATCCTCTGCTCCCTATGCTCTTCACACAAGAAGTTACTCAGAAGGATAAATCTCAGGGTTGAATTCAGCATTTTGGTTTAGTCAGATGTATTGATGCTGAGAAGAAAAACACGCAGACATCCTGATGTGTTTTGGCATAGCTTCCTGGGGCATCCTGCTGCATGTGCATTTGAAGTGATACCCCACAATACGTGCTATGGAATGTTTTATGGGTAGTGACAGATCGACTTGTAAACCAGTAGTATTTATTCTAACTCACGCTCATACTCTGTTTGAGACTAGAGATCACTTTTAAACAAGACTTCTTATTTAAAAATGTAAGAAAACATCTCTAAGATTGAAGTGGCTACACAGTGCATCTCTGTTCAAGGAACTTGTGGGAGCTCCATGTTAGAAAAAAAAAACATTAGCGATTGCCTTTTCAGTGTTCTTGGGGTTAAAATACACACATGTATGGCTGGGAGAAAACCAACAGGCTTAACACGCCTAAGCCTCTTTGGACCATGTTTTGGGCAGAAACATGGCAGGAATAAGAGAAATACCTGTGACCTCTGATGTGCTGCTGACAAGATTCTTAGCTAATTTTTTTTTCATCACTGCAGTAGCTGGGTAACGGTGCTTTGACAGTGCTTTTACACTGCTGGAGATTCTACAGAACTAGTTTCTACTAATACTATGTATGGGTGTTTGATAATCCAACAGGTAATTTCTTCAAAGATGGTGATACTGCTCACTAAAGAGTAATTCAGAAAATGTTTGAAGCATGTGTTGTTTCAAATAACATTCCCAGTTCTGTTCTACAGTAGAAATAGGGAAATAAAACTTTTTCTTTCAGGCCTTACAGAAACCTCTGGAAATTCTAAGATAATGAACACATCTTTGAAAACAAAAGCAGAAAACCAGAATCAAATGGAAATGATTCCTAGCAATTATATGCCAGTGTTCTTCTGATCTCATGGAACTGGTTTTTAGGAATACCACATCCTGATCATAATCTTTCTGCACAATTAATTGCAGACTTTTGGGACTATAAACGCCTTTATTAGCATATTAATGTTGAAGGTTACCATATTTGGACATCAAAATAGTTGGGCTGGTGCCAATAAATGTGAATGGAAATTGGTAGCTACTCTTAAAACTAGAAGGTAACATAGTATTTTAGAATTTTCTGAGTGTAATGCTTGATTATAACCTAGTTTTTTAGTAAAAGCACATGCATATTTTTTTCTTTCAAAACCAGGAGAATTTTCTATTTGCCTATTTTTGTCAGCTTACTATAGTGACATCCCAGTGCAGTGTGGGAGAACTTCCAAATGTTATAAACCAGTATACCAAATGTCTAGGCTGACTAGTTACAGTTGTACATGTATTTTAGAAATACGCCAACAGAAACAGATATATACTGCATATTTGGCATCTTGTTTTGGAGTAATAAAGGTTAATTTTAATTATGCCTATTGGTTTTCTTTTTATTCACTGTAAATTGTTAAAAATGTAATACCAAGTTCCCTACAGTGTAAATTGAGGTGTATAAAACATTTAAACTTGTAAATAAATTTAAGAATGATGGCAAAATTGCACTTTCTCTAATTAGATTTGCAGGAAATGTTCTTCCTAGAAATTCTGACCTTTTTTCAATTACTGTTTCAGTAGTGGGACTTGGATGGAAACTTTTCCCTCTAAATGATAATGTGAGTCTGCATTTAGAAACAAAAGCAAAAAAACTTTTCACTTTTGAAGTCACTAAAGTAGTTATCGAATGATTTGGTTTGGGAGGTAAGTCCTAAAGGTCTGACATTTTTCATGCAAAAGCTTCTTGCTTTATGCAAAGAAATGAGCACAGTCTCAGACAAGAGTGATATCTCATTGGGTCATGGAGGAAGACTGTTAGAGATTACCCATCGAGTGTAAAAGGTATCTGCTTTCTGGCCAACTTCCCAGCAGAGGTGTCACTGAAGAGTTTGCCGTTGCTCCTAGATGGTTGTGCACATTGCAATTCCTGTGGGATTTCAAAGAAACTTGACTTACTTAGGCACTGGGTGGGACATCTGGTGTTCTCAGGTGCATCTAGGAGCTGAAATTGCTCCTCACGAAATCACTGGACAGGTAGGAGACCACAAAGGCAACTTCCAAATGTCAGTCAGATGGTGAGAATAACCTGGGTTCCCTTTCAGTACCCGGCCTCGTGTTGCTGAAAACGGGGAAGAACGAGGTGCTTTTATGGGCTGTTTGATTTCTAAATAGCCCATCGTAAGCACGCTGGCACATAAGAGCTTCAGACTGGGGCTTGATTCTGAATTTCCTGTACTCCCAAAGCTGGGAGAAAATGGAAACTGGTAGTGAAAGATGTGGACTGCTTTTTCTGGCTGGCTACTTCTGTGTCATGAGCTGTATCAGTTGAAATGTCACAATGATTTTTTTTTTTTTTTTTTTTAATTTAAATCTGGATCCCTTAAATTGGCTGTGAAAATAGAGCAATCACACCACTGGTATCTGTGTGCTCTCTTGATCTGCTCAGACACATTTCCTAGAAGTGAGGAGAGCTAAAGAAGAGTGTTCCCTCAGAAGTGGATTTCCATTCTTTTTCCAGGAGCATGACGCCCCTTCCCTCTCTTTAGTATTTATTAAGATGTTTTCCTCTGGTGTTGGCCAATGCAAATGCATCATCTGCTCCTTTGGTAGCTTCAGATGCATAGGTGCAGAAATGGCTGCATCGTTTGCCATAATAAAAGCACAAATATGGACATTGAAACATTTAATCATAGAATTGTCTAGGTTGGAAGGGACCTTTAAGATTATCGAGTCCAACTATCAATCTGCACCACTAAACCCTGTCGTGCAGCACCATGTCTTTGAAATACCTCCAGGGATGGTGACTCAACCACTTCCCTGGGCAGCCTGTCCCAATGCTTGACAAACCTTTCTGTGACCCAGTGTCCATTCTAAACCTCCTGTGGTGTAACTTGAGGCTATTTTCTCTTGTCCTATCACTTGTTATCTGGGAGAAGAGATCAACCCCTACCTCTCTACAGCCTCCTTTCAGGTGGTTGTAAAGAGTGATAAGGTCTCCCCTCAGCCTCTTTTTTCTTCAGGCTGAACACTCCCAGTTCCTTCAGCTGATCCTCATATGACTTGTGCTCCAGACCTCTCAACAGCTTCATTGCCCTTCTCTGGACGTACTCCAGCACCTCCATGTCTTGTAGGGAGGGGCCCAAAATGGAACACAGTATTTTAGGTGGGGTCTCAGCTATGCCAAGTACAGGGGGACCATCACTTCCCTAGTCCTGCTGACCACGCTGTTTCTGATACAGGCCAGGCCATGTGCTGTCTTGGCTCGTTCAGCCAGCTGTTGACCAACACCTCTAGGTCCATTTCTGCCAGGCAGCTTTCCAGCCACTCTTCCCCAAGCCTGTAGCACTGCATGGAATTGGTGTGACCCAAGTGCAGGACCTGGCACTTGGTCTTGTTGGAACTCATACTGTTGGCCTCGGCCCATTGATCCAGCCTGTCCAGATCCCTCTGCAAAACTTTCCTACCCTCAGGCCGGTCAACACTCCCACCCAACCTGGTGTCAGCTGCAAACTTTCTGGGGGTGCACTTGATCCCCTTGTCCAGATCATTGTCAACATTAAACAGAGCTATACCAAATACTGACCCCTGGGGAACACTGCTTGTGAGTGGCCACCAACTGGATTTAACTCCACTCACCACAAGTCTTTGGGCCTGGCCATCCAGCCAGTTTTTTACCCAGCAAAGAGTACACCTGTCCAAGCCATGAGCAGCCAGTTCCTCCAGGAGAATGCTGTGGGAAATGGTGTCAAAGGTGTTACTGAACTCCTGGTAGACAACATCCACAGCCTTTCTCTTATCCACTTAGTGGGTCACCTTGTCATAGAAGGTGATCTAGTTAGTTGAGCAGGACCTGCCTTTCATAAACCCATGATGACTGGGCCTAATCACCTGGTTGCACTGTACATGCTGTGCAATGTCACTCAGAATGATCTGCTCCATAACCTTCACTGGGACCAAGGTCAGACTGACAGGCCAGATCCTCCTTCTGGCTTTTCTTGGGGATGGAGTGTCACATCTGCTAACCTCCAGTCAACCAGGACCTCCCCAGTTTGCCAGGACTGCTGATAAATGATGGAAAGTGGCTTGGTGAGCACTTCCACCCAGTCTTTCAGTATCCTTGGGTGGACCCCATCTGGCCCCATAGACTTGTGTGTGACTAAGTGGTGTAAAAGGTCCCTCACCATTTCCCTTTGGATTATGGGGGCTTCATTCCACTCCTTGCCCCTGCGTAATAGCTCAGGGAGCTGGGTACTCAAGGAACAATTGGTCCTACTACTAAAGACCAACGCAAAGAAGGCATTAAGTACCTCAGCGTTTTCCTCATTCTTTCTCACTATGTTTCTGCCCCTGTCTAATAAAGAATGAATATTATCCTTAGTCCTCCTTTTATTGGTAATGTATTTGTAGAAATGTTTTTTATTGTCCTTAACATCAGAAGCCAGATTAAGTTCTAGCTGAGCTTTGGCCCTTCTAATTTTCTGCCTAAACAGCCTCACAACATTTTTGTATTCCTCATGAGTGGCCTGCCCTTTCTTCCAAAGACCATAAATTCTTTTTTCCCCAATTGCAACCACAGCTCTCTCTTCAGACAGGCCAGTCTTTTTCTCCTAATGGCTCATTTTATAGCACATGGGGATGGCCTGCTCCTGTGCATATAAGACTTGCTTCTTCAAAAACATCCAGCCTTCCTGGACTCCTTTGGCCTTCAGGAATGCCTCCCTGAGAAGTGAGGACTCTGGCGCATGTTGTTGGGTGGGTTTTTTTGTTTGGTTTGGTTTGTTTTTTTTCTTAGATCTAGCTTTGTGGCTAGTGCTCTGTCCTGGATAACGCTGCTGGCTAGAATACTGAGATTGAGTGAGGTACCACATGGGCTGATGTAGCACTGGCTTTTGTCTTCCACCTTAGAAGATTTCTTCTATTTTACAGTCTTTGACTACCATTTCAAGAACTGCTTCTCCTTCTATGAACAAAACTTGCTCTTCAACTCTGGAGTGTTGAGAGACTTTTTAATAAACATTTACCCATTATTACAGAGCTACATTCACAGTAGAATATTCAGCCAACTTAGCAATGAAACAACACACCCAGATTTGATTTGAGTACTTTTCCAGGTAGGAAGGTTCCACAGAAAAACTGGAAGGAGAAGGAAACATAACACTCTTTGGAGATATAGAAATTTGCAGGGCAGTTTAGGATACCTTTTGCAAAGAACTTCATGTAAGAAGTCTCAAGCTGTTGTAAGTAGAGGGGTGGGTGGTAGTGCGATTGGTGGTGGTGGTTGTTGTGTTTTAATCTCCACAAAGCAAAAAAGTCTATTGCTCTAGGACCTAGGGATAAAAGTAGGTATGGAAAGACACATCAGCAGAAGGGCACTTCTATGCACATTAAGCACTCCCCCAAAAATCAGCTTCATGCTTGATTTCATTTTACAGAGGGAGATAGGATGTGTCTTAATAATGACTGTAGTTGTTACTCTTCGGAGCATCACCCCAAAAGTTTTATTTTCATCCATCACTTCAGTATCTGAGCAACTAACACAAAGTAGTACTCATATATTCACAGTAAAGTTTCAGGTAAACTCCATGTGGTCTCTGGCACTTTATTTCCCCTCCAATTTGAAAGAGTGTACTCAGAATCAATTTTTTTTGAGAAGATTTGGAGTTTGATTGTAATTTCCTTTCGTTTGGTAACTCGGTTGCTAACAGCTTTTAGGACAGAAAGTTGCCAGTGTTCTTTGATAAATACTTTTGTTGCATTCCAGGTTCAGCCAATATTGAGTAACTGGTCGCATAATTTCTTTAAGCTGATGCAGTGGTCAGTGTTTATAATAATTTTAATGCATTCAGTAAAAAAGTAACAGAAAAATGTTTAAGAACATTGAAGTGTTAGTCAAGCACGCACAAAAATGAGCAATGCAAATCAATTCTGTATGTTTTCATTTCTTCTGTTATTTGTCTTGTCTGGCTTTACAGAAGCTTTTGCTTCCCTGTTGTATTTATTTTTCTGTCTTTCATTTTCTTCATTTCTTATATTCCTGGAAAGTCACTGCATTTTAATATATGTATATCACATTTAACTTGGTCACAAACAATCTTTAGAATTTCTAGACATAAGCTCTAGTTTTTTAGATTTGGCATTGTGGGGTGATCTGCCAAAGTTTCCAAAAAAGGTTAAAAACACCGGGATAAAAATAAGACCGTGAAGACCCCCAAACAAAATAACAAGGAACATGATCTTGAAAAATGTCCTAAAGATGTAGGTTTTTGCTGCAGCCAGCACAACTACTCCTAATATAGTAGAAACTGCACCTTGTAACACTGGGTAACCTAGCACGGACAGAGCTTCGATTGCCTTTTTATTGGCTGATGACTCTCCACTCGTAACAAAGGCATAGGAAATATGAGCAGAAAAATCTACTGAAAACCCTATGCAGATGACCAGGTTGATCATGGATATGCAATCAAGACTGATGTTCCAAAAGGTCATGAAACCAACAACACCAACTATAACAGAAGCTATAGCAAAAGTCACCCACACGCAACACAACGGGTTGGGAATAAGCAAAAGGGAGATGACGAGCATTGCCCCAGCAGCAATGATGACGTTTTGAACAGTGTTCTCCACTATTACCAGGTACTGATCGTAGTAGATGAACGCTGGGTGATACACCATTATTGGGATACTGCACTGCTTGGCTGTCTCTCTTAACTGATTGAGAAGATTCTTCTCATCAATGGATGACGTTACGTTCACCGTCTGGATGAAGAAACGTGAAGCTTCTATTTTATCCTGGGTCTTGTTAATGTCCCACTCAAAACTGGGAAC
>JAOTQQ010000012.1:16563495-16574790 GCA_026546715.1 Gallinago undulata | reverse complement strand
TGCTTACACTGTCACCTTCTAAACGGGGTGGGCAATTCTAGGTAAAGATTTATGTGCTACATTTAGCATTTAAACCTACAGCAGACTCCCCGCTCATGTTTCATATGCCTGTCTGCCATTTCCATAAAGTATGTTTAGAAGAATAATTTCTTATGAAGGACTGTTCTGACAGTAAAGCAAAAGTTAGGCTGTCCAGATTCTTCTAGCTTATTTTAAGATTAGAAGATTACAGAAACAAGTTTTTAAGAAGAGCTAAATCACCACATCCAGAGAGCAGTGGTCAATGGTTCAATGGATGGAGATCAGTGAAGAGTGCTGTTTGTCAGAGTTCCATGCTGGGACCAGGTACTGTTTAATGTCTTCTTCAGTGACATAGACAGTGGGATCGAGTGCACCCTCAGCAGATTTGCAGATGACACCAAGCTAAGTGGTGCAGTTGACCTGCCTGAAGTATGAGATGACATCCAGAGAGACCTGGACAAACTTGAGACGTGGGCTCATGTGACCATTGTAAGGTTCTATAAGGCCAAGTGCAGATCTGCACCTGAGTTGGGGCAATCCCCAGTATTAATAAAGGCTGGGAGATGAAAGGATTGAGAGTAAACCTGCTGAGAAGGCCTTGGGCGTACAGGTGGATGAAAACCAACGTGAGCCAGCAATGTGTGTTTGCAACGCAGAAAGCCAATTGTACCCTGGGCTGAGTCAAAAAGCAGTGCGGCCAGCAGGTCGAGGGAAGTGAACCTGTAAAAGTTCCTTCCAACTCAAACCATTCTATGATTCTATTTCTAATCCCTTTGAGGTCTCATGCATTATTGTGAATGTGGTGAGTTTAAAAAAAATAAACAAAAGACCTACAACCCATTCTTTAGTGGGGAGACCTGTATATTGGTATGGAAGAGAACCTTATCAGGCAGGCAGACCAAAGGAGTGATTAGTTTTGGCACAGCAATATGTTATTATTCCTCTCCCAAAGTCTCCTTGAAGGTCTGTAATTACCTGTCTTCCTTTCTTAGCTTTGTTATTGCCCTCTCAGAGGCTTCTTGTCACGCAAGATATGTAAGATAACATAACCCTGGTTGGGAGTGCCCTTACTTACAGGAAAACTGGGTAGGAAAATATGTGGGTGCTGAAGATTAGATCATGATACATCTTAGGCTAATTTTCTATTTCACAAATTGTTAAGAAATGCCATTTCCCTTGACAATTTGAATGTTTTCTACAGCTTTCAGAAGAAATAATAAATTGTTTGATCTTTGCTCAATATTTAAGTATAAAAAGGGGAAATCATCAACTCTCTTTGGGAAGCTCTTTTATTTTATGTGACTGGTATCAAATCCGTAATTATGGTTATGAGCAATTGTAAGTTTAAAACTAGCTTTATCAATGCTGAATGTTATGAATGTTTTGGAAGGGTATGCCCCATAGAATTTGTAAACCAAAGTATGGTATAACTTCATTTTCCTTCAAAGAGAAACTTTTATATGTAGGGCAGACCCAGGTTTTCAAGGCAGCATATTGTCATTTCTTAGTGTTTTATGAAGGCAGCAGAGAGAGTCCTTCAGTCCAGACTGTCACATCCATAATCATACCTTGGCCCAGAAAAAGCCCCACCTCAGATGGCTCTTTTCTTTTATATGGTATACTACATAGAAAAACTTTGGGACCAACTGAGGATGAGCTCTAAGAGGATTCATGTCTACCAGAAATACCAAAAGTCGAACTTGCAGAACTGCTGCATCTTTTGCCTGAGACCCCTTGCCCACCTGCTTCAGGGTGACTGAGGAGCTCCATGTACAACAGGGAGGCACCTGGGTCTTCCCCTTTGCTATTTATCTCAAGGCTGGATGCAGCCTTTGGCTTACTTACCTTTCTTCCATCCAAAGGTCTTTATGCTTTGTGGCACACCTCGGTGCTGTGCTGATGATGCATGTCACTGTATTGTGGGTCTTACCAGTCATAAAGAAAAATGACTGTCTAGGTTTGCCATGGCAGCAAGAATTGAGCTCTGCAGTTTCAGGCTGTGGTGAGCACAGCTGGGCCATTTCCATTCTATTGCCCACTCTGAAAGTCTAACACAGAAAGATACCTCTTTATAGTGGTCCACTCCTGAAAAGCGTTGAGTTTGACTATTGTCAGACCATCATAGCATCAGAAGGGACTGATCAGTAGTCCATTCCTCTGCCAAAGGGTGGGATGAACTGTGCCTACAGAATTTGCGAAGAATTCAGATGTTACTACTGCTAGCCTTTCCTTAAAAACTTCAGTGAGGGAGACTGGCACTTCTCTTTTGGATTCTTTCCCTGGTGAATGTTGTGGCTTAAGCCAGGCTGGCATATAAGCACCACACAGCTGCTTGCTTACTCTCTCAATGGTGGGATGGCAGAGAGAACCAGAGAGGTAAAAGTGAGAAAGAAAACAATGGGTTAAGATAAAAACAGTTTAATAATTAAAAAGACATTAAAAAAATTATAAGGAAAAGAAAAAAAAGAAGCACCGAACCACAACAAAGACTGAGGAAAATAAAACCCAAGAAAAACAAATGATGCAAATGAAAACAATTGCTCAACCAACAACTCATGAGGCCAACCAGTCCCTGAACAGTCATCCCCCCGCAACCTGCTCCCCAATTTTATTGCTGACCATGACATCATAGGGTATCCCTTTGCTTCGTTGGGGTCAGTGGTCCGCAACCGACCCAGTGACAGCCGGTTCCAGCTGGCTCCAAGGGACCCACCGCAGGGCAGGGCTGAGCACGTCCTCAGGGGAGTCTGTGGCACCTCTGTGGAAGTGTCCGGAGGTAAGGGAAAAAGGAGAACAAAGCCTCCGGGAACTGCTCAGGTGCGGGAGGAGCAGTTCCTGAGAAATGGCTCTGGGAGTGGGAGCGCCCCAGTGAAAGGGAGGGGGGAGCGGTTTGTTCAGGGGCCCAGCTGCGTCCATCCCCGCTGTGACTCACAGGGGCTCACCCTGCCTCGCTGGGACCCGGGCTCGGGTCTCCCACTGCCCCCCTGCTCATTCCCGTCTCACCTGGCTCGTCTGCCCGGCGAGGAGGCCGGTCCTGCCGAGGCTTCGGTGCTGCCACAGCGCTGGTCGTGCTTAGTGCTGGCTGGGGCTTCGCTCTGCCGTGCATGGCCTCCTCCCTCGCTTCATCATATGGCAGCAGGTAACATGCCAGGATCTCCTCTTTTGTGAGGATGCTTGCTTAAGGTTCTACTCCTCGAGGTTGAGAGATTCCTTGCTGCAACAGGTTCTCGGTGAGTGACTAATAGCTTGCTAAACTTTGAAATGTTAGCTAAGTAATAGAAAGGGTTGATTGCGCATATCTAATCCTTTAGACATAAACCATTGATCAAGTCTGGGACTAGGACTGGATCCATCCGCACCCAGACTTGTCTCTGAGAAGGTGTTTAGAAAGAAAGGGGGTCCTTTCTGAACCTCCTGTCTCAACGGGAGGATCTCCCTGACAGCTTGTCTGACCAGGTCCTCTCTGCAGTAAATACTAGAGTGTACCTTGACATCAAATCTTGTAAAACACTTACCGCTTTGTCCCCTCCTGACTTTTTATGCACCCTCAGTCTGCTCCCTGGCGGGGCAGTGTGAGGAGCAGAAAACAGCTTTAATGCTGCTCAGCAGTAGCCAAAACGTCAGTGTGTTATCAGCACTTTTTTCAGAACAAATCCAAGACATAGCCCCTTACAAGCTAGTATGAAGAAATATAACTCTATCCAAGTCAGAAGCAGTTCAGTGAACTGGGAATTTTTGGAGGAATTGCTGATCCTGTACCTGATTCTCATCTGTACGTGATCAGGATCCTCTATCAATTTGCATATAGCTTCTATATGTATGGGGCAGAAAAACATGATCATGCCTTGCGCACAGCAGAAACAGGCCACAGCACAGCAGAATATTTTTCCCCTATTCCCAGGAGTGTCTGAATTCTTTTGGTAGACCTCTACTGACTGTAGTGGGAGAAGGGGAGGGTAAATCAAAACCTTTGGGACTTGGGTCATTTTGACCTTGCTTGCTGTAAAGAACTGTGGATTTATAAGGAAGACTATAGACAGAAAGAGGGATAAAGTGTCATTTGGTCATTAGGTCCATTTTAAGACTGTGCTGGTGGACACTCACGTAGCTGATAGGTTCGTGGCCTCCAGCAGGGAATCCAGAAGCTAAGGGTAGGTGTCTATAGTCCCCCAGCATGGTGAGGAGACAGGAGCCTCAGAAGGTTGAACAACAACAAATGCAGAGATTAAGGAGTGGGAAGGAATCCTACCTACCAGTAAACAAGAGGAAACGACAACTCTGTGTGGCACCGATCATCTCATGTTTTACATACCTAACTTCAGGCTGCAGATGGCTACTTCTGTGTATCTGGAATTAGAAAGAAGGGAACAGCAACCAGGTAAAGAGGTGCCACCTTCTACCGTAGCATCTTATTGGTGACAGTCCCTATCCAGGACGGGTAGAGCAAGGGTATGTGTCCCTTTAGCTGAGTGACTGCATAAGGAGAATGAAGAGGATACCAAGAGGGCAAACAGAAATGAACTTGGCTTTGCAGCCTAGAGGTTAGGGTGTTCATTTGGGAGGCAGAAATGATTGATTCTGGTTCCCAGTCAAGACTATGAGTTTTATCTGAAACAGTTGCTGACTCAAATAGCAAAATAATTCATGGTAGAAGGTACAAAACCACCTTAGTGATTCCCTGGTGCCTAGAGGAGCATTCTAGGGCAGATGAGTTGGAATGATGTTGTGGTGAAAAATTTATTAGCCCTGGCTAATGGCTGAAAATAGGTGTCACCATCTTCAGTGCCAACCAGAACAAAGCTGAATGAATGTCATCAGTGCTATGTTTTGAAATGACCCTCTAATGTTGGTTGAGATAGGTGTGCTCTGGGCTTGAAAAACCAGATTGTCTAGGAGTGTCTAGCGTGCCTCTCTAGAACTTTGTTGGATTGCCTAAAACGTGTTGCTTACTTTTCAGCCCATAGCACTTTTGGTTGTGTACAGGGTAACAACAACAGAAGCTCAGGGATCTTTTAAGTTAAAGAAGTTGAAGATAGAGGGATCCTGTCAATCCAACTCCTGGATCAGATGACTGCTGGGTGAGCAAGTTTGGGTTTGTTGGTTTTGTTAAAATTAATTTTGTCTTTTAAGTACCTAACGTTCATTGAAATCCCAAGGTAGCTCTTGAAATCTTTGTTTGGATCCAGTTTGTGTTGTCTTCCTCGTAACAGAGGGAGACAAACTCGTGCTTTGTAAGATGTTTTTAATCAGAAAACAAAAGTTATCTGTGTTGGAGTTTCAGTGTGGAGTATAGAAAATAAAAAGGTAATTGCATGCAGGTATCTACACCATTAATGTCTTTTTTAGGTAAGTCAAATTTGTTTTACTCTTATTACTAATGGGTTTTGGAGGCTCAGTTCAACTTTCCTGTTTTCACAGAACTGCTGCCTAGCTTTAACTTTAGGTGTCTCTGCTTGAGCAGGGGAGTGGAACCAGATTATCTCCAGAGGCCCTGAACCATTCTGTGATTCTATGAAAACTTGCATTTCCCACATCTTTTGTTGGCATGCCACTTAGTCATGCTTGCAGGGAAGCCAGAACACAGGAATGCAAGCCCAGAGGTGAGCAGAAGAGTCATCCATAGTCGTTATCCTGTGCTGTTGTTCACCTGTTTGTTCCTTGTGCTGGAGATAGATAGTGCTGTTAAGAATCATGAATAAGTGCTGGAGGTGTATCCTGACTTGCAAAAGTCTGAGGTGGATCTTAGTTTACTTTGCTAGGAGCTTATAACACATAATACATCTTAGGAGTTCTTTTATTAGTGAGAAGGTCTGTCTCAGTCTGCCTCTGCAGAGGTATCTCTACAGTGGAGTATTTATCTACATAGAATCTTCTAGGTTGGAAGGGACCTTCAAGATCATCTTGTCCAACCATCAACCTAACTCTGACAAAAATAAACACCCACACAATAAACAAAATGCAACACCATCACTAAACCATGTTTCCCAGCACGACGCCAACCTGTCTTTTGAACACCTCAAGGGATGGTACCTCAACCACCATCCCTGGGCAGCCCATTCCAATATCTGATAACCCTCTCAGTGAAAATTTTTTGTTGTTTAGTTACATGTTCCTTGACTGGTTTTTTTTCTTAAATTGTAAATATGAATGTGTGTACTTGTATCTGAGATTCCGCAAGTGGATTATTTAATTACTTTAGTTATCTCTCTGTTGGCTAACATTAGCCATTTGCAATTAACAAGCTGGTGTACGTTTGAGGGGGGATGTACACATTTTATGTGTGAATGTACATGAAGTTTCCTAAAATAGTGAAAGATGGTATCGCTGCCTACAAGACTGGCAAAGCAACCTGTACATTTGGCCAGTTAGAAACTCCCTTCAGTAATACACATGTATATTTAAACAGAGTTAAATTGTTGTCTCATCACTTGCACAAGACCCTTATGAACTGCCAGAAGATGCAATTTCTAGGAAAGCTTGTTTGCTGTCTGTAAACCTGTAACAGCCTGCCACTCTGCAAAGGCTGATATGTGCTCCTGAGCTGAGTGCTGTTAATAGGTCTATAGGAACCAGGAAGAAAAACAGAAAGAAGCAGTTTTGAGTTGATCGAGCTGTTAGTTGAGGCCTCAGGCTCCAATTTGTTAACTATCAAATAAAGACATTATGTTGTACTTTTTTTTTTTTTTTTTGGTTACAGGCTACATTTACAATTACACAATTTATTTTTGCATTAAAAATTGTAATTGTTCAATAGTTTAATGCTGGGGAAAAGTATAAATCATCTGCTCTTGAATATTAAGGAAATTTGGCAAGGCATGCAGCTGCAGCGGCAGTAAATCCCGTGGCTGAGTGCTGGATTGAGGTGTGCAGCAGGGTTCCCAGAGCCCAGGAAACCCAAGGAGGAGCAGAGAGTCCAGGAGCAACCACAGGAGATTTAAACAGCCTTAGGGAGTGCTGGCAACCAGGAGCTCTGCAAACAGGGATCAACAGGGCGCAGTGGTTTGCAGTTCACACAGAAAGGCAAGTGAGAATGGCCGTGCACCCTGCTTGTAGGCCCACAGCCCAGGGAAGTGCTTGAGGTCTCTGCCATAATGCTGGGCACGCACCTCAGGTTTAAAACCAGTGTTTTTACAGAGAAAGCTGCTGAAATGTCTGATGCCTCTACCCAGGTGGAACTGGTAAGGAAGGCAACTTCAGTACAGATGGTAGGTTGCAATGAGTGCCCAGACCCTTCTCCTGGAGAAGAGGTAAGCACCTGCAAAAGATGTGCACAGGTTGATGATATGTTGTGTCAGTTGGCCGAGTTGCAGGAAACAGTTAAAAGGCTGTGCAGTATTAGAGGGGCCAAGACAGAGAGACATAAGTGGTTTCAGAACCATGCTGCTGTGAATGAGGCACCTCGGACCCTGGTGACCCATAAAAGCAGGACTCTGCTCAAGTCCCCACCCTCCAGCATTACAACCAAAACCAGATGTGAAGCTTTAACAGCTGTAGACACCCACAAGCAAGGTCTGCATGAGGAAACTGTACCAGCAGCAGAGAGTGGATACCGCAAGAAGAAACAATGAGTGCTTGTAGTGGGCAACTCTCTGTTAAGGGGCACTGAGGCACCCATCTGCCAGCCTGACAGAATCACGAGAGACATGCTGCCTTCCAGGAGCTAAGGTCCAAGATGTTGTTTGTGACACAGCTTGTGAACAGAACAGAACAGACTATGATCCATTGCTTGTCTTTTATGCAGGCATGGGTGACACTGCAAGCCAGAACCTGGGCAGAATCCAGGAATACTACAAAGTGTTAAAAGAAGTTCCTTCATCCTAGGTTTCCTGCAGCAGGGTCTCGGATGTAAAATCCCATTAAGCAGTTTATTTGAATGGTACAGCAGCATGGACAGCTCAAGCTTTGTGCCTCTGTGGAAGGACCCCAAACAAGGAAATTCCCCGGCAATTATACCCTTACAATCTAAGCTCCTACCCTTCATGCAACAGTTCACACCAATAGTAATATTTAGGTCTGGGGTCTTCTTGTTCCTCATTGAATCCTTTCTCTGTCTCTCCGAGGGCTGTTCCTTTTCTTCTCTTAGTGGTTGCTGGGGGTTGCTGCTTCCTTATCTTCTGGTTTAAAAGGGCTCTGGGGCCTTTTTTTACTTAACTAGGTAAAAGTTCAAAATATCTAGGTGAAAATTCACAGCTTGTAGTCTGAGGCTTCAGCAAAATGCTCATGTAAGCTCTTGATTGTGTGAACACTACAATTCAATTATAGTTAACTCCATTATAGTCATAACTCCAGCTGTGACGAGACTAGTGGAAGTCACCTACACTCAGGCAACTCACTGATGACTGCAAACCAGTCTCACATTTTGAACCGAGGACGTTAACAGCGCTTTCTTAGTACTTCACTAGTGTTCATATTGTTCATGTCATGTTTGGTTCAAGGCTGTTCAGATTATTTTAACCTGCATTGAGATTAATGGCCACAGTTGTGCAGGATTTATTTCAGTATTCTTTCCAATATTGGACCAATACCTTGAAATATGGCTTAGTAGATATGGCTTTCAGATGGTAATTGTGAAAATGTAATGGAGTGCATTCCTAGTTCACCTGATGAACCCACATTCTACTCTGCCAAGGAGGGATGTTAAAGGTGTCAGCACTGACATGAGTGCTCATTAGACATGTATAAAATACAGGGATTCTCAAGTCACCTTCAGAGTAGCCATCTTGTGCATCAGCCTAGTAATGACATCAGGGAAATGGGTTAATTTAGTTAAAGAAATCATTAAATAAATCTCAAGAGCCTCAGAATTCAGAAAAGTGAGTGACAGATTTACAGCTTTGAAATGGAGAGCAGAATTTGAGCTTTTCAGAGCAGGTTACAAAGCTATGCAGCTGCAGTATAAATTGTTTCCTTTCGGCACAGTGGATTTTTGCTGTCTTTTTAGAAAGGGTTATAGAATCATAGAATTGTCTAGGTTGGAAGAGACCTTTAAGATCATCTAGTCCAACCATCAACCTAAGTCTGATAAAAAATAACCCCATCACTAAACCATGTCACTAAGCTCTATGTCAACCTGTCTTTTGAACACCTTAAGGGATGGTGCCTCAACCACTTCCCTGGGCAGCCCATTCCAAGGCTTAATAACCCTTGAGTGTAAAAATTTTTCCTAATATCCAATCCTACACCCTCCTTTCAGGGAGTTGCAGAAAGTGATATGGTCTCCCCTCAGCCTCCTCTTCTCCAGGCTGAACACCCCAGCTCCCTCAGCATCTTCTCATAAGACTTACTCTGCAGACCCCTCACCAGCTTCATTACCCTTCTCTGGACCTGCTCCAGCCCATCAATGTCTTTCTTGTGGTAAGGGGCCAAACACTGGACACAGTGCTTGAGGTGGGGCCCCACCAGTGCCCAGTACAGGGGGACGATCACCTCCCTAGTCCTACTCACCACACTCTAACCATACATGAACTCACCTGGCTCATGCAACAATGTGTTTCCATTGCAAAGTCAGAAGAATAGAAAGATGATTTTGGGTGGTTAGTGTGAAATCAGATGAGGGAGAGTTAAAAAGGTATCTATCAGAGATTACTAAACTTGATCCCTTCAGAGGTTACTTCTGGATATTCTATTGTTTGTTTTGCTTTTAAGAAGATGTCTGTTTTTAGAAAGAAAATTCAATATTGCTTCTAATGTCCTGGTGGACTTAGGAATATTTTTGGACTATTTGTATTTTGACAGGGTTTTTTGCTTGCATATTTAAATGCTCCTGCTCAGTAAAAGAATCAAACACGAAACTCAGGTTTTTAAAGAGTTTGTGCTTAATTTTCACAAATGGTCTTCCAACAAATAGATGGGGCTTTAAACGCTATTCCAGATTTGTCAATATTAAGAGCAAACTAAATTCAGTTGTTACTTTTAAGACACCGTCTTTTAAATCATATTCATAAGATCATAAAAATGTTATGAGCTATTTCATGGCAAGATATCTCCAATTTATTGTTTTGCTAACTGTAAGAAGTTATATCTGACAGAGATTTTACTCTTGTCCTGGTGTCAAATCTGATTTCAAGAGAATTTGCTACTTCAGGAAAGTGGTTCTGAACTTTAGTCGGGGTCACTGACTAATGGCATGACTCATTTGCTTTTTTCCCTTGGAAGGCGTTAACATTTTCACCACGTTTTAGCATGCATATTTGAGTAAGAAGCCTCACAGAATTCTATATAAACAACTCCTAAACACTCAGCCTATTAGTACACCCCACTGGGATGATGTAAGGTAAGAGTTACATAGCTCACCAGATAACTCTATAGAAGCCAAAGATGTATTTTATGTTATAATTGTAAGGTCCTTATTTTTCTATTATACGCTATTTAAGGGGTAGCGTAGGAACAATGCTTAAAAGTACCTTTGTGATAAGAGTATCTATGCTGGGCTTTGCAGTTTTAGGTTATCAATGAAATTAAAATATTAAATACAAAAAGAAGAAAAAAATTTGTAGACAAGTTTGAAAGAACTGAAACAAATCAATTTTTATAGTATTTTCAAATTTATATGATTGGTAAAATAGACTTTTTTCCTAGAAAGCCAGATTCTAGTCTCCTTATTTTTGCTGGTCTTCCTATTTTTTAGCTTCCTATTTTTTAACTTCATGGAACCAAGAAGTAAATTTTTTCAATGTGTGAATCTGAGCAGTTGTTTTTAGTTTCATGTTTCAAAGCAAAGCTCCAAGAAATGGTAACTATGAGTGATGTGTGGGGCTGCAAACCAGCCTCATCTCTGCTTAACTGCCATCGGTGAATAACTGAGAAGGGCTCTTTGGGAGCTGCTGTGATATCACTGAGATGAGAATTTGTCACCAGTGCCAAGAATCCCCCAAATCCCTTTCAACATGAATTTTCTCCTCTTTGTGGGTTGAAACAAGTCCAGGAGGAGTGGAGGGTCCTGAGGTGGGCATCCTAGTGAGTTCTAA
This sequence comes from Gallinago undulata, assembly GCA_026546715.1. Lineage (NCBI taxonomy): Eukaryota > Metazoa > Chordata > Aves > Charadriiformes > Scolopacidae > Gallinago > Gallinago undulata. Next base: position 16,563,802 of record JAOTQQ010000012.1, on the reverse strand, counting down.
TTAATTGAGTTGAACTGATTTTTATCTCACAAGTTCCCTTCCCAGAATTACAGAGGAAAAAAAATCAGCTTTAAATTCTGTACTGAGGTATTTCGTTTCATCCCAACCTTTTTTTTTTTTGCCATCTAATTTGTTGACTATATTCACATTTTTTTTTTTTTTTCAGTTGCTTCACAAGAAAAAACTTTCCCTGTGAAGCTGTAAATGAGGTGAATGGCCAGTTATTCATGTGGCTGTAGTGGGGCTGTGTGGAGACTGCACACTGTCAAGAAGACAGAGATCTTGTAGCTTTTTGGTGGCTTTGAGC
>JAOTQQ010000012.1:16506431-16549997 GCA_026546715.1 Gallinago undulata | reverse complement strand
CAGACCGCAGGGGCCGAGCTTTGCCTGCAGCTGGGACACCCGGTCAGTGCCGAGGGGACACCTCAGCCTCCCCGGGGCTTTGCCGAGCCCGCCCGAGGCCTGTCCCGCAGCGCGGCCCCTCCACCTTCCCCGGCGGTGCCCTCGCGCGGCCGGCAGGGGGCGCTGTCGGGCAGCGCGAGGGGCCGAGCTGGGCCGCACTGCGCCTTTTTCTGCCCCCCCCCCCCCCCCTTCCACTTAAACCTCATTTTCTGTTTCTAATTGACAGTCCGATGTTTATTTGCCACTGAAGCCTTGGCAGCAGTCTATCTGATGGCTCAGACTTGAGGTAACTGTCGTGAGCAGAGGAGCCAGATGAAAAGTAAACCCTGGAAAGGCTGGCTGGAGGCAGAAACATCAAGAGCGGGGAAGGCAACCCAAGGCAGGCGGCTGATGGGGGCAGAGGGGAGAAGCAGCTATAAAACCTCTAAGTAAAAGCACAGTTAGCTCTGGACAGTGCGTGGGAAGGTAGGAGAGATTTGTTCCAGCATTTTTTTCTTCTGTTTACCATACTGAAGAAAATTTTTAAAAAGCTCTAGGAGCTAATCCAAAGCAGGACATATTCTGAAAACTCTCTTGGCAGATACTTGTTTAGCATGATCCTTGAAAAATTCCAGCAATGGCAGTTCCACAGAACCCTTAAGTAACCTGCTTCAGCACTTAATTACACTTGGTGTAAAGCAAACTTTTCCTAATGCATTGCGCTGCTTCTTCGTACTTGCCTCTTTGCTGTAATTCTGTCTGTTTTCATGGCATAGTTTTGTTCTTTATTTATGTGGCTCTTCTGAGGCTTTGAAGCTCTATATCTGGTTTCTTAACACATTGAGGCAACTTGGTTTGTTTCGTATCTATTGCTTGCTGATGACTCCGTTCCAAAATCCATTTTTATTTCCCAAAATTATTTCACTAACGTACATTCATTATGAAAGTATTTGGGTTACATATTTTCAAAGCTGCTCATTGATATGAATATACTGCTGTGAACCAGTGGCAGCTGTCTGTGAACCACATTGATAAAATTAATACAGTAAAAATTATCCTTTAAGAATTGACCTTGGCTGTTACACAGTCTGCAGTTGCTTACATTTTCCCCCTAGTGATTTTCCTGATATTAGTTATAAATTCAGGGCTGGGTAAATGGTTTGGCAAACTATTCAAAGCTTCCCGACTTGGCAGGGTGGTGAGCACCAAAACCAGATGTTCATCCCAACGTTTCAAAGAAGTAGCAAATACACTTACTGCACAACGAGCAAAAGCAACAGAAATCAAATTCTTTTCACTGTGCTGTGGATACAAAAAAAAAAAAAAAGTATGAGGTGGGAGAGGACATGTCTTCTTTTCCCCAATGGCAAAATGAAATTTTTAGAATTTCATTTTTTTCTAAAAAAGCAGAGCAACAACACTGCCTTTGGCATTACATGAGAAAAAAAGAGAGAACACTGGTTCTGTTCCCTGCAGCTGGCTCACAAAAGCAAAACAGAAGATATGCATGGAAAAATTCTAAATATCCTACTTTCTGATGGACATGGAAATACTTGGAAATGGTGTATGGTGAAAATGGAAGTCCTAGTTTCAGATAGAAGAGGAGTGCATCATGACCATAGATGTACAATAAGTGGCTCTGATGCTTCTGCTTTAAAGGACAGGACCTAAACCACTGCCAGCTTAAACAGAAGACTTTCCACATCAGTTCAACAAGGAACAAATATGCCGCTGTCTCCTGAAGGCTGCTGCTGCTTGCAGGTCAGGCACAGAGAGGAAACATCCATTTTGTCTCATCCTCCAGGCTTTGCATTGACTTTGTAAGCCACACTTGTAACCACTTGCTACTTAAAATTTTCAGCACATAAGCCTCTGGGCTGTGTGTTCTTTCTGCTTCTTGTTATTGTCGGTACTAATCCTGCCATATTGCTAAGGGACCACATCACAGCTGAGGGCTCTGCTGTATGAAGCACTGTGCCAATACTGCTCAAAAGCTTCCCAACCCTCAGCTTTCCAAACACAGTGGTAAATCTTTGAGTAATGTTTTCAGTCATGCCAAAGTGACTTGGGCCCCTAAGCCAGAATTGACTTAGAGATGTACGTTTGTACTGACAAAAGCATTTATGCCTTGCTTCGCTCAGCCTCACTTGGTGTCTGTCTGCATGTCTACATGCCAAAGGGCGAGAGACAAGGAGACATCCATGCAAAACTTTCAGTTCATCCTTCTTTTACTGCTGTTGAGTTTCCTTGCATGCATGGCAGTAGTCAAGCTGAAAGAGTGATGTTAGAAATACACATCCATCTCTCCCACATAGAAACATTTCATCTTCTGTGAGATTTACAGTGAGAGGAGCAAATGTTTTGGGACCATGACTTCTGGCTTTCCCCCTCTTAATTCCTGGTGCCTAAGTCATTTATTTACAGACCAAATCTCCCAGAGCTGACAGATCCTGATCGCATTAAGCTGATGAAATGTATGCACTTTCCTGCCAACTAAAGAGGTATTTCTTAGATAATCCAGCCGACTGGCAGGACAGTGTCTCTCAGGAAATGTTTCCCACAGGCATCCCAGCTGATTTGGTGCAGGAGTTCCAGTCGGTGCCTGAGATGAGGCTAACTGGGTCCGTGGCTGCTGCTTCGTGAGTTGATGGCACCACAAAGCTGGTGCCTGTGGCAGCCCCAGGGCCAACATGGAGAGGTTCAGCTGGGTGGTGGGGGATGCTGAGAACAGTGTGTCTCCATGCTCCCAGCAGCTGGAGAAGGGTTCGGCTCCACTGTCTTCAGATGTCTCCTCCCAGGCACCTGAAGCCCCCACAACGTGCTCCTACACTAGGAGAGCAAGGTGCAGAGGGATTTTTAGCAAAGATGCAAGAAGTGGGCTTCTAAAAGTGTCTTGAGCTATTTTCTAAGAGTAACTGAATCTGTTTTCCTTCACAGCTGCACATACTTCAGTGTAAGTTTATGTGCGAACACTCACTTAGGAGTAAGAATTTCCTATCTTGACTTAATTAAAGTTACTTAAAAAAAATAAATCTCCTTAAATTAAGTCAAGCCTCTTAATTTTGTCCTCACGTAGCTTTGTACCAGAATTGCTGGAAGCGTGAATTAGACCAGATGTAGTCAATTCAGCTCCAGCGTGTGTGCTGAGGAAACATTCCTGTGAACTGATCATCTGAGGACTTTGCAATGTATCTCTTGTCAGCAGTCGCAGCGAAGCACTTCAAGGCCTAAGCCGCAGCAGCACGGTTGGAAGACAGAATCCATAAACAGCTTGCCGCGGCCTGTGATTAAAATAGAAAATGGCTTATTTAACTTCGGGCACAAATCCCATCACAGAACTTGGCCCAAATCCACATGAGTGCTTCCTGAGGTCAGGGAGAATTCACAGTTTGAACAGAGGTCATGGCAATACTTGGCTTCTTGCCATAACAATTCATCAGAAAATAATTATGAAAGTCGAATTGGTGATGCTTACAAAGTGCCCGTGAGGACACATCAAGTAAGGTATTGTGCTCTCTGCTAGCTACTTCTGTACACAGAGAGCTGTAATTTCTCAGCCCATTGACTGTTCATTCTTCTACACAGAAACAAAGACAATCCAACTCTTAGTCAAAAAGCATGGTGTCCTATACATAAGCCTCCCTAAAGACAGCAAAAGTCCTGGAGAAAATGCAAAAATGCTGCAAATAATATTTACTAAACTACCAGGAGTAGTTTTTCTCTGGTGGGCTCCAAAGGAAAGAGAAGTCTGAGGGAACAGCTTCCTCAGCCCAGAATTTAAAAATCATCATACCTGTCACATATATCTACATAAGCATTTATAGTAGCAGTTATTCCCGGCTTTGCTCCTGGAACACCATGTGAACAGATATATGACTTGCACCTCTAAAGTTGGCCCTTATAAATTGCCATTGTGAGCGCACGCAGAAATGCAAGCCATTTTGAGATGTCTGCTCGTTAGGGTATCTGGTAGAAAAGAAGCAAGCAAATAAGCTAAATATTCATCTCTGATGGGGGGAATCACTTTCAAGTCTATGTGCTAATAAGAGTAGTCAGCAGTAGCATACAATGAAGGCACAGGGAAGACAGGAAAATGGAAAGGTGACCCTTCACTTTAACCCCCAATAAAATATAAATAATTTATTGTCGTGATTAATATGGAGGTTCCTTTGGCTGTTGTCTTCAACAGCAGAGTTATAATACTTACAGAAAAACACATGCCATCTTATAAATACTCTATAATTTAGCAAAGCTCCAGAGAACTGCCCATTCCCACTTCATCTCCTTGTATCATTTTCCCTCCTTTGCTGTTTGTGAATTTTTGAATTAAACTACCTGACCTGCTTGAGGCTAAAGTCACCTTGGCAGTTATAGTAAAGAAAACCTCTCAAACCCAAACAGAAATGTCCCTGTTCCAAGGAAAATGAATAGGAGGCTGAATGGTGCCAGCGCTGCCTGCGGTGGGTGCTTCTCTGCTCCTCCTGGCTGGCTCTGCAAATGACCTCCTTCCCTTCAACCAGCAAGTCCACTGCTCCTTACCCTGACTTCAACCCCCCATGGCAAAGTCTTTGTCATCTCCACTCGCCTTCAAAAAAGTCCAAAGTTATTCCAAGGTCAGGGAAGCAATACCAGTTTGCAAGGAGACAGGAAGCAGAGAGGATGGTTGGAGAGAAGCAACAGAAAGAAGGGAAATTCCTAGAATTTGGAATGGGTGTTGTTTGGTATTGGGGAACAGGGGAAAAGTCTAGTAGGCAATGGCACTAAATGCATATGGCAAGAATGCATTTCTTGGAGGTGTAAAGCTTTCCTATAATCAGAGCTGTCCACTGCTGTAGGTTCACATGGCATATGGATGAGCAGTCCCTGGGTGAGGAGTGGAGCTTGCTGGGGGTGCAGTGCAGCACCTGGCAGGGTACAGGGCTACGTCAATAGAGCCCATCAACACCGTGGAAACGGGCCCCATGCACAGGCTCAAATTTGTGAGTCAGTTGCTTTTTTCAGCGTTCTTCTCAGAAAAGTTTCCAGATTCCATCAGTGTCTGAGACAATTCTGTGAAGTTCCGAAGTCTGACATCAGACCCCTAAATCTCTGTAGAACATCCTGCTATTTCCTGGAGCACTTGTCTGTGGAACTGCTGCAAGCTTATTTGTAAAACCACGTTTCAGCTCTCTGCAGAAACAACCATCAGCTTCTGCAACAAGATTAAAGCCCTTTGCTAAGTCCCTATGAGACGAATTTACTCCCTCTGTCCATAGCACTTACTTGGTGACATCAATTTTATATATATATATATATATTTAATTATTAAAATGTGCCAATCTTGGCCTCTAAATACCTGTGCAGAAGCTGCAACAAAACTCACATATGAAGTATCCCCTGAAATAATGATTATTGACTATCTAAAGTGACTAAACATTAAGTAATTATCAATGGCAAATTTTCTGGACTTTCTTTTAGCTGTTTGAGGAAAATTTATCCCAGTCCTCATCCAGAGAAACTGATTATCTGTTGTTTGGTAGCACTTAGAGAAAAGTGATAGTTGAAAATCAGGTACTTCTTTTCATTAAAAAAACTGTCTTTGTGGAAGATGACATTAGATGATTGTTTCTTCTCAGATTACCTACATGCCCTTTTTCTGTTGTAACCAATCTTCCTCAGCTCCTCTTCTCATAATTTCTTGTCTCTCCCTTGTGATTCATGTCTCCTCTCAAACGCAAAGGATTTTTCTTTCTCACCTTTCCCTACCATCTTCCAGTTAGCTGAATTGTAGAACAACCTCTTGGGATTAAACTAGTCACCAAAGTTAAAAGTTGGAAGGGCTAAGCTGCTTTTTCATTGCAATATTGCAATTTTCAGGGAATTCTCGGTGTCACCCAAAGGTTTGAATTTTTGAAAACTGGAACCTCCCTCTGCTTCAGACATCTCCAACAAGTCCATCATGCACTTTCTGAGTGGCCATTAATGATGACAGCAGCAGAATCACTTGGGAGGAGGTGGTAGGAATGGTGTGGAACACAATGGACTGGGATCTGTTGTCTCTCTTTTTGGTGCTGGAAAAGAAAGAGTGACAACAGGGAGGTGTCCTTATTGGGAAATTTCAGAAATAAATGTATTTTGCTCATATTTAATTCTGAAATTGGAAGCCACTTGGAGGACAGGGATGGAAAGAGCGTGAGGTGGATAATGTTTTATATCTTTGTATTATTTCCTTTAGGCACTTAGAATATGTTCTCATTAAGGTAGGACTTCCCAAATCTGATACTGATTTTTGAATGTGCAAGTACATGTCTCAGTATCTACATGAGACATGTAATAACTACCATTAGTTTTGAACTTCAGGTAGTCATTGTTCATGCTTTTGTCACAAATATCACAACATTTCATTTGTTTGGGTTTTGGTTTTGTTTTTTTTTTTTCCTTAAGGGCTTGAGTTTCTTGAATTGTAAAGGATGTCTGAGAATTTAAATTTTTACAATATAACCGTTTTCTACTGCTTGTTATTTAAACCTCGAAGGTTGAAACAAAGACATGAATGTCAGAAGGCAAAATTTTCAAAACCAATTTTTGATATTGTTGCTGGCGATGCTGGCATAATAAATGGGAAACCAGGTTTCAAACCAGGCCTTTGAACACTCATCTATTCCAAAAAGCCTGTGGGTGGCTCAGTGTTGTCCTGGATGTAGTGTCCTTTAACGGTGAAATTTGTTGATTCAAAAGATGGAAGGTTATTTCTCATAACAATCGCCTGGAACCGTGCCCAACCGCCGAGAGAAATCACAGCCCTTCTTTCCCCAGGGACCTTCCGGAGCAGACCTGCAATATCGAAGAATCACAGGAGGTGGCACCAACCTCCCAGCAGTGACCCTGGGAGGCAGAGCCAGGCTCCGGCTGGCTCTGGGGGACATTCTGAATGTACACCTCCAAATTCCTCTAACATGCCGCTACCCAAGAGGTGCTGGAGGGCAGGGGGGAGGATGTTCTCTGGGCTGAATGCGGAGGGGGCCGAGGGAAACAATCGGTGCTGATGGTGTTGGGAGCACATTTCGCTGCCTCTCAGGAGACCTGCGGCACTGAAAGCTGAAGTGGCCGTTTCAAGGGCTGTATCACAGGCACCTACGATATTGAGGGTGGTTTTGGGAAATGACTGGACTCTGGGGAGCTCCTTGCTATGACTGGTTAGAAGGTCAGCAATTTTTTGCTTGCTGAGGGTGGTATAAAACCTTGTGCAGATCCCGTTGTGAAGCTCTTGCTCAGGCAATGTGTAAAGTGTAATAGTTAATAGCCTGGTTGATGATGAAATGAATTAATGGATGATAGTACACAAATATTAGAAGAATATTATAATAACTGTGGAGGAGTTATGAGGACCCTGAGTTCCTATAGCATAAAGTTTTGTTTTGAGGGAAGCGGTATTTTTTTTTTCTTTTTTACTGAAAGCACAGAATTCAAAATGGAAAATCGAAGATTAAATCTAAAGCTGCTAGCTTACAAGTGAGAGGTGAAAAAGTGACAGTCTTCATAGTAATACTATTCCACATGGCAACCAGCAGTATTTTCCATTCCTGTTTTTCTTTTCAGATGTTTCTTTCTGGTGCTGCTGAACTTCTTGCCCTCTTGAATGCTTTGTTTTCTGATACAAGAAGCACTACAAGCTCATCCTTCTTGAAAGGGGCTATTTATTCAGTGAAGTTTTTGTCAGACCACTTATGTAACTTCAAAACCAATTCCCAGTGCTTTCCTTTCGGTGCCTCTTTGTGAGAAGCATCTGGATTCTTGGACTGAACAGATATTATATAAATACAATACACTGTGCTGCTGTAACAACAATAATTGCTACAGTTGGATCACCAATGCCATACAGCTGCAGAAGGGAAATGGTCTTGACAAATAAGATGTGTAGGATTTTTCCAGTACAGTATTTAGAAAGAGCTGCCACGTGAAATCCCCGTTGGGCAGCAGCACTACAGAGATAAAGGCGAGCTACATAAAGTGCCACAGCAGCAAATGTGAATCTCTCGCTTTCTTACTGAATTCTTGCTTGCTGCAATCATCACTGTGCCTAAGTGAAGAACAGCAAAATGGATTATCGGGCATAGGAAAGCTGATGACTGATAGAGAAAAACAACTGCACTCCAAGGCGCAGATGAGAAGCACATACTGTCCTGAATTTGTCTGCTTTTCCTTTAGAGAATGACAAGTATTTAGCATTATACGTCCCCTGGGTTTCAGTGTTGAACCGTGGAAGTTAGCAGCATATAACATTTCAAAGCAATCGCACTGTTACCACAATTACAAACACACTTGATTAAAGCATCCTACACTATGAAAAGAAACTAAAAACAATAGATTCAGGGCCAGTTTTTCTCCTTGGCGTAGACCTGTTCAGGCAGCTTCAAGTAGGTCAATTTACCAGGGTAATCTAGGAGAGAGCTGAAGTGATGACACAAAGTGTGGTGTTGAGTGAATAAATTATACTCCATTACTAAATTATTTTTGCTTTTCTCTGTTTCTTTTCATTGTACTAAGCAATGGGGTTTGTGTTATTTGTACAAACTAGCAGGGAGACTTTGCAATACAGAAGTCCTGACACTACTCAAAACATAGTCATATGCTCAGATCATTCCATGCTCTTTCCACTGAGGATGATGGCACCCAGCTCTGTCAAATAAGCCATACATGGCCCATTGCTAGCAAAAATACTTCTTTTTCCATTAATGGATCCTGACAGAAGGGAAGAGAAGAATCAGCCCGCAATCTACTGTCTTGAGGTTGCCATTGACAAAACATTTAACCTAAATATTTTCAAGCATTTGATGAGGATCCAGTATCAGATGGATTGGAAAAGGAATAGAAATGACAGGAAGATTGTGAAGATTTTTGGGAGAGACCTGAAAAATGAAAATGTCTTTTCCAGATCTTTCCAACATTCCTCAAGTTGGCCGAAAAAGGGAAGGCATTTTGCATCTAAAGACTATTTTAGTAGAGAATCCAGAAAGTGCTACTAGGGAAAAAAACCTTACTTTTAAAAACATCTTGACTATCAAAGGAAAGAATTAGACTGTCACTTGGACTATTAAATTATTTGAAATATGACGGATACTATTGAAAGGGGTACCAGAGATGATGGATTACACCTATTTGCTACACAGTGGCAAAACAGATGCATAGTAGTATGGTTTCTAGTGTGCCTCTTTTTTATTTCTAGTGATTTATTGGAAGAAGTCCTGTAAAAATAATGGAAAATCAAACAAAACAACCACTTAGTTAAAAAATGATAGCATTAATACTCTTAATCTGTTCAAAAGCCGTATTTTTATTTTAAATATTATTAGTCACTTTTTGAATAGGGTTTTGTATGCTTTGTCTGAGGTCAGAACAGGTACATGGTGTTGGCATAACTCACAGGGTACAAAGCTCTCCCTGCTATTTCTGGATGCTCAGAACACCATTGAACCAAGACTGCATATTTATAATGCACGTTTTCATCTTGAAGCTCATGTATATCTCTGATTATAATTCCTACAAATTACTTGAATGCCTCCATGCAGTTTAAAGTCATGTGTCAAAGTCAAGTCTTTTTAAAGAAGTGATTTGCAGAAAATGAAAATACACTAAGCCTTTTAATCTTAAATCTCGCCCTCTCAGCAGAATAAAAGGATCTGAGTAGAAGAATACAACTGCTTTTATGAAAACTGGTGGAAAATGTATAAAAGGAAAAAAATACATCAACTGCTAATATTGGCAATCTAAATCTTTTGGACGCTCTAATACTGAGAATTAAGAGAATGTGTGTTCTGCTGATGAGATATCTCCAACTGATGGAGAAGGAACAGTCTGAAAATGTATGAAAATTTAGGGGGTATCTAAAAATAATTTACCAGAAAAAACAAGTTTTGAAAAGCCCCATTTCAAAAGTCTGTTTTTACAATGAAGGATGCAAAATTACTCATCAAGTGGTTAATCACAATCTTCTATAGTTTCTTGGCTGCTTGCTAGTACAAGTATTACCAGCCAGAGTGATTTAGTTGGCTCAGCTCTCCCCTTGATGGCTTAAATGATTTACTATCCATCCTTCCGAGACTCCAGAAATGCTTGTTCCAGTCTCTAGGACATGCCTGTTCCATGCCTGCTCTAAAGAAGGCTTTTTTTTTTTTTATTTGTTTTTTTGGCTTTCTTATCCTTTGGATCAAACTGCTGAAAAAACCACATGTAGGTTGTGAGATAGCTGTTGCACATGCCATTTGGTCCAGTTAAAATACTACAATTATACTAGGGCTTGCTGAGGACTGAATATCCTCTTGCATTAGGGAAGTTAAGAGTAACAAGATTGAATGAGTTTATTTACTTTTACCACAGATAGTAAGCCTGTGACAGCTGAGCTAGGGACAGCATGAATTTAGTCAGGCACATACCATATTTTGTGAGGAATAAATGCAATATGTGTAAGATCAGAAACAACTCCATTGCCTTCTTGGTGTCTTTGGCCATCCCTTGGTAAGTACGTTTAAGATGTCAGAGTTCAAGAGACTGGAACTCAATCTCTCAGATCAAAGTTGAAGCATTCCCTACTCTGTGCCTGCCTTTCCCTGCCTGGAGAACCTCTTGGTTTGCTCCAGACCACCCTGCCAACATCTACACAGTGTGAACCATCAGGTGGCTTGGGCTCAGGGGACCGTACACTGGGGAGGGGACTCCACCTTGTACCGGGGAGGGATTTCTGCATTTCTCCCACTCTTGGCTTAGGGTGCAGCACCTTTGGTTTCAGTTCTCCTGCTCACTCATGCAGGAGCTGTGAGGAGTAGAGGGAGTGGGCTGCTTTCTTTAATTGAAGCATTGTTTTGTATACACAATAGCAGCATAATAACACCAAAGATAAAAGGATTTTAAGCAGCAGAGGTGTGTGTGTGTGTGTACCTGCCATATGTGTGTACCTGCCATCCTGACCTCAAGCAGACTTCAGTTTCCTGACGACTGTGGGCTGCTCCCCTGCTCCAGACTGCCCTGCTCTTCTGGATCTGCATGCCTGCCTTGCTTTTAACAGTCTCTCACCTGTTTACAGCATACATCTTTTTAATTTGCTGTGTTCACAAATTTGCTGATCTCTTTCCACTCTACTCACAAAAACCCCTATTCCAGTGAGTTCAGCAGTTGTTTAAAGGTAAAACATCTATGTTAATACCTTTTCTATCAATGGTGTTAGATTTGCAATCTTTAGCCACCGTCAACTGTCCTACTTATTTTTCCAGTGTCCTGTTAAACTAAGTCAATAGATTTATACAGAAATACACCAGTAAAGAGCACACAGTCATACCCTATTCAGAAACTAACCGAGAGCAGCTGTGATACAGGAAGAGCTGGTAATGCTAACCTCGAAATTGCTGGATCATTCTCCGTGTTATTCTTTAAGTTGAGAAATGAAATAACAAAAAGACATCTCCTTTGCACTGAATTTAGTGTTTTTCATAGTTAAGACTTTTCTGTTAAGTAGGAGTTTTGACATAGGAGTCAAACCCCAGCTCTTTTTATTTTATTAAAGAGATAGAGTAATGGAATGTTGAAATAGAAGTAAGGTAAAACAACTGATAGCTCTCCTGGATTTGTAAGTGTAATGTCGGATTTTCTGCTCCAGACTATGCTTTCCTGACTAATATGATTGTATACACTTATAGAAATAACCCTTTATTCTGTACATTTTGAGTAGATCACTATTTTGTTTGCTTTTTCTCTTCTGTTTTTCACGTATTTGGGATGCTCGAAATCATACAGTCAGAAAAGCTAACCTGTTTATGTGTATAACATAGGAGCACCAAAGGTTGTAACAGCTGTTCCATCTGCACACATTGTTTGCAAAACATGGCCGTTAATTTTTGCTGATCGCTGTAATACATTCTGCATGCACATTGTTTGATATCAGCAAGGGAATAGATATACTTCCTTTGTACCCAAGGAACCTTGCATGCCATCTCTAAGTAGCCCTTTCAATTGGTAGCATTAATCCGAGTTACGATGTGACTGGAAAATCTCTAGAGAACAAGCTTAGGAAATGGCGGGGGCGATTTGATATATTGTGCTTTACCATCAGAGCAGACTGAGTGAGCATCCCAGGCCTATACTGAGAAGGCCTGTTCTGAGGAAGGCACTCACCATATTTTAGATAAGACGTAAAACGGAGGCCCCCGCTGCTTGTGGTCATCAGAAAGCTTAAACTACTTTTGTAGTGTCAACACCAATACTTTGGCCAAAAGCCATCAATGTCATTGCTTTCCACCTACCCACACCCCCCAGCTGTTTCAGTGGTATATGATACCCTTCTCTGCTTCCGACTCTAAGCTCATGTTCAAAATCCTTCATTGTTAAGGAGCTAGTGCTCTCCCTCTTGGGGTGGGAGTCCCTAACTCTCAGGGCTACTGTATAACATTTAATATTTCATCCTTCAACATCCTCTGAAGGAAGAAGACCTGAAGGGGTACGTGAATGTATGTGGATTGTAAAGCTTGCTCTGTGACTCCAGAGCTGAATGTCTCTCATGGCTGATAGCACTTTAAACCTTGAGCAGAACTTTGCAGGAGACTCACAGCTGTGATACAAGTGAATTTTCTGAAACATTGACATTTTCCCTCCCCTTCCCTCAGAGGATAAAATAGGTCAGCTCTAGGTATGAGTGTGAGGTTTGTGGTTTGGTCTTTTTCCATGGGAATATAGGACTAATAAAAGAAGGTTATTCCTAGGTCACAGAATCCAGTTCCACTACAAACTGATCTTTAAAATATTTTTTTTTCTTCTTTGTACCTCTAGAGCTAAGCCCCTCCTAACCTTAGACTGGCTTTCCAGTCCTTTCGGAGTTTATTCTTCCAAAGTCACCATCATCACTGTGGAAATGAAGAGAAAGAGTGAGACAGAAAGCTGGTAGCTGTTTTTTTTTTTTTTTTTACTTACTGAACGGGAGAGGGCTAAGAGTAACATGCTAGTTCAGTGGCCTTTGGCAAAGTGCTGCCAGTTTTCTGTTTTTTTGTTTGTTTGTTTGTTTGTTTTTCAAATTATGGTAATATTTGAATTTTTCATGAAGAGAAGACTGGATGCTTGTGGGTATTTTCCCACTGAGTGCATTTAGTTCTGTCTATTTCAACCATATCTTAATGAACTTAATGAAATGGACTCTGTCCTCCAGGGGAACATAGTCCCTCAGAAAGCTCTTCCAAGCACCCAGCAATTAGTGAAGTTTTAGCTAGCCAGTAACTGATATTCAGGGGAAATGAGTAAATAGGGCTTCTATTTATTTCTTACTCCCCTTTTAGTCTCCAATTCTTTTGCCCTTTCCATTTATTTCTTTATTTCTAATGGAAATAAGCATGGAGTAGCTTTCTTTGCAAGACATCTTAGTAGCAATTACTTGGTTGGAAACTTAGATGGATACTTAGGAACCTTGCTTAAGTGGAATCCATGGTGGAAGACATCCAGGAAAATCTATTGGCGGCTCAGGGTGTACTCAGTAGTGTTAGAAGATTTAAGTCTCTCCAGAGATGCTTAAATCTGAGCTAGATTCAGCAACTGCAGCATCTGCTGCAGCTCTCGCTAAAAAAATAAAATTAAAATTAGAATAATATAAAAGTAAAATAAATATAAGATACTAATAAACCATGCTAAAGTGAAATATCAATACTCACGTGAAAGGTGGAACTGGCAGCATGGAATCCAGAAAGGGAGCAAGAGATGTAACTGAAACCATATCAGAAACAAATTTCACCAGTGTCAGTCATTAGGCAAAGATTTTTCAATAGCAGGTCCTTGTACAGGTGCACGGAGTATTGGCAACAGAACAAGAAAAGTTCAACTGTGACTAAATTTCACTGTAAGAGAGCGAAAGTTATTGATATAATGAATACAATGAAAACAGTTACGTTTCAAGACTGTCATCCACATTTTTGTGCATCTGGAACATATTTTTCTTGGAGCACAAGTAGAGATAAATCCTCATTTGAAGCCCAAAGAAGTCAACAGAAGTCTTTAAATTGACTTTGGTGGGTTTTTCACCAAGGCTTTGACTGGCACATCCTATAAGCAGAAGTCTTAAATGAGAATCAGATTAATTTTTTTGGCTTGCACTGCTGTGGACACCTTTCTAGCATTTTGGATGGGGAAGCAGCAAAATTTTCTTTGAACGTATTTTAGTTTCTTGGAATGCATGTGATGCAAATGTGTAGTTAGTGACAAAGCCAACAATGCCAGGGCCTCATAAACAGCAAGAAGTGATAGAGCCCGAGAGATGTGACTGTACTAGAGATAACCTGTGCGTTTAACTTAAACCTGGATCATTTGCCAATCCAGAGCCAGAGTGCCCAGTGCCAGGCATTAGAAACCCCTCAATGCCCAGTCCCAATGTGCCAGCATGCCACAGGGACTTAAAATACCAATTTCAGGAGCTCAGAGGTTTCATGGTATTTTGTGCTATAGTTTTACCTCATTCGGCAGTGCTTAAGTTTCTTTTGGGCTTTCCATGAGTAGGCACGGACCCAGTATTTGGCCTTTAATGAAGAACAGAAGCATTAAATGCTCTAAAGTTTTCCAATAAAGAAGTGAGCCATTACTGAAATTCACTCATTTTATCCTAATAACATTGCATTTCCTGCCAATAGCTTAAAATATGCCGTTATTCTCCCTGAAAAGAAAAAGGTCTTAACTCTAAAGTAAGACTCTGGAAATGATATAATATAAACATGTGCTGACATTAATTACTGTAATATTTATCTATAAAACAGATGGTAGTGCTTTCAAAAATGTGTGAGCAATGATCAGAATGAATTCATTAGGCATTTATACTGCTGTCATGTACTCACATAGGTGTTGCCTTGGACCCTGCTATATGCTAAGGGGCTCTTTCTTTTTAAGTGAGGTTTTACCAAACAGATGGAAAACATTATTAACTACTGTTTTCCTTTCTTGTCAAAGATGTTTTGTCTAATCATCGCTATAATTACACATCCATATTGTAGTAAATCATGCTGTATAAACATTTAGAACAGAGTGGATTATTAGGGTGAAATGCAAAGTATTCCAGACATTAAAACAAAACAAATACGGACTGGACTCTGCTGAATAATAACAATTTTCAACATCAAGGACAGACAAAACATAATTTAATAGCTTTAGCTTTTCGTTTTTCCATTTATGTCTCATTATTCTATGTACAGTGTATCCTGGATGCTTTCAAATGCCTCCCTCCCCTTTCTTTGTGTTAGTATTTTAGAGAGGAGACATTTTACTTCATACAGCAACTCCCTTCAACATTTTGCTGCCACTGTTTTCTTCTTTCCATTTAACATACGACCACAAAAGCATTCAGAAACAAAGTGGACAACAATGAAATCTAATGTGGGTCCTGCGTTTCCTAAGATAGCCACAAAATTTCTATTCTAGCTGAAGCATGTGTGTTTCATCGGGGTAACTGGCTATTTTGGGACTGGATCCGCAGTACTCAGCTTTTCCACCTGCAGCTCCGCATCCGTCAGGTTCAGAATCACAAAATATGGGCAGGAACAACTGCATTTCTGTCAGGCTTGGGACTCTGCTCAAAGGCTGCTGCAGCCTCACTTTGGGTCGCAGCCTCAGGTTGGGAATTGCTGGCACAGGTGGTGGTTCGGCACACTTCATGCCCCGCAGCTGTTCTTGGCCCTATTTGGCCAAACTGTGAGTGCAGCAGGGATGCGGTTGATTTAACACCTATGGTGTGGATGCCTGTATTTGTGCTGGTCATCCTTCAAAGTCACTAGAAAGAAATAGCTTTTATGGCACTGGATTAATTGACTGTACTGACAGGATGAATTCTGATCTGGTGCCCAGATCTTTTGAGTAATAATGTATTGATCTCTTTGTCTTCTGTGCTTTAATATCAAGGTCTACTTAAAGGATAAAAATGTTTTAGAAAAACCCCAAAACCTAGGAAAGCCAGATTTAACTTTCATGATACTTCCAAATAAATAAGTGTAATTTTTCTCTTTGTATTAATCCTGCTTTTATTCCTATTTAAAAAAAAAAACTATTAAGCAGTAAAAATCAATGTTTTACTGCTGCAGATTAATATCTGCAAACATTTACATAGTTGGATGTTGATCATGGCTTAGATTTTATCAGTGATGTTCTCTTTGTTGTAATTCCATACATTGCCTGAGGAAAACCAAGGGTAGAGAGCTGGCTATTTCTACAAGCTGACTACAAAGTCTGCAACAATCTGTGAGAGTTAGGGCTTGACTAGTGCCTGCTACAGTATAAAAACTCATGCAAATTTTTACTACATCAAGAAAGGTTGATCATCAGTAAATCCGTTATGCCTTTCCACAGATGCATTTTTTTACCGCTTCTACAGGGTGTACCTCACAAGCCAACCTTCTCAGCTCTCCTACGTGGGTGGCAGAGGGTTTACTCAGCTTAGTGTTGAAATGACCCGAGAGTGCTATGGTGCCATGAGCTGGCAAGGCAGTAGGTGTTTAATGTTGGTCTTTCAAAGCACATTAAGGCCATGGCAGCTTTCCTGGCTCAGGAGATGCGTTTCCAGCTGCTGCTTGGCCCTGCCAGTATTGCAGAAAGACTGCCCCGTATGTTCACCCTTTGTGCCCAAGACTGCACTGAGGTGAGGGTGACAGGCTCTTAGGGTCATATTAGAGCACACTCTAACCTCCCAGTAAACACCATTACAGATTGCCATGCTCCTTTTCTCTACCAACAGCAATGCAGAGGTCTGGCACATTGTGCCTTCTGGAAAAAGTGGATATTCAGGATGTCTTTGTGAAGAACCACTGAAGTCGTGAAAGGAAGAGCTAAAGAGTAATCACACCTGGTACCCAAATCTGTGCCATGTGAAGAATATCTCATGAAGGAGCTCTCATGCTATGGCCAAGGACAAAACTAGACCGCTGGCTGCTTTGAAGCCACCTGCTTATCTTGGAACAGGCTGGACAATTTGCAGAGTCACCCTCATCCTACATGACATCAGCGAGCTATCAAAGCTATCAAGGGCACTGGACTGACTGATAACAGCAGGACCTCCTTCTATACCATAATGCCTTTGATACCTGGTCTCCAGCAGAGGAACTGAAATCAACACTAACGCTTGCCACCCTGATGGAGAAGCCTCCTCTGGTAAGTACTGTTCTTGTATCACATAGTGGGGCAGATGGTCTGCAGACCCTCCTGGAGCACACATCTTTTAATAGTTTTCCTGTTACTGTGGTAAAAGGGTGTCTATGCTGCTGCTGGACTTTTCTATTTATAAGCTTCTAAGAGATATGACGATGATGTATGATGTTAAATATTACAATATATGATTGATGTTTATGGCTAAAACTCTTTTTTGTGTGTGTGTGTGTATGCTAGCTGGATGTTGCCATTTTGGGCAGGTTTGGGCCACTAAATACCCTTTTCAATGTTGAAAATCTGTAAGGGAGGTATCCAGTGTTGTGAAAATGCTGTTTGGCTTTTCCTTTCCACAGACCTCTCCTCCTTTCTTTCTGTCAGCCATAACAAAACTCTTATCACCAAAATGTAGCTGGGAAAGTGGACCAGGAGTGGTTGTGGGGCAACAAGTTGTTTAAGACACCACTGCTGTATGAAAGCAAAAGTTCTCAATCATGCAGCTACATCTCTCTCTCTCTCTGTTTGCATTGGATGACACAAAATGGCACATATATTCCTCTTCAGTGAACCAACTTCAATAATATTACCTTATACTGAAAATATATTGAGGATTGTGATAATGAGATATAATTTCAGCTTTCTTAAGAGTTGGACTAGTGTCCTGCTTCTCAACAGAGAAGGACTGGGAACTGAGTGTAAAAACCTCATCCTGATCTCACAGCTGACCCAGAAAAGACTTCCTCTGTGGCCCAAGTGAATGTAGGGAAGAAATGGGAGATACTGAGTTAGGTCCTGGGAATCATGAGGAGGCAAACAGCCTTATCTGCAAACATGCTTTGACTTGCTGCATTCATGGCACTTGCTTTACAGCCTGCACAGAGTGTAGGTGCTGCGAGCAGCTCCTTCCCATGCAGATTATGGAGTTTGGAGAACAGAGACTTCTGGGAATGGACCTTTGAACTTCCAATCCTACAAAAGGACTTAAGCTTTGGCATTTCACTTTTTGAGTTACCAGAAGGATGGCAGGAAGGAAAACCTGGGATGAAAGTCAGTGCACACTCCTCAAATTGGTTAGCCCCTTATTGTAGGAAGAACTTGGTGGTGAAGTTTCAGCTGGTAACCAGATTTAGGGGAGCAGTGAGGGGGGCCCACCCAGTGGGTGCTGCAGAGGTGAGCTCTGCACCCACTGCTGCTGAGCTCCAGGGCTTCACTGTCATCAGGGTGGTCTGCAGGCAGCAACACTGCTGCTACCAGGTTGGCACCAGAGCCCTTTGCTACCAGCTAAGGACCTCAAAAGCAGGACTGCAGAACATGCAAGTGACATAAAAATGATTCCCATGCTAGTGTCTAGTCAATGTGCTCTTTCCTAGTATTATTGTTACTGTTTTCCTACTGTTAACACCATTGATGGGATATGGGCTAGTACCACTGAAAAACACACTACAAGCCTAAAACCTAGTAGGTTTGTTCTATTGCAAAGCCTCTGGCAGACTGTCAGATACATCGCTAGAAACTGCCAGCTCCAATAGTGTTTTCCCTATGCTAGCCAGCAAGAGATCAATAACAGTGCTAATCATGAAAGTAAGGAGAGAACATAAGAGAGCAGTAAAACAAAGCAAATTGTGAGTTTCACCTGTCATTCCTGTTGATTCTGGATGGCTTCCGCTAGTAATTTCACAATGCATCATGAATTTCCATAAGGTCCAGCACATGCAGAAAGAACTTTTGGAATTTTTGCCCATAGGGCTGAATGCTTAATATGGAGAAAAATGTTGATCTATGGAAATACAGGCTGAGACTGAAGTAGGGGACAATTAGCCATCTGGACTCAGGTAGTACAGGTTGTCTGATAAGCCCCAGTGGAGCGCCGATAACTGTACCCTCCACCCATGAGCAGACAGGCCCTGTGGCTGTCCCAGTAGCTTCTTTAGCTGCTGTTCAGTAACTCTGGCTTCACTAGGCTTCTGCCAGTGTGAAACCAGGCACACGTTGTGGCACCTGACTTCAAAGGTTACCTATACTTACACTATGAGCATGCCGAGTCTGCGGGTCTAGCTTGATTTGCAGACAAAAGAGACAGAAGATGGGCTAAATCACACAGGATTAGACTCACATAGCTGCATCTCAGTATTTACAGCAGTGTGTCATGATGCACAGCAGAGCCATTGATTTTTCCCGGATGCCAGCCAGTGGGAGCACTGCAGGGACAGGACACAATCGGGGAGAAGAAAGGGCTCCTATTTCCCCTCAGCAGCCTCCTCCAACCTTCTGTGCTCAGCATGAAGTTGAGAGCCAAAAGTGAAAGACTCTTCAATGTTTTTCTGCTGGGAGGACACTTGTCAGGAGATGGGGCTCGTGCCAGGGCCGAGGAGGAAGCAAACAGGAAAGAAGCTTCCAGACAGCAATTATAAAACCATTGCAAAGAGTAGACTTTAGAGAGATCAGTTTCGGACATAGGAAACAATTTATGAACCTATCATGTTCTGGTTTTCACTAGGCTGAGCGCTGAGTACCCACACGGTACATAGTCAGGTTTCTTCACCAACACATGCATACCTACCACTCGCTGCGATGGAAGGTGATGTGCCAAGCAGCCGGATTTCAGTCGTGCAAAGGTAAAGGGCAAAGAAAAAAAAAAGTAAGGATGGTACTGGTTATACAGTGAAAGGTTTACTGAGCTAGGACTAGGCACTCACAGTTTTAAAAGATAGGGTAGAAACCCCCACATTGTAATACTTTGGAAAAAAGGAAATAGCGTAGATTTTACAGGAATTAGGAGGAAAAGCCCATTTATTTTTACTGAGATATTTTGTATTTGATTTCATCTACAATGAAACTAGAGGAAGTACAGAAAGCAGTTCATCCAGCCCTTGATTGCTTAATTAGAAGATTACAGAATTTATACAAAGACCTATGTCTCATCTCAGTGAATGTACTTTTCTGTCATTATTCAGACACACACAATTATGATATATCCAGGCCAATCAAAGATGTATTTTGTGGCTCGATCAATATGCATGTTGAACCAGCTCTGGAAGGAAAGTGCAAAGTCCAAAAGCTGTAGGAACACTAAATGAAACATCACACTACCAGAAGATGACAGTTTTTACTTTATTTTTTTACTTTCGTTCCTCATTTTACCACTCAAGAGTTCCAAAAGTTTAAGCAAGGTCTATACTTTGAACACTTTTTGAGTTCTCATGCAGCAGTAAATATTCTGGAATCCTTTATGGAGGCTTATTAGTTTAGAGTTTTTAAATTCTGCATGCCAGCTAAACATGAAATACTTAAATAGTCAATGTGAAATTCTTCCTCTGACATCTGTCAGTAAAACAATAGTTAATTATCTAATACACAGCAGTGAGAAGTATCTGTGTTCTTTACAAGTTGTCAGATTTCATCAGTCTTTGAACAATTTTCATGAAAACTTTTCTTTCTTTCCTTAAACAAACTTAGATTGTATCACTCTCCACATCACCAGCCAAGAAAAATTACACTAGACAACAAGCTTAGGCTTGTATGTATCCCCGAAGTAATTTAAAAACAAAGGAAGATTATAATCACCTGTGGATATATGATCTGCTTGCTATGAACTCCCAGGACGCTGCAATGAGCCCAGCAGGGTATGGGATGTCTAGAGGAGATGTCATCCTCTGCCCAAAGCTGCTGGTTCCTGTTTCGTGTACGCAAGGGTATTATTAGGCGATATAATTTTGATGATGTAATGTTTGCAATTTTGTATCCTGTTTCCTGTAGTTTTGGTGGGTGGAATCCCTCGGCTGAAATTACCTTTGCATGGTTGAATTAATCTCTCCCATTAAAAGAGGCTGTTTTTATCACTTGTCTGCAGAATCTAAAACACCAGTACTCCAAGCAGATGGCTACACTCTGTCACAAGACAGAGATTCTGACTTACAGATTCTATTTATGAATTAAGATAGATCTTGGTGGCAATTGCTCATATAAATATTTACACAATTTTTCCCAGAAACAGAGCAAAACTAAAAACGGAAGAGTATTAGTAGAGATAAAAAGTCTTTTTTTCTGCTTCATTTACGTAATTAAGACAGAGAAGTGCGAGCTAATAGTAGACTGCTGTGGAAATAAAGGTGTTTTCCTATTGACATCAAGCTTACCAATTTCCTGTTGCCTGCGTAACCTGCGATGGTCTAAATTCACAGTGAGTGAGGACTGCAGGAGTGGCTCGAGCGGACCCAAGGCTGTGCTGCCACTGAGAGAGAGAGGGGACCCTCTCACCCCTTTGGATATGTGCTCCTGCCACTTCACCTGCACCAGCTCTGCCCGCAGAGTGAAGCCTTGGCGCAGTGAGACCCACTTGCTGATGCAACAGAAACCTGCTTTCTGCAAGGTTTGTTTTCAGTCAGGCATCGGAGCTTTCCCACTGCGGCCGTGGAAGTGTGTAGCTCCCGGGTGGCCGTGGGAGTAGAGTGTAGCTGAGAGTGGGAATAAAGTCCCTGCCTTTGGCAGCAGTATGGTTTCGGAGAGGCTCCTTGCAGCCTATGGAGAGCTCTCCCAGTGCCTGTGCTGTGGAGGATATATTAAGACTGTTTGGGCAGCTAATAAAATCACCCCTTAGCTTTAGTCAAAACAAGATTTTAGGAGCTGCACAAACTCTTTTCTTCATGTCATAGCACTTGAATAGTGCACCTCATTTGTTAGATTGCCAAGTATATTTTTCTCCTGAAAAGCTCAGCTGAAAAATAATGGATTAGGAGGGAAGACTTCATTTTGAGAGGTGAGAGAATAATAATATGACATGCTGCCCAAAATATAGATGGTGATAATCTCAACTTTTGCCCTGGACCTATTCAGTCTCTTGTACAAGTTAATTATTCAGCCATGCTTCAGTTTTTGCTTAAGAGTCTATAACCCTTTAAAGCCTGCAGTTCCCTGTAACATCTAGGCAGAGCTTACCTGCTCCCTTTGCGATACATATGAATACCTGAATCACACAACAGGATGAAGGTCATTTTGTTTATACTACTTTTATTGATAGGATATTTTTTACTAACAGCCACACATCTTAATTTAGCACATTTTTATTCAAGGAAGAAAAACTCCTCCAATTTTATTTCTTGAAAGGGTAAATCCTGGAACCTGCTTTAAGCCTGATTATTCAAACTGGTGGAAGGACCTTTCCATGGGAGCTGTGGGGAAAAAAACAAAGCTTTTCTAAGTTGCTAGTACAGTCCCCGGGCTACATTAGCTTGTGCAGCTGATCTGTTGCAACTCCATGGAGTTAGTGAGGGAATGGCTGGCAGATCTGGGCTGCCTTGTTCTCCCTAGTAGAAAGAAGATCTGGCAGAGCGTGCCACCGCACTGTCTCCTCCCAAAGCATAGAGATGATGTACAATCTCCTTTTGCTGTTCCTCAGATGTCACGGGCAACACAGCAGGGCCATGCTGTCAGCCTGTATTGAGGAAGGGGTAGGATCTGATTGAGTTTGACTAGAATATGATTTTAGCAGACAATGCAACTTTAGAATGAAAGGAAGCTATGAAGAAGTAGCCAGTATTACTTATGTCTGTAATACGGGAGGTGCCTTTCACATGTCGGATAGTAGCCACCTGCCAACATGCCTTGCGAGCAGAAAGTTTATGGTGTCTAAAGGTCAAAAGGAAATTTTCTAATATCAACTTTCTTTGCTTTTGTAGTGTTTGTAAGACACAATCCAGCATACAGAGCTAAAATTTCATGCTATTTCTCCCTCACAGTATGGCTCTATAGCAAAGTCTAGCTCTTTCATGATGCTTTCCATCACTAGAAATGTTCTGTAAAGGAGCTTATTTTCTTGTTCCAAATTTACAGATAAAGAAAGGAGGGTAACAATAATATAAATATGTAATGTCATTTTTATATGTTATCCAGCTAACTGCCTCAAAACTGAACCCTGGCCACCAAATCCCCAAGTTGTGATCTAGCTGCTACATAACAGAGCCTTCCCTGTGTGTACTCAACCAGAGTGGCATAGCTACTGTCTGTATGGGAAGTCGTATCTCATGAAACATCCTGTAGCCATGCTCAGGGAGAGATTATTTATTTTAAACAGAAACAGAGGCTCTAAGCAATTTTAAGAGCTGTTGACTTGCATATGTATTTAAGAAAATGTACTGTTACAGATCCTGTGCTTGTTTATTTAGCTAGAAATTAGACTGTTGTTAGACTTCAAGGCAGGGGGGGTTTCTGATCTGTTCAGACCCTTCTATTTGGTTGAAAAGCCTTCTCTGGTTTCTTAACCAGCCTTCTCGGCATTATGTCTCCTCTGCAAATTGTTCTCCACTGTCACCCTTATATCCTGACTTCAGGCCACAGCTCTCACCATTTCCAAGATCCCTCCAGCTATGTGAGCTCTGCCAAGACTTCCCTGAGAACACCTCTACTCTAATTCTTTCCTACATTCATGTTTCTTTGTATTAAGAAGCCAACATTTTCTGATAAATGACATCATCCTTCCTAGAGAAGTACAGGGAAATACTAGTCTCTCAAATAGCTCAAGATGGTGACTGTTGGTTATAATTAATAAATTAGTCTCCAGCTGTTTTTGAAAATAAAGAAAACTGCAGGCCATTTCTGCATATACAAGCCACGAGCACATCCTCAATAGCAAAACATTATGTAAAAATACTTCCTTGTGTATCACATTGCATGTTATACATTTGACAAAACACACTGAATCAGATTAAATAAACAAAAATTTACTGAAAATATATGCTTGCAATTGCTGGTTGACAGAGTCTTAAAACACTAAGCAACATAAGGTGATGCACCAAGAAACCACAGCTGAGACCAAATTAAAAACAAACCCAAAAACCAACAGAAGACTGTAAAAAACAGGAATTACATGCAAGGAATCACTGCAGAGTGTGAAGGAAGCAGGGTACAGGATATATGAGAGGAAAACATTATGACTTAGTTGTGCTTCTACAGAAGTCACTCTGAGATTTATTAGTAGTTCCCCAGGAGCAGGACCAAACCCTGTATAAGTGGGTAGGGAATGAAAACAAGAGGTCTGGTACTGGACTGCTAACACTTTACAAGCTCTTGTCCTCAGTGTGTGCATTTAGATACAACATATACAGATTCAAAATAACAAAAGCTCATGATTCAGTAGCTCTAGAAAAAGTTGCTAGGTTCCTGGAAGACAATTTAACATGAGGCATTTTTTCCCTGTCAGAAAAAACCTAATAATTTCTTAATACTATGTGAAGAATTTATCTAATTTCACAAACTAGAGTTGCATGTAAATGTATTGAAACAGACTGTAAAACTCAGAAGTGATCTGCAAGTAAAAAACTTTATATGAACATTTCTGTGCGGACATTTCAGTCAAGACGAGATTAATTTCACTGATTTTAACATGAGTTGAAATAAAGCCAAAATGTGAAGTGATTGTAACTCTTTATATTCAGTAACAAAGATGATTTCATCATCGAAGATGATGAAAATGCACCACTGTATTATCTACTAATGGTTGAATAACACTAAGGACCTGAAATTACAGAAATAACAGCCAAACAAACTCAAAAGCCCAACAGAAGCCAAGAACCTCGAACTGCCCATGGAAAATCCAAATAATGCGTTCACTGAAATGCAATAGCAATAGGTATTAATGCATTGACAAATATTAGTCAAGACAGAGACACAGGTATTGCACCCTGAAAAAATACTTTGTTTGAGGAAGGTGCATAGATTATTAAAAGGTCCCAGAAAACAGGAAATGACTCAGATAGCAGGACTTCAAAATATCCTGCCAGTTACAGAGGTGAACATACTGTGCCTCATCAGCTCAAATTGTAATGGTGATGATTTAAACCTGTATTATCTTGTTAAAACAACTATGAATGCAAAGGATACATAAGATCAAAGGATCAAGTATAGAAGAAGAGAAGATCTGCAAAAGTGCTTCCAGAACTCAGTGTGCTTCTAGGACCTAAGGTGGAAAGCTCAAGTGACAAATGGAAACCAAAGGCTTTAAAGTTCTTAGCAAATACTAAATATCAATTCGTAATTGAAACGCTTGTGGGAAAAACTACTTCGACACAATGGATGATGGAACAAAAGATCTTACAGGTTGAATACAAGCCCCTGGGGACTCTAGTAGTATATCCAAAGACTAAATGACAGATCTAAAAACTGTAACTTCATTCAGGTTACCGGACACACTATAAACACAGAGTTGAGCAGACGAAACCAGAGAATCAAGGGGAAGTATTACAGTGATGCAGGAAACCCAGTGGAAAAGTAATCTTTTCAAACCCATGGGAAACAAAATCTATGTGTAACTGTATATATTGTATAACAGAGGAGGATTAGGTGAAAGACAAGGAATAATCCTCTCATGCCAGGAAAATTCAGTCATCTAATTCAAACTCCTGATCCAGAAGAAAATATTTTGGTTTGTTTGCAAGTGTTTTGGCTTACATATTGTCATAAGGAGATGACAGCAGATTGTACTTAAGGATGCCATCCAGGACATAAAAGTCTGATCACTATTTGGAGACAGATACCACCAAGAAAAACTCAATGTGTTATAGGGAAAATTCTTGCCTGCGTAAGCAGGGCTAGTTTTCTCTTTCAACAATTTCAAAGCCCTGTGATTTTGCAGAAATGAATACAGTTGGACCCTGTTCTAATGAAGGTCTCCAGGCATTTGCGCAGTGGAAATATAGAAATAATAGGAAACCAGTACCTCAGCCTAGTATTAAGGAGACTTGCTCATTTACTGGCACTGTTTTGTATCAAATGAGAAGTAAGGAAAAAGATTATGAACATGAGCTGCAGATTCCTATTGCAACTTTTGCAACAGTATAAGGGTACTATTAGCATCATTACATTTTGACTGTGTCCATCTGTATTTTGGCTTCAGTTTCAAATGGAGATCATATTTTGCCTTGCTTTCTCTTCTAAATTGGTCTTCAAGGTTGAGTGTTACACAGTTTCTGACTTCCACCTCAAGGAGCTGTACTTCAGTTGTTAAACTGAGGTGAAGTAGCTGTTAAAGAGTCTCCTACAAAGTTTACAGATAACATGCAGGAGAAAGGGATTGTACAAATATATTATAAAGTCATTATAACATAATAT
Source organism: Gallinago undulata (assembly GCA_026546715.1). Taxonomy (NCBI): domain Eukaryota; kingdom Metazoa; phylum Chordata; class Aves; order Charadriiformes; family Scolopacidae; genus Gallinago; species Gallinago undulata. The sequence goes on along the minus strand of JAOTQQ010000012.1, from coordinate 16,523,750 downwards.
GATAGACTTGGTGACAAGAAATACTGGCTACCTACACCTCTTCTTAAAAGGAAGTTGCAACAGATTATCAGCATGCCTCAAGAGAAAGTTTCATAACAATAGCATATTCTAAGTGCAAGAAAATTGTGATGAAAGTGCAAAAGAGTTACTCAACCACACTAATGCAAATCCTTCCAAAACCCTGATGTGCTGCAGTTTTTATAAGGGAAGATCTAATGATGCACAATGTTTGTTATTATGCTGCCATGGCCACCTAGTGAGGAACGTGCTTAAGAGAAAGTTGAATAAAGACGGCACAGTTACACTAACCTTGGCATAATTCCTCTGTTGGACACAGAAACAAAGGTCCTTTGCCCATTATGTTGGTGGATAAAATAAGCTGTGCTCTTGAAGGAGAGGAGGGCGTCACATTTTTTGCACTGTATTTCTTTTTAATGTCCACGTATTCACAGTGATGTCCAAACTTCAAAGGTACTCCATCTGCTGGAGGTATTGCCAGAGACAGATGGCCCATTCTCTGCCAATGCCCACTTCCACAGCCTCCCTTTGTCACATTCATGCTACCATAAAGGAACTGCTACATGGCTTCCCTCATACACTTTTACGTTCCTATCTTATCAGCTGGCTTGTGTGTTGGGGCAACCTTTGAGCCACATGGTTATTATAAGTATTAGTATTAAGGCTTTTCCTGATTGGAAACTGATTACTTAACAGGCAAAAAACAATGTAGGATTGGGTGTGTGCAATGGGCTGCCTGACCAAGGTGTTCACAGGGACAAAGACATGGTGGGTCTCTCAGAGGCTGAGAGGACGGGAAACTCACGTAATAACGAAAACTTTGGTTACCTCCAAGATAAGTTACATAAAATATCATGTCTAGACATGCTGTTAGGAATGAAGGTTTGGATTTAAAAAATAACTTCTCCACTAAACAGTTAGCTCAGCACTAGAGGGACAACAACTCCTGATATTGTTCTGAATAACAGGAATGATCTGGTTCAAAAGGTAACTATGAAAAAGCATTATGGTAACAATTCTATTCAACAAGTTTGCAGAAATGATGAAGGAAAATCCACTACCTAAAAAAAAAAAAAAAAAAAAAAAGATGGAGAGCACTTAAGAAGACAAAAGGGTAAAGTAAAATGTAGAATGTAGGCAAAATGCAGCTATTTAAAGACACCATACTTGAAGCTTAGTGTAACTGTAAGCCACCTGTCACTAACTACTTTTGAAAGATCCAAAAGGCCGACATGAATAAACAGCAAGATACGGGAGATTTCAGAAATAAGAAGGCATCCCTCATGGCAAAGAAGGCCAACAGCTTCTTGGGCAGTATTAGGAAAAACATTGCCAACAGGTCAAGGGAGGGGATCCTTCTCCTCTACTCGGGTGGAAGCCACACTGGAGTGTTGGGCCAAGTCCATCAGAACACTTACTTAATGAAGTCAGTTCACTGAAGTGACTTGATGAAGGGACTGGATCATCTTTCATATGAGGAGAGATTAGGAGACCTGGGACTGTTTAGCCTGGAGAAGAGAATGTTGGGGGGAATGTGTATAAATATCTGAGGGGAGGCAGTGGAGAAGATGGAGCCAAGCTCCTCTCTGTGGTGTTCAGGGACAGGACAAGAGGCAATGGGCACAAACTAAAACACATACTAAAACACATTAAATTCCATTGGAACACAGGGAAACGCTTTTTTTTTTTTTTTTTTTTTTTTTTTTTTTTTTTTTACTGTGAGGGTGGTCAAACACTGGAATACGTTGCCCAGGGAGGTTGTGGAATATACATTGTTGGAGATATTAAAAAACTGCCTGGACTTGGTTCTGGGCTGACTCTGCTTTAACAGGGGACCTACAGGTCCCTTTCAACATCATTGTTTCTATGATTCATCAGAAAGTTGGAGTCTCATTTCCACTGTCTCCCTTTGCCACATTCATGCTACAGTATTGGCTTCTGTAAAGTTAATTCCGCACAAACACATCAGAATTCTTTGAGAAGCCAATGCCATACCCAGTTGATGCATTCTACTTTGCATTTCATTAGTGTTCAACCAGAGTCTTCATCAAAGATCATAAAGAAACTAAGCTGCTATGGAAAAAGAAAGAAGATTGCCATATGGACAAGTAACTGGTTAAAAGATTGAAAGTGAAGGAAAAGAGTTTTAACAGGTGGGGGATTCACAAATGGCATCTGCGAAGGAAGATGTGTGCTGAGGCCTGTGATGTACTATGTACCTTTCTGAATGAGGAGGATAACAGAAAGTGAAAGAGTGTGATTCTACTGCTGCAGAATCGTTCACGAGAGTGAAGCTGAGGACTGAAGAGTTGCAGGGATCTTGTACTACTGAGACACTGGGAGAGAAAATGGCAAGATAAAATTCAGCATATGTAAGTGAAGAGTAATTCATCCTAGGAGAAACTGTCACATGAGGAGAAACTGAGAGAGCTGGGATTGTTTAGCCTGGAGAAGAGAAAGCTCAGGGTAGATCTTATCAATGTGTATCAATACCTGATGGGAGTGAGTAAAGAAGATGGAACCAGACTTTACTCAGCAGTGCTCAGTGACAGGACAAGTGATAATGGGCACAAATGAAAATGCAAGAAATTATGTCCTTCCATTCTGTGATTCTGTTAAAAAAATATCCTAAAAGTACATTTGTAATTAAGAGCTCTGACCTGGCTGTTACCACTCCAGAATGAATGAGGGCAGGATAGCAAACAGATAAATACTGTTTAAAATCTAGGAGTAAAAGGACAGGAATAAATAGCCAAAGAAAGGAAACAGAAAAAATTATAATACAAAGGTCCATGAAAACATCAGTTCAGGGCTAACTGGTGGCCAATAAAACAAATAGACTATTAGAAAATATTAGAAAACACTCATAGTATAAAACTCAAAAAACCCCATCCTCAGCCCTAGAGGCACTAATTTTTTTGTACTTCATCTAGTTCTACTCTTCTTGTCTGAAAAAGGATACAGCAGGAAGGCAACTGTATAGCAAAGTGAAAATAGGATAATTAAAATTGTAATGGCTTCCATATGAGGAATGATTGAACAGGATACGATTCCTCTGGCTGAAACAAACAAACCTATTGGAGGATATGATGGAGATCTACAAAATCAGGTGTGGCTTAAAGTAAGAAAACAGACAGTTGCTCACAGTCACATCTGATCTGAGAAGGGAAATACAATGAAGACAGCAGGTGGAAAGTGTAAAACAAAGCCAACAATGTATATGTAGTTAACCTGTGCAACTCTCTGTCACAGGAGGCTCTATATATTATTTTGCATTCAAAATACATGAATGAAAAATTCTCTTTTATGAAGAGAAGCCTGGGGACAGAATTTTCAGTAGGATCTATAGCGATAGGACAAGGGGTAATGGCTTTAAACAAAAGGAGGGAAGATTTAGACTAGAATTAAGGAAGACATTTTTTACAATGAGGGTGGTAAAACATGAGCACAGATTGCCTAGAGAGGTGCCCCATACCAGAAATGTTCAAGGTCAGGTTGGAGGGGGCTCTGAACAACTTGATCTAGTTGAAGATGTTCCTGCTTAGTGCACTAGATGACCTTTAAAAGTCCCTTCCAACCCAAACTAGTTTATGATTCTGTGATGAGAGAAATACTGCTATTAAAGAGAAATACAGCTATTATATATGAAGACACCACCAGTATGGGCTCAAAACGCCCAGGGTTACAACTGCGGAAGTCTCCAGTATTATTCTGGACAAGTATCATGACATGCTTGAACTGTTCACATGCTGTTGCCTAGGCAAACCTACTCACCGGCACTGGTGACAGGTGGACTTTGCTCTAACCTGGTAACACTGGTTGCCATAGTAGGCCTTGATTTGCCTCCACTTGAATTTACATTTCTGCGTGCATTTCTTCCAATGATCATTATAGCTTGAATACAGACTGTTACTTAGCTTACTTGGCAATCCCTGCTTTGATGCTGTGTCTCTGTCCTTTGCCCACCAGACCCTCTGATTTATCAGGATTGCTTCACACAACATCGTGCAAGGGCAAGATGCTGATGACAGTGGTTACTTAATCCACTCCATCCCGTTCTAACAGCTAATCCTCCAGGCACATGTGACCTAAGGCTGGATGAGGTATGTAATCCCTAGAGGAGATTATGGATAAAATGGTAGCACAGCAGGGAAGAGGCTATCCCTTCCCTCCCCACCTTACCATTAACCGTAAGTACTGAAAGCAACTGGAGAAGGAGAAATGAGTATGCTCTTTATTAAATGGAAAGTCACTCCATTCCTGATTTTCTTCCCTTGAAATGATCATTTAAAATATATCCTCATTGAAAATGGGAAGAGTTCTCTCAGAATAGCTGCTTTCTGAGAAGGAACCTGACTTGCTTTGGTTATGAGAAATACAGATTTTGTTTAAGCAGAAAGGTACTGCACACAGATGCATGCCCACTGTGTCTCCTTTAGCAAGAGTACTATATTAATAAAAAGCATCTTTACTTTTCCCACCAACACAGGAAGTCCAAAGTAAATCTTAACCTGGCCTTTGAAAAACTGAGGAACCAGTGTGGAAATAGTAAGCTTTGGAAATATATTACTACCTCTTATTTCATTAAGACCCAGAGGAAACACTTCATATCAGTCTGGTCAGTCAAATAGTCTGTGGGGTTTTTTTCTGTCTTATGATCTCATAGTAAATATATTTCTATATTGTGCTGCACTAGATACAAGTATACGTGCCATGAAAAAAGAACAATTCACAGCACCCACTGTTCAGTATGTTCCTGAAGTGCACATGAAGTTGCAACTGTGGGAAAAGTCTAACATCCAAACTTCATTGTTCTTACTGCACCCTTTGAAAACTGTTGTCGCACACTTTTCATTGTTGATGCGCAGTAGATGATAGATGTACTTCAAATATCAAAGCTGTTTCCTACTTATTTAAAATGTAATTAGTGTTTTGCAAGGACTCTGACAATCCTAAAATTCTGTATCATTAATATTTACGTATTTCAATAATTGCTCTAGAGACATTTATAAAGGAATATTTAGGTCATCCAGTCTTAAAAACCGTCCTTGGTTTAAACGTTTTTGACACAATGCAGAAGATAAGCTGTCATTTTTAAGACTACTGCTTGCATTAGTTGGCATTAAATCAATTTATCTGAACAAAATTCAATGAAAGTAGGAGGTGGCTAACCCTTTTCCAGGAGAGAAGATGTGTATCTTGAGTGTTACACCTCGTATCTAGCAAAATAACATTTCAAAGCATACAACTGAGTTTTTCATATTCTCTTCAGCAAGCAAAGTATTCTAGCATGAAATCAGGAATCTACTCATTATCATTAGGCAAGACTCAATTAATGATCTTCAAAATACGCGTTGGCTTTCCCTGAAAAATATTGGTATATCACTTTCATATACAACCATAGCTGCTTCAGTGGCTGAAACACTATTTTTCTTGTTCTCCCCCAAATAGCTGACTCCTGTCTGTTACAACCCCAATGCTGTGTGTGATCCATGCTTTTAAACCACGTTGACTATAAGCAGTGTATTTTAATTGCCCAGAGCTAACGGGCTTATAGTCTTAAATCCCCCTTACTGTTCACAGAAAGCAAGCAGGCACTGACAGGATCCACAGATGGGAGTGACCAGCTATGGCTGCTGTTGGAGAGGGGGAGAGAAATATTATTATGTAGTTGCCTCATAAAAATAGGCTGGATTCTTTAGAAAAGGAGTGGCCAGCCACAGCAGGATCGCTTACATTGCAGTGTGGTCACCAGAGAGAAATCCTGCCCAGTTCTGGGACTGCTGCAGCACTTTCACTCCTTGCTACTATTTGCTGAGTGTGAAAACATATGGATGTGCTGACTGTGTTTAAGGATTTCACAGAGAAAAGGAACCTCCCTGAGTCTGACACACATGCTGATAATCACTTTTACAAACTTTGCAAATTACTGCATGAAGAAGAAAAAAAGAATGAGCATGTTTATGTGTGTCATTTCTGCTAGCAGGGACTGGTGAGCTTAGCAATCATGCTTGTTTCGCTGTGAGTCATAACTCCTGACTCACTGCCACGACAACATATGGGTCAACCTCCCAATCTGGAAATGGGACAGCAGGATTAGTCGTTGCAACAGGAGACCTGCAGATTGCTCTCAATCTCTCTCTGAAGGTGCTGAGCTTCTCAGCTTCTGCTAGACACTGTGCAGAGTTGGCACAACTGAGAAAATCTTTGAAAGTACCAATGAATTAATTTGACACCTGGAGATGTGCATCCTCCTGAGACTTTTGTGTACTTAAACAACCTAAACAGAACCTATACATTTCAAGACCTGGTTTTACTTGTGATGGCACTGGTGAAGGGAAGGAGAGGAGGACCGCCATCCAGTTATGTACCCACCCTCCCATCATCAATTTTACAGCTCGTGCTAAACTAGGCAGTGCTGGCAGGGAAAACACAAACCTTTACCTCCCTCAGTGTATCAGCCCTTGCTGTTCCTGCAGACTTATCCCCATGTTTAAGATGAGGAAGGTAAGGCAGTGAACTTACCAAAGGCACAAAAGTCTGTGTCTTACTTTCAGACACAGAAGGAGACCAATGGAGCCCTTTGTTATTTATTCCAGGTTGTTAATGACTCATTACTGACACACTCGCCTCTGTTGCTAAGGTTACACTGCAGCTAGTTCGGCAGGAACAAAGTGGACGGAGGACCTTCTAGCCTTTACTTTCTCTCAGTGGCTCCCTAGGGGCACCCTTGCTATGCAACTGCTCCCTTAGGGTCCCTGGAGGACACATGAAGGGCAATGGCCCTTTCATTATAAATCCCAGCCCTAAGGGAAGGACTGTAAATAATTCCCCATATTTTAGAAAGGTAATCATGTAACACAGTGGACAGGAAATTTTAATGCTGAAAACCTCGTTCTGAGTGAGAAAACCTGAAAACCATTCTGACTGAGGTATAGAATTATAATCTGAATCAGGACTAATATCCATATTGACCAGTTTGATACTATGGCTACAAAAGAAAAAAATAAAATCCCAGTATACAAATACTTTCTGGCTTCAAGGGATTCAGTATCTTTAGCAGAATACTTTGCTGTTTGTGTGCACCTTCCAAATTCAAATGCTTATCCTGTTCCATGCTAAGACCCCACAGGTCCTATCCACTTCAAAAACCATGGAGTACAGACATACTGCTTTCTTGTATGACTGCAGAGCCCAATCCAAGCCAGGAGAGCTAAGTCACACCTTCAACAAACCTCAGATTATTACTAATAAGCAGGCATAGTCTTGGTATAAACACAGCCAGCCATTTACATGTTTAATTATAGCATATAGTACCATAATTTAATAGGATAATCATTGTTATTGTACTAACTAACTCCTGGGAGTTAGTTTTCTGAGGCAAAAGAGGCAGAAGAGCAGGTCCTGAAAGCGGAAGGAGCAAGGCACCAGGGAGGTTGACCACACAACCACCAAAGAACGGTTACTGCGTTGACCCTGTTATCTCAGCTGAAGGCAACTGCCCAGTGAAGGCAGGACTCTGCTAGAAGAACTATGCCTTCTGCAGCCACCATTCTGACGAAAACGACCACAGTCTCACCGGGGCACCTGCCCTGTGCAAGCTGCTGACCTTCCATTGATCATGGCTTGATCTTTCCTTGCTGTGCCTACAGAAGAGCCCATGGCCATTGACGCAGCTGGTGAGAGAGCCCCTGGGGTTGAAGAGCGGCTCCCTTGCCAGCCCAAGGACTACAGTGCAGGCCAAGGGCAGTTCCACACCCACATCAGACATACACTTGATTAATTTTAAGAGTCACACTTGCTTACACACGGTCTGAGGTAGGTTTTGAGCCACAACAGCAGGTTAGACAAATTGGTTATTAAGAGGCTTTCTCACTGGAACCAAGTTTTAGAACATTTAGGGCTCTTAATTTTGCTAGTTGAAGTGTCGGCCGGACGCTTTTTTAATTTTTGGTGGTGGGCTCCTGACCAGCTGTTCTTCACCCGGAGCGGCGGCGGCCCACCCTGCCTCAGCACAGGGAGCTGCCTCGCTGCCGCCCTGCGGCTCAAGCTCTCTCCCTTCCCCGCCGATCCCGACGGCAACAGAAACTGAAAACCCCAAGGGCAGCCTCCTGAGACCGCTCCCCTCCCCCGAGGACGCCCCGGACCGGAGCCCGCCCCTAGCACAACCAGTTGCGCCGCCTCAGCCCCAAACCCGCCTCAGCCCCGCGCCTCGCCGCGCACGCGCGCGAGCGAGCGAGCGAGCGAGCGAGCAGCACCCCAACGCGCAGGCGCGCACCCACCGCCCGCCGTACGCAAACACCGGGCAGCGGCCCCAGCCCCGCTGCGCGTGCGCCCCTCCGCAGGGGCGGGGGTGTTTTCCTCCCGCTCCCCCCGCCTCGCACCTGAGGCGCTCGCGGCGCATGCGCGGGGCCCGAGCCGAGGGGGCGAGTGGTGAGGCGGCGGCGGGGCGCGCAGGCGCAGGCGGTGCCGCCGCAGCCTGCGCAAGGAGCGTCGGTTGGGGTCGGGCCGGGGCTGGGCCGGGCGCGCTGACGGGATGGACGAGGACGTGCTGACTACCCTTAAGATCCTCATTATCGGCGAGAGTGGCGTCGGCAAGTCCAGGTGAGGGGGCGCCCGCCTCCCCCCAGGTCTGTCCTGCCCGTGACGTGGGGCCCTGTCCCCTGTGGCGCCGCGTTGGACGACCCCACCTCGGCCTGGGCGCGGCCTGCTCTGAGGAGGGCTAGGCCCTGCGGGGGGGGAGCTTCCTCGCTCCTTCTCGGTCAGCCCTCCTACAGGCGGGGGGCTGTCCTGCTCGGGGCTGCCGGCCTCTTCCGATGGCTGCAGCCCTCCCCCAGCCGGCGGCCCCGCGGCGGGGAGGGGAGAGCTGGTGACCCAGTTGGAAACTGAGACGGAGCATTGCTCTGCCGGCCTGGCCGAGGGGATCTGGGCTTCCCTGTGTCCAGTGCAGCCTTATGTCGTGTGGAGATGGGTGTGCTTTTACAACCCCATAGCACTCTGGCGTTAATCTGGTCCATAATATGTACTCGTAGAGTCACAAGTCACTCCGTACTAAGTGTAAGGGGGGCGGGGGAACAGGGGCATATGAGGTAGGCAGTGAAGTAGTTCTACTACTGATTCTTCTGCTGCTGATTATACTCTTTTTCAAGTATTTTGAGGCTATTTTCTTCCACTCCCCTTTACCGCCTGCCCTTTTCATGGCTTTTGTCTAAGCTACCTTTTTTGTCTTTCGGTATTTTTTTTCTTTAACTTTTTTAGTGCCATAGTTCTTAATAAAGGAAGAGGGATATAAATGTGGGAGGACATCTGGTAATGTACCACACTAGACATGTCAGATTTGATGTTTTTATCTCAGTAATCTATGTATTCTACCATGATCATGCCTAAGTAACATACGAGTTGCTAATTAAAAAAAACCCCATCTTATTTGTTAAAAATCTGTCAGTCACTCTTTTTGAGTTAGCTGCTGAATTGATAATATAATACAGTAGGCCTCTGGTGACAGACATGATTTGAGCAAATTTCTTTTAGTTGAGGTCATCTGTTTTATGTGTGGCCATGTGGAAGAATCTTTCCTGAAACAGGTAGTATGCACAATGTTTTTGTATACCTACTTATGTGCTTTTTTTTTCTTCACATTGTTGGAAGAGACTTTGTGTAGAGGAAGTAAAATAGCTATGAAATGATAACACTACAGTTATTCAGGTACAAGGTCTTAATATTGAACTGTTCCTGAATTTCTGTCACTTACCTGTTACTTGACCAGGTAAGATCAGATGTTAAACTTGTAATAGCGTGGTGTAGTAAGTGGTTGGAGTCCTGACTCCTGAACCAAATACTGTCTTAAACCTGGTCCCTGTGAGTGTGCTGTGCTTTGTAGAAGACAGTATCTGCAGCTGCAGGTCGGGCAAGTAGGAGTTGGCTAGGCTTAGCACTCAAGACTTGTAAACAGATGTTTTTATTCTAGTGGCACTATGACGGTTCCATATTTTGTCTGTTTTGAGTTAAACTAGTTTTGGTTGTAGCTGAAAATAGCTGCTCTTAAATAGCATCCTGATACAAATGTCTGAAGGTACCAGTAAAAACCTATGTACTATCAATTTTTTTTAAAAAAATAATTGTTCTTTGGTAAATAAAGCTGCCATTTGGTTTTGGAGTTCTGGAGTAGAGGAAAAAAAGGGTGGTCTAAGATTAACTTCTGAGTTTGTCACCCAGCCTTATTAAAGTGAAGGAAATTCAGTAGTCACTTTTCTGTAAATGCAGGACTCTGTCCAAATGCTAAAAAGGAGTTGACTGCTAAATTCACATCCAAAAAGAGGAGGAGAGTAAAAAAACATAGGGGAGAGAAGAGGGAAAAATAAATAGGGCTTTGTTTTGTTTCTCTAGCCTGGAAATGAATAGAAGCTGTCAGTTACAGCACACTGCTGTCTGCCACATGTTAATATACACTTGCCACAGATGCATAAGACTGGTGATTTTAAGTAACTGTATGCTGAGAATCTTTGTCTTTTGCCAAAATATTTACACATTATTTTTTATTAAGTGTGGTGGTATTATGGGCACTTCTTCTAGGTACCCAACTACTATGGTGTGATGTGCTGGTAAATCTTAGTTGTAGCTGCTGTTCTATTGGTAGCAAACATACCCATCAGGATAGGGGGAAATGTTGTGTGTGTGAAAGTCCTTTATATATAAAAATAATCAAAATCATACAACAATGGTGAGATGATTCTACTCTTAAATTTAATTTCTGGTGGGTGTAGTCAGTACTGTTCCAGCGTGTGCCCAGTTCAATGAGGTCTTTCTGGGATGAAAGGCTGACTTGGAGTTTTCATCTTAAGCTCACAGAAATACTATGAGGTAATATGAAACAAAAAAAAAATCTTACTTTTGTACTGAATTCTGGGAGAACAAAAATAGAATAAGATAGAAGTAAAATGCTTTGAGAAACAGACCATGTGACTGTTTAGACAACTGATTTGTCAACTTTTATGGTACTTTGTTTTCAGAGAGACATATTTGGTAATAGACGCAGAGAAGAGGCTAGGGCTCTTCTAGCAAAGCATGTTTACTATATTATTTTCATGTTCCCTTCTTTGTTTTTTTTTAGGAGAGAAATTATGAAAAAATGAGATGTGTTTTTATTTAACTATGTGATCCTGCTGTTACTTTTAGACTTGTAATTTATAGGCTTCTGGCAAGCTACAGATATGCTGCAATAATAGTAACTCATTTTTTCTTGCTCTCTATCAGCCTTCTGCTGCGGTTCACGGATGATACGTTTGACCCGGAACTTGCAGCAACAATTGGTAAGTATGTGCTGATGCCACCTTAGAAAAATTTATACCAGCTTCAGTACAAAATTGTAGTTTGTTCAGACTTGCCTAACCGGTAGTGAAGTTCAGATGTGTTGGCTTCTCTGTAAGGAAAGAATGATGTGGACACAGTTTCAGCATGCAGCACTTACTGGTGCAGAGCATTGACTGTACCGACCTCTGGTTTTCCCCTTTATGTAAAAATACATCCTTGACAGGTATAAATGTCACCCACCCTTCACCATGCATATGCAAGTCATAGGTATGGGCAGTGAAAAGCTTTAGTGGAACAACCTGCAGTTCACTGATTGCTGGCATTTAAGGCTAAAATTTAAGAGCTACTGTTATGTCTCCTACATATCTTACCTGTGTAAGATAGCTGTCAAGTTGTTTGAATTATAATATTACTGTCCAGAACTTGTATTCTATGTAATACGATATTTGTTAGCTATCTTAAGAAAACTTAGGACTGTTTTTAATAGGGGGTGTTCGTTCTTGCAACTCCTGACCATATTTGTCTGTACTGGGTTCTCTGTGGCTTTTCCTCTATAGGGAGGAAATTACAGTGTGTCTTTTTCTCTTCTACATAGTGATCAGTCCCTTGGCAGCTAGACTCTTGAGAAAAATGAGAGAGAGCCAAGACTCTAGAGCTGCTGGGAAAAAAGCAGTGATGTGTCGTTGCGATGTTGATATGATATGTTGATATGATACCTACCAACCATGAAGTCAGTTGTACTGGAGGAGGGTGACCCAGAATGCAGGATGTACTATATAGGTGGTTGTCAAAGGAAGCAAAATGAAGCTTTTAAGAATGTGGTGCAGCTCTATGCCAGATTAATAACTGAAGTAAGGGAAAATAAAGATGAATTTTCCATACAGTGCATTTCAATTGCATTTTTTACTTTCTCTATAGGAAAAGTTCTGGCTAAGGACTTGTAGCAAACTTTTGCCTTGAGTTCAGCTTTTGGTAAACAAAGCCAGCTCTAAATGGTTAAGTAGTCAATAAATTGATCTATTTTTCATTAATGTTAATAAGAAACAGGAGTATTGTCTCATGCATAGCACTGAGCGGCTGAGGGGAGGAACACGGCCTAGTTTTGTTCATTGCCTCTCTTGTAAAAACTTGTGCAAGGAGCCCTACCTCAGTTCTAGGGTGGAAGGATAGGGTGGAAGGAAGCAGGCAGGACTGGAACAGACCAGGTGGTGAAGATGGCAATCCTGTATTCTAATCTAAATACTTTTGGCCCTGTATATATGTCAAATCTTTCTAGATATGTCAACCACGTGGGCCAGGGAGTCAGTACAGAATAAGCTACTTTAGTTTTTCTGAGGTTTTTGCATACCAGTAGTGGTTTGGTCTTGGTGTGGGCAGCCTTACTGATTTTGTGTGTTTGTTTTTTTTTTTTTTTTCCTTAATTGTGTGGTTTTTTCATTCTGCTGTTCATCCATAATACTCTTTATCAATGTCAAAAAGTAACATCAGTGCGCTGTTTGAGAAACTAAGGAATTATTTCCTGAAGTAATTCTTCCTCTTTGGAATTTGTCAAAATGCACAACACCATGTGTTGTAGCTAATGTTGGCTGTTAAATAGCAACAACTCACGATTTACTACTGTACCCTGACACTAGGAGGACCTGCTACTGGCAGGTCCTGGCCTGTTCTGTGCTCTGAAGAGTACTCAATGTGAGCATTACTTCAAATAGAGTTTGAGTTCTGAAAAAAATATACTAATCTGGAATGAATATGATCATTTGGCAGGAACAGGAAGTTTCTAGAGACTGAGCAAATGCTGGCCTAGGTTGCCCTAGCTGATAGGCCTTCTGGCTGGTGTTCATAGTAGTATTGTGCAGTTCCTGTGACCTTAGCTGTGAAAATCCTATAGTGCGGAGCACTCATGTGGGATAGCAGATTCTTTTCTTTCTTTTTTCCAACCCCCCTCCCCGCCCCTGACTTAACTGGAAGGGGAACAGAATCTTGGTTGTTCTTACTTGTTTTATTTTTTCCTTTTTTAAAAATTACGAGGTGGTAGCATTGCCATTTTTCTGGTGAACGTATTACTAAGAAGCAACCTGTCAGCTTTCAATTCAGGGCAGGATTTGTTGTTTGTGTAGATAAAGTAGTTGGAGTGAATTAACTGTTTCCTGCTGCACGAAGATGCCAAATTCAGATACTTGCAGTGTGGTGAAATGCCAAAACACTTAGTGAACCTTGACCTGGATTTCTCTTTGCTCTGATTAAACACTCTTTTGTTTTGAGTTTGGGGATGGAAGAGGTTTTTAAATAGTGTTAAGGCTTTCCTGATGAGACTACAAAGTATGGTGCTATTCTAAAATGAATGGATTGACTGAAAGCCTTGGCTGCAGTACAACTGGTACCTTGTAATGACCTGTTGAGATGTACCTTATCTTTGTATCTTGCATAAACTTACAGTGTGCAGTTTAAATGACACCCTAAATTATTGTTTTGTGTGGGTTTTCCGTTTCAGAATTTTCTAAATTCTGTGGTGTTCTCAGAAGAATAAGCTGCCTTGAGCAAATATTTTTACTTCAGTTGGATTAACCGTATTTTATTCAATTAGTAGATCGCCAGTCCTCCTTGCATTCTCTTGAGGCTAACTTGTTCACCAGGCTTCATCTCATGGATCTTAACAAACTATATATACCCCAGTATTTTCTGTTGCCCTTACTGCTCATGCTTGTCTTTACTTGCTCGCTCTTTGTATGAGAGTGTCTAGATAAGTGTTCAGTGCAATCCTTATTTCATAAGTGATGTGTTGCACAGATCTGATGTCTCTTAATTTTTTGCCTTCCTTGCACTTGGAGTCCTCCAACTCTTAAGCTGTCCAACTTGTTGGTTACCTACAACATAAATAGTGTAATCTAGCTGATTTTGCACTCCCTGTAAATACAGTGTGGTATAGTGGCCTAATGACAGAGCTATTCCTTGCAGACTGTAAGTCTGTAGTATCTTAGTGTGTAGTGCTGAGTCCATTTGGCTGAGGTGATAGGTGTCATCACAGGAGGACAGTCTAGTAGTACTGCCTTGCTTCTGGCTGCCTTCCAGGGCACTGTGGAAAGCACTTTCAGCTTTCTCTCGTCAAGGGTAGAAACGTCACTCTTGCAAGTTCACATCTGATACCTGTCACATAAACATGTCTGTATTTCACTGAAGTATTTAGGGAACATAAGTACCCTGTTCAATTTAACAAGATACTCAAGCCCTGCAATTTTTCTACTTGTCCTCTTATGGCAGATTGATAATCAAAACCAGTTATTTAAAAGAGTTGCTTTTGTTAATGGGCTTTTGTATGTGTTGAGCTCCTTGATGTTCTACAATTATCTTTGCCATGCCTTGATCACTTAAAGGGTATATTTTTGTGTGCTATTCATTAATTTTCATACTTTTTAGTTTTCAGTAATCGGTCTATAACCTGTGGGGTTTATTCATTGTTATAATTTCTTAATTTACTTGCATTGCTCATGCAGAATTTAGAGCATTATCTTTTAAGCCAGCAGCAAGGCTGACATAAAGGTGTATATGCACTTTCCATTAAATGAAAATTGCAGAACTGTGCAGGCACAAGATACTGAATCTGTTTACGGAATGGAAGAAGGATACTGTGGCTTCAAAATACACCTAATACATTTGTCCTAAGGAAAAAAAGTTTTCCTTCGTGACACTACTATGACATAATTTTGTTTTTTTACGTTAAGTATCTGAGAGACTTACAATATCTAAAATCGTGAGTTTTGATGTTAGACTAATGGATAAAAGAATGTACTGTGACTTCTTGGATGTTCTGACTGAGTAATGGTGATTTTTACAGTTTAGGGAAAATAATATGCAATTAGAGTAGAAGAAGAGATTCTAGTAGTCTGAAAGTTGCTGCCGAGTGCTGTAGAGTTGGCAAGACAGGTTGCTCTTTAGGATCAACCTGGTCTAGTGGGAGGTGTCCCTGCCTGTGTCAGGGGGATTGGAACTTGATCTTTAAGGTCCATTCTAATCCAAACCATTCTATGATTCTATGATCAATTTGAATCTACTTGCTAGCATGGCATTCTTCTATGAACTAAGTAATGTTCTAGGAAGTGGTGTTTAAACTGAAATTAATAGTGACTGTTCTTTTCTGTGAACATAACTCTAGAATAATGTACATCCTTATGCATGGCATGGAGCATTATACTGCTGCTAAGGTAGGGACTAAGAGTTTTAGTCCCTGAAAAAATGGAGTTCTGTACAGTTACTGCAAAAGTCAATGTACTTTGGCAAAATTTTGCTTTAGATAAAGAATATGAGCTTTTTCCAGTGAAGAATGTAGTCTGAAAATTACTCAACGCTTCAGGGAACAGTAGTGAGCTGAAACTGTGAAACAGTGGAATCAAAATTGTGTTTATTTTTTTTAAAAAATATCTTTTAAACCTCTGTTTTGTAAAGTTTTAAATCTGCTTGCAATGCACAGTTTCTTAAGCATCCTTAACACTTTGTGACTTTGTAAATTGAATGTAATTTGGCAGCTGTCTGTACTTGTTTGTAAACTGCACGGCCTTGGGAATATAAGTGCACGACACTTATCATGAAGCCCTACTTAAGCAATTTGTGTTAGAATAGTTAAAACAAAAATTCTTATTATTGCAGCAAGTATGATAACTACAATTTTAAGTCAAAGTGAGGGAAGTTTGCTGATACATTTGAAAGTTATTCCTATAAAGGTATCAATTTTCCAAACTACTACTTCATTTCAGGGCTGCTGTCTGGTGGGGAGTGAGAGTCACTCCAAAATAATTGAAACATACTTCCAGTTACTTGCTACTGGTAACCTAGGGATTAAATTACAGCAAAATGGATCATAACTGTACTCAGCCTTTCAAACTGATGTGTGTTACTGTATCCTTTAAATTTGCACAGTCACTAACATCTTGGCCTCTTTGGCTTGAGTTTTGTGCAGCTTGTCCTTGGGTAAGTGATAGGCTGCTAGTTCCTGTGTATTTAGAAAGGGGGGGGGGGGAAGGTTGTGGAGGGGAATTTTCAGATGTTGAAGTAGATGATTTATCAACAGCACATTGTCTTTTTTTTTTCCTTTGGTCACCGAGTGTGGTATTGGTGAGTCCTTGATGTTGCTGGAATCCCTGTAAGAGATATACTGAGTGTTTGAATCATCTGAAGCTTATTTGATACGTTTTTTAGAGGAATTACTGTCATCTAACATTATTTTTCAAAGGACAGCAATCATGTAGTAGATGAGTCTCTGTCTATGTTGATTTACCTCCACGTGATCACCTTGATGGGACTTGGTCAGATAGTTTGAGATAGGGAAACAGCACATAGCTACATGACTGCAGCTTCCTTCTTTATTTTGAAAGTATGTTGTTCTTCAAGACCACAGACATACCCAAGGAGAACACACGTACAAGTAATGAATAGGAAGTTAATCTGTTTGAATTATAAACTTGAATATTTGTCCTGGAATATGTGCTTTAATACAGGAAGTGTAATATTTGCCTTACTTCATAAAATATTTTGAGTCAATGGCTTAAAAGGCCCTTAGGCTTTTGCAAAAACCTGTCAGCAACAAAACCTTGAGTTTTAAGTAAGGTTCATAAATAGCAGATGAAACTTACTCTTTCTGCTCCTGTCAAAACACAACTTGTTTTCTGGGTTTGTTTTTTTTTTTTCTCTGCTTTTTACTTGATCTCTCAAAAATAGTTGCAGTATGTTTGAAGGACTAAAATACTTTTCCTCCTCTAGGTGTGGACTTCAAGGTGAAAACTATTTCAGTAGATGGAAACAAAGCTAAACTGGCAATATGGGTAAGTCTCTCCTAAATTCTTAATGTATTGCTCTGCTTTAGGAGTAGTGCCTGGCAGAAAAGGACCTGGGAGTGTTAGTGGACAGCCGGCTTAACATGAGTCAGCAGTGTGCCCAGGTGGCCAAGAAGGCCAATAGCATCCTGGCTTGTATCAGAAACAGTGTGGCCAGCAGGAGTAG